>OY728130.1:913669956-914919956 GCA_963277665.1 Viscum album | reverse complement strand
CTCACAATGTCTTCTTCCACTCATCATCCTTCCCAAATGGATCAACCCTACAATGATCATTCAGATTGTCCTATTGAAACTCATCTGCCAGATCCACAAATAGAGAATGACTATGATCTATAATTGAAAGGTAAAAAATGATTCCTAACCTGAGTAGTATGTAAATTTCATTAAATATTACTTTAAATTAATTAATTTATTTTATCCATTTTAAGATTCCGAACACAACCCAATTAAAACAAGAACACCAGTCTTTATGAGGAATGTACCATTCATAGGTCTCTACCATGAAAGAAGGTCCATCTTACTTGGTTGGTCAATAAGCTCAAAGTCCGTGAAAAATATCATTGGGGGTAAAAAATCATGTGTCTTATCTAGTCTCCCCAGCCAATGTCACTCAGCAAGGTCAACTGGAACTGCTTCCATACCACGTCATGTAATCCTCATTGTGACTAACACAAAACTCTATCCTATATCTAGATCATCTCCTTTTATACGACTCTTTCATGACCCCTCCCTTTAGAGATACCCATGGGAAGGAAATGATGGAAGGGAGATAATACCCCCTGATTCCCACCTCCATTAGGCCCTCAGTTGGCGACTATCAACAAGGGTGTGCTACTCTCACAATATGGGAACATTACCCTTTATAAGAAACAATATTGGTAAATAGAATGAATCATCCACAACACCTCCAATACATAATATAATATAGAAACCCAAAACATCCCATAATGCATATACAAATAGAACTAATACAAGAACAATAAAGACTCCAATATAAATACCCAAAAGTAAGGAAAAAGTGGATATATAACAACTTTCACATCGCCCGAGCTAGTAATTTCCAACACAGTTCAAGTAATCCTCCTAGAAATATAAAAACAGTTTCACATATGTAGGGTTGTTATACAAGTCTACATAGTAGGAAATCCAAAGTCTCCTGTTCACATGTTAATGAAGTATACTAATGCCCCTGTGAGAAAACACCTGAACCAAAAATCACCTAAACAGGTATACTAACCAAACCCGACCTAACTAAGTCACACTCACCAAGTAACAAAAGTAAAATAATATAATATGTTATAAATCACATTGATGATAGGTTACCCTATACAAATTTCCCACTAGTATTCAACTCTCTCCCAATGTCAAATTTCCGAGAGCTCTCATCCCTTCCATATAAAACATCACATCCCACCCGTACACACTTGGGCCACACAACACATCCAACTCACAAACACATGTACCTCACAACACATCGCACCTCCACACACCCAAACATCACAACACATCACAACTCATCCCAATGACACCTAGTAATGAACATTAAAGCTCATCCAAAAGACACATGGGAAGAAAACCATCTCACCCGCAAACACTTTGTGTATAACATCTCGCTCGAAGACACCTAGGCTACGGACCACCTCAATCACAAACTCATGGGATATCACAACTACCATATAATGAACCAAAATACCTCTAGACATTACAACATATTCCATACCTACATTTCCAATAAGAGGGAGTGTAAAAGGGTGGGTTCATAGTCATCCATACTCCACACTAGATGTTGGGACAAACACCCCCATGTGAATATGTGGGTATTCGACACAAAGTTCTCAACATGGGTTGGGTGTGTATATAAATCACAAGGAATTACTAGTATATTTAAATAATACCAAACACAAAAACCCAAATTATGGGTTATAAGACAAACTACCAACTCACAACACTGTCACCTTTACAACTACCTCCAATTGCCGAACACCACACAACAAGCCACAAATCTCATTTCACATTTTCAACCAACTCCATTTAACCACTTCCATTATTTTAATCAAATCAAACCAAAGCACTCCAAACATTATTAGAATTCTATTTATTCATTCCATCATTACTTGGGAAACTATTGGGTAAGACACATAACATGAAACATAGTAATAATTATTTAGGATATTATGATACCTTGAAAATTAACACACTTCACATTATGGACATGTAATACCACAACATCCAGAAATATGGTGATGCTTTCTGGTTGTTATCAATGAAAATACTCTATAACATTACCCACGCAAATACTATTATCCTTCTTCAAACTCATTCACCCAATTCATCGTATTAACATAAATGACTCCCAACTCACAACCACATCCTGTAACACATTACAACACAACCAATTTCATGGACCTTTTGCATAATCACACCACAACCATCACAACCTCACTCTATAATGACATAGAATCCAATCCCCCTATACACAAACTATAGTAATCACACACATTACATCACCTCACGTGCTTGGGAAAAACACATTTTCATAGTTAATAAGGCATCCATTCATCAATTCAACTTTCTAATTTATGGGTTATCAAAAAAAAATGTATGATCATGGGCCTTACATTTATTAGTCGAATATATATGGCTAACCAAATATTATATATAAGTTTCCAAAAAAACCAAATAACATGCATTTAACAAACCATCCAGTGTGTAAACAAGGCCCCCCATTAGCCACGATTTTTAGTGGGTAGTTATCCCATACAAATCACAATATCAAAAATAAAAATAACATTGTAAGATGAAGTGTCACATTCCCCCATTCCCTATATATTGATTTTTAATCTAATTTATTTATCTTTATTAATTTGGAATAAACTATATTTGTAAGGGAAAATATCTCTATATCCATCTCTCATGATGCACAATTTAGAAAGATGAAGGAAATCCTACTTGGAAAAAGAATGATCAATACTTATTGGTTGTGAAAAAAATAGGGGCATCAGTACAATAGGTAACCCTTTAGAGAATCATGAACCAACTCTAGTAGCTTGGTAACACGACTCTGATAGAGTGAGGGATACGTCATATCCCGTAGCAATTGGAAGCAAGAGAGAATAAACAAGGGGAATGATATATCAACTTTATGAATATTGGATCCAAGTCATGGAATTTGATACAGTTTTGATCTTCCATAAAAGAAGGATCTAGACAAGACTACGTGTTTTGACCATTTAAAATCCTATGTACCCTTGGGTAAATAATTTATTAATTTATGAACTTCAAATCAACCTCAAATAATTTTTAAAAAGGGGAAACATGGAAAAAATGGAAGCACTTCTCATGAGGTGTCATTAACAGGACACCGTCAGAAGAGGCACCACCAGATGAGGCACATCCAGAAAGAAACCTCGAGATGAGGAAACTCTATACGAGTGACCGCCTGCGATCCACCAACAGTGAGAGATCCCGAGGGTGAAACACTTCCAGTGATCCACCTGCACTGTCATACATGACATGTGAGACACCACTAGTGTGAGACACTTCCAACGAGACAAAAATCCACTGCTAGGGTGAGACACTACCAGTATGCCACTAATTGGTTGAGACACTGCATGGGTGAGCTACCATTAGTTAGGCACCACAAAGGTGAGTCACTACCAGTGTGAGACACTAATGTGGTGAGGAACTATTGGAAAACCTGGAAAACTATAAATTTTACAATGTTTTGAAAATATCCCCCTTGACTTCCTAGAACACCTCAAACACCAAAGTTCCAACAAAGTAATGGACTAGAAAGGCATGGTCCATTACAATATGAGTGTGATGACAAATGTATCAATGTGGTACAAACATATGAATACAAAATATTAATATAGTGTATTAGGAATCATGCTTATCCCCCCCACAACATAGTGGATTAGGAATCATGTTCACGCCTCCCATCACATCGCCTATTGGGAATGACATAACTATCATTCATATTTATCTCATCAGATATCATAGTTTTCCTAATGAGTTAGAGGGATATATAATTAAAATACCACCCATCACATAATGAAACACATATATATGTGTTCCATTAGAATAAAAAAATATTCATAGTTCAACATTGCTTAATTAAACAATTGAAATTGAACATGATTTGTGAAAACATCAAATGAAACTTTCATAATATTTCCATAGAAATAGTTTGGATGAAATCATAATAACATATCCTAATTTTTACATAAGTAACATCAAAGTATGTTGAAAAAGATGAAAAACACCTTTTTAAAATTATTGAATAAATTAATTTGAAAAATAAGAAGAAACACTCCTTTTATTTTCCAAACCATTAAGAATTAAGATAATTTGGAAAACCATTTTAAATTATGAAAATTAATATTCTTAAATAATAATGGTTCTAAAACAATGTGCTCAGATGGAAAATTCTAGAAAGATGTTTTTTCACATTTTGGAGAAAACTATCCATGTGGAAAATATAAAAAGACACATTTAAAAAAATTAAAGAGAAAAAAATAAGGTAATTTAATCTCATTAAAGTAATTAATCATATATAAAAAAGTCTATAAAATTACCCAATGAATATGTATATAGAATAGGATGATTCGTAATTGAGAAAGAATAGGTTTGGTTGGTTTCTCTTAAAAATGTAACTTTGGGTAAATTATTTATATAGGGAAATTAAATTGAGAGAGTATATATAAAGACACAAGAACAACTGTATGATAATAAAATTATTGGGTTTTTAGACATGATGTTCCCAAAAAATTTCCCCAAAGGTAAAATCATTTATATCAATCTCGATTTGAAAATGATATTAGAAATAAACCCTTATAAATTTGGTAACATAGAGTCAAAACCACCTTGAAAGGGTGGAATTGAAAGGGATTTTTAAATTCATAAAATTTCATTAACGGTATGAAAAAATTCCTCCATAGTGAATTATATACACCACATAAAATGAAACAAGTAATGAATATGGAATATGACTCAAGGGAAGAAATTTTAGATGAGAAACTCTTACATTATTACTCACAAATAACAAGAAAACTCTTTAAACTCCTTTATATTAAATATAAATATATTAATAAAATATTTAATAAAAGTATTCATATATATATAAGCTTTTATTTTTTATAATGAAAATTATTTACTATATAGTATTAGTTAATTATTTTGTATTATTATAATTAGATGTTAGTAATTTCAATTGTTTCTCACATGTTACATAATGGTGACGTTGAAACCCATTATTTGATTGTAAGTCCTTCATTCCAATATTATAAGAGATATTTAAATCAATATTTTTAAATTATATATGCATCACATATTCATTTTATGCAAACTATAGGAAATAGTTTTGGGAACATGTTCTATAATGAGATTATTTCAGGTAATGTATCGAAATCAGCGGATTACATTTTTATTATCTTCAATTTTTTGTCTCATACTTTCATAACCATATTAATGATATATATATAACCTTTATATCATATATATTTATTAAATATATTTAATAAACAGTCATATAATGTTTTTATTAAACGGAAACACATTTTCCATAGATGTGGTAGTCTGTACATACATACGAGCGATGTTTTCATTTTCTAATAAATAGGAGGGAATAAAGATATAAAATAATTTACAAATATAGAATATTAATAAAACAAACAATATAATATTTATAAATTAAATTTATTCTTATAACCATCCATGTGATGTTTTGGTGAAAAATAAAATATCTCATTCCTGGAGGATGTAGCCTGTACACATGCACGAGCGACATTTTGATTTTTTGAATGGTAGGGAGGAAGGCAGAAAATGATCATTATATTTACATAATGAAATTTCAGTATAGGTTTTATATTGATATAATGATGTTATATTGGGTATAAAATATTTTTATAAGGTATAATAAGAAATAAATGAATATAGATGAAAAATGAGAGTTTAGAAACTTTTACCTTACTCCTTGGAATAAATCATCTAAAATTTGGATTATTCCTTTAAAATGTGGTCATTTTATAATAGAAGGACCTTTATTAAATTTATAGGATTTTTGGGTGGGGATTTTTTCTGAATTTTGTTAAATCAAGAGGTTTAAGATGTGAGGAGAATTTGGGTGGTTAAGACATCCTTTTATTAGCGAGAGGAGTGTCATTTGTGAAATAATATGTGCACTATTCAAGGAAAGTGTCTGAAAAAGAGGAATATAATAGAGAGGGGGTAAGTATTTTTTAACCCACATCCAATAAAAAAAGATACATTTTGAAATATTTTAGGCCTTTTCCCCTTAATTTACCTTTTTACCTTAATTTACTTTTACCATGACAACACATTTTTTAACCACAATAACTTGTTTTTATGAATAAAAATAAAATTATTCATATTAGATAATTTGAATGTTATTATTACAAATATTAAAACCATTTCATCATATAAAATTTCAAAAACATATAAAAATAATCTTAAAATAATATATCTATAATGCATAAAAATACTTTTAGAAAATAATATATAACATAGGTTCTAAAACATAAGACATAGGTTTCTAATTTAAAATTAATATTTTTGAATGTATAATTTTACTTTTTAAATAAATATTTGGTTTGAAAAAAGGTTTAATAAATTTCCCATTGATCCTTATATCCTAATTATATAATTAAAAAATCATCATATTTGTAAAAATTGTATTTTTTTACTATTCACCAAATAATCAGTCTTTCCAGAAATATCCCAATATTTTATCCTAATATAATATATCTATTCTATGACCAAAAAATAAGTTCATTATTTCAATTAAATATTCTAAAATTTATTTATTAAACTTTTTAATAGAAACATAAAATATAATAAAACTATATAGGAAAATGAATTTTTCAAACATTAATTTTTTTATACTTATTTTTAATAAATTAATAGTTAAATTATTTTTAATATATTATAAATATCAAAAAAATTAATTTTTCATAATTTAACAATAATATATTTAGTTCTTAAAAATAAATATTATATAAAAAGGTGTCACAAACTAGCCTGGGCTACCATCACACCTCACACCTGACTCGACCCATGTCGTGGCTTGAGGGAATTCCTGATGCACATGAGCTGGAAACTAGTGTCTATGAATAAATAAACTCTATTGAGAATGGGTTCACGCATGATTAAGATAATTTAAATCAATAAAAAATCCATATAACATCATAATTTGTTACCCAAAAAATCTTTACAAAAATGATAAGCATGTATAAATATAAGTTAAACATTTACATTGACAAACATGAACCCAAATAACCAAAAAAATGAGGTAATTTAAAAAATAAACAAAAACTCCTCATGAAACATGGTGCAGAACCCACCATTCCGCCAAACTCAATACCTTCCAAATGAGCTGTTATCATGAGTAACCACCACGAGCTCTAAACAAGTACCTTTTCTAATGTGGATAAAAAACAATATCTATATGCCCCCAAGGGTATACTTATAGTGTGAGATCAAATTCCTAGTATGATCCCACCATAAATTCCTAACATATGAATAAGAAGATAAATAAAAATTCTTGTTTTTTAAAGAAGGACTAATTTAAATTGAAACCGTTCTTTGTTAAAAAATAAGAGGAAATAGTTTATTTTTTAAAACATGTTATTAATAATCCAAAAGCAATGGTGGGTTACAAAAGAAAAATAATAAAATCCAATCAATAGAACCATGATTAATCCCTAAATATCTAGGGTTAATGGGGATAAAGGTTCCTCGTAATCATTGTGATTGATTTGAGATACAAAGGTCCATCTCCTGCTCAAGCCAACCAATCCCCAACATCAATAATTTGTTAGCATTTATCATAATCTGGGTGAGTAGGATGATCATTCCTAGTGTACTTGTCCAAGCCTACCAAATTAGATGCATAGGATTCTGATATTTTTTTCCATTTATTAAATCATGAAACCCCCATCTTTCTCAAAGCAAGACTTCACATATCAATTCCTTGGAGTATAGCTACTTTAAAACCTTAAACACGCTAAAAATTTAGAAATCACCCACTTTAACATACACAAAACACATTAAAATGAATTTAGAAACCAATAATATTATATTTAAATCATCAAATAATGGATAAAAATATAACCATCTACATTCCACTCGAAATCATACAAATCTAGTTGTAAACCACAATCTGAATCACGAGAAGATCCTATATAATAAAGAATGTGCAAAAAATCATCTAGATCCACCCAATATAAATAATATTGGACCCATTTTAGGTAAAAAAAACTACTGGAGAAAAGGAAACCCAAGAAAGAAGATAGAAGTGTCAAAGAGAAAGGGATAGGAACGTAGATTAGGGACTTACTTGGAGGAACCTTGAAGAACCATGGTCAAATATAACAAAAAATGAATCCAATAAGGTGTGTAGGGGGAAGAAAGGTGCACCTAGGCTTGGAGAGGGATTAATGGGAGAAATACGGGGTGTTATTAAGTTAAAAAGAGGAAGGGTAAAGTTTTATTTTCAATTTCATTGAAAATATGACAGGTTTTATGATTTGGTCGCACAGTCTTCCAGACTGTGTTCTAATCTTGAAACAAATATGTTTGAGAGGAGGGGGAGGCCATATGGTTTTCTGGAATGGGTGAATGGTCGTGCTCTTATCCATGGGGTCAAGGCAGTTCCATTTTTTGGGACGCATGGTCTGTATTAGGTTAGCATATGGTTTCCCCTTACCGTGCATCAACTATGTGCCTCTATCAATCTACCCAAAAATCACCATTTTTATTAGAAAACGCCTGATAAAGATATAGTAAATAAGTAAGACCAAAAATAAAATAAAAATACGTCTAAATAACACCATGGATATGAAAAATGAAATTTTAATAATAATAAATTTTAATTAATAAAATGATCTTATTGTCTTTTTAGATAAACTAATTGAATTTTATCCAATATTATGTATTAAAAATGACGAATATTTTTATGTATATTTTGTAATGTGGTGACTCATTTTTTACTCAATAATTCAATGGATGTAATAAAATGGTTACATTTAGTATTTCAATTCATTTTAGTTTGGTTTTTCATGTGAAAAAATGTTATTTAACACAAAATTATTTAAAGTATAATATATTTTAATATAATTGAATGTTAAAATAGTCACTGGTACTTCCATGTTTATCCTTTTGGATCTATTGATAACTATGAATTCACCACATTAGAGAGAAAAATGTCAAGATATGGTATCCCAAAATTTAAAATATTTATCCTCTATCATAAATATGGAAACTTGGATAGTACAATGATCATAAGATTAGACTAACATATATTACGAAAATACTTTACTTTCTTAGTTCAATTTCAATATCTAGTACAAATATTTTCATATTTTATACTGACTATTTAGCTTCATATGAAGCTTAAACATACATGATATTTTTAGATTTGAATGAAATTTTATTTAATTAGAATCTCTTTCTCATTTCCTTATCCTAACTGTGATATTAGATTATAATGATTTAAAGGAAGAATTATTATGTTTCCCCTTGATAACTAGAATTCCCACATATCGAACTACCCAGAACTAATCCCTTGTACTTTATCAAGTACTATTGGATAATCTTGACTGATTTATTATATAGTTCTATAGGATTTGTTTAATGTTTTTTATCGTTATTTATGCTTTAAAAACATTAAACATAGTACATATCAGGATATACAATAGAGATCCTGTTGAAACTAAATATAGATTTATACCCATCATCTTAATATACCCTTGTGTCTTAACACATCATCTTATAGAGATATATACCATGTGAAATAGAGAACTATTCACTCATGATTTGTGCCATTTTTTATTTTCAATACCCTTTAAATATATAGAATGTGATTTGGTATAAAAAACCTCATAGATAAATCTTAGAAGAACTCTTTCCAAAGAAAAAGGGTCACTGCTTTAATACATTTAGTGGAGAAATAATTTTCAATGTAGTTATAAATAATTATAATACTAATATCTATTTTTATATGTCATTAACATATATCTCATAGAAAGCTACTGTGTTATCACTAATCTATTATATATACAAATAAAAATATCTATTTTGTGATTAAATTCTAGTTATGATCCATAAATAGATCAATGAAACATTTTTATCATTATCATTGAAGCTGATATGGAAACGTGAATTTAAAATAAAATTTAGTATCTATATTGGTAAGAAGTTTTCGACATTGTCAATAGATTGAATGATCTCAAACCATTAAAACCCAATCTTATTTCTAGGTTATCACTTTAACATATATTCCCATATATTTCTTGAATACCCATTTAAACTTCATGGGTTTTACATTAGTGGGAAAAATTTATAAAATACAAATTCTGATTTAGGCATAAGGAATCTAATTCATAGATCATACAAACTTATCAACTTTATCTTATTTCCATTTACTCCTTGTTTGTAGAATAGGTATTCATTATTATCAATTAATAATATATATCACCTATCTTTGTGATTATAAAACCATATCTTTAGTTTTATCATCCCTATATAGTATAGGTCACTGGAAAAACTCCTCTCACTATGTCTTTTAGATTTTATGATCATATTCCAACTCATGTAAATTTTAATCCTTGACATCATTAGTTTATATTTATCCCGGATCTAAAAATGATATTGGGTACCTTTTTATAGAATAATATTAATTCACATGGATAATAATTATTCTATCATGGGTATTATAATATCCTTTTTTAGTTAATATAATTAACTAGGATACACATTATTTTCTTTTGACGAAATTGTGTTGCTAAAATAATCCATAAAAAACGTTTTCATAAAGAAACACATGAGTTTGTGGCATAATGTATTTTTCATATTATAACTTATATGATATCAATTAATCATTATATTTATAATATGTTTAATTATTAATTGTGTTGTTTTTAAATCATGTCTTGAAAAATACAATGGATGACTTGCAATACTTATAAGACTTTTCATTGATCCACCTTTCACTAAAATCATCACTATGATGTGCATAAGGTATTGATATTTTAAGAATAACTCCATTATATATTTTAAATAATTAATGAATGTTTGGTTAAGATGTTATTTGCCTAACTGGGGAAAAGAATCATTTTTATTTCACCAAGTATATTATCTACATTACATTTAGATTTCCTAAAACACTTAAATAAATAATACAATGAAAGTAAATTATTTTACATCTTTCTTCTACTTAGAATAGTTCACATATATATTATTTAGCTAATTGTTGAATATTTATGTCCTTAACACCTTTTAATATAAAAAAAGATTCTTTTTTCTTTTGAATTATATATAAAAAATCTAAATTTTGAAGATTTTATCTTTAAAGAATCTAAACACCCTTCTTTATATATTCTTGACACATACTAATAGTTTTAATTGACCAAGAATTATATTTCCTCAAATGGGAATTTTTTTATTTTTTTATTTTATATTCATAATTAATTGTCTATATTACACATCTATGATTCATGTATATTTAAATTATTAATTAAGAATGTTATACCTTAACAATATTAATTTCAAACATGAAATAAAGTCTCATTATGTCTAAAATCAACACATGGATAATTTTTTGGAAACACCCAATACAAGATAAGAATTTTATGATAGTATTACCAATTCTAAATGTGATTTTTTGATCATATATATCCAAAAAAGGTGTCAAGATCCATCATCAATTTGAATATTAACTTCACACTTATAATATTTATGGTTTTCCCTAGTTTCTGTATTTAGAAACCAACATTTGAGTCAAATCATGTATTTATTACCCAATAAGAAAAAAGAAAAATCACATTCATTAACAAATATACCTAAAGATAATTATTATATATGATCCATATTCCATCCAATAAAATTTATCTTCTGATGACTTTTCTTTCCACATATAGAGAAAATAGCATCTGATTCCTTGATCATCTTATGAATAATTTTCTTGAATCCTTATGGGTTATTTTGGATTATTTTGAAAATATGTGATTATTATAGTTGTGGAATTATTTATAATATATATCAATTTAAAGGGAGATTTAGAATTGAATTCCAGGCTTGATAACGCTGCTGATAGTTAGATCAAGTCCCAACCCTCACAATGTAAAATTGCATACTTTCTCATAAAGCCTCATGGGTTTTATCTCCCTATATATCACATACCATCCTATTGAAACTGACTAATTATTAGGGGGAATACCCTTATGATATTTTACAAACAACATGGAACTCCCCCTTTCCATAGGTGGGACTTTATATGACACACCATAATGTGGTTTCAAGTTTATATGAGGGAGATTACACCCTATTTTTAGCAATTCCATGGGATGCAATGCCATGTTTTCAAAACATTATCCCTTGGTTCATATTAAGGGATTGAGGGGGTCTACCCATTATGATCATATGACTATCATTACACTATTCTAGATGGAGGGGATGCCTCACTAGCATTGAACACTGCCATGAATCCCTAGAATTACTCCCATACAGCAATACCCATGAGAATCTAACATTCCATAAGTTATAGTTCTAGATGATTGGATCAGTACTCACCCATAATAGAATTAAATTATCTACTTTATCATATGTACTGATAGTTATATCCTCCTATGTATCACATTCCATCATATGGAAAAGGCATGGTTCTAGGGAGGAATCCCCTACAATATTTCAAGGACTAAATGAAACTCCCCCTTGCCCTACATGGGACTAGGGATGAAACACCACTATGTGGTGATGGATTTAGAGTAGGGTTATTAGTACTTATTTTTACCATTTCCATGGGATGTGTTTCCATTTTTTAAACACTTTTTATTCTTTTATGGATACTGTAAAGGCACTACTAACATAAAACTTTTCATTGGACTTTCAACCATCTCCAAAAATACATTCAACATTAGGATTGAGGAATAAAAATACCACATATTCCTATCAACTTGGTTATTTATTGTCAAAATATTCATGAATGACTTATCCATACTATCCATTTTATAATTTATAATTAAAATAGATAATATTAGTGATAACGATCAAAGAATGAGATTTATGGATATTTTATTATCCATATGGAAACCCAAAATTTTTTAATGGATAAATGTAATTAATCATCTTATGTTGATCACAAGATAGGTATCCATATTTCAGTTTACATGTGTACAATGTTCTGATAATTTCATATGTTACTTTCATCTCTCTCTCTCTCCATATGAAGTTATTATAGATGATTAATCGCAGTGTATCTATCTATGTGTGTGTTTTGTATCTTCATCTCACTCGACATAGTTGATATAATGATTCATCAAAAATCATATGCATCTTCCGCATGCCTCCTATAAGAATCCTTCTCATCGTCATTGCCTCCCTAAGGTGGTTGATCATGTATAGAAGATTCCAAAACATAAAATTTATTTTCCTATTTTAGTTCTATAAGAAATATCTTATACCACTCTTGGAAATTTATTTTAGTTAGGAAATTAAATCTATCTAAAAATTATTGTAGTGATTATGTGGTTTTACTTTCCATTAAAAAAATATTAATTTATTACTTTATCTTGACTACCAATTTATGAAACAAGTAATTATTTAGTTAAGTCTCCCACTATTTATCAAATCCCAACATCCATCACTATTATATTTGAAATATCCATTATTTTAGATATTATAGTGGAAATAATTCATGTCTCCCTTCTTATAACCTAGATAAAGGAATTATCAAATTAATCAATGTTATTTATGTTGGTTGTATTCATTATATGCACATTAAATTGAAGTTATTTGATTTGTTGAGTAGACTCCACAGTACTAAAATCCTAAAATCCTATTTACTCGACCCTTTCCTTAAATTTACACTAATAATTATTGGGAAACATCAGTTGATTCTAACTTGATTAAGTCTACCCAATACCTTCATTAGAAATCCCCAATTATTTTAAGTACCGAGATGAGTTCCAGACTTGTACATAGAATTATAGTTGTATTCTAACTCAAGTTATGGATGATTTTTGGTGGATTAATAATTTATATTTTGGCATTTGTTAACTCATGTATAAATATACTATATTTTATTCTTCATTATATTTTTAATTTTTGGGAAACCTTTCATAAATAATTTCCCATTTCTGATAAAATAATTTATGTTTATTAACATTAGTTGTATAAGATATCTTATGTTATCCCCACCATACTTTTTAATTACTTTATATGATAAATTATATATTTATTTAGCTATACATACACATTATTTTATTTTAACTAATCATACTTCTTAATTTATTTTAATTATATGATCACATTTAATTAATTTATAAATAAACCATGCATCATTTAAATAAATAAATAACCATGCACTCATAAATAAAATAAATACATGAAATGAGTATGATATTTATCAACTAGTTGGTTTATTTTTTGGTGATAAACCAACCTTTACCCTAGGGGAAGAATTCCTTGATCATTAACTTGGATGGAGTTGCAATATCCACCAATCTCTTACGTACCTCATTATTTGGATTTATCTCAAATCGAGTCTTTAATTGTCTCTTGTAGCTGATATTTCCACTTTTACAAATGTATACTCACATGAAAGGGAGGGGTACATGGGGTTTATGTTTATATAAACTAATCCTTGGATATGTAGGTCGATATATAATAAATAAGGGACGAATGATTCACTAATTATCATATTTAATTTAAAAATAATTGTCTCCTAATAAACCATATAATAAATAATTAAATTAAATAAATAAAACCAAAACATAAAAAAGTTCATCAAAGATCATGATCATTCACTACATGCAATAAAAACCTCAGTTAGTATTGATATAAATCATTTTTAATCATTATTTTTAAGATACATTGACTTGAATTATTAAAATAATTATTTATCTTAACTTATGACTAACTTATAGTATTTAAGATGTATTAAGATCCTTATAAATTGTTATTATTAAATAAATTTAAATTTTATTAGAAATAATTAAGTACATGGAGTGTACATTAGAATAAACATGACAAGTATTTATTGTGTAACAATGAATATATTTACAGTAAATTTAATGATTACATTGAATTTACTTACATATGAAACATCATATGATAAAAGTGGTATATGGTATGTTTCATATACTAAGTATAACATGAAATATAACCCCAAAAAGTGTGATAATACACATACAAAGTGTTGTTTTTTGTCATTAATTTGTGTTATCTTTATAAAATGTATGACCACATGGAACACCATTAATATATGTAGTGTGTACCATTGGAAACTGACATGAAATAAAAATATGTAGCATGTAATGATGTCATATGTTAATCCACATGAAATGTCAAGAATTACTTGGTTTTTACCTTGTGTAGAGTGACATGTTCCTCATGGTGTGTACTTCATTTGCATTCCATTTAATTTGTGTCATGTCACATAGAACTTTTTTCAGTTAATACTTGGTGTGTAATGATGCCATGTATTGAGTCACATGACACGTTGTGAAGTATCTGGTGTGTGCCTTGTGTGATGTTGCACGACATGTATTAACCCACTACATGGAATATATTTCTTGTCTTCCCTTATTCCATGCTCGCACTCAGTACATAGTGTGAAATTATATGTTGTATTTACCCACACAACATGTTGTGATTAACATGCCATGTACCTTGTGTGGATAAAACCATGTAATATGACATGTACTAACTAACTATAGGTCATGTAAACATGTCATGAAAATAGTTAACAAGACCATATGATTTAAAACTGACACATATTCTCAACAATTGAACTCAGAATGAAAATATAGACTTGAATATTAGTAAAATGATGCATGAAATTACTCAAATAAATTATAAATAATTATAAATTATAATGTAACTATTATGATATCATATAATGGTGTCGGGGAGCAGTAGAAGTGTTAGTGGGCTCCCAATTTTATTTTTCTTGTCAATGTAAAGAGATATATTGGGAGAAATATATGAACCCACCTAAAAATTATATATATTCGATCATGCACAGTTAATTTATAATTAAATTAAAAAATGAATTTCCTCAATTTTAGAATTCTTCTTAATAAATTTTTTGTCACCACTCATGTCATGTTTTCATTGCATTGTTTATTCTATCATGTATTTCTATAGGCATGTCCACACATTCTTCATTAATATCATAATGAATTTTATCATATCTTGGGTGCTATTATGGATGTATCTAGTGCATTACAGCATTTTTCATGAAAAAATACAATTTTCTCTTATAATATCTCTAGATTCTTAAGATAGAAAGGGAGGGATAGATCTATGTAGGGATTAAAGGAATTGTATAAAATATATCATTATTTATAACATGTCTCCTTTTTTGAAAAAAAAACAAAAATAATTTAGATTAAATAATATAGTTAAAATAAAGATAATTTCATAGAGACCCTTATCATAATATTTATTCTAAATAATATCCCATGTGAAAATAATAATAAAAATGATTATTATTATGTCTCATGGAATGTGTTAAATCTAGTATCATTTCTTAAATTAAAAAATTATTTATTTAAATGATTTTAAATATTCCATTTCTCTCATATCATTTAACTTGACCCATGTCATGAACCAACCCATTGGGGTCTAACCCGTGACTACCCCAAGCCCACCTCCAATAGGCCAAGGGCTAGCAACCAGCACCTAGTAGGAAAATCCCACAAATAGGATGAATTATCATAATGTACATGTACTCATGCACAAAAATAAAATCCCACATAATGTTGAAATGTAAAATGTATTAAACCAATGCATGAATATATATATAATCCCACATCGATTGTACAATATTAATGTATTGAAAGAAAAAAGGGGGCCAAATACAAGCCCAACCAATACTGTAAAGAGTATAACCTGCTCCATGGGTGGGTAATATGATCAAATGAAAACTCCTACAAAACATCTTGTTCTTTCATGATCAAGTTATACTCCACCTAATTTGTATACTCCAAGTACACCATCAAAAGGGTTTTCATCTACATAAGCTGCAATGCGTACGGGTAGAGCCAATGAATGGGTTTTTATAACAATACCTAGTATAACACCATGAAAACACTAAACATGAATCATAAAGTATAGTCATCTCAATAAAACTATGTAAAAATAAATTCATAACAACAGAAACTCCCAGACATACTCAAGAAGGACATTGTGCCACCAGGCAGTCACAACCAACTATCAGCCACATGATTCTGCTCAAAGCAATGCTCGTTCATGGAGAACTCAATCCATGAGACCTGATATCATTGTAGACACTCATCTAAGAGGTCAAGATAATTTATCCCAACCCAATAAATCTTGTGGGTCTCCTAGGATTCTAATACTTAGATAAGGGGTCATTCCCAATACCACTAGGGTACACCATGAACCAAATCCGGATCAACCCACTACATAGGGGATCATAAACCAATGACACTGCGAACCCTACCAAAACTTCCTACTAGATAGAGGATCAATTCCCTTCTCAAAATAGGTTACACTGATTCTACAAACCCAATCTAGGGTATAAAGATGATAGAGGATCACACCCTCATTCTCATGGAGGGACACCATGACCTCTATCTAATATTCATCCTCTATAGAAGATCACAATTTTTATCTAAGGATGTAATTCCACACTATACCCTACAGGGTAAAGACCAAGTGGAAAACCAATCAACCAACATTGGTCTGTATTGAAGTGATGATTATTTCCAAGATGTATCTAAGGAAGTACACATCGTGTAAGTAGATTACATGGTGTGCATCACTCAACCTAGATATTCCCATGTGGTACTATTACACACAACATGTAATATTCATATACACGGCATGTTGTTAAAGTAAATTTTTTGTAGAGATCACTCAACACCTTGCCCGTGTCACCTAGTCATTCCCATGCATCATTCATCATGTCGTGTACACCTGGACATGTTCACGATGGAGTACCCATCATGTACGATCCTATGTACTCCTTCTTGTGTACATGTATCCTCTAAGTACATATAGAGCTTCTATGGAAGGGTCATATAGTGTGTTACCATGTCCCACAGTGTGTGACATTTATCTTTAGTAGAAACTATAGAGTTGCATTCAGGGGGTACAACATGGTGTGTAAACCCAAAATAAAAATAGTGTATCATGGGATTTTCCAGAACCCATAGGTTCTCCTATGTTATTCTGCACATGCCAGTGTTCCCTCATTTCTATCCAGAAGTCACTCCATAGATCTCATATCTAGGATAACTAAGAAGTTTTTCAATTTCCCACCAAAAATCCATCCTTAAAAATGGATCAGGAACACACCTCTGATGTCCGTATCATTGTGTGATTTCCAAGAAGATGAAGAACCCTTGATTCGATATTATTCCCCTTTGATCTTTCCACCTTCATCATTGATTCTCAAATCGCAACCTCCATCAAGAGTTGTACCTAAAGAATCAATCCGTTACCATGAATAACAGTCGTGTAATGATCAAATACTCAGTATTGGTTAAACTGTTGGCAAAGGATAATACCAAATATTATCGAAAAAAGAAACATGGTAGAAATACATTAAACATGAAAATTGAGGAATGAAACTCAACAACTATTCATCTGGGATAAAAAAGGATGTAAATTGTACAATCAAACATCCTACATTGATTTTGGACCAATAATTTATGAAAAATGGTTGTGTTGTCATCATTGGGTACATCCCCGAACTCCGTTGGCACAACGATCCCTGATCAGATCGTAATTTTTTGTCATTTTCCAATAACACTCTCAAATGGTTCTCTAGGTGTCTAGGTTTTAGCATCAAACCTTGAAAAAAACTAAATAATCATGTATTTACAGAAAAAATACATCACTACATCAAATAAAATAAGTTAAGTCATCTAATTATTATATTTTATTAATTTCCTTCCCATGAAAACTTTTGAAATAACACATCACACTGAAAAATTTTATTTTTCACCAAGGGTAAAACCCAAATTTTTAATTTAAAGGTGCCCTCAAATTTCAATTTTTGTCCCTCATTCAATAGTTATTATTCTTTTTTTTAAAAAAAAATCATGAGCATGATATTTAATATATTATATTTATAATATTTATTATGAGCACACTGGAATGTAGAATCACATTCGTTCTCAGTGCTTGGTCTTTAAAACATTTCATATAATATCCAAAAATAATACATAGAAAATCTTAGTCATCACATTCCCCCCACATTAGGGATTTTTGTACTGAAAATAGAAAACCTACAAAAAAAATATGATGGTACTATGTCACATCTGGGTCTTCCAATCCTAGGTGCACTCTTAAATACTATCATACTTCCCTTGGACATGAACTAGGGGAATCAATCACCCATGAAGGATATTATTCTACCTATCATTGATCTTCACCCGGTACTCAGAAAAGGTAACTCTATCCTCGATGTCCATATCTCCCTAGTTGATATCACATGATAGGTCATGAACATAACTCCTCAGTTGTGACACATGGAAGATGATTTATACATGGTCCAACAGTGGAGGTAGAGCTAAGAAGTACACCAACACACCAACTCTGTGAAATATCTGGAAAGGGTCAATGAATCTCCGAGACGACTTTCCACCTTGGCCAAATCTTCAGAATACACATCGAGGTGATACCCTCAAGAACAGATGGTCTCCCTCCTCAAACTCTAAAGGTCTCTATAATCATTCCACATAATACTTTTGATGGATCTATATAGTCCTCATCTAATCCAGTATGATATGCACCTTCTCTGTATTAGTTTGCACCAACTTTGTTCCAATGAGTGTTGAATCACCTGGATCATTCCATCAAAGTGGTGTCCTATATGGTCACTAGTATAAGGCCTATATTGGTTTCATACCAATGGGTTAATGTTATCTTATATTATATAAAAACTAAACCAAGGGTGAATGGTCCTCCTATGTTTTATGAAGTCCAACATGCAATCGCGTAGCATGTCCTCTAAGACCAGAATGGTTCACTTAGTATGGTTGCTTATATGGGGTTAAATGTTGTGAGCAAGTGAAACTGAGTCCCAAATGCATCCTTAGATCCTATAAATAATCATTATGTGAAGCAAGCCCCGTAGTCTAAATTGATCATTGAGGGAACTCCATGGAGTCAAACTATCTCCGGCATGGAGAGGTTCCCTAAGCTCTATAGTGAACTATGCTCTCGAATGGATAGTAAGTGGGAAAACATGTTGAGTTATTCTATAATCACACAAATAGAATCGTTTCCCCTAGATTTATGTGGTAACCTTGTCAGGAATTCCATGGATATCCTATCCCACTTCCACTCTAGAACCTCAAGGAGTTGAGTTAAACCCACTAAAACATGGTGCTCTGCCTTCACCTTATAAAAAGTTAGGAATCAAGAGACAAACAATGAAAAAAAATTCTTTAGTTTTGGACACAAAAACTAAAATCAAATGTCATGATATATATTATCCACAGATGGATATATCACCAAAGGTAATATATGAAACTCTTGTATCACCTCCTCCCACAACGCCAAAGGTACCATATTCCTTCTAATTAAAAGGATTGCATGCTCCCCGCCTTTAGAATATCTATCAAGAGAAAGTCCAATGGATACCGGAGTACATAAGGTATCACATTCATTATCTCCATGTGGATAATACCTATAACACTATAAAACTAGGGGGTAACTAACATTGACTAAAAATATGAATCACTATCTTTTTTACTATGGAAAATGCAATGAGACTAACTTCTCAGACGCCTCATCCAAAAACTAAGATAAAGATCTCCTACTGAGATTGTATTCAACAATATTACCCTTTCCATAAGTATATAAAATATAAAATTCATAGTTCTAGAGGAACTATATCTGTCACATTTGTATCAAGTTAATATCCTTTTGAGAGAAAACATAATTAAGACTCTTATAGTCAGATAAACCAATCTACAATTAGGTAGTGTCACCACATATTTAGTGAAAATAAAAATGTTGTGAACTCAAAATTTTGGGTTAAATAGTTCTTCTCATGTGGTCTCAACTAATGTGAACCACAGGTAATCACCTCTTACCTATACATCAGAACAGAACCCAACACAATCCCTCATGCATCTCAAAGAACTACATACACGACACCCTCCTCTAGAAATCTCACATTGGGAGTGCTCATTAACCTATTCCTCAACTCTTGAAAATGTTGTCAGCACCATTCCATTCACATGAAAAATTCCACTTCCAAGTCAAAGATGTCAATGTTGACACCACTCTGGAGAAATCAGGTACAAACCTCTGATTGTACCCTACTATCACAAGGAAACTCTGCACCTCGGTAACACTCTTAGGTGGCTCCCAAGATAACACAGCCTAATCCTTGGTCATTTACACCACCAATCCTACTTTTTAGATGAAATTTTATATAAATTATACATATCAAATCCAAAACAAACACTTATATTCTTCCCATAAATCTGGTGCTCTCAGAGTGTGTCCATAGTCATCCTCAAGTGTCTCACATCCTCCTCCTCGGACACTGAGTACACTAGGATGTCATCGATGAAGACCAACATGAATCAATCAAATAAAGGATGAAATATCCTATTCATGATTTCTAGCAACATTTATGGGGTGTTCTTCACAACAAAGGGATTCACCAATTACTCATAGTGACCTTAGAAAAATATAAATGTCTTCTTCAGTATATTCTAGTCTTGTACTCACAAATGGTGAGAGCCTGATCTGAGGTCAATCTTCAAGAAACATTATTCCCATATCAACAAATAAAATAGGTCTATCATCCCTATAAGTGGATACGTGTTCCTCACATCCACATGGTTCGAGTTCTAGTAGTATACACGAAACCACAAACTCTGATCCTCCTTCTTGGCGAAGAACACGGGGGATGCCTAGGGGGAAACACTTTGTCTTAGAAACACCTTCTTCAATAAGTCCTCCAACCACACCCTCATCTCATAAAGCTCTATTTAAGATATATGATATGATATTATTGATATTATTTCCATGATGGGTTGTAAGTAAAATCATAATTCTAGAACTTGGTAGGAAGGTAAACCTTTCATGTCCTCAGGAAAGACATCCTCGTACTCCGCCTCCACCGTAGTGAACTGGTAGCCCATGGAATCCACTTCGCAAAGAGTCATGTTAACCAACCAGTGAGTAATCAGCTACACTCTTCTATTCCTAATCTTTTCAATCTCTTCAAGGGTTTTATTTTCATCCATAAAGGAAAACTATATCTCATCACTACATACACACAACATCCTCCGCCTAAAATATTCAATCTAGGCAAGAAATATGGATAATCAGTCCATATCTAATATAACATCAGAATTAATAATCACTTATACAAATAGATCCCAAACAAATCCCTCACCTACAAGCCTCAGATTTCATTATCAGCAGAAGTTCCCAATAACTATGTCACCACTTGTAAGAGTCTCCAACCACAAGGGCAAGCCAATGTCTCAACAAGAATCTCAAAGTATCAAACTAGAGAAGTGGAAATTATTAAATGACTCACACCTATGTCTATCAACAATACATATGAAGCAAAAAAATACATATATCATGATTTATATCATCCATAGAGCCTCGGGGTCGCAGGACTCCATATCATGTAGCTGGCCTCATCCCCGACAACTTGCTCTCTGAGCCTAGAGTGGACAACCTAGGGGTGGTGGTGGTAATAGTTCAAACCAAGAACTACCTATTATTAATCTACTAACCCCTATTGAACATAGGTTTCCTTGATAATCACTATGATCTTTCCCCTCTCTATAACTTGGTGGTCCCTTGACAGTCTATCGATATGCTTTACGAATGGTTGAAAAATCCCATTCCAGAAGTCCCTGACTATTACAGGAGAAACCCCACCTCTCCATCGGCTGATTGGATCCATCCTGAGAGCCATGCGCCATTGATCATGTGTTATAGGATTTTTTTTATAAAGCATATGACATGCTTGGACCCCTACTGCTATTATGAACTGTCTGTTGATAAGGTCTCATCTCTTGGATTCCCACTATCTGCACCCACTATCGGCAACTAATCTGTTAGAATTATCTCCACCCCAATTCTCTCTCTATCACTCTAACATAAGTATAAATTCATAGATATGTCACTAAATCCCTGATATCCCAATGTAATCCATGTTCGAAGGTCCATGATATGAAGAATGGATCTCACTCCATATCCAAAGAGAAACATGAGAGATTAGTAAACCTCGCTGAATACACCATGATGGTCAAACTACCCTACTGAAGATGTCGAAGCTCCTATGTGTTCACTCCTTTCTGGATAAAACAATTCCCTAAAGATACACTTGAATTATGACCAGGAGAGTTCTATATCAACATGTTACTGACTCACTAAAATACTCCATCACCCAGCAGATCACAAAAGAAGACTCATTGTGAGGACCTCTATCTGATCTACAGGAATCCTCATAAGGTGGAAAAATGAGTGAATCCCTCTAGATAATCCTTAACTTTCGGGGGGTCTGGCTCACCCCAAAACCAAGGAGGCATCTTCCTATGCAGCTCGTGTAGTGCATGCATCCTGAGCACATCATCTACTGGCACTGGAAATGCTTGTTTCTACTCAACGGGCAGTGGTATAGCTAATAAAACACATAGAGGTTCTATCTATATAATAGGACCCTATAATAAAGCCTCGTCACTAGGAAAATCATCCTCATGATCATGACGTGGAATCTTGGAAGGCTATTGTAGAGACCCGAAGCTTGACATACATGAACATTACATTACTTTTTCGGAATACTTAATACATAACAAAAACACACACACAAGGACCGTAATAGTTTAGTGTCTTTGGAAACTCGGAATATAATCATCTAATCGTGGTGAAATATCTTCAACATATCCAATAAAGATCTTCTTTTTTTAAAACCTAAATCCTTTCTTTATTTCCTGAGGAAAAGAAAACATAAAAGGGTGAGCTCAAATGCTCATTATGGGTAAACAAAAGAAATATCAATCACGTCATATTCATAAGAACATATCTATTGGAAATGTTAACCTGCAAAAGAGATCATAATTTCATAACATGGGATAAATCATAGTAGTGAAATGTAATCCCAATAATCATAACATAAAACATGAAACTTTGTGGCATACACACATAATAATAGAGAATCATTTATTATTAGTCAAGACTCGTTGCCAAGACTATCTTAGTGGACAAAGTCCCTTTCTGAACCGATTTCACTCCTCGTTTCAGTCCTGTTTCACTGAACCTGTATAACCTACCATTACATCCATGTCTATCTCATGAGATATAAAATCTTTACCCAATGCATTGGAGGGAGATATAGGTCCCACCCATCTCATAGTGATACCATTCTTTTGTGTGCCACAAAATCATAAACCATACATCATAGCATAACCCATGTAATAAAAATGGGAATCTTAAACATCAGGACATCATAAAACAATTCATATAAGATAAAGGAATTCATAAAAATAATTCCATCACAACATAATAAAATCAATGTAATAATAGGTATATAAACAGAACCCTTTATTATCATAGATGGAAAATAATTTTGATAAAACACTTGAACTCCATTATTGAGGAAAATATCCTTTCTACTTCAAAAACATTTTCCTTTCTGAACATGTCATACAATTTTAAACTAAAAGAAGTTGATTAAAAATAAACTTGAAAACTTGTAAAGGAAGCTTCTTGGAAATAATGTTTTAAAAATCCATTCATGCTGTATATTTTAAAAAAACATTCTTCTCGTACTTTTGTCGGAAAAGTCAAAAAGTACCTCGTACGAAAAATGACAAAAGATTCCTTTCATATCTTTTACTAAAAACTCACCGAAGGGTAAAATTGGATTTAAACAATTGTAGGTGGATGGAAATAATATTACATATTGAGGAAACATGGATTTGGATGATAAAATACACCCTAGTAAATGCCAAAGTATAAAAAATCTTGGATAAAAATGAGATTGTGATATTTCCCTTACCTTAGGTCCGATTTGCTTTGTAAGTGTCCGAACCTCCTCTTCTTTGAAGCGCCTCTTTGAGATCTCCTTTTTGGGCACTAAAATTGGCCTATGAGGAAGACCAAAACCTCTAGGATGTTTCTACGGAAGTGGAGAAGGGAATTTGGCAAGGGTTGGCCGATCTTGAAGGCTCAAAGTGGTGTGAGGAAGAGAGGGAGGAGGTGCCCTTTTATAAGGGAGGGAGGGGCACCTTTGGAATAACTAAAAGTATTATTTTATTATAAAGCCAAATTCGCTTTTAAATAACTCCAAATTGACTTATTTAAAATCTAAGGTGGGGATGGGTCGAAATCATCTCATCCAATAGAATTTAGACAAGTTTAGGTTCCTATTTTAACCTTATCATTTATATTTAACTTTAAGTTAGATAATTTTACTTTTACCGTGTCTTCTTGTTTTCTTACACTATAAGGTTAATAAACTTACTATATCAAGCCAAAAGAACCCCAAGTTGTTTATTATTAATATATATAACCTTATCTAAGTCATTTTTCTGAACCTTATATTTTTAGGAATAAAAGAACAATTAATAATATAATATTTGTTTTAAAAACTATTTTATGTCAATTTTGACACTATTTAGTAATTGATTTTTTTGAAACACATAACAGAATGATTAGTTCAAAAAAAGTTAATTAAGTCAATACTAACATGTCATATGAACCTAGAAAATTATTTTAATTCATAAAAAGTCTCAAATTACATTTATTTGGGTATTTATTACATCAATTATGTCAATATTTCATTAATAAGATAATTACTGCATCATCGTTGTGTCATAAATAAATTAACTTATTTAATTTCTAAAAATTATAAATAAAATACCATTATGTAGGAAATCTTTTTAGCTTTCTAATGAGTATTTATAGTCGAATTTATCTTTTGTATAACCCTATATTAAAAATGACTTTCTTATTAAACTTTGATTTTAACTATTTTAACCCCTCTTTAAATAAATTAATAATAAATGTCCTAATCTAATCCAAGTGGGCCTAAATGATCATATTTTATTTCTAAGGTTGTTTTTGGTCGAATTACACTTATCCAATATAATTAGGACATGTGTTAGGGTAATAATAATAATATTTTTACCCTTAATTACCCTATTTACTTTTAACCGTGGTAAAAAAAGTAAAAAGTTACTATTCACCAAAAATTATTTTCATCTCATTGAACCACATTTTACTAACTAACATCAACCGTGTCTCTCGGATTTTTGAAATTCTACTCACAAAAGCGGTAAAATTCTGTTTTATGAAAAATTCATTTTTTTAACTACCACTTAGTGGTTTCACTATTCATCAAAAAATGAAAGTTTCCAGAAAAACACCAAAAATTAGGCCTAAGATATATTTGATATTATGAACTCAAAAATGATGTCTATTTTACCAAATTCAAAACATATCAGTTGCCTTAATTAATTTAAAAATTAATTCTCGTCGTCAAAACAAATAGCGTGTTCTTAAGAGATAATAACTATCAAAAGATTGACAGTTGTTTATGTCTGGTGTAAATGTAGAATTACATCCAATGACCAACATTGTATTAAATTGTAAAAATATATTCTAAATATACTTTAAAATCGCTCAAATAAATAATTTATCACTATTAATTATTTCGATTAAAAAAAGTTGTTTTTAATTAAAATTTAGTAATTTTCACTATTCATCAGAATATGAAAGATATCCGAAAAGTACCAAAATTTCACCTTAGGCTAAATTCGATACTTCAAATCCAAAAATGAAGTCCATTTTGAGAGATAAAATTTTGAAAATTTAAAAAGGCGGTTATTACTATTCAAAACGGCTAGTTTTAATAATATTTTAATAGCATATTGTTGTTTAGTGAAACTCGGTATTGCGTACTACACACGCTATCGAGGAAGGTCGTGATTGAGTGTAATGCAAGGCAAGTCAAGGATGCGTGTTGTGTAAGCTCCTTTTGGTGTAGTGTACAACACAAGACATTAATGAAATTAAAAAGAATATTTTTCATAAAATCTCGGGGTGTTACATTCTACCCCCCTTAAAATGAATTTCGCCCTCGAAATTCATCGGGGTTATAAATGGTTTACTATTCGAATGTTTTTTTGATAGAAACCCACATCGTAAAAAGGAATACCAAAACCAAACTTTAAAAACAAAATTATAAAACTTAACGGTTACCCAAATAAACTAATCACTGGGTTTCCACATAGGTGAAAATATGGATATGGAAGAGAAATCTAACCATCACGTTCTGATGGAGAGTGGTAGAGAACATGGCTATGGAAAAGCCAGCAATCACAAAGCCATAAATTTGTGACGATCTAAGGTACCATATGATTCATCAGATATATGAGCACTAGGACAACATTTTTGGTTTTTAAGATCATTTCCCTAAAGTTGATGAAATTGGAATTAGAAGAAATACTTTCGTGATTTTGGTATAGTCTCACCATTTGTCGTTCTTTGGAAAATTTCCACTTCATCTCTTAAAGAAATGAGGCTGAATTTTTCATTTGTGATGTGTTAGCAGATCATGTGATAGAATGATGTGTCATTCCATCTGTCTCAAACAAAAGGATAGAATAGTTATCAAAAAATACATAAGTCCATCTATAGTGAGATTAATCATATATGGTTCCTAAAATGGACTTATACTTCATATATCATACTGCTTAATATAATAAAACTAATTTCTACTAAACAGGGACTACCTGTAGGCCAGTGGTAGGCGATAAAGACCAGTCGCACTTCGGTTGTGGGTTCGATTCCCACAGCCTTGTCTGACGCGATGGGTTGTTGCCCGTCCTGTAGGTTGTCCATTTCTAAAGCTATATTACTATAACATCCCATCAACAATATCAAGAAAGTTTTATCCTTAAACAATACTATCTTATGTCCAACATAATCCATTCCAACCTTCAGGCTTATCTAAAATACTTCGGTCCACGCTCATAGTATAAAGAAAATGATCACGTGAATGCCATCATTTATCCCTCATATATCATAAGATATATCTTGTTGGTCAAATTACAAACATGCGAATACCTTAATAATGTATTCTCTTGAAGAATGAATATCCATTGAACCTTAGTGAAAACATGAATGCAGTTAAAAGTTAACACCTTCCACATACCAAAATCATCAAAATTCTATATACTCTAACCATGATATCACTTAGTCCTTATATCAATCATGAGCTCATGAATACTATCAAACATTTCATTTTCTCGTTTTCCCTTAATTATGCGCATATCATCTTATTTCCAAAAATATCTCAATCACTTTCCATGGTTACCGGTACCATTGAAAACCACAATATACCAATACATAAATATTCCAATATTCCACGATACTATATACAACATTATTTTGGAATCCCATTACATAAACACTTAATCATTCCACCACATTGTTTTCATGTTCAACATCACCAATAGTGATCGCATGTGACTTCCCTTTGTCCTTTGCCTTAAGTGGTTGCTCATGTTGATCATCACTAACCCTTGGATTAGGGCATTTATTATCAAAATGCCCCATTTCCTTTCACTTGAAGCATTGAAGTGTTGGTGGTGCATTCTCTACAGTCTTTTCTTTATTCCCATCATTAGAAACCCTTTTTCCATTACTTTGACACTCAGCTGCTCGATGACCTTCTTTTCCCCAATTAAAACATTTTCTAGTCCCTTTAAGACAATCTCCACCATGCTTCTTTCCACACTTTGATCATAAGGAAACATTCATCTTCTTTTCACCATTATTCTGGGATTTCTCCTTGAACTCCATCTTTCGTTTCTTGTCAAAACTATGAGATGGATAAGTTACACCAACTTCCATTTCTACCTTGATACCACAACGCACAATTTATTCATAGCTACTGAAGTCTCTTATAGCTAATGCCCTTCGATGATTTGGTTTTAAGCCACTGAAGAATCGATCAACTTTACTTTTAGGTTGGATGATAAATCCAGATGCATACCTTGCAAGACTTGTAAAATTCGCTTCGTATATACCAACAGATTCACCATCCTTTTTCTTTAGTTCAAGAAACTCCTTCTCCATCTTTGTTCGAAGAATACGAGGGAAGTACTTATTGAAAAATAAGTTCTTGAACTCGTCCCATTCCATGGACTCAATTTCATCTCTTTGCCTCGTATTCTTGATAAGATTCCACCATTGATCAGCTTCACCTTCCAAACGATATACTGCTAAGATGACATTATCATGTTCAGAACGTTGAATAACTGAAAATATCTTTTCAGTAGTACTGATCCTTTGTTTAGCAACTAGTAGATTAGAAGACCCACTGAAAGAAGGTGGACGTTGCCTCATGAAGGACTCAAAAGAATATTGTTCCCTTCTCTGCTCATTTGGAAGTCCAGAATGATTCATAGATTGTGTAAGTATAGGAATAAGATTTTGCACTCCATCTCCGATAACATTTGTTTGTTCAGGAGGACAATCATTGCATTGTCCATTGCATTGATCAACACGGTTCCTTCGGGTTCCAGCCATCGTCTAAAACTTAAAAAGAATAGTGTGAGTGGAAAAAATCATGCTATTTAAAACAACATAATAAAGTGGGAGTATCCTCAATATCTAACATCTTAGGTTAAATTCTATGATCGTTACCGTAGCTCTAGGATAGTATCCTATACGTATACTTATCCTTAGGGACATCCCTAGACAAACCTTAGAAATATCTCTAGGGATCTCACTAACGTTTTCACATCCTAGTTTCCAAAGGTTGACTAAAACTTTCCTCTGATACCAACTGTAGAGACCCGAAGCCTGACGTACATGAACATTACATTGCTTTTGTGGAATACATAATACATAACAAAAACACACACACAAGGACCGTAATAGTTTAGTGTCTTTGGAAACTGTGAATATAGTCATCTAATCGTGGTGAAAGATCTTCAACATCTCCCATAAAGATCTTCTTTTTTTTAAACCTAAATCCTTTCTTTATTTCCTGGGGAAAAGAAAACATAAAATGGTGAGCTCAAATGCTCAGTAAGGGTAAACAAAATAAATATCAATCACGTCATATTCATAAGAACATATCTTTTGGAAATCTTAACCAGCAAAAGAGATCATAATTTCATAACATGGGATAAATCATAGTAGTGAAATGTAATCTCAATAATCATAACACAAAACATGAAACTTTGTGGCATACACACATAATCATAGAGAATCATTTCTTATTAGTCAAGACTCATTGCCAAGACTATCTTAGTGGACAAAGTCCCTTTCTGAACCGAGTTCACTCCTCGTTTCAGTCCTGTTTCACTGAACCGGTATAACCTACCATTACAGCCATGTCTATCTCATGAGATATAAAATCTTTACCCAATTCATTGGAGGGAGATATAGGTCCCACCCATCTCATAATGATACCATTCTTATGTGTGCCACAAAATCATAAACCATACATCATAGCATAACCCATGTAATAAAAATGGGAATCTTAAACATCAGGACATCATAAAACAATTCATATAAGATAAAGGAATTCATAAAAATAATTCCATCACAAAATAATCAAATCAATGTAATAATAGGGATAGAAACATAACCCTTTATTATCTTAGATGGAAAATAATTTTGATAAAACACTTGGACTCCATTCTTGAGGAAAATATCCTTTCTACTTCAAAAACATTTTCCTTTCTTAACACATCATACAATTTTAAACTAAAAGAAGTTGATTAAAAATAAACTTGAAAACTTGTAAAGGAAGATTCATGGAAATAATGTTTTAAATATCCATTGATGTCGTATAAGTTAAAAAAAACATTTTTCTCGTACTTTTTTCAGAAAAGTCAAAAAGTACCTCATACGAAAAACAACAAAAGATTCCTTTCATATCTTTTACTAAAAACACATCGAAGGGTAAAATTGGATTTAAACAATTGTAGGTGGATGGAAATAATATTACATATTGAGGAAACATGGATTTGGATGACAAAATACACCCCAGTAAATGCCAAAGTATAAACAATCTCGGATGAAAATGAGATTGTGATATTTCCCTTACCTTAGGTCCGATTTGCTTTGTAAGTGTCTGAGCCTCCTCTTCGTTGAAGCGCCTCTTTGAGATCTCATTTTAGGGAACTAAAATTGGCCTTTGAGGAAGACCAGAACCTCTAGGATGTTGCTAGGGAAGTGGAGAAGGGAATTTGGCAATTGTTGGCAGAGCTTGAAGGCTAAAAGTGGTGTGAGGATGAGAGGGAGGAGGTGCCCTTTTATAATGGAGGAGAGGGTCACCTTTGGAATAACTAAAAGTATTATTTTATTGTAAAGCCAAATTCGGTTTTAAATAACTCAAAATTGATTTATTTCGAAGCTAAGATGGGTATGGGTCTAAATCCTCTCATCCAATAGAATTTAGACAAGTTTAGGTTCCTATTTTAACCTTATCATTTATATTTAACTTTAAGTTATATAATTTTACTTTTACCGTGTCTTCTTGTTTTCTTACACTATAAGGTTAATAAACTTACTATATCAAGCCAAAAGAACCCCAATTTGTTTATTATTAATATATATAACCTTATCTAAGTCATTTGGCCGAACCATATATTTTTAGGAATAAAATAACAATTAATAATATAATATTTGTTTTAAAAACTATTTTATGTCAATTTTGACAGTATTTAGTAATTGATTTTTGTGAAAATCATAACAGAATGATTAGTTCGAACAAAGCTAATTATGTCAATAATAACATGTCATATGAACCTAGAAAATTAGTGGAATTCATAAAAAGTCTCAAATTACATTTATTTGGGTATTTATAACATCAATTATGTCAATATTTCATTAATAAGATAATTACTGCATCATCGTTGTGTCATAAATAAATTAAATTATATAATGTCTAAAAATTATAAATAAAATACCATTATGTAGGAAATCTTTTTATCTTTCTAATGAGTTTTTATAGTCGAATTTATCTTATGTATAACCCTATATTAAAAATGATTTACTTATTAAACTTTTATTTTAACTATTTTAACCCTTCTTTAAATAAAGTAATAATAAATGTCCTAATCTAATCCGTGTGGTCCTAAATGATCATATTTTATTCCTAAGGTTGTTTTTGGTCGAATTACACTTATCCAATAGAATTAGGTCATGTGTTAGGGTAATAGTAATAATATTTTTACCCTTAATTACCCTTTTACTTTTAACTGTGGTAAAAAAAAGTAAATAGTTACTATTCACCAAAAAATATTTTCATCTCATTGAACCACATTTTACTAAGTAACATCAACCGTGTCTCTCAGATTTTTGAAATTCTACTCACAAAAGCGGTAAAATTAAGTTTTATGAAAAATTCATTTTTTTAACTACCACTTAGTGGTTTCACTATTCATCAAAAAATGAAAGTTTCCAGAAAAACACCAAAAATTAGGCCTAAGATATATTTGATATTATGAACTCAAAAATGATGTCTATTTTACCAAATTCAAAACATATCAGTTGCATTAATTAATTTAAAAATTAATTCCCGTCATCAAAACAAATAGCGTGTTCTTAATAGATAATAACTATCAAAAGATTGACACTTGTTTATGTCTGGTTTAAATGTAGAATTACATACAATGACCAAAATTGTACTAAATTGTAAAAATATATTCTAAATATACTTTGAAATCACTCAAATAATTAATTTATCACTATTAATTATTTCGATTAAAAAAAGTTGTTTTTAATTAAAATGTAGTTATTTTCACTATTCATCAGAATATGAAAGTAATCCAAAAAGTACCAAAATTTCACCTTAGGCTAAATTCGATACTCCGAATCCAAAAATAAAGTCCATTTTGAGAGATAAAATTTCTAAAATTTTAAAAGGTGGTTATTACTATTCATAACGGCTAGTTTTAATAATATTTTAATAGCATATCGTTGTTTAGTGAAACTCGGTATTGCGTAATATACACGCTATCGAGGAAGGTCGTGATTGAGTGTAATGCAAGGCAAGTGAAGGATGTGTGTTGTGTAAGCTCTTTTTGGTGTAGTGTACAACACAAGACATTAATGAAATTAAAAAGAATATTTTTCATAAAATCTCGGGGTGTTACAGCTATCTTCATGGAGGCATCTTGAAATAAAACAAATTGTACTACGGTTTAAGAGTATATCTAGAAAGATAACTCAATATAGACATGGAGACCACAACTTAGTATATATGATGTGTGTAAAAAAGTTTTCCCTTTGACCAATTTTTATATGTTTATATTTTAAATGTAGGTAATCAAAGTCTTGGTGTATTGATACATCGGTCTCCGAACCAACACTGGAGTCCCTGTCATAAAAGATGGAAATCAAACACTTAACAACATAACCTCAAACCAATCTCACCGACTCCAGTCCTAAGGTAGAACCAATTTCTCTAATACCACTCTATCATGACTCAACCCACTGGGGTCCAACCCCATGACAAATCCTATATTTCCTCTAGTATGCCAAGGGCTTCCGACTAGCACAGAGTAGGAATATCCTACAAATGGGAGGTATTAGCTTAACATTACTGTAAAAATGCACAATGTCCAAGCCCAATAAATGATTAAATGTAACCCACCTAATAAAAATGCATTCATAAATCTATAATCCCACAAACATAGTATGAAAATAAAGTACTGAAAGAAAAAAGGGTCCTAATGCATGTCCAATGTAAAATATGAATAGTCTAACCTACTCTAAGGGAGAAAACTATGATCAAATGAAAACTCCAAAAAACACACCTCGGTTTTCTAAGCTCAAGCTATGCACCACTTGATCTGTGTCCTCCCAATGCACCCTAAGAAGGGTCGTCATCTTCAAAAGACACGACATGTGAGAGAAACTACCATTCATGTGTGAGTATAAAAATACCCAATAGGAATCCCTAAAAACACTATACATGAAGTATCATTTATAGTCAACTAAATATAAGGATGTTACAATCAATTCATAACAAAAAAAACACACATATATACTTATGAAGGACAATGGGCCACCAGGAGGTCCCAACCAACTACCAGCTATAGGATTCTGCTTGAACCAATGCTTGTTCTAAGAGAACCCACTCCACAAGACACACTATCACCGGATACACTCACCTAAGAAGTCAATATCATTGTCCCCTTCCGCTGAAAGCTTCTATTATAATAATACCCTAATACATAGACAGGGGACACATCTAGGATCGTTGGGGGACACCACAAACCTCAATTGGATCAACCAGCTATGTAGGGGATGACACACAGAAGATACCGTGAACCCTACCTATACACCCTTATTGATGGTGGATTAACACCATAATCAAGCGGGTCATGACGATTTCACAAACCATTCATAGGGTATAAAGGTTATATAAGATCACACTCAAGTCTTATTTAGTGATACCATAAACTCTATCTGAGACTCTTCCTCTATAGGAGGTCACAATCCACAGCCAAGGACATAATTCTCCACTTCACACTTGAGGGTAAGGACCAAGGGGAAACCCACCCAACCAACACTACTAATAAATAAAGATATGAAGAGCTCGAAGATGTCTCTAAGGGATTAAAATAAATGTAAGTAGAGTACATGTTGTGCATCAATCAACCTATATCTCCCCATGTGGTGTTTCCCCAGATGGTACGTAATGTCTATATACATGTCATGTAGGTAGAGTACAAGGTCTGTAGAGATCACTCGACACCCTTCCCTGTCACTTGGTGGGGCCCATGTAGTATTGTTCAGGTTGTGTAAACCTGGCCATGATTGTGTCATAGAACATGGTGAATCTGATCCCATGTGATCTTAACTATGTCAGTGTAACCTCTGAAATACATTTCCAGCAACCCGGGATGGGTCACATAGTGTGTGACCCTGTCACAAGATATTTGATATTAAACTTTAGTAGAAACCCTAGAGACACATTCACAGGTTCTCACATGTCATGTATTCCAAAAACACATGCCTTGTATCATGGGATTTTCCAGAACCCACAGGTTCTTCTCTATTCTTCCACATTTGTTGGTGTCACCTCATTTCCATCTGGAAATCACTCTTTAGATCTTGGGTCTAGGTCAACCAAGCCCCACCTTCTCTTGTTCACTAGAATCCAGCCTTCAAAATGGATTGAGAACACACCATCAACATTTTTATCAATGTAAGGCATTTGGGAATATGAATAACCCTTGATTCATTATCAGTATCCTCCGATATATCCACCATCATCATGGAATCTCAAATAAAAACCTCCATCATGATTCGTATATGCGGTGTAGATTTTTTTCATCAAATAATGGTCATGTAATGATTGGATATCGGGTATTTTTCGAACAATTGTAAAAGGAAAAAACCAATGATGATCGAATGAAGAAATGGGTGAGAAATCCATAAGCCATGAAAAGTGATAAACAAACCTAAGCCTTTGTTCATTTAGTCGGGATATGGTGTCATAGAAATAAAAAATCAATGAAGAATAAAACACAACGAACAAAAAAATCCATCAATTCATTCTACTTTCGATGCACAAATAAATTTTGTTCATTGAATTGATCCATTTTAGACAAGGAAAAAATAATGGTATGGAAATTATCAAATCAAACATCTTACATAGAGTTTTAATCAATTGCTGATGAAGAATAGTATTGATTTCATCATTGAAGAGATCCATGAACTCTATTTTCATAATGATCCTTGATCTAATCTCGATCTGTTTTAATTTTTCAAGAGCTCCCTCAAACAGTACTCCAGTTCTATAGGGTCTATTAGACACCCATAATAAAAACATCATAACCATGTATTTAAAGAAAACTTATTTCACAACATTAAATAAAATAAATAAAAACATTTAATTTATTTTATTATTAATTTTTTTCCCACGAAATTGTTTTTATAAAAACCTCACACCAACAACGGTTATGCCATTCCAAGGGTAAAAAATGTATTCTGAACTCAACAGTTCCATCATATTTCTAATTCAGTCCCACATTTGGTATCTATTCTACTTTTATAGGAATAATGCATGCTCGTGACATTTAATATATTTTAAACATTTATTTTTCACACACTGGGACTCAAAATTACACACAATATCAATGCCTTTTCTCCAAAATATTCCATATAATATCCAAAAAAACTTATATAAAATATAAGTCTTTAAAAACCATATCCTCTTACAGAATTTTTCGAACCTTGAATAATAAAATATATTTATAAGATAAAATAAAAAAAGTATTATATTTAGTAAACTTGAGAATAAATATTTATTTCTAATATTCACATAACTTGATAAAATATTTAGTTTACTCTATTCACCCACCTAATTAGTAAATAAATATTATGTTCATTACCTTTTGAATAATTAATCAAGTGATAAACTTATACTCATATAATTTATACTTGAATATCTTGTGATTGAATTTATATGATCAACTTTTACTTAACTAAATATTATTCCATAAACCAAGGAATAAATTTATTCTTAAACTTAAATTCAATAAAATTTAATAATATTCTATATAATCATAGTGTGTGACCCTATAAACTTATTTCTCAATGTAAATTGGTGTAACTTTTCTAGATTCTATAATCAATATCTAAAAACACATCAAGGATTACATAGAAAAAGAAGTGAGTGTAGCAACTAAAAAACCTTTTTATAAACACTACTATGTAATATAATCCTTTTGTAAACTAATATTTCATCTAATATGATTCAAACATATGTCGTTATATTATATTATCAATTTATCTTTCTTTGAAATTTCAAAATTAACTATTTTGTAACCAACCATGGTAATTCATTTTGTCAAATATTTCTATTTCAATAAAAGAATCAGATATATCTTATTCCACTAATATAAAGACAACAAATCCTTTCTTAATAATTCAATTAATACAATATCATTTATGATATAACTAATATATGTGACCCCTATTTGAGTATAAATAATCATAATTGTTATCCATACATAAAAGTATATGATTCAAGATATAGATTAATAATAACCTCAAATATAAGGACCAATACACACATTTAGATATAGGAATCTCCAATGACATAAAAAACATGTGGAATTATTATTAGACTATCTATCCACATGACCTACCCTCTAGATAATCACCATGTGTGGACTTCATGAGAATAGATATTCATATATATGAGTCTATAACTTATGATATTCAAACAACATTTGTGTCCCATTAGAAAAATGTATCTATAACACATGAAATATTGATTTAAGTATATTACCATAGAATCTAAAAATTCCCATTATAGAGGGAAACTATTATAACCCTATAATGAGACAAATATTAAATGTATATTATCACATTAATGTTACATAAAATAATAATCATTGTGTGATAATAGAAATATATTTATATTCTGGTAATCAAAATTAAAAAATCAGTTACTTCTAGGGAACCAACTCCAACATTTGTTACTCATTAAATGATTTTATAGGGATATACCAATATAAAGTGTTGGGTATCCATTATTAAATTATTTATTGCATTATTTTTAATTGTTTTTCTTTATTAGTTTCACTTACAATCACTCTCTATAGATATTTTGTAATTGGGTACACAAACTTTTACATGATCTTACATATTCAATTTTTATGATATTATCTTGTGAAAACTATCTAGAATAATCATGTCTCAAACTAATATAAATAAAAAATTCATTATACAAGAAAATATAGGCTTTTGATAAAGTATATTCACAATCATAATTAAAAGAAGTATGAGGCATTGTATTTGTTCATAATTTAAAACCAATAACAAATTTCTAATTAATCTCATTTTTACCTATATCATTGGACAATATATTATGACACTATAGTTGAATGTAAAATATATATTTGTTTCTTTCACTTATATGAAGTAACATAAAATCATAGGGTAAATAACCATCCCTATGTGGATTATCATACTAGTAATCCAACTTCCATAAATGTATTCTCCTATAAAAATTACAAAATAAACTCAAATCATTTTTATTTATCAGTATCCATAAATTATAGCCATACATATTTAGTGACCTAAACAGAGAACACTATTATACATACTCATCTTACAGAAGATGTAGTGCAATGCATCACATGCATTAATTAAGAATTTAGGCTATCATATTCCATTTATGTCATGACTCTCACTTCATTTGATAATAATTTCACGCAAAAATCAAATGTAAAATTTAAGGGATAATGATCCAAGGGGAATATAAGAGTGTATTAATACCAATGATTGACCAGAATTTCAGATTAGGAAAAAAAATCTGAATATTTTTCAAAATGTACAATTATACCAGATATAAAACATGAAGTATTGTTCTCTGCATTTTTGTTTTTACTTATCTTGTTAATATAAATATTTTTTCGTTTTTAATCATATATTTATTATCAATTTTTTAATCATTAGATTGTATATATATGTATATATAGTTATAATATATATTTATTATATTTCAGTGCCTAAATATATTTATATTATAATTACTTATTATGTATATACACATATTTATATATTATATGTGTGCACATATATACATGCATTTATTTATTTATTTATTCATTTATATTTATAATATTTTTATATAATAATAGTAATAATAATAATAATAATAATAATAATTTTATTATTAGAGAATAAAAACCCTGATTATTCTATTAACAATATTTTATTAAATGAAAATAAAATAATAAAATATATAATTAATAATTTTTTGAAATTTTTATTTTAGATTTATAAATAAAATTTAAATATTTAAATTTATAATAAAGTAATTAAAATGGTTAGAGTAGTTAAATGGGTTGTAAAAAAATATATTTGGGTAGGGTTAGGGTATTGAATTTAAAAAATATAGATGTTTGGGTTAGGGTTAGGGTTGTATAAAAATAAATAGGTTAGGGTTTGAATGCCCCAAATTTCATGGGTATATAACCTATTTTCATCTTTATGTATACAGACTCAAAAATAAACACACATACATATTGAGAAAATTGTTTATACTAAATAAAATGATGTGCAGAATCAATCAAACACATAAGACTTGGTACTCAAAATATTACTTTTTTAAAAACAACTAATGTTTTTCAGGGGTGACATTGATCAAGTAAGTGAGTGAAAAACAATGAACATTGATAAAATTTATTGAATTCTTGAAAGAGATCAAAGAAATATTTTTAAACCAGTTCAATTAAATTATTTATAGTAATTTATTGATAAATTCTCTTTATTGGACAATAAAATATCACTAAAATCAATGAAAAATAAAACTGATTTCATAAATTTGAAAAATATTGTTCTTTTGTCACACAAAAACTCATTCTTTATCATTTGTTTTTTTTATATTTCACTCATAATAATCATTAGTATTATTTTTAATTGTCTAAAAGATGATTATTAATAAAATATTAGACACCTAATATTTATATGTTATGATAGACTGGTTATACAACCACTATTGATACATTATCACAGTATTTTCAAACAAAAATATGATATTGTATATAAATTATTTTAAAATTGTTAATATCACATGTTATCATTTAATTTAAGATGAATATTTATTAAAAAAATATAATAATATTAATGAATGTAAGTCATGTGTTAAAATATCAAATCCTATTGTAAAACTGTCGAAGTTAAGTGTTAAACATGTTTTGGCCATTCAATTTCTAGATTTTAACATTGAGTTCAATTTATTAAACAATATGATATTGAATATAAATTATTCTAAAGATAACTAAATAAAAATAGTCTCAAATTCAATTTAACACTTGTGTTCAAGATTTTAACATTTCAATTTTGAATTTTAACAATCAAATTCCATATTCTAAAAAGGGATTAACATATTTTAAAACTAAAAATTCCATATTTTAACCAATGTAAAAAACCAAAACAAAAAAATATAATTTTTATTATAAAAAGACATTAAATTATACATTAATGGGAAATAAAGGGTCAAAATATGGAACTTTAGTGTAAAACAGTTGGAGAAGTGTTAAAATTTGAAACTTCATTGTTAAAATCCCGAAGACAAACCTCTGAATCATAAAATAATTCAATATTTAACCTCATTTTACATTAAAACAATTATTTTTCATTCTTTATTTACATACATTATAAAAATTTATTCGAAATTATATTTTAAATATTAAAAAACAATTTATTATAAAAAATCTATTTTAATAAGTAGTTTTATATTAAAATATATGCATCACAACAACTATCACATATCATACCTGAATATTTAAAATCATGTATAAATTTTTAAAACTGACTCTTCAAACCCTAATAAGACACCAAGATAAAACATATATTTTTTATTCAAAACCCACAACATTACTTCAAAACCTCCTAAAACATTCAAAAAAATTCAAATCAAACCCGAATGATTGTATAAATTAGTAATTGAAAAAACTAATTGTAAAATAACCCTAATAAGTATGATATGATGGATGATGAATAGGGAATCCAACTGGAATAAGGAAATGATGAAAAAGAGAGAGGGGGAGTCGACAATGGCTTATGGGGTGATAGTAATAGTGGTGTGGAGAGTGGAATTGGTGTTAAGGAGGATAGATAGGTATATAGTGCATTTGTATTGGTGTGGTTAACAATGTTGGGCGAGTGACAAATAGAAGTAAGAAGGTTTTATTTTTAAAAAAACTTGATTTTAATCAAAAAAATCTTCTAATAATAATAATAATTTGTTATTATTTCATTAAAACCACTAGTAATTATATTATTTAAATCCATTTATTAATATTTAAGTGTAAATAATGATTAAATAAAATAGAAGAGGGTGTGGTCTCTAACATTATTTGTTAGATTTCAGTTAATATATGACTTTGAGGAATCCAGTGCTCTGTTTTCATGTCCAAATAGAGTCCCATATAGCCATCATTGATGGTTTATGGACATAAAACGGTCTCTGATGTGAGAGAAACATTTTCTTTGCAAATATAAGACCATCACAGCCTAACCATTCATATTGGGACTTGTTCACTATTTTTAATTAAAATGGCATGTGAAATAAAAAATTATATATTATTAAAATCATATTTTACATAGAAATATATATATATATATATATATTCACTGTTTATTTATTTTTTATTTATATATATATATATATAATTTACTAATTTTTAGTTCTTATTTATTTAATATATTTTTAATTTTATTCATTTTTAATAATTATTTATATTTATTTATTAACACTTAATAATTTTTTAATATAGTTTTAATTTATATAAATCAAAATTTTGTTACATTAATTTAACAAATACATATATTTAATTAATATAGATTCACACACAAAACCATAATATTGTTTTGTAATTTATTGCATTTTTAATATTCACATTTAAATTTTATTTTTTAACACAACATATATATTTAATATATATTATGTTTTTAATCAGTAATTTTTATTCATTTTTTATATTTTTAATTAATATAAACCATTTATTTCTTTCCAATATTTTTTCATATTTTTTCATTTTTAAATCATTTATTCATTAATGGTCATAATTATTTTTGTTAATATTTTTATAATCTATTCATTTTACCTTTTTCTATGTTTAATATTTCTGTAATTTTATACATTTTTAATATTTTTTATACATTTTTATTGACTAACATTTAATGTTCTTAATAAGTTTTAATTTATATAATTAATTTGTATTCGTTATAATTTTAACACATATTCATTTTTTAATTTTTTAATAATATTTGCAATTGATAACAATAATTAAATTTTAAAATTTTTCACATTTATTGTTATTTATCTCATTAATAAAAATTTTAAATTTTTTTTTTAATTTAATCATTTTTATTTTTTATTTTTTTTAATACTTTTTAAATTTTATTCATTTTTTATATTTATTTATATATTATTATTGATTAATATTTATTTTTTTTATTATTATTGTAATTTTTATAATTAATATAAGTATTCATTTTCATTTTATGTATTCATTTCTAATTTTTTTAAAATTTTGTATAACTAATAACTCTTATATATTCTTTCAATAATATTTTCAATCAGCTCATTTTTAAATTAAATTTAACTCATTGTTAACATTAATTAATTTAATATTATTTATTCAGTAATAATGTCAATTGATTTTCACTTTTTCTGTAATTTATTCTTTTGGAATATTTATTTATTTCTTTGTTTTTTAATTTATTTATTTTATATATTTTTTATATATAATATTTCAACTATATATATAATGTTTCATTAGAATTGTGTCTTAATTTAATTGATATGATTTTTCTTGCTACTGATGATGAGGAGATTCCATTGAGTATTGAATATGAAAATGTTCCTAAATTTTGAAGAGAATGCAAGGTCTTAGGACATGAGATTTTGACTTGCATAAGATTTATTTTTTGTGAATTTTTCTCCACAAGGGGGCATGATGCCAATTCATGTTATAAGAAATCCAATTTTTTAACTTCAAATAGACAAAATGCTCCTGGGAAAGTGATATTGACAGGAATTGGGAATACTGGTAAGTTTGGTCTAAAGGGGATCTCAATAAAAAATTCAATTAGAGATGTACCTATACAATTTTGTCACACTAAGATTTCATTGGGGGTTGTTTTGGGTCAGATGGATTCCATTAGGTTTGGTTAGCATAGTTTCAGAGGAATTAGTATGAAGGTCCCCAAAGCATGGGCACAGATTGTAGAAGTAGAGAAATTGGAATCTATTGATGGCATGAAAAAGGATCTGGATGAACATGGGAAATTAAATAGTAATGAGGTGACATTTTCAATAGCTATCACTCAAATATAAGATTTTTAGGAGGATTCCACTCCCCTGGTAAAGGAAAATAAGGGAAGTATCCCCTTGGATATGGCTCATGGGGAGGTGCAGAACTCACAACAAATAATTTCTCCCTCAAATTTTCATGTCCTAGATTCCAACCTAGGAATGATGTTGTGTGATCTATAGGAGGCCTGCCAGTGCAGTGGAAGAAGTCTTAAAAGCAACTTAGAGTGCCCACACCTTTGAAGGAGGGTTAAATTACCATTTCTACAATGTATAACATAGGAGAGTATGAGTTTTTTGTTATTGTCACTCATTCTGTTGAATTGGAGCATGCTATTCAAGATGATGTTGACATGGAACTAACCCATGAAAATTCTCTATATTCCTCTAAGATGATGGGTAAAGATAAGATGATTTTGTCTTCCCATCATCTTTAAAATAATAATGTTGTGAATATCATTGCCTCTAATTCCCCTCCTCAAAGTTATGGTGTGGTGCAACAATGAGATGAAGGGTCAGCACCAAAAATTAATGTCGATATCCCATCTATGATTGAGAGGGAAGATTTGGGAGGGGATTGGATACATGATAAGGATTGGAAGTGGGGTTTACTTCCAAAAATCATAGTATATGGTGTGGTCAAGGTGATTTGGTTGATTCATGATGGTGGGGTCAGTCTACCATGTCTTCTTCCAAAGGACTCACCTTGGAGCATCAAAAGGATCGGGAGAAGTACTATGTGCTCTTGAAACAAAAGAACTCATAGTCAGAGTGGGAAACTTATGACTCTAAGGACTTTGATCATGATTATGGGAAATATCATGTTCTAGATTCATTGTTTTCCTTTTTCGATAAGGGAATGTTTCTTTGTGTGACCCCATATTTTCTCTTTACTATGTCATTTTCACCATTTTAATAAATTTTTTAGGAGCAGTCTCACCTGACCACTGAACCTTTTCAATATATCATAATCATGTAACACACACACACATTAATTTCATGCACACATTTACCTAATTAGTGTAATCTTATATAGAAACACACACACACATATAAATTATGTAATTTATTCAACTTTTAATATTCATTTTATAACATCATTTATTAAAAAAAATATTTAATATATTATGTTTTTAAATGGTGAATTTTATTTTTTCATTTTTAATACAATTTCAACTAATATTATTTATTCATTTTAAATATTTATTAACATTTTATTTTTTATTTTTTGAATTCAATAATTTTATAATATTTTTTATTCAAATTTATTTTATATGTTTTAATATTTTCAATATGTATTCATCTTCATTTTAATATATATAAATTTTTTATTTTTTTAATAATTTTTATATCTAATAACACTTTTCTATTTTTTAATATTTTTGAATTCTATTCATTTTTAATTATAAAATTTAACACATTTTTAACATTCATGCATTTATAATTATGTATTCATTAATAATGTAAATTGTTTTTACTTTTTTTATAATTTATTAATTTTTAATATATATTTGTTTATTTTTTTTAATTTTATATTAAACAATTTTTATTATATCTTTCGAAAAACTTTGATAAATATGGGTTTGATTAGAATTTTTTTTGAAATCCAAGATAAAACCCTTCCTAGTCTTATAAATTCAACTCTAATAGGAACTCACTTTGTTCAATCTGTTTAAATTCTCATGGAGGTCAACATCTATAACACATACCCATAAGCCTTCTTGGATGAATCAATCCTACCAAAACCTTAGGTATGTCATTATTTTTACTCTTCTTTTTTCAACATCACTTGTTCTCCATCATCGGTGACTTTATACTTTTCATACTATCCTCAAAGCATGTATCCCCCCTCACGCATTCCTAATGTGGCACCACCATCTCACACTACTTCATCCAGTACTGAAAATTTCCTTATCAAGTGGGACTATCACTTGGTTCACCACCAAACTCATGCTTCTACTGGTCCATTCGATTCTTCTCATCCTTACTATTTTCTAAATTTCAGGTGACTAATACTTATCAGTGGCCAAATGTCACATATAATTTCTATTTCTCACTACTTTTTTTGGATCCCAAATAACTGTTTAATAATATGAGATATCTTTCAATTAATCTTATATGACATTTGGGAACTGACAAGTATCAGTCACTTGAATATTCCCACTCCTTCCACATCCTAATGTAATTTTGGGGTGAGGTATTGGATCGAACATCAAACTCTATGGAAAAAATCCATGTTATAGGTATCCTTTATCCTCCCATAGATTAAAATCAAATAATTCATCCTATTTTATTCTATTAATAGATAGAATAACCTCAACCATTTTAATACTTTTTTTAGCATTAATATTGATGATTGACATTTTACTTTAGAACCCACTATCCTCATATTCAGTTAAAAGTTCCTTCTTGTAATAATTATACAAAAAGTGATGTTAGACATTAAAAAGTTCCATATAATTATTATGTATGTTAATTCATAATATTTTTCATTTATATTTCCTTGGTTGTATAAATCTTCACTCATTGTAGTTTCTTACCCCTTATGACCCCATGTAGGATTCCTTATACTTTCATTCCAACCTTGATTCCATTTTGTAAGTGATCTTTTATTTTTATTGCATTCCTTATCCTCACTCCACTTACATTAATTCCGACCACCATTGGATTTCTTTAATTCAACAATATTTTGATCTTTTTTCAGTTGACTTTATTGGTTCATCTAATTGAGACAGAACCTTATTTTTATTTAAACCCTGGTCCTAGTTATGTAGAATCCTAGAAATATCTTTAATGATCCACTGAAACTACCGTTCACTCCTTAAATTAGAAGCATCAAAAAAATCCAAAACAAACATATCTACTTTATTCTTTTTTAAACTTCGCTATTATTTTCCACATTACCATTTTCTGAAATTTGATACATTTTTCCACTATGTAGGAGCATTGTTTTCATGTTATCTTAGGTAGTTGGGATTATAATTAAATCATTAGTCTAAGATGAGTATTTCTACATAACCAATTCAGAAACTTCTTCGCCATGTATTGAAGTTTCTTGTTCCTCCCAGTATAATTAAAAATTTTCATTTTTTTTTCTTTAAGGAAAAATCCCAACAATGTGAATTGTTTAAATTTGTAGCATTTTTAAAACCCTAATTATATTGTTCTTCAGTTTTTTCAGTATCATAAGAAACCCATATTGAGAAATATGGTTCATTGGATTTAAATTCAACAGTTTATTCAAACATTGGGTTCATAATACCTTGTGATTGGGACTTACCAATGTTTTTTTCAACTAAAAAAAATACAAACTTAAACTTCTATGCACCATGTGACTGAAAGACCACTTAGACCACCACATACCAAGTGAATACATGAATAAACATCAAATCCACCCAATTGTTACACTCCCATCTTGAAAATTTATAGAAATATTTTTAGATTTACAGAATCAAAAATTGTATAATTATTTACATAGATTTTATATGATTGATGTAAGGGTCCAGATCTATGTGGATCATCCCTTTGTGTGTTTTTTGAATATTGATGTTCACAGAGGAGGCTCGAAAGAATTTTGGAGAATTTTGGTTAATTAACAACTAGAAAGGCGGTATTACATGTCATGTAACTGAGTTACATGACCTGAAATACTATTTCATAGATTTCTTTGTGATATAAAATAGGGTTTCAAACATTTAATTTTTCGAGGTTTGAAAAATAAAATAAAGCATTGAGGCGGTGTGTTTTTCAGTGAAAACAGACCTCGAGGTATTACACAACATGAAAAGGATGACACATCATGTAAGTTTCCACTATTATATGTTTTAAAAAAATTCATATGCTTGAGTTTCCACAAATCCTACAACTTTATTACTCTCCCTCAACCCTAGGTGACCCGATGACCTCTCTTCAGTGTTTTGGGGATTCCTTCATCAAGGAACGATCCATGGCTATCTTCTTCAATCTGTAGTTATCTGTCTTCAATACGATGTATAATATACCTCCATTATTTCGGTTTCTTCAATTTTTTCCTCTTATTTTTCCTTTCCATGTGATGGAACATGATCTCCATGTTTCTAATGGTGATTATTTGGTTGTTGGCTAGTGAAAATGTGGGGCATCATCCACAGGTTGATGCATTTGTTGTGGTAGAGGTGATTATGATATGTTTCTTTTATTTATTCTCATGAAAAGAATGTCAGTAGCCTTCTGTGGTAGGGGAATTATTGTTTATCTATTTATTTCTATGAAATAGTAGAGATATGCTATTTTATCCCATTATATTGAAATGAAATTGTCTTAATAATTACTTGAACTTGATTAAAGAATTGGTATTGACCACATAAAGATGTTTTTGATTTATACAATGATAATAGTTTTCCTTTTGATTTAATAGATAGTGTGATATCTATTTCATGATTTACATAGCATTTCATTCTTGATGCAAATTGGTAAAAAAACATAAATCCCGAATTACTTGATAATTAATTGGGTAAAAGATAAATAGTAATGTTTAATGAATCTAGTTGGTGTTGTTATAATTTGATTTTAATCAAATTGATGAAAGTGTGCATGTTTATTTGAATTGGATAATAAACCTAAATCATGTTAATGATTAATGATAAATTATTAAATTCATGATAAATTAATTATTTAATTAATTTGTGATAGCTTTTTCATTAGTTCCCCATAGTTGTAAACTGTGAATAATGAATTGGATAATTCGAGATGGAATAATGAACTAGTTGTGTTATAATGATAATGGCATGTATGTCATGAGTTTCCCACATTCTTGTAATGTCCAACTAACTTATGCTTTGGATATGAGAGATCTTATTTTTTGTGATGTTTGGATGCCTTGTTTTAGGCTGAGAACTCGTTTCTATGTTTGTTCCTGCTACTTGTGATGTGCCATGGATACGAGACTTGTGGTATGTGGGGAAGGGAGGCCTATATGTGACATGATCTGAGGATCACTTAGCCTAGATGACTATTATGGTATGTAGGTCAGGGAGGCCTGGTTGTTTTGGTATTATTTGATACCTTGAGTGTTGAGATTCGTCACATTATTCATGTAGTGTTAGGGAGGAAACCGGAGAAGATGGAACATGTTAAAACTAGGCTTACCTATTGATGTGAATGTTGGGTTCATGTTGAATATATTGTTTAGTTATCTACTTTAATTTCCCCACATCTTGAGGAATATGGTTTCTCTTACTCTCCTTCCAAGGGAGGAAAATGATGCGTAGAGTATTTCATGTGCTTCACTTGTTTATATTCTTGTGGTTGGATGGGTCTACGTTCCTACAATATGAGGAAAAGACTAGACAAGTATTTTATCTACTCACTATATCGATCCCCTTGTGTCCGGTAGATTATAATGATTAATTAGAATACCTGGAAATATAGAAATTGGTATTGTTGTTTGATAATAAAATAAATTATGTTTATCTCGTGTGGTTGGAGCTTACTATGATGCAATGATGAGGTTATATTTTTGAGAAACCATGGAATCTGTTTGGTTATGCCTAAAGGGCATGGAACTTTGTTATGATTCTAATTTAATGAAATTTGGATATGATAATTTCTAATTAATGATTAAAGATTTAATTAATTTTATGTGAAACTGATAAAAAGTGATAAAGTAACTTAATGTTTCTCTTTAAATGGTTGTCTGCTTATAGGATATCTAGTATTAGTAGTGGAAGTTGGGAGTCTGAGAGAGATTCTCTGCACTTGAGTCTAATAATAGGTTTTTACCATAGTGTGGTTGTGAGATATATTATATCCTATACATTTTGTGTTTCTATACGCTACTCCACCCAATCAGTTAGGGAAACTAACACACTAGGGATTATGAGCCCTTGGGGTGTTTTTTCCAACATCTCGGTAGGGGGGAATGGATAGCTAACTACCCCCCTTTGGCCCCGCTCTTTTCTCTTGGAAGTTAATTATGTTGGTAAGAAAAATGGTTATTTTTACACATATATGTGTGTAGAGGGATGTAATATCTTGTGGTTATTCAGGCACATATATTCTAGATATAGTTTGTTAAAGGATACTATAGGTATAACATGTATGGGCTGTGATGGCATGAGGATATTTACTTGGTGTATGGGTTGTAATGGATTGAGGTCTAATGTCTGATGTATAATACATGCTATGAAGACTATGGTGGCTCCCAGAAACTACTTTATTACATTGGTCACATGGATGTGGTGGTGTGTTTCACAAGGTGCATGTTTTGGTGCTTTGCCAAACTATCATTAGGTTATACTTTTTGGAGAGATACTCAAGACGTGCGACGTTAGGGAAAACAGGAAAACTAGTGGGGAAGTCGTAGTGGGGTATCAATGATAATATTTATTATATAATATTCTCTTGTATGCAATACATGGTGAGAGTATCCATATTGAGGGTGGGAACATAGTATACATGTTTAGGTGACGAGTTTGTTTCACTTGTTGTTCACTATGATTTAGCATTCATTCTTTACATTTTCACAAGAGGCTTCAGGGAGGATCCTACTGAGTATACTATTATACCCACCCTATGAATATATAATCTTCTTTCAGGTCAGTTGGAGTAGGTTGAAGATCAGGCTGGTTAATACTAGCTTGTGGGTTGTAGGAGCTATTTGGGCTTCATAGTTGCTTCCATATTTACTTTCCTTTTTGGAACTGCTATTTTTTCTATTTTAGTAGTTCTTTTATGAAATTTAATTTATATAATTGGGTTTATTTTTTATTGTATTCCTAGTAGGAATTTTTTTATATCTTATCTCTCTCTTCCGCATGATTTTCTCTTAAAGGGTAATGCCTCCCATCTGCATGTTTATTATACCCTCGGTGCTTGTCGCCAACCCAGGGCCTTCTAGAGGTAGGACTTGGGGGGTCACTATCTCTCTTCTCCCATTTCTGACCCAAGAGGGGTACACATTGTGGGGAGGGGTTAGTAATAGTATTGTATCAGAGGTCTGTTAGAGTGATAAGATGGATTTTGGAATTAGGCATAGGTGAGTTTTCATGGGTTGGTAGGGAAATGGTGTTAACTAAGTTTAGAAACCTCTGTTAATATGGGAGACCAACTGAGAAATGAGTATTTAGGAACCTATGTGATCTAATACATAGACCATTAAGCATACAATGGATACTAAATGAAGTGATACTAGTTGAATAGAAGATTTATTAGAAAGGATCAAGCATCATTATTCTTTTCACCTATGTTTGAATAGGTAGACCATGGAATAAGTTAACCTAAAATGAATAAAAAACAATTAATTAATGTTAAATTCATCCATATTAGACGTTTTAGAGATCTAACAACTTTTTTCATATGAAGTTATGTCTCCATGTCGATTTCCTCATCAGTTTCGCACAGAATATTTTTAACAGGTTGTGCCAGCAGATCACAATAGAGTAGAGGTCGACGGGGATGAAAGTTGTAGGAGGAAACTCTGATATTTTTAGTGAAAGAGTCTCCAGAGGTATGATAGATCCATTTAGGATCTAGTCATAGATTACTGGTTGGAGGAGTTTAAGATAGCCTTTAGTTCAATCCTTAATAGAAAGGAGCACTGGGTATCATTGGATGTGATGATACTATATCGGGTAGTGAGGCAGTGGTGGTTCTTATTCCTTGGAGATTGTGAGGAGTCATCAGTCTCATAGAAGGAGTTTTGAGACCATTTTAAAGCAGATTTTTATTCTTTGATTGCGAAGGAGGATAGTTGTTAGGATCTGCTTACCCTTTCATAGAGGAGCTCTAGTGTGCGAGATTTTGGAATCTGTTTCATGAACCTTCTGTGATATACTTCCAACCTATTCCCAGATGATGAGTCTAGGGTGAGGCATTTTGAGGAGGCATTGAATCTAGAGATCCAAAACCAGGACACCCAATTTATGTTTCAAACATATCTCAATGTTCTAGAAATAGAAGTGGTAATATAGATGGCGTTAGCTAGAATCAAATTTTCATGAGATGGGTGTTTTCAGGATTCCTCACGTTGTAGAGTTGTGATCTGAGGTTCCCAGTTATTAGGATTTAAGAGATTCCAATCAGCTAGGGGTAGGTCCCAACCCTCAATGTATTGTTTATCTGGGTCATATGCTCTCAGGCCTATACCAAGGGATTAGAAGAATGTTTTTCTTGTGGAGGTTGAGGACATAAGTTGTGAGAGTGTATGACCGTTCGGATTATTCAGCATGTTCCATGTGTTCTACTTCATGTTCTTCTATTGAGGTAGATCCATCCAAGAAGCAGTAGTATGTTTCTCGAGTTTGGGGTCAGTAGAGAGTATTTAGGGTTGGAAAAGGATAGACCATGAAATTTCCTGGCCTGGGTCACCATCGAACCAGTGGTCGGACCGATAGGTCACATGTCCTCAAGCGCATCTCCCCGTACGCCAGAGGCTGCCGACTAGACGTGTGGGTCTCGGGAGGTGATAGTGGGGAGACTATTCCCTCTTATCAGAGTTTCATAGCAGTATTATCAAAGTGAAACACAAAAGTAGCATAAGCAGTAATAGAAAAAATCAGCAGATGACAGATAGCAACAATTTATATAAAAGTGTGGCCAAAGCCAGTTTACACAATACAGGGATGATGAATGATACAATGTGAAAATCAGAAACAATAAAACATTCTTACAATACAATGAAAAAGAATAAATAAAAGACAGCAAGGCCCGACGGGCGATCTCCTGAGCATCCTGAGCTTCCGCTCCATCCTTTTCTCTTATCTCCAGGTACAAGAAATACATCAACCAACCTTGTTCCCGAAAACTAGAAAGGCCTACTTGAGTACCCTAGTGCAATGGTGGCCCGAGTAGGGTGTGAGATATAAATCTCAGTAGGCCGGAACCACTGGTGTCTAACCCAAACCAGACAGTGTAATATAAATTAAAGCAGGAAGCAGGTATAGTAGGATTTAATAAATAGAACAATATAGAATAACAACACACATCCAGGTTTCCCAAAAGGAAACCTGATTGCTATACCAGCTTCGGCTCATTGTTGGGATATCAGTCCGATCATGCCACTATAGTTACATATATGAACATTTATAAAAGATGGAATGGGGGTAAGCATGCCTCTAACCCATCAATTGAAGATAGTGGGGACGAGGTAAGAATGCCTCTCGTCCCTGGTATACTGGAAAGGGGTAAGAATTCCTCCCTTCCATCACATTCATTCAACCGTCATAGGGTATAACTACCTCCAATCTGTCACATTCATATTATGGGCATGGGGTATAACTTCTTCCCACCCAAACACGTAGGACATCACTAGAAGTCAACTAGAAAGTGGTAAGAATTCCTCCCTTCCAGACATGTAATCATCAACTGAAGTCAACTGGAAAGGGTTAGGAATGCCTCCCTTCCAGACATGTAATCATCAACTGAATTCAAATGGAAAGGGGTTCGAATGCCTTCCTTCTAGAAATGTAATCATCAACTGAAGTCAACTAGAAAGGGGTAAGAATTCCTTACTTCCAGACATGTAATCATCAACTGAAGACAAGTAGCAAGGGGTAAGAATTCCTCCCTTCCAGACATGTAATCATCAACTTAAGTCAACTGGAAAGGGGTAAGAATGTCTTCCTGCCAAACCAGTACTGTCACACTGGCATGGGGTATTACTGCCTCCATTCCAACCACATATCTGTAACTAGGTGACCTCAACATGCACTCACCTTTATTATCATTCATTAATTGGAATCATCATGTGCACACTCAGAATACAACCATGTCTATAATATACTACTTATGGCATTACCTCATAATAATTTCAAAAGTCATATCACAATCATAAACAACCATATATCCCACATCCACGTAAAAGGTTATAATCACTTTCATACAAATATACTGAAGGCAGACCATCTCAAGTATCACTATCACATCGTTTATCATATTTATCACATTTATAATTAAGGAAACCCCTCTTAAGTATCCAAATCATGATATTAACATATTCATCACATTTATAAAAAGTACATGAGGCATCCTACTCATGTACGTTATTTTATAACCCCAAATTCCTTCTTTGTTCCTCTAATATAATTTCATAGACATTTAGGGATCTACAAAGCATAAAGAGGTGTTATGGGCTACCCCTCATAGGTGAGTCCCATTCACTAGATCCAATCCATTAACATAAGTTGTGCTTATTCCATTATCTTACGGCATGGTCTCACCACCCTAATCCATTTCATTAAAGTTTAACTATTTCATCAAAAGTGAACAACTATCATGCCTTAACCATTTAGTACAATTCAGAGGAAACATGACATCAATCAATTATCACCCAAGTGCAACAAGAGTTTAGGATGAAATCATAAGGATCTACTTTCTAATTTTATCTTGAAGACAGTGCACCTCTGATCGAGTGGTTTTATTAGTAAATTGGTAGTTTAGTGACTAAAAAACCTCTTTTATATTATTCCTTCAATTCACATGTTTTTTATAGAAGAATTTAATCGAATAAACTTTTATAATTAAAATACTAAAACAAAGCAGTATTAAACTCTATAAATGCTTCACTTTGAATTAAAGGAAAATGAGAGGGACCCTACCTCAAGGTGGATCCATCCATCCACTCCATCTCTTGGGATTTCTAATTAAGAACCTCCTAAGCTCTGGAAACCCAAAACATGACCAAAACTTAGAAACAAACTTCCGGATCAAAATCACTGCAATCTACCTCGCCTTCGGTGGCGGATGTCCTATGGACACCAACAAGGTTCTGAGGGACCTTCCGCACAACCCTCGAACAAGCGGAACAAGAAAAAAACTGAAAACAACCAAACCCTAAACCTATGGGTGCTTGGCCGAACGAAATTAGGGCAAGGAGGAGCCCTAAAATAGGCCAAGAGGAGAGGAGGAAGGATAGAGGAGACTTACCGCAGAGATTAGAAAGAGGAATCTCCAAGAACGTAGGAGGAAGAAGGTGAGGCTGACGGGGTCTGCGTGTGAGGTTGGCTGCTCCAAGGGAGGGGGTTTGTGCGGGTTCTGTGAGGAATAGGGGAGAGTTTATTAGTTTAGGTTTTATTTTTTAAATTTATTTTAAATAATTTAAAAACCCAAATAGGGAACAGCCCACGACTTGGGTCGCACGGTTTGGAAAACTGTGCGCCAACCGTGCGTCCCCCACTAGACACCCATGACACCCCGCACGGGCTGGCCGCATGATTTGGGTAAACCATGCGTAGGCTGTGTAGACTCCTCTGCCTCCCTGATTTAGGCTGGATGGATTGGGCCACACGGTTGGGGAAACCGTGTGCCAACCATGTGCCTTCAGCAGTTCTTTAAAAACCAGCCGTCCTTGGGTCCGACGCACCCGAAACACCTCTAGATACTCGGGAAACTTCTTAGGCCTTCACCCAACCCCGAAATCATTAAAGAGAAGGGTTAAAACATTCATAACCTCATTCCAAAGCACGATTCTAAAAACAACTGGTTCAGTAATTGAAAAAGTTCAATTTCCCCCACTTTTTAACCCGGTTCAAAACGCGGGTCATTATAACCTTCCCACCTTAGAACTTCTTGTCCCCGAGAAGCCATCGGGAACAACGCACACCTCACTCAACCTACAAGGGTCATGAAGCGTCGTTCAAACTATAGTGTTACATTTCCAAACGTCCAACACACCAACAAACCTCCACTTAAGTACACGATGCTTAAGCCGTCAACACCTGAGCCAACGCTCATTTTCCATCCGAAACATAGAGATGAATCTCACCCGAGCCCATCAACTCAAAAACATGATCACATCATCTTCTCATCAAGAAACCAATAAAAGGTACTTCCGACCTTAGATTTTTAACATTAAGCGGTCAAAACTCAAACCACCGCTCCACCACCTCTGGAACTGCCTTTCAAAAGCACACACCAAGCATTCCAACGACGCACCTAGCGTGATTTTGAAACGATCAGACGGTCGATTCCTTATCGACATCAAAACCCAAGCCGAAAAGAGTCAAACCACTATGGTTGACTATTCAAGAAGACGCACGGCTTAGGCGGTTGGTGCTTTACATGCTGAACAATGATGCCTTCTCCCAAGGAATCCCGCATTCACCATGAGGACGTTCACCAAAAATCTCATACCTGACTCTCAGTGACGTCTCAAATATCAAACCACGAACAAAACCACATATGTAGCATGCAACACTGAAAGGGAACAACCAACCAAGATCAACAACTTTTTAAAAGTTTAGCGCGGCATAAGACTGATGCTCTCTTAGCGCATCTAGGATGAAATCATGATATGGGACAAACTCGTCGCGTAGTAGAGTATACTAAGAGGATCGAAAATGGATTCCAGTTATTTATACCCAAAAACTAGAAAGGAGATCAGTCGAACAACCCTTAGTTGACCCTAAAGAAGAATCTCAGCTTCACTTGCCGATGCATCATGATTTCAACAGATCATGATGCCTTTTCTCACATGAAGAATTCATCGATCAACCTTACCACCAAAACCCAAAACCATTCAAGCAAAACCTGACCATTTTCCAAGATGGTCATTCTTGGAATGTTCCTTCTACCTAGAAGGACATGCTTTACTAATCTGGCACGACGGTTCCCACCTTAAAAGGGTCGGCATCATTGAAAGGAGAAAGGAAAGATGCTCATAAGAAGGCTTGTTCATAATTATATGAACCGGCTCCTCTGAGCCATGATCACCACGTCAAAATATCCAAGGAATCCAAAGAGAGAAGTCTGGCATGTCAACCACCCGACTCTTCCTAAAATAATCTAGAGAATTGGGACAACTTGATTCTCAAACGCTCAGGTCACTCTACCACGGAGATAACCCGAGATCGTACATAGTTGTGCAAGAGATATAGGCAAACATCATATTGCCCCATACGACCATTCGCTTGGATGATGACATGTCAAGTCATCCATTAATACACTAAAAGAAAGGTTCAAACAACCAACAAGGTGACGGACCATGCCTAAGGCATGTCCAACCAACTGATACTGAGCATTACCTGATGCTCAATCCCTTAACAAGATCAAAATAATTATAACCACCTATCCGAAAAAGGGTGTCATTAGAACTGGAAGTCCTACATGAGACAACTGTACCCAAACAGTACCGAACATCAGAAAGTTAACCCAACAAGCCAAGAACATAAGATCTAATGGTGCAAACTACCACAGGCTAGCCCCTCACAAAAAACAAGTGTCGACCCAAGCACTTGGTCACGCCCAACAAAATCCATCAAGCTCAAATCCTAACATTTAACGTTATTTCTAAAAGAAAACAGGCTATAGAAAACGCTTATGGTTACATTCCAAGGCACTCACAAGAAAGACTTAACCTACCCCCACACAGGGTCTCAACAGAAGAAACACCACTATAGGTTCCTTTTTCCAAGACGTTTATATTTTTTCACATTTATCATTTAATCACATTAAAAGATTAAATTCAACACATCAAGTACCCTTTTCTAAACAAAAAATCACTAGGCACTTGATCATTTTATCAAATAGCTCAGATCATAATAGGCAAGTTTCAACCAAATTCCTTTTTACCACAAGGTAACTTACAAGGGTCCCAACAAGCCAAAAAATTTCATATCAAAATCAAATAGCTTTTACACATATAAACATTACACAAAGTATCCTGCCATTATATTCCTTATGGGTTGCCATTTCCCAATCCATGAAGCGCCCACACACTCCATGAATTGAAAATTGGATCCCATTAAATAAAATAGATCACATTTCTGAAATTAACATGATCAAAGCAATCATCCAGTCATACGGGTGGCCACCTACCAATCTGTAATGCGCCCATAAACTTTGCAGTTTGGAATTTGGATCCCTTTAATCAAAACCAATCTCATTTTACAATTTTGACTTCAGAAGCCCCTTTTTCTAGAAATTCACTCACACAGGTTACCCTTTCACAGCTATAAGGCGCGCCTGCACCTTATAACTGAAAATTGGCTCCCGTCGTAATTTCAATCATTTAATTTGGTCAAAGCAACCAATTCCATATTAACTTAACCTAGCATGTTATCAAAATCATTAACATAGAAACATGCTATATCATAGAAGCATGGAATAACTACCACCACACCTATCACAACAGAAGGCGTCAAGTAATGCATCCTAGATAGCATGGCATAATGAATGGTATGCAATTTCTTACAATGTTCTCATATGATGCATGAGATGGCGTACCCTTATATACTTGGGTTGAAATTGAATCAGATCCCACAATTTCATCAACAGTATCAACATAAATCTTGTGTCTCACCCAACAGTGAAATCAAATCAACCGTAATGATCAAAATAATTTATACAACAATTCCATTCGAGGAAATCTGGATTTTCCCTATGCATGGGGTGGCCAATCCCAGACAAATCTTATTACCAAATTCCAGTTTCTTCCTATCCCTTTCTATCTTTGACAAATAGTAAAACAAACCAGAAAAAAGAAACTCCTCTGATACCACTTTGTAACGTCCCGGCCCAGCTTACCATCAAACCGGTGGCCAGACCGGTAGGTCACATGGCCTCAAGTGTGTCTCCCCGTACGCCAGAGGCTGCCGACTCGAAGCGAGGGTCTCGGGAGGTGATAGTGGGGAGACTATACCCTCTTATCAGAGTTGCACAACAGTATTATCAGAGTGAAACACAAAATTAGTGGATGTAGTAATAGACAAAAGTAGCAGAAGTTTGATAACAATAATTTAAATAAAAGGGTGGCCAAAGCCAGTTTACACGATACATGGATGATGAATGATACAATGTGAAAATAGGAAACAATACAGCATGCTTACAATACAAAGAAAAAGAATAAATAAAAGGTAGCAAGGCCCGATGGGAGATCTCCTGATCATCTTGAGCTCCCGCTCGGTCCTTTGCTCCAATCTCCAGGTACAAGCAACACATCAACCAACCTAGGTCCAGCAAACAAGAAAGGTCTAGTCAGGTACCCCAGTGCAATGTTGGACCGAGTAGGGTGTGAGATATAAATCTCTGTATGCTGGCACCACTAGTGTCTAACCCAAACCAGACAGTGTAATATTAGTTAAAGCAGGAAGCAGGTATAGGTGTATTTAATAAACAGAACAATATAGAATAACAACACCCGTCCAGGTTTCCCCAAAGGAAACCTGACGGCTAAACCAGCTTCGACTCATTTCCAGGATTTCAGTCTGATCATGCCACTACAGTTACATATTTGAACATTTATAAAATATGGCATGGGGTAAGCATTCCTCCCACCCATCAGCTGAAGATAGCGGGCATAAGGTAAGAATGCCTCTCGTCCCTGGTATAATGTAAAGGGGTAATAATGCATCCCTTCCATCACGTTCATTCAACCGACATAGGTATAACTGCCTCCCATCCATCACATTCATATTACTAGCATGGGGTATAACTACTTCCCACCCAAAAACGTGAGACATCACTATAATTCAACTAGAAAGGGGTAAGAATGCCTCCCTTCCAGACATGTAATCATCAATTGATGTTAAGTGGCAAGGGGTAAGAATGCCTCTCTTACAAACATGTAATAATCAACTGAAGTCAACTGGCAAGGGGTAAGAATGCCTCCCTTCCAGACATGTAATCATTAACTGATGTCAACTGGAAAGGGGTAAGAATTCCTCCCTTCAAGACATGTAATCATCAATTGATGTCAACTGTCAAGGGGTAATAATGCATCCCTTCCAAACATGTAATCATCAACCGAAGTCAACTAGAAGGTGGTAAGAATGCCTCCCTTCTAGACATGTAATCATAAACTGAATTCAATGGGAAATGGGTATGAATGGCTCCCTTCCAGACACGTAAACATTAACTGAAGACAACTGGAAAGGGGTAAGAATTCCTCCCTTCCAGACTTGTACTATCACACTAGCATGGGGTATTACTGCCTCCCATCCAACCACATATCTATAACTAGGTGGCCTAAACATGAACTCACCTTTTTATCATTCATCAAGTGGAATCAACATGTGCTCACTCACAATACAACCAGGTCTATAATATACTACTTATGGAATTACCTCATAATAATTTCAAAATCCATATCACAATAACAAACAACCATATAGCCCACATCCACGTAAATGGTTATAATCACGTTCATACAAATATACTTAAGGCAAACCATCTCAAGTATCACTATCACATCGTTTATCATATTCATCACATTTATACTTAAGGAAATTCCTCTTAATTATCGAAATCAAGAAATTAACATATTCATCACATTTATATAAGGTACATGAGGCAACCCGCTCATCTACGGTATTGGCTAACCCCCAATTTATTCTTCGATCCTCTTATATCATTTCAAAGACATTTAGGGATCTACAAATCATAAAGAGGTGATATGGACAAACCCTCTTAGGTGAGTCCAATTCACTAGATCCACTCCATTAACCTAAGACGCGCTTATTCCATTATCCTAAGGTATGGTCTTACCACCATAATCCATTTCATTCAAGTTTAACGATTTCATCGAAAGAGCCAACTGTCATGCCATAACCATTTAGTTCAATTAAGAGGAAACATGAAATCAATCAATTATCACCCAAGCGCAACAAGAGTTTAGAATTAAAGCATAAGGATCTACTTAAAACATTTATCTTGATGACAACGCACCTCTAATCGAGGGGTTTTATTAGTAAATTGTTAGTTTAGTGACCAAACAACCTCTTTTATCTTATTCCTGCAATTCACATGATTTTCACAGAAGCATTTAATCGAAAAAACTTTCATAATTAAAATACTAAAACAAAGCAGTATTAAAATATTTAAATTATTCACTTTGAATTAAAGGGAAAGGAGAGGGACCTTACCTCAAGGTAGATCCATCCGTCCACTCCAACTCTTGGTGCTTTCTAACTAAGATCTGCCTAAGCTCCGGCAACCTGAAACATGACCAAAACTTGTAAACAAACTTCCAGATTGAAAGCACTACAATCCTCCTTACCTTCGGTGGCGGATGTCATACGCACACAAACAAGGCTCAGAGGGACCTTCCGCATATCCCTAGAACAAGCGGAAAAATAAAGAAACTGAAAAAAACCAAACCCTAAACCTAGGGGTGCTTGGAAGAATGAAATTAGGGTAAGTAGGATCCCTAAAATCAGCAAAGAGGAAAGGAGGACAGAGGTAGGAGATATACCACGGATATTCGAAGGAGGAATCTCCAAGAACGGAGGAGGAAGGAGGTGCGGCCGAGGGGGCTTGCGCACGAGGCCGGTGTCTCCAAGGGAGGTGGTTCGTGCGAGTTATGTGAGGAAGAGGGGGAGAGTTTAATAGTTTAGGTTTAAATTTTTTAATTTATTTTAAATATTTTGAAAACCCAAATTGGGCACAGCGCACGGCTTTGGCCGCACGGTTTGGTAAACTGTGTGCCAACAGTGTGTCCCCCACTGGAAACCCATGACACCATGCATGGGCTGGCCGCAAGGTTTTGGTAAACCGTGCACAGGTCGTGCGGACTCCTTTACCTCCCTGATTTAGGCTGCATGGCTTGGGCGGCACAGTTTGGGAAACCCTGTGCCAACCCTGCGCCTTTAGTAGTTCTTAAAAAACCAGTCGTCCTTAGGTCTGATGCACCCGAAACACCTCGAGACACATGGGAAACTTCTTTGGGCATTCGTCCAACCCCGAAAACATTAAAAAGAAGGGTTCAAACCTTCCTAACCTCATTATGATGCCGGATTCTAAAACAACCAGTTCAGTAATTGAAAAAGTTCAATTTCCCCCACTTTTTAACCCGGTTCAAAAAGTAGGTCATTACAGACCAGGGATGATCCCCATCCTCAAATAGAAGATCATGAACATGGAGGTGGATGTCAGCATAGTTAGAGAGGTCATGGAGTAGTCATGTTTAACTTCATGCTTTAGTGCTTCTGGAACCAATCAATACATACATCATTCGAGGTACCCTTTTCTTGTTTTCTACTTGGGTGTATGACTTTTGGATTCCGAAGTGGTGCACTCTTTTATATCACATACCCTTGTCAATGCTTTTTCACTTCAGGTAGATATACTTTTAGTAAACTTGGAGTGGACTACTCAAGTTGGAGGGAGAGCTAACTTGTTTGAAGTATTTAGGGACTACGAGCTACTGTTGGGGAAGCACTGTCCTCGTGTATATTTTCTATATTTTCGATTATAACCATATTATTTCATCGACATCATGGATCGATTCTATTCAATGTAGGCTATCATGCATTACTTCAAGAGGAAGGTTGTGTTCTTCAATGTGTATAGAGAGCCATCTGTGTTTTCTGGTGAGTGAGACCCTTGGGTAGTTTTGAAGTGTGTTCCCTTATTTTTATCCTTGATGGCTGAGTTGATGCTGATTTCTTCAGAAGTTCAGAAGTTTGCATTTCCTGGGGTCATGGAAGAGTACCTTGATGTAATTCTTGAAGAGGTTGAATCATTAACCCCTAAATGAGAGATTTAGTTTGGGATCAAACTATATCCAAGTGTGTCTGCTATCTCGAATAATTTGTATAGGATGGTGCCTTATAGGTTGTAGAAGCTTCATATATAGCTTGATTGTCTTTTGCGAGGCAGTTTTGTTTGGCTGAGTGTGTCATCATGGGGTGCACCAGTTTTGTTCATAAAGAATGCTGATGGCAGTTTTCGGTTGTGTGTTGATTGTCATCACATGAACCAAGTGATTTTAAAGAACCACTATCCTCTTCCATAGATTGATGATTTATTTTAACAACTGGAGAGTTAAATTTGGTTCTTGAATATTGATTTTCAGTTAAGATATCATCATATGCATGTAAATCAAGATGAAATTTCCAAGACCACTTTCTGTTGTCTTCATGGGAATTACGAGTTCATTGTGATGTCATTTGGTGCGACAAATGATCCATCTGTGTTCATGGGGTTAAAGAACACTATGTTACATGAGTTCCAAGATAAGTTCATTGTGGTTTTTATCAACAACATCCTTGTGTACTCAACATTTGTGGAAGAGCATGCAGAGTATCTTCGTGCAGTTTTGGGATTTCATCATTTTTATCAACTATTTGGGAAGTTTTTAAAGTGTGATTTTTGTGATTGAAAAGTCCATTTCATAGAGAATGTTGTATCCCAGGGGGGAGATTATGTGGATATGTCGAAGATTGAAGGAGTAGTGTCTTGGGAATCCCCCAAGACATTGGAATAGGTGTGATGTTTACAAGGTATTAAGAGCTATTATAGGAGGTTTGTAGTCAATTTATCTCAGTTTTTGACACCTCTGACAGAGTTTAACAAAACGGATCTCATGTTCTTGTGAATTGGTCAGTTTCAGAAGAATTTCGAGTATCTGAAGTAGAAATTGTTCTATGATTCAGTTCTTTATCTTCTAATATAAGGAGTTTAGTTTTGATTTTTTCTATGATGATTCTCATCTAGGGTTGTTTTAGGTTTTAATGAAGTAGATATCAATCATTTATTATGGTTTTTGGTAGTTACACCCCTGTGAGCATAACTGTTCCACCAACAATATTGAGTTAGTGGAAGTTGTGTTTTCCCTACTGTTGTGGAGATATTACCCCTTCAGCGATCACTTTTTGGTCTTCACCAATCATAAAAGATTGAGTTATGTTTTCTCCCAGCTTGACATAAACCAGCGCCAACATCGGTGGATGGAGTTCTTACATGATTATGAATTTTATATTTCATATAAACTTGGAAAAGGGATTTATATGGTCGATACGTCGAGCAAGAAGTCATGTAGTGATGTAGTATATGTATATGGTGATTCCTGGATAGTAATGGAATAACATTCAATATGACATCTAGATATGGGAGATGTTGGGGTCAGAGGTCATCTTTTCTTAATGACAGTGAATTCATCTCTAGTACAGTAGTTGTAGGAATCCTAGTTGGGGGATCATGAGGTGGAGTTTTAGAGAGTCCCATTTTTTTGTGAAGTGGTCTCTAATGGTTGGTCTAAAGATGTACAACCTTGAGTTTTATTCTAGGGAAGGACTTTCATTCCTTTGGAAATGTGTGAGATGTTTCTTAGAGAGTTACATAGTTCACCCTTATCAGTACACCCTAGTGTTAAAAAGATGTAATGTTCCTTGAGTGGTCATTTTTGGTGTCCTGGTTTGATGTGTAAAGTTGTAGAGTTTGTGTCTCGATTTTTTGTCTCCTAGAAGGTGAAGGTCGAGCCCCATATTCCCATTGGTTTTCTACAGCCATTAGATGTTCCCCAGTAGAAGTGTGAGGACTTCTCGAAGGACTTTATTACTAGATTAACTTGAGATTAGGGAGGCTATGAAACTATTTGGGTGTTATTGGATTGTTGAAAAAAATCATCCCACTTTATAGTAATCATGGAGTTGATCTCTTTGGAGGTTTTTTCAAGGAAGTATCTGGATATGGTGGTGAGACTCCATATAATCCCTATGATGATCACTTCTGTTCAAGATCCCCATTTTACCTCAATGGTGTGGACATGGCTGCAACATAATTTTGGCTCTCATATATTCCATAGCACTACTTTTGATCCACAAATGGACAGTCTCATAGAGTGGACCATCCCAACTCTTAAAGACATGGTTCACTCTTGTGTCTTGGATTTTGGAAGCTCATGGATGGGGCACATGCCCTTGGTGGAGTTATTTTAAAACAATAGTTTTTACTCTACCATCAGTATGTCACCATTTGAAGCCTTATATGGCTGACCTTTCTTCTCTCCATTATGCCAGACTTGGGTCTGAGAGTCATTAATTATTGGATAGGAACAGTTAAAGAATATTAAATAGATGGTTTGGGTGATTCATGAGAGGATGAAAAAGCATAGGATCATCGAAAATCCTGTGCTGATCATAGGAGGAGACCTATAGAATTCGACAATAGAGATCGTGTGTTCCTGAAGATTACTCCTCATCGAGGGAAGAAATGGTTGGGTCATGAGAGTAAGAATTATTGCTGTTTTTTGGTCCTTTCAAGGTTTTGGATCATGTTGTAGAAGTGGCGTATAGGGTATCACTTCCCCAAAAGATAATTTGGGTACACAATTTTTTTTCCCATTCCACAACTCCATCATTTCTTTTAGGACAACTTTGACATCATCGATTGGGGTGATATTGACGATGATGAAACCTTTGAAGAGTAGACTATAGAGATACAGGAATACTAAGATAGGTTGTTGTGAGGGCATGTTATCCCATTGTTTCATGTCTTTTGGTGAAATAGTGGGGTGGGGGAGAGTACCTAATAATTTGAGTCGTAAATACATGCTATTTACCCCAAAATATATGATGTTTATCTCGTCTCTTGTAATGTTTTTTGTTTGAGGGTTGTAGACCTTTTCTATTTATGAGATGTATTTATCTTGTTTCATGTTGTGTCTTACTATAGTTTGAAATTTATATCCACAGATATAGTGTTTATGATATGGTAATGGTTGTTTTATGTTTTTTTTACTTGTCCTTAGAGTGAGGTAATGAGATCCTGTGGTGGTGAATGATTAGAGAGGTATCTCACATGGTGGCTATTTGGGTGACTCCTTTACATTTCCTCTATAGGGTGGATTTATATTCTCTAGGATGAGGGTGATTTGAGTGGTATCTAATGTAAGGGCACATATCCACATGGATTGACAATTTTAATGTTTTCAAATATTGATGTGCTTGAATGAATCTTGAAAGATGTTTGGAGAAGTTCGGTTAAGTAAAACTTGGAAAGAGGGGATTACACATCGTGTATCTAAATTATATGATGCGAAATCCTATTTCATTGGTTTTTTTAAAATGTGAAATATAATTTCAAAACATTTTAGTTTTCAAGGTCTGAGAAATAAAATAAATCCTTGAGGCAATGCATTTTTTAATGGGAACTGACCCTAGGCATTATAGGACATGAAAGGGGATTACTTGTCATGTAATGCACCACTATTGTATGCTTTTAAAACATTTCAACACATAAGGTCTCTCCCTCGACCCCAAGTGACCCTATGACCTCTCTTCATCATTTTGGGGATTCCTTCAGTAAAGAAAGATCTCTAGCTCCCTCCTTCAATCAATAGTGAATTCTCTTCAATCTGAGGTATGATCTACATCTGTTCTTAAGGTTTCATCAGTCAGTTTCCACCCATTTCTCTTTTCCATGTGATGGTGCATGATCTCCATGTTTCTAATGATGTTTATTTTTTTTAGTGAGTTTGTGTCCCGACGTCCCCGATTGGATTTAGTTGCTGCAGGATAAGAGATCACGATCTTTTTCTCTAATCTATTCTCATGCGAATAACGTCAATGACCATTTGTGGTTGGGGATTCTACTCTTCTCTATTTATTTATGTTAAATCGTAGAGTTGGCATGTTTTATCCCATTAGATCACAATGCAATTTTCCAAATAATTACTTGAACCAGATTAATGATTTGGTATTGACAACATAGAGATGTTTTTTTATAAAATGATAATGGGTTGCCTCTTGATTTACTAGATAGTGGGATATCTATGCCTTTCTTGATTTAGAATGTCATTTTTAATGGAAATTGGTAATGATAATAAAGTCAAAATTAATTGATAATTAATTAGCTAAAATATAGAGAGGCATGCTTAATGAATCTGTTTGTTGTTATTGTAATTTGAAGTTAATCAAATTGATTCATGTGTGAATGTTTAATTTAATTCGTTAATGAACCTAAATAATTTTGATTCTTGTTGATAAATGATTAAATACATTATAAATTAATTGTTTAATTAATTTTTGATAGCTTGTTCCTCGGTTTTCCCAAACATTAAACATGTGAATAATGAATCAGCTAATTCAAGATGGAATAAAGAATCAGTTGTATGATAAAGATAATTCTGTGTAGGTCTCAGTTGATCTCTTGCTTGAAAATTAAAAGTTCCTTATACTTTTGATCCATGAGACCTCATTGTGCATTAAGGGTGGATGCCTTGTTTTAGAGATGAGATCCCATTTCCACGTATGTTCCTACTTCTTATGATGTGATTTGGATATGAGACTTGTGGTATATAGGTCACAGAGGCCCAGATGTGACATGAGCCTGGGATGGTTGATCCTGGAGGGTTGTTGTGGTACGTGGGGTAGGTATCCCAGATTTTTTTGGTTGCAGATGATTCCTAGAGTGGTGAGATGCATCGTTTTATGAATGTAGTGCCAAGGAGGACACCAGAGATGATTTAATGTGTTGAAGTTGGTCTTACCCATTTCCTTGAAAGTAGGCTACTATTTGAATACATTATTTGGTTATCTTCTATAATTTACCCATTTCTTGAGGCAAATGGTTTATCTTATTCTCCTTCTAATGGAGGCGAAGACGCGCGTAGTATTCCACATGCTTTCCGTGTTTAGATTTTCATGGTTGGATGGCTCTGCACTCCTTCTATAGGTTGAAAAGACTAGATGGGTAGTTTATCTACTCTCTGTGTTGATACCCTTTAGTTTGTTATATTAGAATGGTTTATTATAATACCTAGAAGTATAGAAAGTGGTGATGTTGTTGAATAAATGAGTAAATGATGCTTCACCCTTGGGGTTCAAGCTTACTAGGATGCAATGCTGAGGTTATATTTCTGAGAAACATTGGACTTGGTTTGATTATTCCTAGAGGGCATTGAACTTTGTTGTAATGAAAATATAATGAAATGGGGGGATGATAATGTTTAATTAATGGTAAAATAATTTATTAACATAAATTTCAACTAATAAAAAGGGTTAAATTAACTTAATGTATCTCTTTAAATGGTTTTGCACTTATAGAGTATCTAGTCTTAGTAGTGGCAGTTGGGAGTCCGAGAGACATTAGAAATGGTTGAGTCTATGACTATGTTGTTCCCATAGTGTGGTTGTGAGATATATTATATCAGAAAATTTTTGTGTTTCTATAAACTACACCACCCTATCAGTTAGGGAAACTGACACCGTAGGGATTCTGATCTTTAGGCGGTATTTTTCCCAACATCCTAGTGGGAGGATTGATGGCAGACTACCCCCTTTGGCCCGACTCTCTTCTCTTGGTAGTTACTTGAGATGGTAGACACATTGGTTAGTTTTCCCCATATATGTGTGTAGAATTTTTTAATGTCTTGTGGTTATTCACACACATATATTTTGGATATAGTTTCCTAACGGATACTATATGTATAACGTGTATGGGTTGTGATGGCGCGAAGATCCTTACTCATTGTATGGGATATAATATCTTGAGGTATAATACTCATTGTATGATACAAGTTATGAGACTTTTGGTGGATCCAGAAAACTACATGATCACTTTGGTTACAAAGACATAGTGGTGTGTTTCACAAGGTGCACCTTGTGGTGCTTCACCCAGGTAACTTCGGACTAGCCTTTTTGGAGAGAGATTCTTAGGAGGTGCAATGTTCTGGAAAAGCGGAAAAACGTTGGGGAAGTGGTAGAGTATTTCCCTTGATATTCTTTATTATATAATATGATATTGTATGTGATACTTGGTGGGAGTATCCATGGTGTGTCTGGGAACGTAGTATACCTATTTAGGTTATGAGATTGTTTCACTTTTTGTTCACTATGCTTTAGCATGCTTTTTTTACTTTTTCATGAGATGCTCTGAGAAGAATCCTACTACGTATACTATTATACTCAACATAAATATATATAACCTATTTCTTAATTAGGTTGGATCAGTTTAGAGATCAATCTTGTTATTAATAGAGTGTGGGTTTCATGAGTTGTTTGGGATTCGTGGTCATTGTCATCTATATGTTACTATTTTGGTACTGTAGTTTTTTCTTTCAATTGTTATAGTTCTTGCATGAAATTACATTTTTTCCTTGTGTTTCATTTATATTATAGTCTGAGCAAGATTTGGTTGATTTTTATCTTATCTATCTATTCTACATGTGTTTCTATTAGTAGGTAATCCCTAACATCTGCATTTTTATTATACCCTCGGTTCTAGTTTCCAACCCGGGGCATACTGGTGATAGGACTCGGGGGTCACTATCTCTCTTATCCTATTTCTGGCCCATGAGGGGTACACTTTTTGGGGAGGGTTCAAGAAAATTTAGGTGTGGAAATACTTAATTCTATAAAAAAATTTGGAATCATGACCATTATTAGTTTGAGATGAGGACTCCTAGAAATATCTTTAAACATATACATAGATTTTTGTTCACTATTTAAATTGATATTATTACCAATTGTAAAAACATCCATATCAGCATCCATATTTTATTCCTCACTCACAATTTCCTCTCTGATCTTTTTTTAAATTTTTTTCTCTTTGATCGTTCCAATGAGGTTGAGTTTTATTTTCTAGTGGTCTCTATAACATCCCTAGTAAATAAAGAATATAACATTTTCATATTTTAAAAAAAAAATTAATTCAATATTAATTTTACTTTAAAGGTAATTCTATGTTCGATTGCATACCCAATACATAACAATGGGTTTCTTTGAAATTTTATGATGCACACAATGTTGAGTCATACTGAAAAATAATAATATAATAGTATTTTAAATGGTTGTTAACGCCTATCCATTGTATTGGAGGGAAATGAAAGAACTAAAAAAATATTAATATACATGTTTTTTAATTTTTTTTACATTTATCCAATAAATTTTAGAGGATTAAAATAAGAAAGAATCCTATTTTAAGAATAAATACTGTAATATTCATTAAAAGGTCAATTTTATGCCTTTTAATGGAGAACCATCGTTAAATCTAGTTTTGGACACTTTTATATGTTCTATTTGACAAAATAATATTCTTCTTTAGAATCAAGAAATAAAAATTTACTTTGGGTAGAGTTTTGGTATTTTTCTGATAAAATTCATTTTTTTATGAATAGTGAAAAATACGATATTTTAATTCAAAAATACCTTTTAATCTAATTTATTTATAAGTTTAGATTATATTTTTACGTGTATTTAAAGTTTAATTATATCATGTTTTTACTATTTAATCCAATTTTTTCCATTGGATGTAATTTCATTTTGAAATTGGACATAAACAAGTGTCAACCTTTTGATAGTTATTATTTGTTAAAAAAATGCTTTTTTTTTACAGCAAGAATTAATTTCTGCCACATCCATGTTTGTAATTTGGAAAAATGGGTTCCATATTTTGAATCAGGGTGTCTAAATTGTGTATATAGGAATATTTTAGTTTTAGATATTATGAATATTTACTTTAGTAAAAATTTTGTTTACCATGATTAAAAGGTAAATCTGGAAAATAAGTATAACAAAATATTATTATAATGATGTTAAATTTCCCTAAGATGTGTTCTAATCCAATTGGTTGATAATTTTACGAACATGGTCATCCTTGGGTCGATATTGGGACCCCATGGAGCCACATGGGAGTGATAATGACACTTTATATAAATTAATTTAAAGTAAATACAAAATAAATTACACATAAATATTTTAGTAAATAAATTATTACATGGGGTTATATAAGTTATATATTCGACTATAAATATTCATTTGAAAGCTAAAATTATTTTCAACATCATGATTTTTTTTCAATTTTTATACATTAAATAAATAAAATTATTTATGACACAATAATGATGCAGTATTTACCTAATTAATGAATGATTTAAATAAATAAGATTATAATGAATAAACAAATATCCAAAACCTATCCAATTCTTATTGGATGAATTTATTTGGAACATTATTCATTTTATCTTCTACATTAATGTGTTTTTGACCTTTAGAAACCGAAAATCATTATATAATAAAATAATATTTTAAAACATCCCTAAAGAGTCCCTCCTCACAGTAATAAAAAGCCCTCACTTCTAACCCATTTCTAACACTTCTAATGCCCCTTTACTCATCCAAAATCAGCCCAATTAATCTCCCTACATCTCTTTCCTCCTCCTAGAAGCCTTCCCCTAGGCACAAGGAAATTCAAATAAACCTCTTGGTTTAAAGCAAAGAGAGATACCCTATTTAAAGGTAACATCTTCTCTTAAGTTCTTTTGTTTTATTTTCCTTATACAACCCCCTAAAATCTTTTTAATCCTATATTGTATATAAAAAACAATATCCTAAATATTATAGGTTGTTTTTATGAGAATTATTCTAACTAAACTTACACAAACCTCTATCTAATGGGTAAAGAACCTACTGTTTTGATGGACGGTAAACTAACGCCTCGCGAAATGACGATTGTTCAATTATCTCCTACCACCTTTATGGCATCCATTAAGATGGATCTTTATTTATATGTGATATATATTATATTTATATTTTTTCTATGCTTCTATATTTATCATTTATAGAATACCTTTATGGTTTCCCGTAGTGGGTAAATATGATAATTTCATTTGAGGAAGTGCGGACTACCACCCCCTCAAAGTGATTTGACTCGTTCATGCCATACGTAGAATGTATAGAGGATGAAGTTAATGAAATTATATATGATATTATACTGGAATTATAATATTACTATGTAACATTATGTTTTTATTCCATTAAATATGAAATATAAAATAAAGTAGCGTTCATGCATACGTACGGCTTACCGTCTCCATGAACGGTGCATTTCATTTCTTATCTCCAAATGTTATGTACTATTATAAATACATATATATACTGGATATATATGATATATATGATATCTAAATCATGAATACTATTATGGAGATAATGTAATTTTGACCACATGGAAAATTTATAATTATAACAAGTTCATTTTTAACTCAAGTTCTGAACATCGACAAAATATCCGATATGAACTCAAATAATTAACTAATTGTTATATAACGATAATAATTGATATAAAATGAATAATAAAATTGAAAAAGGTTCTTATTCAATTATAAATTAACTTTAGTTTATTATTTAGGATATTAAAGAACGATCGAGTCAATTCAGACACGAGGTAAGGGGTTTCTTATATCATTTTTAATTCTCTGAGATTTCCATTGTTTTCCACTTATTTATTGCATGATGTTTATTGTGTACTTTCATTTGATATATATTATCTTTATTATCTTTATATTAATGTTATTCTCTGATTCATTATGTGGTTTTTAACTTTTTTTATTACGACTTGATTGATTACAAATTGGTAAGGTGTTTTCATCTCACTTTTTATTCCAATGAGATTCATGCTACATTTTCCACTATTTTCTTTTGTGTAGTTTATGTACTTCCCATGACTATATTCATTGTGTAATATAAATTAATATATGGGTATTAACATCTTAACTGTATAGAACTTATTGAATGTGGCGTATGTTTTGTAAGTTACCAAATCAATAAGCGAACCATTCACCCTCCACTTTTTTAAAAAGACTTAATTTATGTTATGTCTTTTAATTTCCACTTTCTTATGTTGGGATATTTTATTCTATATCCTTATTTCTGTACATTTTGTTTCCAAGTGATGATATAATATTTTCTCCCTCATCAACTCATTTTCTTAATTTTAACGTGATGTTGTTAGGCTATCAAATTTCTGTAAGGGAACTTCTTAACCCAACATCAATTCTTTGGGTAAAACATATACTTCTTGATTATGTCATTCTATGAAAATATTTGAATTTCCCCTGATTTTTTAACACTTAAAATCCACTTATATTGGGTATATTACTATTTTCCACACATAATTATGTCATTGATTATTCATTAATCTAAGGATATGATCTATGTAAGGGACTTCGTCTCAATATCATTTCATTGAGGCATATTATATTTTATACACGACTTTATTTTAAAAGGTGTATAAACACCTTTGAATTTTCATTTCATTCAAAGTGATTATTTTTCTATGAGTCGTATTACTAAATGAAAAAAAAAAGAATGTTTATTTTTAACGTAAGTGGTGACAATGACCTTTTCCACCGCTGCAAGCATTATTTTATATTTGGTTTCCTTAACAAAACATAATATTTTTAAAAGGAAAATAAATACCATATAATCTTTTACGTATTTTGGTATTGGAAATTTTTTTGATAATGGATTTATTATGTCAATATATTTAAATGATATATTGTGATTGGAATGTAGAAAGGTTATCCTTCCTTTATGTTTGTTTTATGTATTATGAATTTGTTATGGTTCTTGGGAATTGTTTACGCATATAGGTGGTTCTGTGATAAACCTAGGGTGGGTGACCCCAAGATAACTCTCCAATTCTTTGGGTAACATGACAGAGGTAAATGTGAATATTTCTCCTAAGATAGTTTTCGAATGTACTGTGATGGGTATTACAAATTTAACTGCCTACGTATTTGTGAAAGCTAAAAAGTAAGTATGATATGTATTACACCAGTTAACTTTATGATTTACAATTTCTATGTGTTATTCATAAATCTTAAGATTTCATGAGGTATGATAAAGAGCTTATGTTATTTATGTATTGATAAACTAATGTTTTCTTTCATTGCTTTATAACCCTTACCGATCATTTTTTGCTCATACCATGTTTTAAAATGTTTTTCACAGGACTCAAAGATGAATAGGGTTAAGGATGATATCATGGGAAATTCATGCTCTCTAAGACATGGAACTAAACATGAATCCTTTTTTAAGACTTTTTATTTTATGAAAAAAATGGAAACTGAGTAGAAGTCTCTACTTTATATATTTTGAGATGTAATTTATTTGTTATGGCCTAATTATCTAAAACTCAAAACCTAAATAGATCCTAAATGTGAGTTATCCATTTAATTCAAGATTATGTAATGTTTAAGGTCGGGTCACTATATTTGGTATCAAAGGTTGGTTTAGACAACTTTATGGATAAAGAGTTTTAGTTAAACACATGGTTAGTCCCTATGTCTATTATTTCAGTTAAATCATTGTTTTATAAATTTTTCACATCAAGGAAAGTATGTTACAAATGGAAGGAAGAGGATATCAAACAACATTCATGTCTCTTCCTAATGATATGGTTGATATAATTATTGCAAAGTTAGGTTTAGGTGATTGTGAAACTTTTTCTAAAATACAACTCACAAGTACGAAGTTTTTTGAGATATGAAACACCTCCACTATACCTCGATATCATTGTGGATCATGGGTTGTATTTAATAAAATCATATTTTCACAATATTTTCATATTTTAAAGAAAGTTAAATATTATCAAGTAATTGTTAAATATTTTACCTTATCACAGGATTTTTAAGCATATTATGATTATGAAAAAGGTGCTGAAGAAGGAGACCCTTGCGCAACCTATTTATATTTCCTTTTACAATATAGTCTCTCATCACATACTAATGGTATTTTATAAGGATCATTGATTGAAAGTTTCAAATAAAACTCGGTCTGACTATTTTATAAAACTCTTCTTTTATCATATTTTTTGAAATTATATGCCATACATGATTATTATCCAAAACTATTTTTCTACAAACACCCTTATGATCCAAGCTGTAAAAGGTGTATTTGGATGGAGGATGCTAATGATTTTAAGGGATATCTAAATCATTGTTGCAATGCATGGACCTTCTACCTATGTGAATAAGATGAAGATGAAACTATATGGACACCATGATCAAGGTATGATGTTCTTTATATTGGGAATAGTTTTATTTTACAATATAAAGGTGAAAAAAATGAAAATATATAAGATGTTGAGGTCTTAATGTATTGGGATGAAAATGAAAGGTATGAGAAAAAATTTGATATTAAAACATGTTAGGGATATTTTTAAGTTATATAAAAAGGACAACCAGTAAGATGCGTGACAACCCATCATGTCCGGTAAGGCCACATGAATTGAACCCACAACTAAAGGGTGACAAGGGTGCATCGCCTACCACTATCCTGCATGAAGTCCCTGGTTCGTATGACTTCTTATTTTAAGTTAAATGATTTCATGGATCAAGAATAAGCTTATTGGGAATCTTATGTTTTCTCAAATGGACATCCTTAGTATAGGAAAATTATTTGGGGATTATGTTATAAAGGTTATTTTGGAAGACATCATCTCTTTTGGGAACACTATATGCTTAAGGAAAATAAAATAATATGGGATTTAATTTGTGGAGTAATGTTTGAAATATTATTTTGGAAGAATATATGTATTTGTTGTGGACGTAAGGTGATTTGGGTTATTTATGGAAATGATTAATCTATCATAGAGAATATGTGTTTAGGTTAATTACACTTCAGTATGAGAATTTAAGAGTATTCGTTGTTTTTTGAGATAAATGTTAAGATTTATTGTGGAAGACTGTGTGATTAAATCCTTAAGAGTTTTGGGTTTCAATATTAGTATGGATTATTTTGAATAATTTTAAGTACAATTGTATATTGAATGGTCTTTCTTGAACTTTGGGTTATTTTTGTTGAATTTCAGAGATTAAGAGTAGAATTTCTTTTTATAATGGATTATCCTTTCAGGAATTATCTAATCTTGTACTGACCACTTTTGGTTTTTATTGATGTTTAAAGATAGGGGAAATATATAGTTCATCTCTTTTCTATTATGTGATACTTTAGAAGTTTATTCTAGAACATCAGGTGTGACCAAGTCATCTTGAATACGTACTGTTTGGAGAAAATATGAGTTTGTGGTAGAATTTTATTAAAAGATGACACTTTACATGACAAGTAATTATATTTACGTACGATCATAGTTTAGTTATTAATAAAATTATTCAAGTATATGAAAAGGATCTTGAAGCAAAAATGTTTTATGCTCTCTCTTATCATCAGACTTTTATCCAACCGCAAATTTATAACAATGTGGTGGTTAACTTTCCATTATCAAGTTCTCTATAAATCGCTATTAATCTATGAGAGTTTGTTTCTCTTCCATATCCATGTTTTCATGGAATACTAGTATATTTTGTCAAGGGTGACCTTTTTATTTCCCTTTCTTTCTTTTAAAGTGATATTTTTATTGACTCCTTTTCTGATGTGGGACTTTCAATGAAGTTTCCAAGGCAAATATTAAAATTATAGAGACACAATTCCAAAAAGGGGGGAAGGATTTAACATCCCAGGTAAATAAAGAATATAAAATTTTCTTATTTATTAAATATTTTGAATTAAATATTAATTTTACTTAAAGTTGATGCTATTTTCAATTTTATACCTGATACGCAACAATAGTTTTCTTTGAAATCTTATGTTGCACACAATGCTGAGTCACACTGAAAAATAATAATATAATAGTATTTTAAATAATAGTTAATTACTAGAAATTGTATTGATGAGAATGGACAAAACTAACTACAATATGAATATACACATTTGTTAAATGTTTGTACATTTATCCAATAATTTTTAGAGGATTAAAATTATAAAGAATATGATTTTAAGCGTAAAAACTCTAATATTCATTAAAAGGTAGATTTTCCACCTTCTGATGGAAAACCATTTTTAAATCTAGATTTTTTCACATTTATATATTCTATTAGAAAAATTAAAATTCTTCTTTCGAATTAGGACATCAAAATTTACTTTTGATAAATTTTTGTTATTTTTCTGATAAAATTCATTTTTTATGAATAGTAAAAAATTCTGTATTTTAATTCAAACCTACCATTAAATATAATTTAATTATAAAGTTATATTATCTTTTAAAATGATTTTAAATTGTAATTATATTATATTTTTACTATTTAATCCAATTTTGTTCATTGGATGTAATTTCTCATTGAAATTGTACATAAACAAGTGTCAATCTTTTGAAAGTTATTATTTCTTAAAAACATGATTTTTTTTAACAGCAGGAATTAATTTTAAATTAAATTCTTCCACTTATGTGTATTGAATTTTGGAAAATTGGATTCCATATTTGGAATCATGTGTTCAAAATTGTGTAAATTGGTAACTTTTATTTTTAGAAATTAGGAATATTTACTTCAGTAAAAATTTTATTTACTATGGTTAAATGGTAAATATGGTAAATAAGGGTAACAAAATATTATAATAATAATATTAAATTACCCTAACATTTGTCCTAATCCTATTGGTTGATACATTTCTGACCATGTACATGCTTGGGTCTATTTTTGGGACACCATGGAGCCACATGGTAGCGATAATGACACTTTAAATTAATTAATTTAATGTAAAGGCAACAATAACTTAAATATATAACTTTAGTAAATCAATTATTACATGGGGTTATATAAGTTGTCTCTTAGAATATAAATATTCATTATAAAGCTACATATATTTCCTACATCATGATTATTTTATTAATTTTTAGACATTAAATAAATAACATTATTTATGACACAACAATGAAGTTGTATTTACCTCATTAATGAATGATTTAAATAAATAAGATTATAATGATTAGAAAAATATCCAAAACATTTCAAATTATTATTGGATGATTTTATTTCGAACATTATTCATCTAATCATTGATTTTAATGAGTTTTGGTCCTTTGAAAACCGAAAATCATTTTATAATAAAATAATATTTAAAAACTTTTCTAAAGAGCCCCTCCTCCCCCTTATAAAAACCCCTCACTTATAACCCATTCTTCACACATGTCAAGCCCCTTGGAATGCCCAAACATTTCCCAATTAATCTTCCTATATCCCTTTACTCCTCATAAAATCTTTCCTCCCAGGTAGAAGGAAATTTAAGTAAATTATTTGGTTCAAACCAAATAGAGATACCTAATTTAAAGGTAAAATCTTCTCTTAAGTTCTTTTGTTTTATTTTCCTTCTCTAACTCCATAATCTCTTTTTATTCCATTATTTTATATAAAAAATTTATCATAAATATACTAGGTTGTTTTTATGAGAATTATTCGAACTACACTTACACACACCTCCATCTAATGGGTAAAGAATATAATGTTTCTGTGGAGGGAAAACAAACACCTCACGAAATGATGATTGTTCAATTATATCCTACCGCCTCTTATGGTGTCAATTATGATGGAACTGTATTTATATGTGATATATATTCTATTTATATTTTTTCTATTCTTCTTTATTTTTTTTATATAATACCTTTATGGTTTTCTATAGTGGGTAAATATGATAATTTCATTTGAGGAAGTGCGGACTACCACCCCTCAAAGTGATATTAATTTTTCATGCCATACATGGAACATATAAAGGATGGAGTTAATGAAATTATACAGGATATTATACAGGAATTATAATATACCTATGTGTAATTATTTTTTTATTCCATTAAATATGAAATTGAAATGAATGTAGCGTTCATACTTACGTACGACTTACTGTCTCCCCAAACAGTGCATTTCATTTCATATCTACAAATGTCATGTAATATTATGAATAAATATATATACTAGATATATATGATATATATATGATATATAAATCATTAATATAATTCTAGAGATAATGGCAGTTCGACTTCATGGACAATTTGTAATAATAATAAGATCATTTTTAACTCAAGTTCTGAACATCGACAAAATGTCCAATATGAACTCAAATAATTAACTAATTGTTATTTAAAGTTAATAATTGATATATAAGTAATAATAAACATTAAAAATTTTCTTAATAAATTATAAATTAACTTTAGTTTATTATTCCAGAGATTAAATAATGATCAGGTCAAGTCAGACATGAGGTAATGGGTTTCTTATCTCACTTTTAATTCCATGAGATTTTGATTGTTTGATTCTTATTTATTGAATGTGGTGTATTTTTTACTTCCATTTGATATGTATTATCATTATTATCTTTATATTCATGGTATTTTGTGATTAATTTGGTGGTTATTAACTTTTGGTCTTATGACTCGATTGATTACAGTGTGGTAAGGGGTTTTCATCTCACATTATATTCCTGATAGATTAATGCTATATTTGCCACTATTTTCTTTTGTCTGGTGTATGTACATCCCAGGATTGTATTCAATATGTAAGATACATTAATTTTTTGGTGTTTTCATCTTCATTTTATGAAACTTCTTTAATGTGGCGTTTGTTTCCTATGTTACCAAATTGGTAAGGGTACATTTCACCCTCCACTTTTTTAAAAGACTTCATTTATGTTAAGTCATTTAATTTCCACTTTCTTATGTCGGGATATGTTATTATATATCATTATTTCTTTACATTTTGTGTCCAAATGATGATAGAAACTTTCTCCCTCATCAACTCATTTTCTTAATTTTAAAGTGATGTTGTTAGGTTGTCGAATTTCTATTAGAGAACTTCTTAAACCAATTTCAATTATTTGGGTTAAAATTATGCTTCTTGATTACGTTGTGATATTAATATGTGTGAATGGCCTATTATTTTTTTAAACTTAATATCCACCTATATTGGGTATATTATTATTTTTCACACATAATTATGTCATTGATTATTCCTTAATCTAAGGATATGATCATTGTAAGGGGATTCATCTCAATCTCCTTTCAATGAGGCATATTTTGGTTTATACATGACTTTCTTTTATATGGTGTATAAACACCTTTGACATTTCACTTCATTCAAAGGGATTCGTTTTATATGAGGAATTTTACTAAATGAAAAAAAAAGAATGTTTCTTTTTAACATAAGCGGTGACAAGGACCTTTTCCACCACTGCAAGAATTATTTGATATTTGGATTCCGTAACAAGCGCTAATGTTTTTAAAAGGAAAGTAAATACTATATACTCTTTTTCATATTTTGGTATTAAAATTTATTCTTATAATGGATTTTTATGTCAATATATTTAAATTATATATTCTGACTGAAATGTGGAAATTTTATCTTTCTTTTATGTTTATTTTATGTGATATGAGTGTGTTATGGTTCTTGGAAATTTTATATGAATACGGATGGTTCCATGAAAAACCTAGGGTGGGTGAGCCCGAGAAATCTCTCCAATGCACTCGGTAACATGATGGAGGTAAATTTGGATGTTTCTCCTATGAGATTTAGGGAATATACTGTGATGGGTATTCCAAATGTAACTCACTATGTAGCTATGAAATCTACAACTTAAGTATGTTATGTGTGACACATGTTACCTTTAGGATTTATGATTTATATGTGTTATTCATAAATATTATGATTTCATGAGTTGTGATAAAGATCTTATTTTATGTATGTATTGATGAAGTAATGTTTTCTTTCATTGTTTTATAACCCTTACTGAGTGTTTTATACTCATCCCATGTTTTGAAAAGTTTTTTCATAGGAATAAAAGATGAATAGGGTATATGATGGAATAAAGGGAAGGTTATGATGTCTAAAACATGGATCTAGCCATTTGTCTTCTTTCTCATGAGTTTTTCTTTTTTGATCAAAATGTAAATTGATTAGAAGTGTCTACTTTGTATCTTTTGAGATGTAATTTAATAGTTATGTCCTAATTTTCTAAAAACCTAAACCTGAAAAGATCCTCAATATGAATTATCCATTTAATTAAAGATTATGTATTGTTTAAGGTTGGGTCCTTATAGTCTCAGGTAGATATGATTATACACTAATCATTAGTTTAAGTATAGGATTTTACTGATTCGACTGGGAAATTTCTTCATCATGTGTTGAATATTATTGTTTCATTATATAATAAAATATCATAAACTTCAGTTCATAAGCACCCTATCACTAAACTATCACCTATCCCACTAAAAAATACGCGATGAAATGAATAAACAGCAACTCCTCCCTCTTATTGGACAGCTACCTAGAAAAGTTACATAAATTGTCCTAAAATTATATTATTTTTTTCCCACAAAACATAAAATCAAGAACATGGACCAACAACCAAATGGTCACCCTAGGTTTGTTTCTTTCATGTCACCCTTGTGTAAAATTATAACTTGTTAGGAATCACTCCCAGTAACAGTCAATTGTTTGGTTCCCCTTATTATAAGTTTTTATAAATTTATCCGTTGATTATGAATACCATATGAGTATTTTTTTATTTATTGTAAAAAATGAATTATTTTTGAATCTAATAGCATGGATATGAATTTAAAATATATGTACGCTAATCTTATGGAAAAATCGTATGCTAATGGAGTTAAATAGTTCACCATGTTTTCAATAATGAATGTATACAACCCTTCTTGAATCCTTCGTTCATGTCTTAGTTGCTTTTATTCTAGAAAAATTCATATTGAAGAGTTTAAATAAAATTTTATTTGTTGTAGAATAGATCAAACATATAATTGATGGACTAAACATTGGGATAAATTGAATGTACATGCTGATTGGGATGATGCATCAATTTTTGGATCATTTGATATGAATAACTTTTTAAATGATTATGGATATACTAGAGAATAAATGGTAATTGTATTTTAAGATAACCATTGTGACTGTACAAAGTAGTTTGAGAAGTTAAATAGTTGTTCCAAGAGGCTATTTTATATTGGTTTTACTAAATATAAAACATTTTCAACTGTATTGAAGTTATATAATTTTAAATCCAGTAGCAGATGGAGCCATACCAGCTTCGTAGAACTACTTGGTCTCCTGAATGATATGATACCCAAAGAAAATGATCTTCCTTATCAAATATATGAATCTAGAAGAATATTATGTTCAATATAAGTGATCTATGATAAAAAACATGTATATCCAAATGATTTCATTCTACTTTTCCAGGGCCATGAATCTCTCATTAAATGTCAAAAGTGTGTAGTGAATCACTACAAAAATGATGAATCAAATACTTCAAAATATGTATGGTACTTTCCTATCATTCTATGTTTTAGATGACTATATAGATATTAGGAATCTAAAAGAAAATTTTCATGCCACATGGATACAATAATTGAACATGGGAAACTATATCACCCAATAGACACTCCTCAGTGGAAGAAAATTGATTAAGAGTATCCTGAATTTAGAAATGAGCTATGAAATATATATCATGCGTTCTCTATATATGGAATAAATTCTTCTGGTTTACTGAGTAGTACTAATAGTACATGGATAGTTATGATGGTAAATTACAACATTACTTCATGGATATGCATGAATCACAAATATATTATGTTGTATCTACTTATAAATAGACCAAAATTACTTGGATATGATATTGATTTCTATTTGGATCTGTTGACTGATGATCAAAAATCGATGTGGGTTATGGGTGTTACATTGTATGATTATCATTGAAGTGGATAATTTACATTATGACCCATGTTTTATGGGATAATAAATTACATTCCTATCTTTGAAAAGTTTTCCATATAGTACACTAAAGGAATGTTGGGTTTTCCTATTTTTTAAGAATGAACACACTTAATTAGATTAAAACATTCATTCAAGATTATATTTTTCTAAAATTGAAAATTTTTACCCCAATGATATAAATACCAATAATGTAACATATAATTTGATGGTATTATTGAATAAGTTACAATATGGTCTCCATTAATGAGTGATAAATAGTTCAAGAAATTAAAAGATATTGAAACGGATTTTATTAAACCTTTTTTGAGAAACCTTACGAAATCATATCGAGAAAAGTGATAAATTTTATTTTAATTACTATAATAGATTTTTTTGTATTATATAAATTTTCTTGACACATTAAGATAGAAAAAGTACATGTGACACTATCATTGGAAAAATACTAAATGTTTTTGACAAAACAATAGATAGAATGAAGGCGAGGTTGGACTTGATTGAAATGAGAATAAGGGAGTTGTTGGGACTAGTGAAGGTTGAAAGGAATAATTTTCTTTCTCCAACACCTTACACTCTATCTAAAAAAGAAAATTTTAAATTTTGAAATTTCATTAATGATGTAAAATTTCCAAAGCTGTATTCATCATATATCAATATTGTAATTTACCTGAATAATTTGATGTTTCAGGGATTAAAATCACATAAATGTCGTTATTTGATGCAAGATTTGATGCTCATTGCATTACATTACATAATTCCTAAAAATGTATGACATAAATTTACTAGACTCTTCTTCTTTTTCAATTTCATGCGGTGTAATGTTATATACCCAACAAATTTTAAAACCATGAATAAAGAGATTTTAGTAATATTATATGAATTTTAGATGTTATTACCACTATCATTATTTGATATAATGTTTTAACTGATGGTTCACTGGGTAAGAGAGGTTAAACTATGTGGTACCTTCCATTATAGATGGATGTACCCCATTGAATGATATATGAATATTTTGAAATGGTATATCAAGAATGAAAGTCAACCAGAAGGTTGTATTACATAATGATAACTTTTCAAATAAGATGATGAATTCTGTATTGATTACATATTATATGTTGATAGTTTCAGTCTCCCAAAATATCATCATAGAGTATGCCTTATGAGTGAAGGTATTACTAGAATGGATGTTTTTATGATTACCATCAGAAAGGGGGAGCAATATCAACTTTACATTTTACATAGTAGTGCAGAGGTTTCTCTGTACATTGAATCCCACATGGAAATTATTTGACATCTAAATCCATCAAGGCCTAAATTATGTATATTAAATATTCATAATAAATATTTTATAATATAGTTTAGAGATCATATTATTAAATATTTATCTAAAAATTCAAATTCAGTTGCTGAAAAAAGTTTATTGCTAGCTAGGGTACCGAATTTAAATGTTATATCTTACACTGGTTTTGTAAATAATGGTTATGTGTTATATTTGAATGAACAATATAAATTCATTATGATGCAAAAAATAGAGTTACACTTATGAAGTAAATGTTTCACATACCCGGTTCCAATTATAGAAATCAAATTTATATTAATATTTCACATTTCAACATCATTGAAAAAATATATGACCTTTATTATACAGCATTTCAAGTGCTGATTTTCCATTTCATATGGGTTGAAAATAAGAGCATAATGAAATTCGATGAATTGGGCATTGTGAAGGTGAATTTCAGTGTGTAAGGGTATTAGGATGATCCATTTATAATACCATCACAAGCGTTGCAGGTATTTTATGTCTCATGTGTAACAAAGAAGAATTGGTATATTATCATGTTGGAGATTAAAACAACTACAGGGTCATATGAAAGTTCAATTGAGGATAACCCATTCATTTAGAGATCAAAATCATTATATGGTGGTCCTAATATAGACAATGTATTATACGTTAGAGGGGAGAAAAAGGGGGATATTGGGATACTAGATAGAGGAGCCAACTCCCTTGAACCATCAAAGAAAAAAATATTATTCATTGAGAAAGTTAATGTTTTTTCATATACAATATTTTTCGTAATAATATTATGTGTTCTCTACTATATTTAAGTAATCTAAATTAAAAGTCTGACTACTCATTTAGATAATGACTTCTACCCATGATGATGTTACGAGTCCCCAGAAAAAACACACGATTGATGTTGAAACCATGAAAATATTTGGGGATCAACAACTAGTTGATGAAAAAGACAAGAATAATATAGGATCACTATGTTATCTAAAATTATCAAGGAAATAAGTAATGTTATAAAACTTGAGGATGTATGGAATCAACACACCCAACTTTTTGACCCTAATACTTCAATGTTCATTAGTTAGGTTGGGATCACAATGATAATTAATGTGCTAATTGATATAGATACATGGAAAAATTTCATTATTATATTGAAGGAAACCATTTGAGAGGACATTGGGGTAATGTTACGATATACTTTCTCAATTTTACTAAAACATTATATAATTAAATGTTGATTTACTTTTCATTATCCCTTATAGAGTTCATTTATTTTAGAGGATTTCCATAAGAAATATGTATTAATGGTCACTAAAAAATCTCATAGAGGATTCCAGAAACATCTTACAAATAATAGTATTAGGTATATTGAGACTAAATTAAACCCCCACCTACCAATTATGTATGCACACATTATTAACTATAAAGCCTGGAAATATTTCATTAGTCATCATGATGAGAAATCATTTTAGGTGCATTGTAGTCGATGATATTTTTTTATAATTATTTATTTTATACAATTTTATTTTTAATTATTAATTTATTAAATAAAAAAGTTTTTATGAAAATAAGAAAACTGAAGAAAACCCAATGTAACACTACTTTAAATCAAGGATAATGTATGCTCACTTGAAAAGAAAATAGTAAGTATTTTAATATATATTAAATTTCTTATGTGATTTGATACAACATATGTTATTTTATTTATATAAATATTTATGAATAAAAATCTAAATCCACTTCCATCCCACATCATCTTCTTTGGAAGGAGGCCTACATATATAAAGAGGGTAAACTAGTTGAGGAAAACACACAAGAAGTATGGGAATCATGTGTAAGTATAACATTATAGTAATTCCTATTCATTTATAAAATTATTGCATTAAAATTTCTATTTATAATTTTATTTTTTACATAGTTTAGACACAAGAATCATCATTGACTACACCTAAAGAAAAACTACTTTCCAGAGCATTGTAGTGTATAGAATAAAATATTCACGTTGGAGGTGCATGTTTTGGAGTGCCACCTCAAAAAAATTTCAAAAAGAAAAAACCACAATGAGATATATATGAGATGATAAAAGACATATAATAATAAATAGATTATATTAAAGATATTATTATCCAGTTTAGTTTAGTAGAGAAATATATGTAAAAAGATAAAATTCAATCAGAAGTGGAATAAAAATTAGTACATGAAGGGCCACATGACCCAACTAGATTTGAGGATAAATTTTTTCATCAGTCGCCTTACTTACCCTAGGTGAACAATTTTTTCATTACCCTTTCTCCAAAATATTAATGAAACAACTTTTGATATATTTATATTACTAAAATTCAATAAAATGATATTTTTATGTGATTTATATTTATCAACACCCACACATCTTCATGTTTCAAGTGTTATGTTGTATAATATCCCAGGATAAATGCTATAAAAAACAACTTCTAAAATATCACATGAGAGTGGGGATTAATGTATCTCATGATCTTATCTCCAGGTTGCATGTTCTTCTTGCTGATATGGATGTTACAATGGTTTATAATACTATTGGAACTTTCTTAGAATGGTCATATAATCTTATAGAGATACATGTGGTATGTACTTAATAAAATTGAAACGAAAAACCTTTAACACGTGATGAAAAAAGAATGAAATGAGGCATGGTATTGAATATAGTTGAAATGAAGGGCAAATGAGATTTCAATTCAAGAAAGTCTAGTGAATCAACCATGAAATCAAAAGGCACTTCAAATAGTACCTTCACCCCACCTGTTCCACTAAGGCATATATTAACATTACAAGTTAATGAAGAAACAAAAGTGGAAGATGGAAATATATACTAAATTAAATATGAAGAATAAATATTTGGAGAAGTAATTATAGTCACAGTTGGTTTTGAGAGTATAAATCATATTATCAAGTCTGAATAGCTAACAGACTTAGTTTTGAATATATGGGGTACATTTTCATTATACATTTATCTATAAAATGGTTTAATTTGTTCATTAAAGATAATAACTATACATATTTTCTATAGGATTATAAATTTCTACTATATAAATAGAAAACCATGTTAAATAAGTTTTTTACTCATTAATCCCTCTATAATTTCTATAGAAAAACAATCTTTGGATTTGATATAAATTGAAATGAAATAAGATGCACTAACAGAGGTGTTTGAGAAGAAAATAATATATGATACACTCCTCTTGATTCCTACACAAAAGGGGTAAAAATCTATAATTTAATCATATAAAATATAATTTACTTTTTTTCATAACCTATTTGTTTTTTGAGTAATCACTGAACAATCATCCCAATCAATTTGGATACCCATAATGTTTATTTTTTGGATCTGATGCATAGATTTCCATCAAAACGACCAGACATGATGTCTATTGTGAATTTATAATGCACTATTATAAATATTTTATATCTAAATTTGGAATTATATGTTTTATTTTTTGTTTTAATGATAATTTTTTTAATAAGGTTATATATTAATATAGGACAAATAATGGTATGAATTCAGTTACTAAACATAAAAAAGCATATAGATTTCTTAAAATTGAAATAGATTAAGGTATATAGTAATATTTACTTGTTAGAACATATTTTAAAACTATTTAATTATTTTGGTAGATATTATTTTAAGAAGTTGGTGATTTTTTCAAATACCAAAGCACAAAATTTATTATTAAAACTATAAATTACATAAGTTTAAAAAAGGGATTGTTTTAAAATCTCTATCATAACGGGTTTGTAAATCAATGAGGAGGTCATCCAACCAAGTGGTGACATGGTTTACTCCCATATTTGTAAGAACAACTACTACCATATTCTCTTCCTGAAAGACATGCGTAATAATGTTGTCGAAGTCCCTGGGACAAGGAATACAGTTCATACATCATGTTGTAAGAGGCTACGCAAGGTGCAACACACCATTCCAATCAGCTTGAACGATGGTTGTCAAGTCACTTTAAAAAGGTTATTAAAATTTCATTAAATATATTTGTTATTCATTTTTTTCTATATTTTCTCACCAATACCAAGATCTCCAAAAATATAAGTACTCAAATGAGGAAGTGAATTTTTTTAGATGAGTGGGCAGAGTACATGGTGTCTGAATATTTTCTAACATAAAATTGAGGTGATTAACTATTATTTTTGTGATAATGTCCATGTTATGACATTAGAAATACATTTGGGATGTTAATCAATATTATCATAATTATTATATATTAATTTTTACATATTTCACAAAGATAATTATAATGGAGGGTTATGCTATATAGATTCTAAAAGAGATAGTAACATGTCTGAACTCACTCGTTATCATGAGAGATTGGACTTCAAGGATACAACTAAGATAATGGAGATAGTGAAATGGTCAAGGATAATTATACCTACAAATCTGAATACATATTACCAAATTTTGGGAAAGATACTTCCATGATCATAGCCTCATGATTTTCATTTTATATCTTCAATATAAAAATGTCATTTTAGTTTCAAACACACGTCACATAGTCAAAATTGAGAAAAAAAGCTTGGATTATTTTCAAAAAAAATAATGATCCATATTTAATTTTTTATTTTTATTATTTAACCACATGTCAATCCAACACATGACGTGTCTCATATGACTTGAAGTGTGAATTTTCTATATAAAAGTGTCATTTTTGTTTACAATGCATGTCGCTAACTAAAAATAATAAACAAGGTCATATTGTTTTAAAATTTTAGTAAAATGATCTATAATTCATTTTGGACTTATAGGAATTGACCATACATAAATCCAACATGTGATGTGGTTGGTATGAACTGAATAGTGTGTTTTTAGTATAAAAGTGTCGTTTTAGTTTAAAATGTGCGCCGTATAACCAAAACTAAGTAAATGATATCATATTGTTTTCAAACATTGATATTATGATCCATAAATCATTTGTGACATATAGGAATCAACCGCACATCAATACAATACACGAAGTTTCATACATGGCTCGAAGTGCGTGTTATCAATATAGAAGTTCTATTTTAGTTTAAAATGTGTGTTGCATAGCCAAAACCAAGAAAATGAATTTGAATTATCTGAAATCTGTTTTAAAATGATTTATTATTTATTTTTGATTTGTGGGAATTCATTTCACATCAATCTGACAGATGATGTGATCAGTATAACCCAATTTGAGTGTTTCTAATATAAAAGTGTCATTTTAGTTTAAAACACACTTCATTATACAAAACCAATAAAATGATATTGGATTTTTTTAAATATTTAGAAAAAATTTCCATAATTTATTTTTTACATGTAAGAATCAACCACATGTCAATCTGATACACGATGTGGCTGGCATGAATTGACGTGTTTGTTTATTATATTGAAGTTACAATTTTTATTAAAACATGTGTTACGTAGCCAAAACCAAACAAACCCGATTATATTTTTAAAAAAAATTAGGAAAATGATCCAAATTTTTTATTTGACTTATAAGAATAGAATATATTTCAATCTGACACATGATGTGGCCAGTATGACTCGAAGTTCATGTTTTCAATATAAAAGTGTCATTTTTGTTTAAAATTCACATCGTTAGCAAAAACCTATCAAATGCACTCAGATTGTTTTCAAAATTTAGGATAATTTTTCATATTTTTTTTTTGACATGTAGGAATGACCAAATATCAATATGATACATGATGTGACCGGTATTAATTGATGTGTGTGTTTTCCATATAAAAGTGTCATTTTAGTTTAAAACATGTGTCACTATCCAAAACTAGGAAAATGAGATCAGATAGATTCCAAACATTATGTACATGATCTATAATATATTTTTGACCCTTTGGAAATTAAAATCATGGAAATATGACACATATTGTGGTCGGTGTGACTTGAAGCACATGTTTTCAATATGAAAGGGTCATTTTAGTTTACAATGTTCACCGTAAAGCTAAGATGGAGAAAAAAGACCAAATTGTTCTCAAAATTTAATAAAATGATCCATAATTAATATCTAATGTGTATGAATTTACATCGCATAAATATGACACAAGATGTGGATGGAATGACTCGATGTGTGTGTATTCGATATAAAAGTGTCATTTAAGTTTAAAATGAATATCACATAACCAAAAACAAGAAAATGAGATTGAATAATTTCAATCATTAAAAAATAATCCATAATTCATTTATTATGTGTTTTAATTGACTTCATGTCAATACTATATACGGTGTGGTTGGTATGACTGGAAGTGTGTGTTTTCAATATAAAAGTGTCATTTTAGTTTAAAAATCACATCACATAGAAAAAACTAAGAAAAAAACTAATATTTTTTTCAAAAATTTAGGACACTGATCTATATTTCATTTTTTACATGTATGAATTGACCATATACTAATCTAACACACGATGTACTATGTATAAATCAAACTGGTTGCTTTCAATATATAAGTGTCATTTTAGTTTAAAATATGTCTCATCTAGCCAAAACCAAGTAAACTATCAAATAATATTTTCAAAATTTCTAAAAATGATCCATAATGTATTTTTGACATGTATGAATTGATAGCTTGTCAATCTAACACATGATGTTGTTGGTATAACTCAAAGTTCATGAATATAATATTGATGTTTCATTTTAGTTTAAAATGAACGGCACATGGCCAAAACTAATAAAACAATCTTAGAAAAGTTTCAAATTTATTAAAATAATCCATAATTCATTTGTGACTTATAGGAATTGAATACACATCAATCTGACACATGGTGTGGATTATATGACTCAAGGTGCATGTTTTGAATATAAAAGTGGAATTTTAGTTTAAAATTAATGTCACTAGCCAAAAATGAGAAGAAAAAATTTTAGATAGTTTTAAAAAGTTAATACAATGATCCATAATTAATTTCTTATGTGAAAGAATTGACTTCACATAAATATGACACATGATGTGGCCAATATGAAAAGAAATGTGTATTTTCAATGTAAAAGTGCCATTTTAGTTATAAAAAAATGTCACTAGCTAAAACCCATAAAACAATCATAGATTATTTTAAAACATTAGGACCATGATACATAATATATTTTCTATGTTTAGTAATTGAGAACACATCAATCTGACACATGATGTGCTCAGTATGACTCAAAGTGTTTTTATTAGTATAAAAGTACCAATTTATTTTAAAACAAGCATCAAATGGCCAAAACAGTGTAAAGAAGCTCAGATTATTCTCATAATTTAAAAAAATGATCCATAATTCATATATGATATGTATGAATGGACCTCATGTCAATATGACACATGATGTTACTAGTCTGACTTGAAGGGCTTGTTTTCAATATGGAAGTGAAATTAAGTTTAAAAGGCACATTTCATAGCAAAAACTATGAAAATGAGATCAATTTTTTTTTCAAAATTTAGGAAAAATAACCATAATTTATTTTTAATATGTAGGAATTGACCAAACGTCAATCTAAAACACAATGTGGTGGGTATGACTCAAAGTGTGTATTTTCAATATAAAAGTGACATTTTAATAATATAATTAATTGTAAAACTCATGATATCATTAATATATACAATAATTGAAAATATATTTTATCCCAAGTTGATTATATAACATGAAAATTATAAATTTTTTATTTTTTTATTTACAATTAATAAAAAAAATGTTTGTTTTATTATAGGGATAAGCGTTTGTATGGAGGTTGGTTATTGGAGAAATTCTACTATAAGAGTTTTGATTTTGTATATGGGTTGTTTTTATATTAATTGTAAATATGAAATCATTGTAAATATTTTGTATTAAAATTTTTAATTGAAATTATAGGGTAATGTGATATTTTTGATTCAATCTAGTTTGTTGTATACTTCTATTTCTGTTTCTGTATTCTAATTGAGTTTTCTGTTATAGGGTTGGTTCATGGATATTGCAAGGTTGTAGCTGTGCAACAGCATATATGGTCATTATTAATTATATTAAAAGAACTAATAAAGGGGGTCTTTATCATCACTTTTACTAATTCTAAAAAAAGATGCATGATTTTAATGGTGCATATATTTTCAGTGTTTTTTTACATTGACAAATCCATTTTCTAGCACTGTTAAAGGTCTCATTTATAGTAGTGAATACCTAAGGCCCCTCCCTCCGTAGTTTATAGTGAGTGACATGGGATGTTGAGACATAGATTCTAGCAAGAATGCCTCATTTATGGTTGGATTACAATGGAATCCACTGATGGTGTCCATGAAGGCCAACACTTGATCAATACAGGCATCGCCCAGGGCATGGTATGGGTAATCCTCCTCCAGATCCTTTAATAAACGTTTTTTCAATAGCTTGTTTCACTTGAAAAAATGAACTGAAATGAGGTGAAACATATCAAGAAAATATTATTATGAAACTGTAAGTTTAAAAAACAACTAGTAAGTAAAAATACATTAATAAAGTAAAAAATTTTATGTTTTGAGGGTAAATTATTAATATGAATTAATATTAAAAATGATTATTTTTTCTCAAATAACTATTTTCTAAAGTGATATATATTTTATCCTAATAAATTAAATTGATTACTTTTAAAATCACTACTGCAGATATGAGTTTTCACAATTACTATAAATAAACTTCATCGGCACTAAAAAATTATAGATATTGTAATTGAATTTAAAAGTTGGTGACTTTTATCAATGATAAACAAATATTAAAAAGAATCATTCATCAACATTGATAAAAAAATCTTATCATCGGTACTAAAAAGGAACTGATAAAGTGGGTCCCTTATCAGAACCATTTTAGAAATGATAAAGGGGGGCTTTATGAGTGATTTTTGGTGCACTGATAAGGGAGTCCCTTTATCATCTCTTTTCTGAACCTATAAAGGGAACTTTTATCAATGCTATTTCTTGTACAAATAAAATCCATCTTTGTGGTAGTGTTCTGCTAAAGTTATAGTACACTATAAAAAAAATATAGAATTTAATTTCTATTAAATACATATCACAATATGACAAAAACATTTTACAATGCTTATAAATATTTCAAACATTTCTATATAAAATTACATTGGTCCATACAATTTATCACAAACATTAATAAATTCAGAAACATTAATGTTTCATTGTCTATGGACCCTAGAATCCCCCTCAAAATAGTCTGATCATGCTAATGGTTTCTGAACAATCGACCCTATCACAAAAAAAATAGAGTACCTTTATAAAAAATAATTTTTATATTAGTAATACTATAAAAAAATAAAAAACATTAATATGATAAAAGGCATTAATAAAATGTTACTTTTAAAATTAAAACATAAACATTGAGTCATATCAGGCACACCATTTGTTAAATTAATGTGTGGTCGATTCTTACATATCGCAAATGATTTATGGATCATGTTCATAAAGTACCAAGGCCGTATGAGTGAATTATCTCGATTTTGAGTATGTGATATGTATTTTGAACTAAGATGTCAATTTTAAATAAAGACATGAAATTTGATTCATACTGGACATACTATGAGTTAGATTAATATGTGTCTAATTATTAACATAAAAAATAATTTATGGATTGTTTTAATAAAATATCAAGTCAATCTGAGTGTATTTTCATTATTTTAAGTGAGTGATATATGTTTTTAACTAAAATCTTATTTTAAAATGAAAACATACAAATTGAGTCATAATGGTCACATAGGGAATTAGATTAAAGTTTGACTGATTCCTAAAAATTAAAAATGACATATTTACTATTTTTCTAAAGTATCAAGACCATACAAATTTTTTTGGTCGATTTTTAGTGAGTGACACACATTTTTAACTAAAATAGCACTTTTAAATAGAAATCACATATTTCAAGTAATACCGATCACATCATATATCAGATTAAGCTGTATCTGATTCTTAAATGTCACAAATGACTAATAGATCATTTTCCTAATGTATCAAAGTAATAATAATTCATTCGATCATTTTCTGAGTATCCAACACATCTTTTGAACTAAATTTTTTATTTAAAATAAAAACACACACTTTGAGTCATTCCAATCACACCATGTATAAGATTTACATTTGGTTGATTCATATACATCAAAAAATACATATGGATTATTTTCTTAATATATGAATATAATATGAGTGTGTTTTCATTATTTTCAATGTGTGATGTGTTTTCAACTAAAATTTCATTTTTAAACTGAAAACATTCACACTGAGTCATACCAATAACATTGTGTATAAAATTAATGTGCGGATAATTCCTTCCCATTGAAAATAATTTGTGGACTAATTTCTTAAAATATCAACATAATTTTAGTGTATTTTATCAGATCTTGGTGAGGGGCACATTTTTAACTAAAATATCATTTTAAAATGAAAACATGCACTTTGAGTCGTAACGGTCACATCGTGTATCAGATTGATGTGTAACTGAATCATACACATAAAAAATAAATTATGGATTATTTTAATAATGTATCAAGAGAATATGAATATATTTACATAGTTTTCAATTAGTGTCACATGGTTTTAACAAAAATATCACTTTTAAACTAAAAAAACACATTTCAAGTCATACTAATCACACCGTATATTGGATTGAGGTACGAATGAATCATGAATATCAAAAATTACTTATGGATCATTTTCCTAAAGTATAAATAATATGAATGTCTTTTATTGGTTTTGAGTTTTTCACGTGTCTTTTGAACTAAAATAACTATTTTAAATAAAATCATACACTTGGAGTCATACAGGCCACGTCGTGATCTGAATTTATGTGCGGTAAATTACTACATTTCAAAAATGAATTATGGATATTTTTATAATGTATTAATAAAAATAAAGTATGATTTCTCTATTTTTAATGAGTGAAACATGGTTTAAGTAAAATTTCATTTCTAAACTAAAATCTCACACTTTGAGTCATATCGATCACATCATGTATCAGATTGATGTGAAATTGATTCCTACCATCCAAAAATGATATATAAAACATTATCCTAAAATGTTAAGACTATTTTATTTTTTTTCTTAGTTTTTAGTGAGTAGTATGTTTTCAACTAAAAAGTCGTTTTAAAATGAAAACATGCACTTTGAATCCTATTGGTCACACCATGTATCAGATTGATATGTGACTGATTCCTACATGTCAAAAATGACTTTTGGAACATTTTCCTATATTATTGATACCATACAAGTTTTTTTCTTTGTTTTTTGAGAGAAACATGTTTTTAACTAAAATGTCACTTTTAAACTAAAAAACACATTATGAGTCAAATCAGTCACACTGTGCATCAGATTGAGGTGTGATAAATACCGACAAGTCACAAATTATTTATGGATAATATTTCCTAATGTATCAAAATAATTTGAATGAATTTTATTAGTTTTTAGTATGTAGCACATCATTTGAACTCAAATGACACTTTTAAAAAAACAAAATTTGAGTCAAACCGTCCACATCTTGTGTAAGATTGATGTGAGTTTAATTTCTAAATTTCAAAAAAATGACTTATGGATCATTTTATTAAAGTATTAAAATAATTTGAGTGTGTTTTACTTGTTTTCAGTGAGTGGAACATATTTTTAACAAAAATGTCATTTTTAAAATACAAACATGCTCTTTGAATCATACTTGTCACACCGTGTGTCACATTCATGTGCGCATAACTCCAAACCATAAAAATTAATTTATGTATAATTTTACTAAAATGTTAAGATAATTTTAGTGTGTTTTCTCAGTTTTTAGTGAGTGAAACAAGTTTATAAATTAATGTTATTGTAAACTGAAAACACACACATTGAGCCATATCGGTCGCACTATATATCAGATTGAAGTGTAACAACTTCTTACATATAAAAACTATGTTACGGTTCATTTCACTAATGTATAAATAACTTAGGAGTTTTTTCACAATTTTTAGTGAGTGACAGGTGATTTTAACTAAAGTGATGGTTTAAAACTAAAAACCAACATTTCGAGTCATACCTATCACACCGTGTGTAAGACTAAGGTCCACCTAATTCCTACATGTGAGAACTTACTTGTGGATCACTTTTCTAAAGTATAAAAACAATTTCATAGTTTTTATTAGTTTTTATTATGTCAAACATCTTTTAAAATGATGTCTCAATTTTAGATAAAAACATTCACTTTAATTAAAATCAGCCACACCATGTGTAGGATTGATATATAGTTTATTATTGCACATCAAAAATGACTTATAGAACATTATTCTAAAGTAATCCAATTATATTTTCTTAGTTTTATTGAGTGTAACTAATTTTTACCTAAAATTTCATTTTTAAAATAAAAACACACACTTTGAGTCATACCGGCCACATTGTGTGTCAGATTGTTGTATGGTTGATTCATACCCATCAAAAATGATTTATGGATCATTTTCCTAAAACATCAATACAATCCAACTGTTTTTATTTAAATTTAGTGATAAAAACATGTTATTAACTAAAATTACATTTTAAATTGAAAATGCACACTTTGATTCATGTCGGTCACATTGTGTATCAGATATGTGCTATTTATTACCAGTAAAACTGAATTGTTCATAATTTTCCTAAAGTATCAAGACCAAAGGAGTGTGTTTTCTTAGTATTTAGTGAGTGACTCTTATTTTTAACTCAAATGTAATATTAAAATGAAAACATGTTCATCATGTCATATCAATCACACTATGTATTGAATTGAGATTTAATTATTTTCTACATGTCACAAATGATATATAGATCATTTTCCTAAAATATTAGGAAAACCCAAGTGGGTTTTCATAGTTTTGAATATGTCACACCTATTTTGAACTAAAATGACAATTTTAAATTTAAAATACACACTTTGAGTCATATCAGCCACACCATGTTTAGATTGACGTGTTCCTGATTCATCCATATCAATAATGACTTATGTATTATTGTCCAAAAGTATCATGATAATCTAAGTGTGTTTTATTATTTTTATTTATGGAATGATTCTTTTGTACTAAAATGTTTATTTTAAATAGAAACATACTCTTTTATTCATATTGGTCACAAAATGTGTTGGATTAATGTGCAGATGATTCCCATACATCAAAAATTACTTATATATAATTTTCAAAAATTATCAATACTATCTAAGTGAATTTTCATGGTTTTTAGTTAGTGATGTGTTTTTTGAACTAAAATGTTACTTTAAAACTAAAACTTGAACATTGAGCCTCTCACACCACGACTTGGGATGACTAATTTATTTTGTTTATTTTTTTTATCTCTTTCATATTTCCTAATTTTTACAAAGAATTTAAGGGGAATTGGTGATTTTCAAGCCAGATTTTTGGTTGCTCGTCGTTAGTGCACGATTATTAGAAATCATGTTCGATACCATTTTGAACTGTGCATCCCAAAAAGTTTGTATATCTGGATGAAATAATTGGAACATGGACTTACTAATTCCCACAACAAACCATGTTGCTTTCTCCCCCTTTGAGATAGAGGCTACCACATGGTTGTCACATGGTCTAGTAGAGTGTGTGGAGAAACCATGTGGTCTACCAAGTCACTTAAAAAGTGGTAATTTAACACTCTTTACTCCTTTGTTTTTAACAAAAAATCCCACTATTCTTCACCTATTATATCCCTACAACTCATGGAGCTCCTTCCATGCTTCTCCCTTGCGTTCCTCTCCTCCTCTATGGTGGAATCTTGAGCATTATGGATTTGAAGTCAATTTTCAAAGGTAACCCCTCCTAGCTCCCCCTTCTCCCTTATTCTTCCATTTTCTTATTATTATTCTTTCTACTTGGGTTCCAATGTCCTAGGGCTTATATTTATTTGGTTTTAAATTGGGTTTTTTGATATTTTATGGTTCTACTTGGTTCATTATACTTCCTCGATATTATTATAAGTTGTTTTGAGTTACCATCACCATGTGAATTGAGATTTAATGCACGTATTCCTTATTTCCATTATTTTAACATTATTTTCATAATTTATTTAAATTATTTATATGTGTATTATTGTTAAATGAAATTTATATGTTATGTAAGTGTTGTGTCCCTTATAATTTGGTTCTCAATCATTTTATAAACTTATTCAATAGTTTTTATCCTGAAATACATTGGCTTAGATCATGTTTTAAATCTTGATTTTGGATGGAGAGACATTTTAATAGAAAAAATATTTTCAAAGGTTTTAATCATCGAAAGTGGGGTTTTCCTTATGATGGGGTTTTATTTTAGAATTTTAAAGGTTTTTGTAAATCGTATTTTTATAAATTAAAAGGGATCTCTTTAAAATGGTGAGGCTCTATTAGCACTTTGACTTATTTTAATAATAATAGAAAATCCCTTATATGGAATACCCCTATCAATGTGTGATTCAAACTATGTTCTTGGAGGAAGGGTGTATTCCATGTTTTCTTGAATTTGAATAGGGAAGAGCTTAAGGAGGGAGATTGGAGGTGAGAAGTGGGATGTTTTTTGGTTTGAAATGTGTGATATTTATTTTTGTCATAACATTACAAAAAATCACCACAATTTTATAGTCATGGGAAGTCTTGGTAGTTATATTGGAGAATAGGTACACATTCTTCACTAATTGAGATTACACACTGGCTAGTGGCCCTAAGTGGTTAACCTAACTACTTCTAGGATATTCCCCTCGGTCATGGTAATAATGATGTCACTGATTGTTTGGGTAGTGATTATGGATAACGATTACTAGAAGAGATTGATTGTGGTATTGTAATTATATTTTTTTTAGGACATCTCCCCCATCACCTAAGGTCTCATGTTGTTGTTTTTCAGGTTCACTACTTTATTTTGGTTCCAAGTTTCTCTTGAAGTGAAAATCCTATTCTATTATTTACATTGAGTCACCTATTTTAGAATATGTTACTCTTTTTGAAAAAAAAATTATTGAAGGGTCTTTCATGCCTTGGAAACTATTTTTGAAATGTAATAATAAATGGATTATTGTAAAATAATGGAATTTTGATACTTGTTTTGAAAAGAATGGAAAAACTTATTTTTTGTATAAATTATTTCCATACTGGCATGAAATAGATTTCAATTTAAAGATAAGGCATATGGTTTTATTTATCCCTAGAATCTCTAATGTGAATCTTAGTTCTCACTCTAACTATCTTTACCCATTTTCAGCTTTAGGTTATCTCTATGTTCTAGATCACTCACAGAGAGAATGTTGTTCATTAGTTGGAGGTGATCGTTGATGTCACACGCTGAAATATCATATTTTTATTTCCTTTATGATTATAGTTGTTCCATTTATCATGTTTATTTTTCTATTTGGTATGGGATAAACCATTCCCACTTTAGTATTTTTTATTCCCATCACTATTTTCCCACCCAGGAGGATTGGGAACACCTCTCAGGACTTGTTATGGGTTTACTCGGGTGACTTGTTTGGGGTTGACCTAGGTTGGTTCATGAAAAAATGGAATCATAGAAAGTTAAACCTTGATATTTGGTGATTTTAGGTAATGTAGAGCTAGGATTTTTGTAATTCAATTTTCCATCCATTGTTAAGTGCTTCATTACCACCTTTTCAGAAGGACGCTTGAATTTCCAGGGTTGTATGGGATGGTTGTGCCTTAATATCTGAGAATGGATCTTTGATGTTTTTGAGTTTTTTGGTTTTTAATTCAGTTTTTTTGTATTTGAAAATTTGTGGGTTATTTTGAGAAACTATGAGTTTTTAAGTGGTTGATTTGGAGTATTTTAAAAGGGTGCATGGTTGTTATGTATGGTCTGGAAAACCATAAACATACCATATAACTACCTCTAATGACATCCAATGTGCTCACCCAGTTGGTGCATAACCTACCAAATTGTGCAGCCAAACCATGAGTAATAGTTGTTCTTTATGGATTTTGAGATTTTTATTTTTTGAGTAATTGGGTTGCTCTTATTTTTTCTTGGTAAATTTTTAGTTAAATTTTAGTTATTTCCACTGGGTTTTAAAATAATACATGGTTTATCTGAAATGGCATCTAAATTGAAAATCTCATATTTTGAAAATGAAATGGTTTTGTTTCCAAAATTGAAAGAAAATTGTGTTGGGTATTTAAATGTTTTATAAAATGGGTAATGGGGTTTAAATTTGGAATTTTAAACTGAGGTTGAATGGATTATTTTGGAAATAGGGATAAATTTTTTTGACCTTTGGTATTCTTATGAGAACTCACAAATGTGGATGAGTGGTGGTATTCATAGAGGTGTTTTTGGGTTGGTATAATTGCCTATATGTGTGAGGCATCGTGGAATGAAAATGGATGGTGTCTAGTTTGTAAGGATTTTTGTTTCCTTAAAAATGGTTTTCAAAAAAGTGAGATTAGATGATTTTGGAAATTGGCATGGAGTGATTCTTTATTTATATGTCTTTGGATTTATTTTTGACTCCTTAGTTTTTTTATTAGATGTGTGTTGGAGTGGTGTCTGATTTTGGGTTTCTAATTTGTGTTTGAGATATAAAGTTTCTGTTTTGGTGTGTTTTGATGTAGTCTTGTGGTTCTTATTTCTAGGGTATTCCCCATGCTGTTCTTAGAGTCTATAAATAGAATTTATTATTATTCTTTCTATAATGTGCCTTTTAATTGATCAAATTTGGTCATAGTAATTTATTTTATTCTAGATATGGTGCCATGTGGCCCCCAATACACAGATTTCATCTGAAAGTTCCAAGAGTTTAACCACGCCCATTTTTCTTGTAGCTAGGGACTTAGAAATCTAAATAATGGTTTAATCATTGAGGGGATATTTGTCCAACATGGTCTCCTCGTGTTTCTTATGCTCAAGGAAAACTTTATTTTGGAAGTCCATGGTTGGAAGTGGTAAAAATATGTCTACCCATCCAAACCATACAATGTCCATTCATGGGAAATTTTTATATCCTTATTTATCTTGTATTATTTCCTCAAAATCATGAATTCACCAAAGTAGATTGAGTTTAACCAACTTAGGAAGGAAGATTTGACAGTTTTGGAGTATGTAAAGAGTTTTTTCGAGCTGGTGTTGTATCTCACAGATCTTTCAGAAGATAAATCCTTTATTTCTTGATTCATTGAAAAGGACCTTCATCCAGAACTGTTTCAAGTAGTGTAGTCCTTCCCCAATACCTATGAAGAAGCAGTGAGGTGGAATGTTCAGATTGAAGCCATTCTGGATGGAGACCCAAAGATGGTGGATGTATCACCTATCCCTAGGATCAGGTATTTTAGATCCAGCAAAGGGAAAGGTAAGAGATATACATCTAATCTATTATAAAGTGCTATAAAGTCTGCATAATGTTTCTTTTCACCAGAATCATTATGGAGTAAGATATGGTTGTTCCCTGAGTCTGTAAAAATGGGAACAAGAAGTTTTCATGTTCATAAGAACCAAATACATTCCATACCCACTTACCCTTGGGTCATATGTAATTATTTTTCTGGGGTATTTCTAATAAGTGATGTGGATCCAGATCGACCCCATATAAGGACCCTCAACCCATTTGGAGAATTATGGTACTGATGCAGACTTTGTTTAGAGTTTCTTTTTCTAAATTTTTTTTCTTGTTCTGTTATTTTATGTATGGTGGTGTGGTATTTTCTTTTAAGATTGGAGGATGTTTTATGTCTTTTGGGAAGACCTATTTTTAATGGTGATGTCATTTTGGGAAATTCATAATCTTATAGTTTAAAATGTGTCATTCCTTTTTTGGTCTCCACATTCATAACATGGGTTTACATCTAAATTTGTGATTTGTATTTATTTGATGTAACTAGTGTTTATATAGGATCCTAAAATGGTTTCGAGATCAAACATGGTGAGTTTGTGGTGAACTTAGTTTCTCATCTCCTTAGGTGGAAAACTTATTCTTCCCAACTTTCCCAACCCCAACCTTATTAACATGATAGTCAGGTCTATGGTTCATGTGGTATCCTTATGAAAATCTCTAACAAAAAAATCTCATCCATTCATTAATTCTAATTTAGGATTTGCGGTGTTCTATATTTTGGAAGTGTCTATGGGGACTTTTGGCTCCCTCAATCTCTGTTCTTTTGTTTAATAGTGTGGGTTCAACAATCTCTTTCATTCTTCCATAGCATTGTTATTTTTTTCATTGAGTTATTTCATTATAGTTTCTATGGATTTTGGAGTTTCATATTCAATATGGTAAGGGAGTTTTATTTCATCAACCTTTTAGTGGTTGAGGATTTATTTGTTTGGAGTTCATCATTGCCTCGTGTCTTGGCTATCTAGATCTTTTAGAACTTTTTGGGGGCATAAAGTGTCAATAGTGGAGAAACTTTTCATAGCTCAACCCAACAATACGAGTTTATTTTGCTTATTTTTGACCTATTTTGACTTCTTTGAGTTTTCCAAAGAGTTTCTAGAGAAATTTTTATTTTTAGGCCATATTTTGGGTGGCACACAATTGGTTCATGGTTAGTAGAAACTATGCACTATACCTTTCTGAATCTTGTATCCTAGATATTTGTTCTGCAAATATTTCATGGTTTTCACTTGATTGTTTGACTTCCCCCTAAAAACCATGTGCCTTTCCCCTCCTTTGAGATAGAGTCTACCTCATGGTTGGATCATTGTCTGGAAGATCCTGTAGTCAATCCATGTGGCCTACCAAGTCACGTAAAAAATGGGAATTTAGCACTTTTCCATCCTTGGTTTTAAACGCATATTCCCTTTATTCATCCCTCATTTGACCGCCAATACATATGGAGCTCCTCACATGCTTCTCCCATTGGTACCTATCCTCCTCCATTGTGGAATATTTAGTTTTCCTCAAATTTTAAAGTGGATTTTAAAAGATAATACATCCTTTCTCCCCCTTCTCACTTCTTCTTAAATTTTATTACTCTTCTTCTTCATCCTTGGGTTCTTATGACCTAGGGTTTATGTTGATTTGTTTTTAAAATGGTGGTTTTGATATTTTAGGGTTCTAATTGGTTTATTTTTCTTCCTTAATCTTTTTATAAGTGGTTGTGTGTTTTTATCTTCATTTAAATCATGATTTGAGGTTAGTATTCCATATATTCCGGATTTTAACATTATTTCCATAATTTATTAGTGTTTTCTATGGGTGTTTTATTGTTAAATGAACTTTATAATATATATAAGTTTTTTAAACCTTGGAATTTGGTTATCACTCATTTTATAAACTTCTCCTATAGTTTTTATCATGAACTTTATTATTTTTTATCAGGTTTTAAATATTTATTTTGGATAGAGGCACATTTTTATAGATCAAATTATTTTTAAAGCTTTTAATCACCAAAATTAGGGTTTTCTCGATGATGGGGTATGGTTTTTGAATTGTAAAGGTTCTGGGATTTTTTTTTCAAAATTAAAAGTGCTATCTTTTAAATGGTGAGTCCCAATTGGAACTTTTAATTTATTTAATAAAAACATAAAATCCCTATTAATTCATTCCCCCTCTCTATATGGGATTCATTTTATGTGCTCGATTGAAAGGATAATATCTGATTTTTTCGAATTGAAATGGGGATGCACTTTAGTAGCGAGACCGGAGGTGAGATGCATGTTTGTGTTTGTTGATAAAATTTTGATATGTATATGTGTTAAGGCTTTAACAAACTCACCTCAATTTGATGGTTAGGGGAATACTAGGCCAGTTAGGTGGGAGCATAGGTACATGTGCTTCACTAGTGGAGATTGCACACTGGTCAGTGGCCCTAAGTGTGTTATAGATAATCTCTAACAGAAGAGATTGATTGTGATTGTATTGATAGAATTGTCCTATAATGTCTCTCCAAACACATGAGATACCATGATATTTTTTATGACACCCTGAACCTTTTTCATGCGTAATAATAATATTGTATGATTTTAATTTTCTTAATGTACATACTATCAAAAAATGTTTACAAAATCCATGCATGTTTTAATTAATTTAACACTAAAAAGATTAAATTTCACCAAATCAAAAAGAGTCATAATACCCTAATATACCTACAAAGAGTCCTATTAAAATCACAAGGAGACCACCCAATTAAAAAAAACCCCATGCAAATAGTGGGGATCCTTCAAATCCATCATGATGAACATCTGTAAAGCTTGAACCATCGAAACTATGCTAAGAAACACAGGAATGATGAGCACCTTCTTCACCAAGTTTTCATCAAGTTTAAATACCTTAAATATGTAATTTATAAGGGTATTCTTGACTTTTGGAAATATATATGATCATTATTTCCTTCTTTTAGGGCCGTTGGAGTTTAAAATGAACTGGTTGATAGTGTCTTGTTAAACCAAAATAATTAAAGTGAAAAATTTAAGTTATATTGTATAATTTTTCATAAAACCTATATATTTTCCTTAATAATTTTAATTTCTATGATGTGTTTTACATATCTTATGTTTTATCATTAACATCATGGTTTTAAATTTAAAAACATATTTTATGAAACATAGTATGATTTCAAAATATAGGAAAGTATTTCAAAATACATTTTAAATGTTTCAAATTTTTTTAGTATCCTAGTGTTATAATGGTATATTAAATATGTTTTTAACTAATGGTTTTGTAAATATAATTATTTGATTTTACAAATTAATTTTTTGTATAGTTATTATAAATATTCCTTTTTAAACATAACAAATAATGATTTTACTAAGTTTTTTAAGTATAAATTCATATATAATGTTCTATGTATTTGTTAACTTTAAAGTTGTATCTTGGAACACTTTTAATTAATATTATATTTTGGAAGCATAATGTTTTAAAAACTGAAAATGAATTTGAAATCATGTCTTTTGGGTTTTAGTGAAAATATAAGAAGAAGTACATATGTTTAATTTAATTAATTCAAAGAGAATTGTGCATTTTTTTGAATTTATAAACATGTTTATGAATACTTTTATTAATTAAAAGTTACACTCTTGGTTATGTGAAAATATAATTTATATGTTAATTTTTATACATTAATGTTCCAAAGTTTAATATAAAGTAGGAATTATGTTTTATAAAATTAAATATATTATTTATTTATTGAAATTGATTATTTGAAATTTTCATTTCTTTTTCTATGGTTATATGGTTATTTTTTTAAGATGTTTTTATAACAAAATATACTCTAGGGCCAGCCCTCTAGTTGGGCCAAAGGATAAAGCTCACGCTACTGTAGGAATAAGAGGCCGAGCCTAGACCCTTCAGCCTCAGCACAGGCCGGCCGCAGGTGTGTGTGTGTGCATGCCTCAAGCTCCCACAGAGGAACCAAGTAGCGCACCACCATCCGGCATAGCACGGAGGCAAGGCTGGGTACATAGCACGCCTAAAGAGAACCAATACGGGCCAGTACCAGGGAGGGGGGGGGGGGTTTCTGAGCTTATTTTAGGATCTCTAGAGTTATAAAGGATCTATGAAACCTATCTAATTTTGATGTGGGATGGGGTTTTTTAGGAGAAACACGATCCAGGCCATCCAATCTCACCACACGGGATTTGGACCTTCTGATCAGTTCAGCCTTAAAATCCACATAGCATTGCCTTTCCTTCCGTGTTTTCTTGGCCCGTCTGATCTACCACTGATCTAATCACAACCATTCATTCCATTTTAAATCATCACTTCACTCAAGGCCGTCTGATCAAAATCTATTATAATCTCAGTCATTAATCATTTTTTTTAAACCGTGTTTCATCGCTGTCGTTCGATCAGGCCACAGACGTTCAGGGCTATCTGATCTTCTCATCCATCTTCCCCAATGACTTCTTCTTACTCATTCAAAACTAGTGTTTGACCACTGTTTCTTCCTCCTCCTTCTTTTTTTTCTCCCTCTAGATTCCTCACATTTCTCTTTAGACCAGCCATTAATTTCTACCGTAAGTCTTTGTTGATCTTCTTTTCTTTATTTTATTTTTCTCAACTTTCAAGTTCCCACAAACTTTATGTGTTTATATATATAATATAATCATCGATTGAATTTGGGTTTTTTATGTGAGATGTTGTATTTTTTTATTTCAGTCAGATTTTTAGTCTTTGTTTATATTTTGTGTATAAATTGTTGTATATAAAATATATATATATATATATAGCCTATATAAACCCTAGTTGAACTTGTTTTCTGCCCAATCCCTTCACCTCAACTTTCAGACATCCCTTGTCCAACCCTATTTCACTCTTGAATTCAGGTAAGGGACCCAGTTTTGTCTTGCATTGATTTTATTCTGTTTTTAAATATATATACTTGTGTGTGTGTGTCTGTGTTTGGTTATTCATTGATCCTACTGATTTTCGTGGATGGGTTTATAAAAAACAAATTCTTGGTTTTAAAAAATTTTCTTATTATGGAAATCATGATAGGGTTTTACGTTTGTACCTAAAATTGGTTCCACTATATATATACACATATGTATATATTTGTTCTTAATAAAACTATAATGGTTTCTTTATTTAATGAATGAAGATCCTCTACTCAAATGGAATTCATAATGAATAAGAACCATGCTAGGTTTATTAGTGTTTTGTGTTAATGAAATTTTTAATATATACGTATTCTTACATATATATAAATATATGTATTTATTTATGAAACAATGCCCTCGATTTTACATTACGATTTTCCAATATTGAAACTTAGTTTAAATAATTTTTTTATTAGGCATAAATTATTGGTTGGATTCTTAAATTTTGATGAAGAAACATTATGTACTTATGGTAGTATATATATATATATATATATATATATATTCTCTGGTCGTGATATTAATAGGAGTTCACAATATGGTTCACAAAGGGTTAATAAAAATTTATAACAAGTGCTTTGAAGTGTGAAATGTTCTTAAGAATCAATTTGGAATTGGTTTTAGTAATACTAACCTTCATAATCACTTTATTTATATACATAATTCACACCTATATTCATAAGTTTAATTGGTATTGGTTATGATAGTAAGTTGTGGTTGATTTACATACTTTTAAATTTATAAATTTGTGTTAAAATAATTGTAAGTACCCTTGTGTTGTGTCATCCATGCAAGTAATGGGTATTTACCAAATTATGTGTTCAATATCTCACATGAAGTAATTTTCTTACATTCAATCTGATTATGCTTTCTACCCATGATTAACTTGTCAATATGTATGATTTTGTTTATTTAAGTTTATGTTTTTATCTTTTATGATATAACAGTTAACATTTCATGAATTAAATGAGTATCTCAAAGTCAAAATATGTAAACATGGCTTGAAAAGGTTCATGTCCTTAAGGGTTTAATGAAAAAGTTATTATTTTTTGTGACAACCCATTATTTCATTTGTACTAGTTCTTATTACATGTGCATGAGTATGTCATTTTAGTCCATGCACGTCACTGTTAAATATGAAACTAACAAATCTAGTCTTTTTTAATTTATGACATAATTCATTTTAGTTATGAGTATGCATTCAAAAGGATTATGGAATAAGTATAAAAGTATTCAATTTAGTATGGGACACTATGAATATAAGAACATACTAGACATATGAGGTATGTATTGGACTTAAATGATAAGATGGGTGTGCCCAGATGGAACTCCAATGCATTGGGTATTGTTGAGTCTTATGAGACGTTATGTGAAATGGTCTTGGCGTTTAGCATTGGCTCGTGCTGCTATGGGAAACAGGATTGGTGGTTAGCCTTGACCCGTACTACTATGGGAAATGATATTGGCAGTTAGCCTTGACTCATACTAAGTCATGTTTTATGAATGGTATTGGTGTAAGGCCTTCAAAAAGTCTGTCATTATTCATTCCCTCATTATGTATTGCTAAATGATCAACCAAGGGATTATTCGACTAATATAATATCCCTTGGCTAAGAATATTATATGATGAAGGTGAAGAAGGCATAAGGCATAATTATGTATGCAAATAGAATGTTAAACAAGGAGATGTTATCTAAAGTTAAGGTTATATGAATTTCATTTAAGTGCTAAAGAATCATGATATGATTTATTATGTTTACAACTATGCATTTATTTTTGGATTGATCAATTTATGAATTATGCACATTTTGTGCATTCCTAGTACACATATGTGTAGATTGATTTATGTTTTACCTATATTTTTTAAGTAAACACATATGAATCTTGAGTAAAAGTTCTTTCTGAAAAATATTTTCAATTAACCTTTGTAAATATTGATGACATGCCTCAAGAATTAATGTTTTCCTCTTAAGAAATTTTTTTATGATTATTTCAATGGTTTTTTTAAAGGTAATTTATTCAATCCTTTTAAAACCCCTTATTGAGAATTCTTATGCTCACCCTACATTTTCAATTTATTTTATAGGGAATTTTATATTATTCAAAGATTTGAGTACTCTTATGTGACAACATCATTATGAAGCTTAACATTGTCAGGGTTTTGGAAGAAGTGTTTTAACAGCATCTACTTTTCCAAAACATAAACTGAATGGATCCTCTATACTGGAACAAGATGTGTAATTTTTGTATGCATGTGTTTATGAAAAAAATGCACACCATGTTTCAGGCACTAATACAAGACTTTTCAAGTCAGGGTCGTGACAACATTTTTTCTTATATGCTTCTCTATTTTGTTTCCTAGTTTCTCTTGGATTGGAATTCCTATTATGTTCTTTATATTGAGTCACTAGATTTATCATTGGTTTTGTTTTGGAAAAAAACTATGAAAGGTATTTCATTATATGGAAAATATTTTGGAAATGTAATGAGAAATGGATTATCTTACAAAAATGGAATCATTATACTTTTTTTGAAAGGAATAGTAAACATTATTTTTGTATAGCTTATTTTAAAACTTGATTGAAATGGATTTCTCTTTAAAGGTAAAGAATAGTGAATTATTTATACCTGACATCCCTAATATTAATCTTGGTGCTCATGGATACATTCATTACAATTTTTCATCTTTAGGATATGTCTTGGTTCTTCATCACTCATGGAGAGAACAAGGTTCATTAGTTGGATGTGACATGTGTGGTCACATAGAGGTATGTTCTATTTTTATTTCTTTTCCACTTCTAATTATTCTTTTTATCTTGTTTATATATCTATTTTATATGGGATAAATAATTCTCAATTTAGTATTTTTGATGCCAGGAACTAGTTTCCATCCTAGGAGGATCAAAAATGCCTTTCCGGCCTTGTTATGGCCCGACTCTAGTGACTAGTTTTGGGTTGACCAGGTTTGGTTTGTGACAGAGTAATACCAGGAACACAGTGTATCATATTGATATGTGGATGGTTCATACATGTCCAAAATCGTTTATAGATAATTCTCTTAAAGTATCAATACAATTTGAGTGTGTTTGAACAATTTTTAGTATGTGAAGTGTTTTTTATACTAAAATTATTATTTCAAATAAAAACACACACTTTAAGTCATATCAGCCACACCATATGTGAAAATTAACTAAATAAGTAGTTGATAAAATTGATAAGAATTACATCTAAAAAAGAAATAGATGAAATTTTGATAAAATTAACTAAATAAGTAGTTGTAAGTAACCTCTTCATAATGGATGCATGAAATATGAGACCATATATTCTTCCCACTCATTTCTAAAAAAATATATTTCCCCATTTCAATACTTGGATTATCGATAGTCTTGACAGTACAGATAAAATATAAATAAACAAATTATTAATAAATATTTAAAATGAAATTATAATTATCATAAAAAAAATAAATCTTTGGGGATTCTATTTATATGATATCTTTCTTAAATTTGAAAATTTAATAACCAAATTATTTTCCACTGGTTAATATTTGGGAAATGAATAAAAATTGATAAAAATAACTAATTTGTTTTGATATTTGCTTTCATATTGATATATTATTTTTTATACCCTAATACCTATCAATTTATATAATTCTATAGGCTTTTTTTCCTCATGGACCATCCTCGGACCATGATTTTGATGATATTTAAACACCACCCTATAATAAAAATATTAATTAAAACATAATATAAAACATATAAATTACATTTTATTTATAAAATGTTGAATATAGTTTATTAAATATATATAAACATCATCATGTATGGTTTATATATTGGTAATCATTACAATGAATCCAAAAAATAAATGATGGGTATTAAATCTTGATAGTATCCAAATTGATTACAATGAGAAAACAATGATCCCTAAAAAATGGAATAAGTAATGAAAGAAATGAAAATATCTATAATATTATTAGATTATAGAGTTTTACCCCAATATCAGGGGTATTAAGAATATTGTGTCATATATAAGTTTCTTTTCAAACACTATGGGCAGTTGGTCCACTATTATTAAGTATTCCTTTTATTCCAATGACCTTTGTTGTGTAGAAGTGATATGAGGTCTAATGTGTTCAATTTTTTGTTTTTAGGGTTTTCCTTTAAAATAACACCAATGTATATGCCTATAAAAAATATAAATATTATTTCACTATAATTAAATAGTAGACTAGCCATTGGAAAAAATATTATTAAAAATCACCTTAGGTATACATTAATAATTATTCCTTCCGAACATCCATGTTTGAGGATTTAATCTACATTCTCAAGACCAGGATAGTCTATAATGGACTCTTTATACCTTTTTTCTTCAAACTAATTGATTGTCATATTTCCATATTTGTGTTTCATATCTGCATGAACATGTAATATTATTAAAGGTAGTGGTTGAACTGGTGGGGGTAAAGGTACTCTCTGAAGGTTGTTTTGATTGATTGTTAGAACCTTTAAGTTATTTTGATTAGACCTTCTATTTCCCTTTACCATTATCCATTTGTAGTAACTTTCCTTGGTTCTATCCTTTTATTTTTACTTTTATAAGGTTTTGTAAAAAAATTAGAAATTAAATACCCTATTCTCAATATATATTTTTGCAAGATCAAACAATCATGATAAGAAGGTTTTAATATAAATTTTGACTGTGTGAATATCAAATCATTATTTGGAATAGGTAACCCAGTGCTTAGCTCATTAGTTATGTGAATCCCCACTCTCGAGTGATCTTCTGGAAGTTATTCTTTTGTAGAAAATCTCTTTGTATATTTTACATTGTACCCCTATAAACAAGGTGATGGGTTGGTGCTAATAGAAAAAAATCACAATAAATTTCACCCTATAGAATATTAGTAGAGGAAAGGTATCAGAATCCACCTGATTTAAATTTCAAAGAAATAGTTATGAAAAAATAGATTACCTCTGGTAAGGTAACACCTTTAGGGGAATGACTGGCATCAATATTTGGGGGTGGATCTTCATGTAGTGGTAATTTTTGTGTTGTTTCTTCTCTTTGTTTTCTTCCCAAAACATTCTATAACAACTCATACATACAATTATGTTTTTCTTCTGGAAGATTTATTCTTACCGACATCTCTTCCATTTTCTTATCATTATCTCTCTAGGTAATTATTTTCTCAAAATATGGTCAAGGTGACACTACAAAACCCACACCTTTAATATGACCATCTGTTCTATTCGCTTCAAGTACACAAAAAGTAGTCATTCACTGGGTATATCTGATGGAGACTATTGGGTATAAATTAAATAAAATATATGGGAAAATAAATATCCACTATCATGTAATTAAATTTTAATGTAGAATTTTTTTATTAAGTCATACATACACATGATTCTCATACTCTTTATATGTTTTAATATACTAGTATTACATATTTATTTACACTAGACTCCTTCGATGACACATGATTTGGGAAGGAATTTTCATTATATTTTGATTCCCCTTTCAACAAATAAACAAAGGAACATAATTATATTTTTGTTTCATACCACAAAAGGTATTATTGTAGATTTAAAATACATACAATTTTTTCAAGGGAAGTGTACATAATCCTTGCTTTATGGTTGGGGTGTATTGTTTTTTATGCGCTCTTCATATTTTTTAACAATCATTTTTTTCATAAATTTATAATTATTAGTCAATTTAATTAATGCATGAATTTCCAATTAAAGTATTACCAATCAAAATGTAACCAAAATGATGCCTCATTATGATGGGCAATAAATTCATTTGATGCTTCCTGGATTCTCATCTGTGTAAATATCCATAGTGTGAATGGGTTTACATTACCTTCAGTATCCTTGAGATGATGTTTCCTAATATTTGACTAAAATCCACTATGATCCTTTCCAATGATCGTTAATATAAATTTTATTGAATAGTAATCCGATATAAATGCACTCTTTAAGAGATAATTAATAGTAAATCAATGTTTAATTGTATTATATTTTAGTAAAATAGAGTAATTATATCATAATATTACCCTAATCTATTCCAAAATTATTTTCTTCATCACAGGCCCAACACTGTGTCATGTATCTATATCTATTGACACATGCATTCGAGTGTTGAAACAAATGTGACTAATGAAAATGGATGTGTTGGGGATAACGGGTTGGACAAGTACATTCCATATGAATTAAAATTTCTATCAGTAGAAACCATGGAAGGGATAATTATGATAAAAATTATAAATATAGTGTCTCTATTGATGAATAGTCTCATTGAATGTGTTTTATAAAACCAAAGTTGCGATGGCGGGGCCATGGTTCAGGCATTGAAATATATCTTACATCACCAAGGTGTGGTTCAAGGGGATTACTATCCATATTAGTCTATAGTTTGTGCTTTCAAAGACCATTTGGCGGTCATTATGTCCACCATAAATAGCTTCCAGTTCATGCCAGCCAATAGTGAGGCATCCTACTTGTAGTCGTGTCCCAATAACCAGTTTGTTCACCAAAGAATATAGAGAGTGGTCCCTTAGGTATTACAATAGTGGAACCATCGACAAAGAGTGTAATGGAATCTAAATCACCTGGAAATGATGATCTGATATGGGGTGGAGGGGAATAACAGGAAGTTTTGACTAATAAATAACTTGTAGTGGATAAGTGGGGGTAGGGTGGGTACATGAAGTAATGGTGGGGTGTTTTTACCCTAATGGGGATATGTGTCATGTCCATGGATACCTCTTACAAAACCTCTTTACCTCTTAATATGTTTACCTTATATATTTTTACCCATCAAATATTTAGATATTTACATTTTTTCAATATTAATGATATGAGTGAATGGTTAATGGTGCATATTTTTTAAATATAACAACTAGACTGGGCCCATAAATCCCAATTTTATATTCCCACTCTACATGGTATAAGATACATTTCCCTAATTCTAAGAGAAAATCATTTAGATATTCCTCCCAATAGGGGGGTGTGCTTCCCTTGTCCAACAACGATAATAACAGTCGACCCTTGGGTTTCATGTGTCACCCCTTTATCACCTTCAGGTCATGTTCCTCTTATACCAATCCCATGTCACCATCACTATACCCTTACCATGTTGTAATGATTGAGCTACAATGTATATGTAACACCCTGACCCAGCTCACTCCAAATAACTAGATTATGGTGTGTAACAACTCAATATTTTATGATATGTTTCCTTTTAAATAATTACTAAGTTAGTATATTATTTCTAACACAACATTGATCTAAAATTAGTTACAACATATTAGATGAATATTATTAAGGAATTATGGGAATAAAAAACCTATTGTAAGTAAAAATGCATTAATCAACTAAAAATGCTTGCATTAAGTGGATAAATAATTGATATGATTTAATATTAACAGATATTATTATTTCTCAAATATCAACTTTTTAAGTGTTATATATTTTATCATAATAAGTTAAATTGATAAATTTTAAAATATTATTATATATTAATTAATATATTAACATTTTTTAAATTAAAAATTAATATAAAATAATATTAATAATGCTTATTGTTTAATAATGGAATTTTTAAATTAATTTAGTTTTCATCATATTTCTTATTTTAATTTAAGGGCTAAATTAAAAAAATTGAATTTAAATTTTGATAAATAAACTTCATTTTTAACTCTAGTATTTAAAAATTATCTTAGGGTGATTTGTTTAGATTTTTCTAAAAATTTAGGTTTTTGGTTAAATAGTTAAAAATACTAATTTTGAAAATACTCTCATATTTATGGCATTATCATAAAGTAAAAATTACTTACAATAATACGAAAAATTATTTATATAAAAAATATATATTTTTCAAGTTGAATAAATCATTTAAAAATACCATATTAAATTTATAAAACTCGTGGTTATTATTTTTGGAAGCAAAGGAAATATTTTATGGTGAAAAAAAGTAATACTTTACGTTAATAAAAACTATTTATGGTCATTTTCTTTTAATTAATTATCCATAAGATAAGAATTTAGTTTTTTCTAATTTTGAAGTCCAAGTAACTTTTATATGGATAATAATAAAACAATTAGTATCATAAGATTAAAATACATTGATAATTCTATTATAAACATTATTTTTAGGTTTAAAAATACTAATTTTCTAAAAACAGATTTTTACACATTACATGAACTAATGTTAAAATTGTTTTTTCTTACAAATAAGAATTTTATTTGATAAAATATTTTACATATTTGTAATTATAATGACCAAATTATGTAATAATTCCTATCATGAACCAGCGTAGTTTATCCCTAAACTAGATACGCAAACTGGCATGGGAGATACCTGAGGTGCATCCATGTTCTCCCAAGGATTATGAATAGAATCGAAGGCATCATAAGTAATAATTTAGGGATATTTAAACCATTAAACAAAATAATAAAAAAATGAATTTAGTATTACCAAAATACATAAAAATGAACATAAAATAAATTGTAGTGAAGTGAAAGAAAGTTCCAAAAAAATAAGAGGCTAACTAGGATGAAAAATCTAGGATACAAAATAAATAATAAAACAAAAGTTGAACCCAACCTGATCTTCATATACACTCCCAATCACCATCTATCTATACAACCACTTTATCCATGAGAAATACCAAAATAATACATGAACCTACAAAACAAACTATGTTCTACCGATGCTAAGTGGAACAAGTATGGTGTGTGGAGAACTAAACTTAGTAGGCAATCACCAGGGAGTCCATACATTACTTTTTTCTAAAACAAACCACTAATTATAGTTCTAAATATAAATTAATTATAAATTTTATTCTTTTTAAAGAAATACCCAATAATGATATTTTTTTCAAAAACATATTTAAAACCAAACATGTTTTAAAGAAAACATTTAAAACCCTTTTAAGAAAACTCTTTACAAATACACATTATAAACATATTTTAAAAAAACACCCAACTCACATCAAGGGAACTAATGAGTTAATAAAAATAATATTATTAAGAATATAATAAAAATGAGAAACCAGATAAAAGTTCCATGGGGGAACCATAAAATAGAGAAGTAGTGATACATCCAAATACAATGGATAGGAACCAGCAAAGAGTAAGTAATCATGGGATATTTTTAAACATTATATGTTGTGTTCCTAAAGATACACGGTTAGAAACCATCTTATGACCTATAGATGTGTTCCTAAGTATATAACCAACCCAGATTCTCTTAACTAGGCTCATTGATGGAATAAAACACCATAGATGTTCCCTAACATAAGGGGTTTAGTTCAACTAATCGGTACATAGATAGAAGCATCTTGCATCCCTCACTAAAATATATGGGATCCCATTATTATAATATAAATTTGGAGCTTAGGTAGAAATAAATAAATAACATCCCAATCATGGGTTAGTACAAGTTGACTAGGATTTTTGGCCCACCTCTTGACACCGTCCCTACGAAACCACCCTTAAAATGAGGTAAATTACATGAGGGTACATCAAAACATAGAAGAAATATTTCAATGTTTAGTCCAGGTTTCATATTTGGAACTAGGATAATCTTTCCCAAGATCCTTGGAAAAACCATTTGAATTCAACATAATTGGGAAAACTCTTTCATAGATTTGAAATGGGCCAGTAAATCAAGATTTTGATAAAACTATTTGAAAACCAATTTATAAATCAATCATCACATCTAGAATCTCTTAAAAAGTGATAAACGGTCCTAATAAACTTTTTATGAACTTTCTTTCAAAAACAATTTTTAGAAACCACTTTGAAAAGCCAAATACTATTTGGGAGCCATGTTTTCCAAGAATCATTCCCATGAGCTTCAACCTATATATGCATACACCCATATATATTTTTTTTCACATACATGTATTTGTTCTTAACCACACATACATGCACACCAATATGTGTGTGTGTGTGTGTGTTCATGGGAAGCACCAAATAAACCAACAAATAAGATAAATTAATTTTTTTTTTAAACAAGGGGTTTCAACATGTAAAAAAAAGTTCACAATAAACAAGGAATGAAATTAGAAAATACATAAAGACCATAATAAAATTATACAAAAGAATTATGAATCCAATTTAATAAATTTATAAAATCAAAAACACATTTAAAAACCACTTAATAATTTTATCAAACACATGGAATACAACAAACTCCTTTATAAATATGTAAAAAAATTCAAATAATTAAAAATTACATTGTAAGATATTTTCAAACCATTAAAACCACCAAAAATTTAAGGTAAACAAATATGGAAATATCATGTATATATGGAATGTGAAGAAAAATAAAAAAAGTTGAACTACCTACCGTAAACCAAGTATAAAATGAATGAAACCTTCATAAAGAGGAAGTCCAAGACCCAAGACACTATTATCACACCCTAACATTGAGAACTGAAGCACAAAACATAAAATCCCTTCCTTAATGAACCATGGTTGAATTGGGAGGAAATAATCCATTTTGGGTATTATAACCGAAATAGTATTTTTAGAAAACCCATAAATTTAACATTATAGTTCTTGCAAACAGTTTGACTGCACAGTTTACAAAATTGTGTGCCATTCATGTGCTCTTTATTGGGGAGAATCTGGGTTCCACGGGTTATTCCACACAGTTAGACAAACTATGTTCCAACATTTCTAAATGGATCTATAAATCCATAGACCCAATCCATGTGGTTTTTCAATTATAGAAAAACCGTGTGGGTGAACTATGCACCTTTTAAAAAAATCCTTAATACTTTAATTTTCAACTAGATTAACCTCAAACTAAATAAATATACTAAATATAAAAGAAATAGTAAAATAAAAACTTTGTGAGAGGTCAGGGTGTGATAATTATCCCCGTCATAAGCCCTTTATACCCCCTAAAAATCCATTGAGATCTTAATTAAAGGAAAAAACTTAAGGGATCCAACCAAAAGAAGGATGAAACCCTCTAACCAATTCTCCCAAAGTCATTATAAAATTAAAACCATCAAAAATGAACCTATCCAAAAACACTCACACCCAAATGAAATAAGTGAGAGGTAAATATATGGATATCCAATGTTGATCTACCCTCCATTTATAAATTTACTAATTACGTTGGTTCCACCAAATGAAAACAGGACCTTAAAGGTCATTATTAGAAGTACTAACCCATGAGACTCAAACAATGAAACCAAGTTAAAGTAAATTCATAAATTCTTCAAAACAACTACTCACTTTCTATATGAACATGGAGAAATGAGTATCCCAAAATAACATTTATAAATCTAAAAAACATCAAAGATCAAAACTAGTGTAAGGATAGAGGAAGGTTGTCAAAAAATGGAAAAGGGAAAATATCTCAAAGTCTACCTAGTCCAAAGTTAATATTTTTAAGCCAAGAGTATTTCTTACCCATAATATGCTTTCGATTACATAACTTTTGGACGTATCCCAACTAGCTATAGTAATTATAGGTCTTTGTAACATCTGAGAAGGAGCGATTGGAATTACCGAACCAACCAAATTAGAAGCACATGATAGAAGGATTAATATCTATAGAATAAACAATTAAAGAAGTTTCATAAAAAATAAGATCATATGGTCTTAAATCGTCGGAAACTGGTAATCCTTCACCAACTCAAAAATAAACAGATCCACCACTAACCAATGGCTACCCTAAAAAATCCAATTCATTGAAATAGACCTCAACACAAAATAAAAAATTAGTTTATGATCAGAAAAATGGACATGATCACTAAGATCTAAAATAAGGACCCTAATGAACAGATGATCCATAATGGAGTTTCTTGAAACAACTTATATAGAAAAGGGAACTAGCTCATTAAAATGGTTGATGTACTCCTTCATCATCCATCGACCCTACTAGATAATTATAAGATTTACCACTTTCTCTTCCTTGGACTCCTAAAAAATGATCCTATATGAAAACTTGGTTTTAAAGAACTCCTAATATATACCAACTTACAACTAAGAATAGATGATGATCTATCACTAAACCAAACTCATCCCTTCAAATAAACCCATTTTAGATTTTACCCTCATAGCCTCAAAAGATTAAATGGATTAGAAAGCTCCCTGAACTACATTTTTCAACCGATCTAGAACCTATGTCACCTTGAAAGACAGTCACACCCTAGAAGGAAATCATTCCCACCACTCTATCATGGATTTAGGGAATGTCATCGATTGACAAAGACACTCCAGAATCATTACAAACTCTTGGAACTCTTTTGGGAAGCACACTCTAAACAATAAGATTAATATATAACCAAATAAATAAAAAGACTAATTTAAATTACGAGAAAATATATTACAACCTATACTCAAAATAATAATCCCATAATGGAATCAACCATAGTCCCTAAGAAATATTTTGAGAACTTCACATTTCAAATCATAGAATTTTAAAATCTCTCTTTCAAATTTAAAATCATTCTAAATTCATTACCCTAATTTAAAATTTCAATATCCCATTTAAATTAATATAAAATCCAGTAAGATTTTTCATTATATATTTATATCTCCCCAACCCTAAAATCCTACCATTTCACTTCACAATACACCCTTAAATGTTTCCAAGGCCAACCTAAATATTCACCTCAAAACCGATTTTAAATTCAAAATACATTTAAAATCAAACTACTTTTTATCAAAGCCTTGGAAACCATATTTAAACCATTCTAATGACATCCAAAAATAACTCATAAATAAATAGGCTCAAAAAATTCATCTAATTAAAAAAATTAAATTGGAGGCTAGTGGCAACACACAATTTGGTTTTACGGTTTGGCAGACTGTGTGTCAACTGAGAAATCCCCACTAGAAGGAAACATAACCTATTACACAGTATCCTCACATTTTTCTAAACCAAGAGGGGTAATCATGAACTTCTGATTCATCCTTCTTGTTCACCCCCGAGATAAAAAAACATCAAAAACACCCATAAAACACTAATGAAATCCCAAATACCAATAATATAAGCCGAAATAAATCATAAAACTAAAAAGAAAGATCAAAACCCATGACTTGACACCCAGAAATACATGGTAACTCACGGATTGGGAAAAGTAAGAGCTCATGAAACTCTATTTTCACCTCCCTATAAGATTTGAAAGTACTATTCTCCAATATACTAGACATTCTTAAATAAAAAGGGCTTCTCTGATTCCATTTTTCACAAACCATATCATGTCATCCCTGAGATAGAAATCCAAACTACCATAGGACATACCTTAGGGGTTTCCCCAATCCTCCTAGTCTAAGAAAAAGAACTAGAGGCACAATAATTATTTTGTGTGGATGATTTCACTCATTAGAAAACGTAATTAAAAACCCATACAATAGTACCACAATAAATAAACAATTAAACCTAAAAAATACAGAGAAATGGAAGAATGATGTAGAAAATAGAAGGTCAACTATGTCAATACACATCTGATATAAAGTGAAAATTAAAACCAAAAAGGAACCCAACATGATCTTCATGTGACCTCTCGATCTTAATCCATCCACAAAGACACTCACGACATGAGAAATGACAAAAATGATACATGAACTTGGAAAAAAATTTGGGTCTATAGATTTTGAGTGGCACAAGTAGTTTTTTTATATCAGTACAAAGTAACCTGAGAGTCCATGAATTTACTTTTTCTAAAACAGACCATCAATACTATTTTTAAATACAAATAAAATATATATTTTTTAATGACATATTTATGAACGTTTCAATTGAAATTATTTTTAAAACCCATCTTATATTAAAGAAAACATTTAAAACCATTTTCAAATAAACTCTTTAAAAATACAGTTTGTAAACCTCTTTTTAAACAATACCCAACTCATGTTGAGGGAACCAATGAGTTAAGAATAATTATAAGAGAATGAACATGATAGAAATGTGAAACCATAGAAAAGATTCATGGAAGAACCCTAAAATAGAGGAGTAGTGATGTATCCAATTATAATGGATTGGAAAAAACAAATGGTAAGTAATCACGGTAAATTCTTAAACATTATGCGATGTTACCCTAGATGTAATCAATTTGGAGCCATCTATAATTCTATTGATGTGTTCCTAAGGTTAAAACCAACTTTAAGGCTCTCAACTAGCATCACTGGTTGTATAAAACAGTATCAACTTTCCCTACCATGGGGAATCTAGTCCATCTAATCTAGAAAAAGACAGAAGAGTATCTAATATCTGATTAAAATAACCTATATCCCATTATGATTATATATATTAGGAGGTGAAGTGGTAATAAGTGAAAAAAATCCAAATAATGGGTCAACACAATCCAACTAGAACGCTCATCCAACCTCCTAACACCATTCATGTGAAACCACTATTCCATTGAGAGGGATTCCATGATGGTGCACCAAAACATAAAATAAACATTCAATGTTTGATATTTACATTGAAAACCAATGTATAAAACATTCATCACTTTGAAAATCACTTATAATTTTCTAAATGGTCTTAAGAACCATTTTAATAAATTTACTTCAGAAAACCATTTTTAGAAACCACTTTGATGAACCGAAAACCATTTGGGAGCCACATTTTCCAAGAATCCTTCCCATTATCTCCCATATATATATAAATACACCTATATATGTATTTTTTCACATAAATGTATAGATTATTAACTAAACACACACACACACATAGATATATATATATATATATATATATATATATATTCATATATTTATATGAGTATTGGGAATCACTAAATAAACCAAGGATGAATATAAATTAAACCATTAATAAAAAAATAGAGGATTCAACATGTCGAGCCAAAAAAACGTTCACAAGATTCAATGAAAAAAAATTATATAATACTTTAATCCCATAATAAAATTACACAAAATAATTAAAAATCCAATTTTTTCAATTTAGAAAATCAAAACATATTTAAAAACCATTTATAAATTTCATCAAACACATGACACATGCCCAACTAATTTGAAAATAATTAACCAAATAAAAATACTTGAAAACATATTTATAATATCTTTTAAACACATTAACACCACCAAATATTTATGGAAATATAATTATAAATCTCAATCATATAAGGCATGTGATGAAAAAGTGAAATCATGAAAAATCTAACCTATAACTGGGTGAAAAATTAATGAAACCTTTAAAAATGGGAAGGAAAAGACCCATGACACAATCCACACACATTAAAATAAAAAATTTAAGAAAAAAATCAATCCCATACATTAGGTTTCATCCAATAGAGCACCAAGTCAAGGGAGAAAGTAAAATAAATAAATAAGGGAAGAGGATAAGATGAAAATGGATTACTCTAAGAGAACTAATGATATTAGAGGGATAAAAAACCAAAACAATAATGGATGAGTTATTGGGTGAACATGGGGATCCCCATTCATGATAAATGGATGAACGGGAAGGAAAAATCCCATTTATGGTCTTAAAATTGATAGGGTATTTTTGGAAAACCCAAAAAAATATGTTCATGTGCACTACGCACAGCTTGTTCGCACGATTTTCAAAACCATACACCAACAGTGAGATCCTTCCTGGGGAGATACTCGATGTCACATGGTGGGTTCATAAATTTATTAAAAAAAATTGTTACAACTATGCTAAATAGATTTATCAAAGAACATAGCTGGACCACCTTATTTCGACATGGTTAGACAGATTGTGTGGGCTAACCCAGCACCATTCAAAGAAGCCCCAAAATATAAAAAATTCAATCGGTTTAGCCTAAAACCTAAGGAAAAGACAAAATATAGGTAAGGTAATAAAATAAAAAATTTGGGAGAGTTCAGGGTGTGCAAGGACCAGTTTATTTTTAGGCATTTAAAGTAAATTACTTGGGTAAAAATTACTTACCATAGTAAAAACTAAAAATTGTAAAAGTTAAAATATATGTGCAAAAGACATAAAAAAATATTTAAAAAATGAATTAAAATGAAATTTTTAGGGATTTTTGACCATACCATATCTCCCACTCCATTATTTTCTACTTTGACTCCACTTTTCATGTGAATCATGTGATCTTTTTATATTAAGATGTTATATTTATAAAAAATCTCATTGCCTTCACCTATAAAAGGGTATTACCCCCAATCCATTTATCTACACATTCAAAATAATTATATCAACTAAAAACCTACTATATTCTCTATGACACCTTGTCTGCACATCGTAGAAGCCATGGTTTTATTGAAAGACCAAGATAAAGAGCCCTAATGTGTTACCCAAGGGAGAACATCCAAAGGGACAGGTAGTGTTCTAAATCGATCTTTATTAATTACACTCTTATTCTACCCCCTAAATTATATTATATCCACAAAATTATGATAAGATAAATATTTATATTATTCTGAAATTTTATTATTCTAATATAATATTCATTTAGGTCTTTCCTCTAAAACCATTCAAAAAATGAATATGTCGTCATGCATACAAGTTCCCTAACGCCTCCGTAAACAATGTGATTGATTTTTCATCAACAACAAACACATATGATTCTAAAAGTATATTTAATGGATTATCATAAAATTTATAACATTATTAAAAAATTTAAATTATAAACCATTCTCTATCTTACATTTGTTCTATCTAAAAAGAACACATCGTTCATGTGTATGTGCAGACTACGCCTTCATGAGACATATTTCGTTTTTCACACTAGTATTTTCTTATGTACCAAACCCTCTTAAAATATTGATAAATACATTAATAAAATATAAATTTTATCATTATTCTTCTATATTAATGATATTATGTCAAAATACTCATTTTACTAATAATACTCACCCATCAATTATAGCACGTTATTGTTTGGGTCGGTTTAACCACCTACATGAATGATGTTATAAATTAATATATTGGGTAAATAGGGAATGATAATTAATTGTGATATTAGAAAATAATAATTAAAAATTTATTTTTATTTTATGGAACAATAATGGTAATATGTAACTTGATATTAAGATATCACCCCTTATTAGTGAAAATCACCAAAATAAGCTCGTCGTTAACTTTGTCATCATGAATCATAAATAAAATACTTATGAAATGAAATTAGAAATTTATAAATCAATATTTAAAATCTATTCAAGTACCTTTAATCATCTCATAATTATAACCTTTGAATATTTAAATAATAATCATCCCTACCATTATGAAACGAGAACTAAGAAAACAATTGAATCTAATAACATCCAATGATGAAAATAAAATATAACTAACTAATATATTTATAATAAATGATTATAAACTAGGTTCATAAAATTTTATAGGTATGAATAAAATTTTTAAATTGGTTATTAAGATATTTATTTTTTTATATAAGAGGTCAGAGAACATTCAGCTGAGCAGGTTTAAAGATATGAGTTTTTTATTAACCCCATTTCTTTGAGTTATAATGTCTCATCATTAAATTATAACTTATACACATTATTTATTCCAAAATAATATTTTATATCAAAATTTAAAATTATCTTTAAAGAAAAGGGAATTTTTAATTCAAACCTCCGTTCTTAATGAATTTGTTTCCCATAAAAGTTTATCATTTTTAAGAATAAATCTCGATCACATTAATGATGATTTTTTCCATGTACATATTTTACTTTTCCTCCAATATTATCATTAATATTTGGAAACCTAATTGTTCTTCATATTTTTCTTATCCAATTTTCAAAAGGTTGTTTTGTTATCCCTTTTTATTATGTAGATTCAAACAAAGGTATTTTAAAATATTTAAATGGTTTCCCTTTTATGATTTTTTGTTTGATATTCCTCTACACATTTCCTTGAGATAATCTTTCTATGTTTTTCACAGATTAATTATTGAAGTTTATTTCTTAAAAGTAAAAATATTAAAAAAAACATTAATTTTCTGAAAATTACATTTGAAACTGACCGAAAACATCATTATTTTAGGATAATGTTAAAAGTGATTTATAAAATATAATTTTAATGTTTCTCCATGTGAACATGTTATTTTATCATTACAAAAATTATTTTAAATTAAGATTACTTTCCATATTAAAAATGGTTTTTATAAATAAACCTAATTCTTAATGATTCTAAATTGAAAAGGGGTATTTTATATTTTTTAAATGTGATTTACCCAATGATATTGAAAGGGTATTTTTTAACACCCTCAATTATCCTCATGTTATAATAGGGATATGTTTTCTTACAACCATCCACCATATCTCTCTATAAGACTTAATAAATTTTCTATAGATGATTTCATGAAATATATCTCTTTTCCAAGATTTTATTAAGTGGTGTTTTAAATATGATTGTTTACATTTACTTTTCGAACACAAATATAAGGACAATTATTATCAATGGGCGGGGACATATATTTCACTCCAATATACTAGTTGAAGTTCTATATCTCATGATCTTAAAGAGGGAACACATGTATTATAACAAGACCAATAGTGTACACTGTTTGTTAGGAATATCCTTGGAGGGTACATTGGTTGTTAGGCCTAGCCCAATAGGGTACACATGTTGATATCCTAAACCCAATAGGGTACACAGGTTGTTATCTCGAGCCCACTATGTGATGGGAATCAGATAGCGATTCTTACTCTGTTAGGTTATTGTTTCCTATGATTTTACTTATTCAACATTTATATGTTATATGCTTATGTTATTCAACTTTGGATCATGTTTATCAATTCATTGTTATGCACTCCTATACCATGTAATATTTTTGATATTTTGAGACAACATGTCATTATATTATTTCTTGTAGACAAATCTTATTATTCTATATTCTATTAAATAAGATATGTATCCCATGATCATTCCTTATCATATTCTTATGATAAAAATCTTGAGGATATGCTGATCATTTTCCACTTTCTAATCATTTCATCTCACCCATTCCTTGTGTTTCCATTCCCCACATTTTGAATATGAGTATAACTTATGAGAAGTCTAGAAGGAAGTATATTGTGGTCCTATTATGAGGAAATGATCACAATTATCACAAAATAAGTTTCTTATATAGCTGATTCACAAAGAAAAAAAACCTTTCTTTCTTATGATTGTATAAATATTTTTGAGAATAAATTTTTAAATTATATAAATGATGTCAAATAAAGATATTTTTATATTTTTTTGTATCCAATACGGTGTTTAGAGAATGGTTTTTTAGTACCAGATAAGAGAGGGTAGGTATAGGGTGCCTCAATTAGTATCAAATAAGGGATTAGTTATTATTATGGATTTCATTAGTAATTTTTGAGATTAATATAAGCGAACATTAGTGAAAAATACATAGATAAGTGTAGGTATAGAAAAAAAAAACTCATGTTTTGGTAACGTAGGGATTGTGTGGTTTCCTAGAAATTACATCCCTATTTTGATACTGGCAAGTGGATGTGGTTATGACATAAATTAACCTATGGGTAATCATCCTATAAAAGGTATGATTTATTATCAACTTATTATTCAATCAATGCATGATGAGTGGGACTTTGACTTAACATCTAGATAAACACACTATGAGCATATGTTTTGGTCAATTCATATTATCTTTCTAAATTATTGTGAAGGATTTAAATACATAATTAGTTCAGATAGAGAACTTAGTAAGGATATTACCACAGATAACTTATATTTAAACCCATATATTTATAATTCAAGGAATATACATCATTTATGAGTAATTTCTTATAGGTTCATATTTTGTTTTCTATGTATTTAATAGTTTATCATACCCAACTTTTAATTACTTAATGTAATAATTGGAACCCATAGAAACCAATTTGATAATGTGAATAATGGGAAATTTAGAGATTTTCCTAAAATGTAACCTAAAGGGAATGAAAATAGAGTAGAAACATTCATAATGATGTTATCCCATGTTATAAATAAAAATAAAAACCATGTGAAGCTCCATAATGCTCCAAGTAATGGGAAACTTTCTATTGAGACTTTCATACACCAATGAACACCAACCTGTAATAGTTCTCTTGATCCAATAATTACTGTATAAGGGATCAGTATGGTATAAGAGATATTATATATTTTCTAGAACTCAAACAATTGAAAGGTTGTGTTAGATTTATATCTTTTGTATGATGAAACTGACCAATGGTTGACCATTATCAAGAACATGAGGCCAAAGGTGTCAATCAACTCAATGAAATTGGAATAAAGTAATGTTCAATTGTTCATTAATTATTCATCCATGAAATATTTGTACAAAAATGGGTTGAGAGTTCCTTGAGTTCAAATAAAATGAATATGAATCCATTACTATCTATGAATAAAATTTCACAGTACTTGTAGTGTATGACTCTAGTTTTATCATTTACCATAAAAGTAATATTGGTTATTTTATTAGTGGTTTAAATTTTATTCTCCAAATATAATTAGATATAAGTAATTTTGGAAACTATGAATAGATTTTTCTATGATTAAATAAGGTGGAAATTCAAATTGAAGATTCCCATTATTCTTATGGTTTTGAGGACAATAAAAGAAAAATGGATTTACATGGTAATTTATGGATGGAGTGGGACACTCAAGGGGGATGATTTGAATTCCTATAAAAAATTCTTTCAAAAATTTTATTTAAAAGTTTCTCGAATTTAAAATAAAAATGCCCAATTAACCAGGGTTGTAAAATTATAATAGTTTGAATGTTCAAATAGTTTCTCAGAAAATTGATTAATTCTTAGTTATAACAATATGAGATATTGATACAAATTATGAAACTATTTAAATAAGGAAAAATAGTTATAACTATTATCCAAGACTAATTATCAATGTAAATTTTATTTTTCTGAAAAATGAAATAAAACAGAGAAATACTAAATTGAAAATGCAGCATATATAAAACAAGAGGTTCAGTCTCAAGAAGAGACTTTGTCCTCTCCACTTGGTTATCATCTACCACCAATTAATCTATATAAATAATTATTTTGATCCACACCCTAGATCGGGTTTAACACAATAGTACATAGAATTTCCATGTCACAAGAACACTAAAATAGTTCTACTTCGGAACAAAACATATAATCAGGTCACACAAGACATCTTCTAAATTTCTTCGTGGGAAAAAAAAGTTTAAAAAGACTTCTTTTTGAGTATATCTAGTATCCTCTAGTTTATTGTAGAAGATATTGTGTGGTTTTAGTACCAACATACAGTGAGCTCAAAATTTTAGTTAAATAGAACACAACAAAGTAGAATATATTAATAAGGTATTAGAGATGATCTCAGTGTTATTCAATTCATCTTTGGATACTCTGATATCAGAGTTGATGGTCGAGTCCTCTTTTGGAAATAGACACTGAAAACAAAGTGTCGTAGAGCACTATGTCCTATCCTCTAGGAGGGTGAGAGTTTATTCTCGTTTGGTGTATATGGATTCTACTGAGATGATGGAACTTTGATGATCATTAGTACTCTAGTTCATGGTAAGTAGGAATTAATAACTCCTCATGTGTTCTTCTTTTCAGTATGGTACTCGTATCTTCTTGTGTATATGTTTCTATGTGAGTCTTCCTATGTGTTTTTTCTTTCATGTGATCTCTTTTGTATATATATTATTTCATTCTGACAATATGCATATTTGAGGTAGGTAAAGTACCTCATATTTCTACCGACCTCATTAAAGATGTCTATAAATATGAATTAAATTAAACATTTTCATTAAAACACTCAAAATATGACTATTAGAAATGATCTTAAATTGAAGAAATTTAAAACAGCCTATCGGTGAGTCCTCATTCGGTATCTCCATATGTCGGTGACGCTTTCCATTGGTTCATTATTTTATCATTCTTTCCATGAATCAGTGAATCATTGTATTTTTGATTCGCTTTAACTGTTGGTGAGACCTTGTGTCGATAGCACCAAGCATCAGTGGGTCATTTGAACTAATGATAGGTCATTTGTATTGGTAAGTCATTTTAATTGGTAGGTCATTTATATCTGTGAGTCATTTTCATCAGTAGGTCATCTCCATTTCTGATCCATTTTCATTGGTAAGTCATCTGCTTTGGTAAGTCATTTTTATTAGTAGGTCATTTGTGTCGTTGATTCATTTTCATCGGTAGGTCATCTGTGTCGGTGATTCATTTTAATCTATAGTTCATTTTCATCGATAGGTCATCTATCGATAGCCCATATCTTCTGTCAGTGTTATTATGTTACACTCAGAAAAAAAATTTGGTTTGGACTATCTTACAATATAAATATTAACATAATATTCCAAATTTATGGGTGATCATAAATAAACATAATTACACATACTGAAACATAAATAATTATGATCGACTTGTTGGACATGATTAATAAGATTTGACATGATTTGTGAATATTAAAACTATTAATACCAGAGAGGGTGGCCAGCAGTCCCCTATGGGCTAACATTCTCCCCTGTTTTGATGATCACAAATCATGGAATTATTCAGTACAATAATTTGATGTGGAATGAAATCATTCTACTTATTATTTCCCACTATGTATGACTATTTATAATATAGAGAAGGTTTGGATGTAAAATAAATAGTAATGGTATCAATGATAAAATAACATATATAGGAGTGATATCAATGGTAAAGAAAATAATTATAATGCAAAATTTGTTCTCCACCTTTTGGGATTATCAAAAAAAACATGTACAAGATAGATAAAAAGTATCAAAAGGTCGTAGATAAAAGATAAATAGAGGAAATAAAATAGCACAAAATTCCATTAATCAAAAAAGTACAATGGGTTACAATTCATCAAATAAAAATAACAAAAGTCAAGAAAAAATGCCTATCAAATAATGATCCTGACTACTGCTGAGGATTAAGAGGTTCCTTCCATTCTCATAGGGATCAATATAGGGTCCAATAGGTGGTGTTTGAGAAGTTGGATGGTTTAAATAAATTTCCAAAGGAGGTACGATCACTCCTTATGGAACATTAAGTACAAGTTTGGGTTTGTGTTATGACGACAAAGGAGGTTGAATATGTTCTTGGATCACTGGGTGAATCTGAGATAAAGTGTGAGAAACTGACATTTGAGGTGGACGCGCTAATCTAAGAGGTCCAAGAGGTGCATCAACAATCACTACAATTACTTCACTTTTTATATGAACGTATGACTTTAAAATCTTTATGAAATCCTCAATAATCTCACCCCCATAGTTCATTTCTTTATCAATTTCATCCTTATTATCCATGAATTTTTCCAAAATAATAGTGAAGTCCTTAAATTGCTTGACTTGTTCTCTGAATCCTTTGGTAACTAGGTGTAATGTAAAATTCTCTACTGAATACATGAAGTGACTTTTCAACTACTTTTTTGTGTAAATATTCTATAAATATAAATTAATACTCTTTGTAAGATCTTTTTGAGTGGAAGATGATTAATTAGTATAAAATATCACCATATCATGCACATGATCACTGTTCTACTCAATCTTTTCAAGGTTTTTCAAACCCTAGGCCTCAAATAGATATTTAATCATCTCTTTTACAATAGTTCTGACTGACTCAATGTTCAGAGCCTGAGAACATGTAGAAGGAATTTCAGACAGAGCTGAGGTATGAGTCTTCAAATTTTTATGAATATTCTCCACCAAAATTTTATACTATAAGGTCAAGGTATTTATTTAAATATCAATACTAGTAATTTATTCTCTCATTTTGGAATTACATAAAACAATTTTCTTGGAAATTTTAATTAGGATGGGTTGAATCTCCTCTATCACTTTATTTTCAACATTAGTCGCATCAGCCTCACTTATACCTACTGTCTGACTTGGAACAAAAACTGCTAGCCCAGACTACCTCATTTCTACTATTGAAGATCTAAGAGAGTGAAATTCATCTCTCATCTTAGTTTTGGTTCTTCTAGATGTTTGAATATCGTGAACCATATGAGATTGAATAGATATACTTATAGTCGAAATGACTTATTCATTAAACCATTCAAAATCCTCTTTAGTGACAGAGTCACTAGGAAGGGTATCATCCACAGATTCCCATGTAATAGTTAAAAAAACAACATCATCTTAATATTCAATCTAATACCAGTGCTACATTCCAAATATTCCTTTCCCATTCAACAATTATATCATTATCTATAAGAGTAAGAGTATCAAGTCTTACTCTTCCAATTTGATGACCTTCACCAGCTTGATCTCTCCTTTCTTGAGGCTCCCCCTCAATCTGAGATCTCCTCACTGGTTTCTAATCTTTAGCATGAGGTCTTATTATTTCATAAACTAAATGAGGTATAGGAATTTCTTGAGCTTCCACATCATCATAAACATTATCATTTTCTCTTACTTCAATAACAACTTTAAGAGGTTATTCCAACTAAGACAGATCCACAACTGCAACCATTACAACATCTTCAGCTTGATCATCCCTATGATGGTCATCATCACTTTCACTACATTCATCATCATCGTTTCCATATACATCTTCTTAATTTCCATTTTTATCCCCATGTTTTTCATATTCTTCATCTTCACTACCGGTGCCACTTTCATCATCTTTACTTTCTTTATATTCTTTTTAGCCAATGAATCTACTTACATATTCTATAGTTCCTGAGACTTATATATCCTAATCTCTATTATATTAAAGTGTGGGATCATCATAGGGTGAGGCAAGTGGAGGACTAGGTAGTTTAATAGAAAAACCTTTGTGAGGTTCAATGGTGTCAGTATCACTTCTATCATCGATAGGTGACACCTTATCTCTAACTGGAGTGGAAAACTCTTCTTCATCTTTTGAATAGTAAACAACTTCCCCATTTGGTTCTAGACTAGGGTCATCCATATTCTTAGGCCGAGTTAGATAGTCCACGGGGATGAACATAGCATAAATTTTATCTTCATCTCTAACCCATTCTATCTTCCATGGATTCGAGTTAATTTTCATCCTTGTACAAATATCTTTACTGAGGAAGATCCCACTACACTCAGAAACAACTTCTTCTCCTTAATTTACACAACCTTTCTCTTTTAGAATAGATGACATCATCCTTGGATAGAATAGGGAATTAGTTTTGTGGGAAGGTTTGATCATTTCATTCATGTTCATAGCAAGGTATCGACACAAATTTACCTTAATCCATTTTCTTAGAAGATAAAACAAGTAGGAATATTGATAGTTTGGAGAAGAAAAGTCAATTTTATTAGGATATATCTATTACTGAATAAACCTAAAAAGGATTATTCATTTTCCACTTAACTCTTTATCAATGGGTCTCTTATGCTCATCATTATTAGTAAGCTCCTTCAGATATTTCTGAAAGTAGAACATATCACTCTTAGGTGGAGAGGTACCCTAATAATCATCAAATACACCTTCATGAGTAACATTAATACATTCATCCCATTGTATTAAAGAGAATGAGATTCTCTTGCCTCTTACTGTAGACTGAATCCAAGCAACATCACTTCCTTCTAGCTGTAACTCCATATTCATGTAAAATTCCTAAACTAGTTTTGGGTAAAAGGGTCTTTCATTATCTGAAAACCACTCAAGACACCCTTGATCTTATATTACCTTAAACAGAAAATACCTTCTTTCCAAAAGCCATTCCACAAGAACTTGTTTTTTTAGAGTTACAACACGGTTCTCCGAAGCATGGTTTACAGGTCATGAATATATTCTTGATTCACCCTTCGGTTTCTCAGATGCACAAGACTCTCCACCATCAAGAGCTCTCTTCACACACGCCATTCTAATAGTTTGGTTTGAAGGTCAAAAAGTGAAAGGTCGAGGTAGAGAGAGAAACAACAGATAGATTTTAGGGGTAAAGAAGTAGAGTGGATCAATTCAAATTTATATCATTTAGTGATTTTGAAATCAAAAAATTGAGAAAATTTGAATCGGGTTCAACAAAATCAATGAAACAGTGTCATTTTGGTAAAAATGTGAAATGTATAAAAATAGTGAGTCACCGATCTTGGCATTACAGATTTTTTTATAACCGTAATGGTGTCATCATGACATGGCATCGATGTTGGCATGACAAAGTGTCAATGTTGGAATGACAACTGTGTCAGCATAAAATAGTCAGTTTCATACTATTACTATCAGTATGACAACTTCACTTAAAATGCGAAAATGAATAGAAAAAAAAGTTCTTAGAGATTGTAATTCCTAACTCATTCTGATATAGTTCATTCTTTAAGTGTCAAATGGATTATTGAAAATGTTAGTAAGCTGATGTTCACTTCCAATGATCTCTAAAGTAATGTCACTTTTTGATAATAGTCCCTCAACATGTGATTCCTTGCATCAATGTGTTTTGTCCTAGAATGTGAAACATGATTTTTAGAAATATTAATAGAATTTGTATTATCACAATTTATAGGGACATGTTTGAATTGATATCTATAATCTAGCAATGTGTGTTTCATCCAAAAAATTTGTGCACAACAACTACCAGTACATATATATATATTTAACATCAGTAGTAGATAATGACATAGAATTTTGTTTCTTACTACACCATGAAACTAGAGACTTTCACAAAAAAATGACATGTGCCAGAGGTGCTTTATCTATCCAACATACAGCCACCAAAATCAGCATCTCAATAACTTACTAAATCAAAATGGTTTCCTCTAGGATAGAATAGGCTTAAGTTGGTATTATGATTAAGGTATTTGAAAATCCTTTTAACAGAAAGAATATGATATTATTTTGGGTTTTCTTTAAAATTTGCACACATACATACACTAAACATAATATCTATCCTACTAGAAGTTAAGTAGAGTAAACATCCAATCATTCCTTTTTATGTAGTGTGATCCGTAGATTTACCATCTTCATCAAGGTGAAACTTATAAGTGGTACTCATTTGAGTGTCACTACTCTTAGTGATTTCAAAAAGAAATATTTTTATAAGATCTTTAGTATATTTACTTTGATTCCACACAATGATTTATTTATTTTCAAATATTTTAAACCCAATAATGAATTTTATTTCACCCATTTAACACATTTAAAATTCATTTTGCATTATCTTTAAAAAATAAACACATAATGAATTTTTAGAATATCCAAAAATAATATCGTCGACACAAATTTTTACTCCTAAAACACCTTTGTAAATTCTATTTATAAAGATATTAGGATCAAATATACCTTATTCAAAACCTTTATAAATATGAGAAGTTTTGAGCCTATCATACCAAACTCTTGGAGCTTGCTTTAAACCATATAAATATTTTTTCAATTTAAATAAATTATTTGGAATATAAGAGTTTTTGAAACGAGGGGTTGTTCCAAAAAAACATCCTCAACTATATACCCATTTAGTAATGCACTCTTGACATCCATTTGATAAAGTTTGAAATTTAGATGTGCCGAATAGGCAAATAGGATTCTAATGGTCTCAAGTCTAGCTACTGGTGCAAAAGTTTCCTCATAGTCAATTCCCTCTTCTTGACTGTAACCTTGTGCAACCAATCTTGATTTGTTTCTAACTATGTTACAAGCTTCATCTACTTTATTCCAAAACACCCATTGGGTGCCTATAGTCATGGTGTCTTTGGTTAAATCTAAAAGTTTCCAATATTTGTTTCCTTCAAACTTATTTAACTATTCTTTCATATCCATAACCCAAAATTCATCATTTATAGCATCATTGATAGCATCATTATAGTTCTTAGGTTCAAACTGTGACAGAAAAGCTTGATGTTCAACATGATTTCTAAGATAATCTCATGTCTATGTTCCTTTTTCTAAATCTCCAATAATCTACTCTAAATGATGGTTCTTGAGAGTTATAATAGGTCTAAAAAATAAAGGGATAATCACATCAGGTTCATCTATAGGTTCAGGTTCATTATTTCTAGAATCTAGAGAATTTCTAGAATTGGAAGTGTTAATAGATTTATCCATAGGATACTCTGAATATTTAGTATTGATGTCCAGGTTTGACATATCATTTTCAATATTCTCTAAAGTGGTTTTTCTCTCATGTGGATATGTCTCATCAAACTTGACATGTATAGATTCTTCAACACATTTGGTTCTCTTACTAAAGACTCCATATGCTTTAATAAAAATTGAATAACCTATGAAAATTCTGTCATCACTCTTGGAGAATTTTTTTTTTTCAGATTATCCATAATGTTTAGGGTATAGACTTTGCAACCAAACACTTTTAAGTAGTTAACCTTGTTTTTTCAATTGTTCTACAACTCATAGGGAGTTATTTTAAGGATAGGTATAATCAAGACTCTATTGATTATATAGCATGTTGTATTTATAGATTCTGCAGAAAAGTATATAGGTAGGTCATACTCACTAAGCATAGTTCAAGATATTTCTTGCAGAGTTCTATTTCTTCTTTTCACAACACCATTTTTCTAGGGAGTCCTAGGAGCAGATAAGTAATGACTATAACCACTTCGTGAGAAAAAAACATATTCCAACTCTTGGTATTCAAACTCATTTCCATGGTCAATTATTGGGATTTTAATTATAAGACCTCTAAAATTTTCTACAGTCCTAGAATACGTGGTAAAATGAGAGAAAGCATCAATTTTTTAAGCCAAGAAAGTGGTCTAAGTATATCTAGAGTATTCATATAAAAGAATATAGAAATAATGATTCCACCTTAGACATAATATTATAGAAGGTCTAAATAAATCCATGTGATCCAACTCAAGAGGTTTAGAAATTAAAACTTATTTATTTGGTTCAAAAGATATTTTGTGTTGTGTGTACTTTTTACAGGAATTATAGAATTTGTCATTTGGAAACTCGAGTTTAGGTAGATCCTTGATAAATAATTTTCTAGATCGTTTTCCAAGGGAGTGTACATTGTAGTGTCCCAATATCCTATTCCAAACCCCTGATTATTTATGAAAAGCACTCAATATGAATCATTTTGAAAAATTAAATAATCTTTGTTAATAGAATATAAATTTTCATTTCTAAGAACATAATATACTAACTTATTGTTAGAGTTAAAAAAATTTCATGCATCATTTTAAAATTTAACATTATAACTATCATCACATAACTGGGAGATACTAAGTTGATTATATTTCAATCCATCAATAAAAAGTACATTAGAAATTAAAAATGCGTTAGAGTTACTAATATGGTTGAGGAAAATTATTTTTTCTTTAGAATTATCACCAAAGGTGAAATGCCCACCATAAATATTTATCAAGTTCTTGAAGCATGAGTAATCTTCTGTCTTCTGTCTTGAATATTCAGTGTCTAAGTACCTTAAGCTTTTACATGATATTTCCAAACAGTTTTCCTAAAAAATAAATTAGATAGGAAAACATTTTGGTTCCCATATTTTTTTGGGTCTACTAATATTAGTTATAAGTTCTTTGGGAACACACATTTTCTTCATGGGTTTCCTATAATAATAATATAAATTATTTGAAAAATAAACTTTATTTGGTCTAAAAAACATAAATCATTAGATGATTCTTCATTGCCGGAACTTATAGGAAATTTTTTAGAACTGGGCCTAAAACTAGATTTTCAATATTTTGATATAAAATGATTTTGTGTCATATTACTCTTTCCTTGATGGTATAATATTCAAGTAGTATTCTTAGGAGCTACTTTTTTACCAATAATTTGAACTAAGATTTATTTTCCATTTGAAAATATATCAAGATCCTTTTTCAATTACTCATTGGTTGATTTATACTCATTTTTATTCTTAACTAGTTGAAATTTTTTATCTTTTTCCATAACAAGTTCATATTTAATAGTGGTGGTCAGATCATTTTGTTTCTTTAAATATTTGTATTTATCTTTTAACTAACTACATGTTTCTTCTAGAATTTTGCAATACTAAAACATTTCTTCATTTTTCATATTTTCAAAATCACTTTCATCCCCAAAATAATAGAAATTATGTTCAGGAGAATTTAGGGTTACCTCATTAGTGTTTTCCATAAATCACATATATGGATTGTTGGAATTTTATTCATGGGAAGACTCTATGTCACTTGAACTGTCTTCAGAAGCACTCCATGTTTTCTTCATGGACTTTTTATATTTCTTGTACATTTTATTATATCTCTTATTATATTTTAACTTGGTATAATCAGCCTTTAATTGTCCATTTCTATTAAATTCATAATATATTATTTCATTAGAGGTATCACCTTTATTCCAATCAATTTTTTAGTTATCCTTGTTATCATATTTTCCTTTTTAGTTAGGCTTCTTGGATAATTTCTTTCTTTTATAAAACTTCTTAAATCATCTAGCTAATTGAGCCATTTCCTCATCACTATCAGATGGTGAATCATTATTACTTTTATTTTCCGAATGAGGTTGTATCCTTTCCCTTTCATTGGTTTTGGATGTAGTGGTTTTGAAGTCCACTATCATTCTCCTCAGTTCATCTTCCTCTTCCTTGTTGACGTTTAATTCTTCATTATACATCATTCACATGCCTATCAGATCCTTTACTGGTAATTTTCTGATATCCCAGGATTCTCTAGTTGATATATAAGTTCCTCTATATCTATCTGGTAGGCATATCAGAATTCTCATGATTTTTTTCTTAGTTGTAACATCCCTTCCTAGAGAGATCATAGTATTCACAATTTCAATGAACTTGAGATACATGTCAGAAATAGGCACATCAGGTTTAATTTTAATGTTATTATATTCAAAAGTATATGTGTTAAGTCTCATTTCCTTAACACTTGAGGTTCCTTCATGTGAAATAGATAAAGTTTACCTAATTTCTTGGGTTTTTTACATGCAAAAATTCTATTAAACTATTCCTCACCTAAAGAACAGTATATATCATTCATAGATTGGTAATTATTATTTTAGGAAGCCTTATTTAGGTCATCCAAAGTATTTCTAGTAGTAGTTGGAATATTATATTCATCTATAAATAAAGACCAAATCTAAAAAACCATACTTTCTAAGTGCATTTTCATTTTCATTTTCCATTGTGCATAAGTTGTTCCATTAATGAATGGAGGTCTATTGGTAGCAGGACCTTCCAATCTATTATCCATGATATATAAATAGAATTTTAAAGAACTATAAATGTATAAATAATATAAATTTAAAGTTATTAAAAATACAACTAAAATAAAATTTGAAAAATATTTTAAAACAGAATTAAAATTTTGAAAACAACAACTTTAAAAAAAACCTATGATACCAATTGCTGGTCAGTGTAGGACAGTAAAGTGGGGTTTGACTAGAGTTCTAATAAAAATTTCTATTAAAAGGTTTATTTTAATGTTTCCCCAATTTAAAATAAAACTAGATAGTTAACCAATGTAGGAAAATTATAATTGGTTGACTGTTCAAAAAGTTTCTCAGAAGATTGATTAATTCTCAGTTATAAAAATATGAGATATTAATACAACTTTTGAAACTACTCTAATAAGGGAAAATAGTTATAACTATTATCCAAGAAAAACTATGAAAGTAAAATTTAGTTTTCTGAAAAATGAATTATAATAGATAAAGACTAAATTGAAAACCAAATGGATATAAAACAAGAGGTTATGTCTCAAGAATATATTTAGTCCTCTTCACTTGGTGATCACCTACAACCAAGAAATCTATGTAAATAAGTATTTTGATCCACACCTTGGATTGGGTTTAATAGAACAGTACACAAATTGTCCAGGTCACAAGACCTCTACCACAGTTCTACGTGGGAAAAAAATTACAATCAGGTCAAAGATGACCTCTTCCACAATTCTTCATAGGAAAAAAGTATAAAAATACTGTTATTTGAGGATATCTAGTATCCTCTAGTATAGTGTAGAATACAGTGTGTGGTTTTAGTATAGACACACACATAGCTCAAAAGATTAGTTAAATAGTAAAAATTAGAGGAGAATATATTAGGAAGGGATTAGAGATGCTTTGAGTTTTATTCAATTTTGCTCTGGTCTCTCTGATATTAGAGTTCAAGCTTAAGTCCTCTTCTAGAAACAGACATTAAAAACAGAGTGTTGTAGAGCACTATGTTTTTTCTTCCAAGAGGGTGAGAGGTTATTCTTCTTCGGTATATATGGATTTTTCTGAGATGATTGAACTTTGATGATCAGTTGTACTCTGGTTCACAGTAAGTAAGAATGAATAATTCCTTGGGCGTTCTTTTTTATGTGTGGTGCTCGTATATTCTTGTGTATGTGTGTCTTTAAAAGTCCGTCTATGTTTCTATTCATTCACGTGCTGTCATTTATATATATATTATTGTTGCCTGACAATATGCCTTTTTGAGGTAGACAGAGTACCACATATTTCAGACTTCCTCATTTGAGATGCCTGCAAAAATGCATTAAATTAATCAATTTCATTAAAACATTCAAAATATAACAATTAGAAATTATTTTAAATTTAATAAATTTGAAACAATCTATCAGTGAGTCCTCAGTCTGTATCTCTTTCTATCAATGACTCATTCCATCAGTGTTTCATTTTTTCTGTCTTTCCATGCATTAGTGACTCATTTCATTGCTGACACATTTTAACTATCAGTGGGTCCTTGCATCAGTAGAGCCATGAAACGGTTGGTCATTTGATCTGATGGTAGGTCATCTGCGTCGGTAGGTCATTTGCATCAGTAGTTCATCTTCATCGTTGAGTCATTATCATTAGTAGTTCATATGCATCGGTGAGTCATTTTCATCAGTAGGTCATCTGCATCAGTGAACATTTTCATCAGTAGGTCATCTGCCAGTAGCTCATATCTTCTGTTGGTGTCAGTCTGTTACACTTAGAAAATAATTTGGTTTGGGGGGTCGTACAATATAAATATTAACATAATGTACCAAAATTTATGTGAGATCACAGATAAATATAATTTCAGTTAACAAAACATAAATAATTATGATTGAAATGTTTAGACATGATTAATAGGAGTTGAAATGATTTGTGATTACGAAAACTATTAGTACTAGAGAGGGTGTCCAATAGTCTTATATGGGATAACATTAATTAAAATGATAAAACCATGGAGGAGAGAAAATTCATCTTCGTAAATGTGGAAAATGTGAGAAGAAGCCTAGATATGACTATCTCTAAATAACAAGTAATAGCTTTAAGTGTGGAAGATAATGTTATCGAGAACATGAATGATAAAGATATTTGAACATACTAACTAATGAAATAGATTTAGGGAAGTCCCATCTTAATGAAAAACCCTAAGTTTAGTTCTTCAAATATATGGTATATAGTCATTAAATAAAGATGTGAACCAAACCCAGGGTTGATGGAGATAATCAATTTTACCATCCACCCATTTCAAGGGAACAAGGAAGTGCCTATGCAATGACTACTATATAAGTGTATGGTGATAATTAAGTGGTTCTAGGTAATATTATTCTCTGAAATATATTTATGGATGTCTTATGTAATGTATTTATTCACCAACTATTAACTATTGAATTGTAAACAAAAACATTTGGTGTTGTCATTATTAAATCCTAGGTATATGTAACATCATTTCTTTTTTTCAATGTGGAAGATTTTTAATATTAATAAATTATGCATTCCACTTTTGTTTTGTCCCTTTTATTGTTTTTTTATAGGTTAAACTTTATGTTATAAGGGTATATTATTATGTGAGTTTAATAAATGGAGCTTAACAGCTACATAATAGATAAAACAAGGTCTTCATCTATTCAGTAGGGATACCACATCTATCTAATTTTACTAGAAATGGGTTTGAAAAAATATAAAATACTCCAGCTAGTAGGTGGTTCCACTAACCATCCAATGAGTCCCATTGGCTAGCTGGTGTGTCCAACCCAAGGTTTCATTAAATACACCCCATGAGTTTTAATTTCACATTGTTTGAAACCTTTTTTAATACACAATTCTGACCCAAACCCTATATTTTGAATTTGAGACTCTACTATTGACTCTTGACTGCTCTCATTCTTCTCCCATTGATTTTTCAAGCTTGTACCAATCCGGTGATGACTAAATGGTGAGTAATTTCTAGATCTACACTAAATTATTCATACTTCTTGAGATATAGGCATTGATCTATATTGGATTTGTAAATTCAATGAAAATATTCTAATTAATTATTTCTTCCTTTATAGATCTATGGTAGATCTCATGAATTGATGTCGTTCCTTCATCAAATCAAGATCAACTGTTGAATAATGATGTTTTATGGGTAATTTTTGTGGATTATATTATTAGACATATTATTAATGGAATATTTATGATAAAAACATAATCCATTGATGATTATTTGGTAGATTGGTGAAGATGTTGATGTCTCAATGACAACCCCCCTCGAACAGAGATTGAACTATCAAGAATTGTGGTTGTATCTGGGTTAGTCCTCATAGATAGATTATATTAAGACTCTACTTTTCATGAATCTATTTTCCATTGATTGATTGGTGGTTGAATCATGTTCATTGGATAGACTTGAGGTTCTATTCTATAATCAATAAATAATTCACAATCAATCCCTTAGTTGATAATTGATCCTATGAATTGGAAACCACTCCTTTTACCCATCTAAAATTGGTTCCATTAGTGGATTCATTAAGGTATACGATTATTGAACCAGTCTTCATGACATGAAATAATCTTAACTGCTTTTTCTAAACAAATTTATTGAAATACCAAAACCTGATTTATGAATCCTTGCCATGTGATCTCATTCTCCCTTGGTTTGTGATGTGTTTTGGTCTTCGATCCTTTGATGAACCTTACATTACATTGTCTACAACCTTGAGGTAGGAAGTTCCTTACTATATAGGGCTCTGGTATACACGAGTTTTCTTAGTATGATACTTGTGTTGGCTTTATTTTTTACCATACTTGTAAAATCCCAATATTTTAGAAGAACAAATATTTTTGATACTGTAAAAAATACACCACACCAAGCATAATTCAACTACGAAATAATATTATTTAAATATGATCGTTGTAATTGAACAGTTAAACTAGAAGGTATAAACATGATTAAATAATTTCTGATAATATATATATATATAATGGTTATATTTAATACATATTTATTTTTTAGTTATTTGAAAATAAAAACTCATTTTTTAGTAAATCCATTTAATTATTCAAAGATATATTTTCTTCAAAACAAGTTTTTATTGATTTTTATTAGAAAATGATATAACTATATTATGAAACATTTATAAATTATATTTGATAAAGAAAATACCATTTTCTAAATTAACATTCAAAAAATATCCTTTGGTGAAATTTTGAGTTTATTATGGAAAATTTAATTTTTTACAAAGAATGAAAAATAGTGATTTTATTAAAAAATGTATTTTAAGTATAAACCAAGTAAAATTATATTTTATATTATTTTTAAAATTTAATCTGTTAATTTTTATATAATATAATACAATAAAGGTTTTTGAAATGATTTTTACAGTTTAATTTAGAATCAAATTAATTTATATTTAAAAGGGGTATTTTCCAGAAACACCATTTTTCATTGTATTTTGTTGGTTTAATTTTAAATTAACTTCTAGTACATATATGTTTTGAATCCTATAAATTTTATTAAATAATGTAATTAGGGGGAAAATTTTATTAAATATATGTATTATATTTTTTATGAAAATGAATAGTAACCATAATAGTTTTGTTACCACTATAATGGGTAAATCGGGTAATTAAAGTTAAATATAAAATGATAATGACAATTAGATGACCATAACACTTGACTTAATTTTATTATATGATTCAATTTCATCCATAATCATTCAATATTCTATTATATATCCTTTTATTTCCATTTTTATGTGATTATTTACTTTCTAAAATTTTATGTAAAGAAAAGTAAAAAATGTCACACTCTTGTTTTAATAACTATAATAATTTTAAAATGGAAATGACTTGAGGATATGTTCAGTTATAAATATTATTTTTAAATATAAAAGATTTATCTTCATAATGGTAATTTATTTTTAAATTTTTAGTGAATAAATATTTACATTAAATTCTTAAACAACGCGGATTTAGTAATTATTCAATTAATATAAAAATAAAATAAATGATTTTAAAAATATTAATATTATAATTTTAAAGGATTAATGTGAACCATGAATTTTATAGATAAAAATAAAACATTATATAGTTTTGAATTAATTTTATTCAAGTTTTTTAGTATTTTTTATGTAATTAAATTCAAAGAAAATGAAGAGTACTAAAATTGACATTAATTATATTTTATAATAAATAATAGTTTACTAAATGATTTAAAATTATTAAAAATATTATTTTTGGTAAAATTAATTTTATATGGTCAATGAAATTATACATAGTCCATTTGTAGGATTTTCTTCATTCTATAATAAAATTATTTACCATTAAAGGGTATAAAACATAAATAGTACAGTGATTCTCAAACTGGTTAACGAAGTGATTAAAAATAATAAGGGTACAAATGTGATATAAACTTATAAAAGTTTTATTTTATGAAATTATTTCAACTAATAATCATCTTAAATTTTATTGTTATCATTTTTCAGTCATTTGGAATTCAAAATTAATTTATCTTAATTTTATATTTTAATAAATTCCAAGAGTTCCCCTCCACTCTCTAATAAAAGGGTGCCTCTTCTTCTCATTTCTACACACATCAAGAACAATTTGGTTCCAGAAATACTCATACAAAAAATTCATCACTTACCTCCATGTATTAAAGAGTCTTTTTTATCAAAGAACCCTCTTAGAAATGATTTTTTATAAACCTTATAATGTTGTCTGAAAAAAGAGGTGTCATTATTAACAGAGCATTTTTATTTTATTTATTATTCCACCTACTAAAAATATTATTAAACCGTTATGGGATATTAAAACCAATATTTTAAATATATTTAGATTTTATTATGTTAATTTAATAACCTATATCTATCTCTGACCTCTATCAAATGGGAAAGGAGTCCATCATTTGTCTGTACGCCAGACCAATGCCCCACAGAGTAATGTAATTCATTTTCCATCATCATCTCTCATGGACAGTTATAATGATTGATTTCTTTTATATATATCATTATCATGAAATATTTATCATTCTTTAAAATAAAATTTAACCCATAGTTTCTTACCTTTCCATACACATAAAATGGTAACGTCAATTGTGTATATGTGTATAATATCACCTCCACGAAGTGATGTGATTCATTTTTCATCCAAACATCGAATGGATGATAAATATATGTATAATTAAAGAAATAATATTATATTTATGATATGATGATCATTTTTTAATGATAAAATAATATTTATCTTCTTTACATAATGATCATTGAAAAATGGAAAGGTAACTCATGCATACATACGACCTACCATCTCCATAATTGTATCATAGTTCATTTTTCACAATAATCTTCCTTAATTCGTTTTAAAATTATAATTTATGAATAAAAATTATAATTATTTCATTATTTTTATTCTAGTGATTATGTAATAATGATCGCTTTGAAAATAGTCAACTTACCAAAGCCACTTTGGACTTATGGATGAAATATCATCAAAACATCCAATGTGAATATAATTAATTAAATAATTAAAGATATCATTTTAAGAGATAAAATAAAAGGAATCATAAAATTGAAAAAGGTTCTTAATAAGGTAAATAATTATTAGAGTTTTATTATTCAGTAGGATAAATAATGTACGTGATGAATCGATCTCTGGGTTAGGATGTTTCCTTTAAAAATCCTCCATTAAAGATTACATTAAAACTGTCATTTTCTTCGATGTCTATATTTTTAAAATTATTTTATGGATGAATTTATATGTTCATAAAGTAATTATAAAGAAAATTTTATGTCTCTATTTACTTTCTTTCAATTATTTTGAAAAGTAACATTTTTTACATAATTTTGTGACTTTCATTATAAAATAAAAAAGGAACATTCTATTTTAAGGACTACAGCGATAAAGTCTTTTCCTTACATTGTAATTTTTAGTTTTTTTCTTTTATTCCTTTATAATATTTCATGTCTTATTCAAATAAAAACCCTATTTTCCTTTACATTGGGAATTTTATTTTCATAAAATGGGTTTTAATGGAAAGAGTTATATCAATATCTGAATATGTTTTCTTATGGGTGCAAAGAACATTTTTATAATGCATGGTTTTATATATTCTGTTAGAGTTTTTGGGAATTTTTTATTAGGAAGAGTGGGTTTTTAATAAATTTAGGGAGGGTGATGCCCTTATATCTATCCAATTAATTGGGTAAAGGGATGGAGTTAACTTATTAGGTTTCCCCTAAGTGAATCTGATAATATACTGTGATGATTATTCAAAATATGGTACATAGTTAACTGATTAGGTTTCTCCTAAGATACAATGGGAATATATTTTAATGTTAATTATAAGTATAACCATGATGTTTCTTTGAAGTTTAATGACGATGGTTACTTCAATTATAACAATGATTGGTATTCTTGATGTAACAGTGAGGGTTAATCTATATATAAGAGTGATATAAAAATTATTCACATGTTTCCTATATATTTTATCTATGCTTGATATGGGTTTTAAAAGTTTAATTTGATCAAAAAGTGTGTGATTTTCATTTGGAAATGATTTATTTTATAATATCAAAGAATAATGTTACAACGGTAATTATTTTATGGATTTTCTTATTTTTCACGTGACAAACATATTTATTTATTTTTAAATCCCTTACTGAGATTTTTTTTTCTCACCCCACATTTTATATTTTTTTTCAAATGGTTTAAGGATGGTAAATGAAAAATTAGAAGTCAAGTTGAAATTCAAGAAGATTTTTTATGAAAATAAAAAAATATATTTTAAACGTTTTATATTATGTGGGAAATGGATACGTAGAAGAAGTGTCCCCCTTTTAATTTATGGGTTGCGACATAATTCTATAAATATCTAACCCTAAAAGATATTTTTAATTATAGAATGTGAATTCTAGTCTAAAGACACTATGAAATTTAATGTTTAAGGTTGATTCCTTACAATTGGTATCAGAGTAGGGTTTAGATTACTTTATACGTTATGATGTTTTTTGAACATAAGTTAAAAGTCTTATATAACCACAAATGTTTTAATTTTAGAGATAATTATAATCATTTTGGATAAAAAAAATAGATTTACAGATACCATAGTAAAGTATATATAATTATTTATCGTCCTCATAAGATGATTTATTGTAATTTTATTAATATACTCATACTAACCTTTTTGTTTTAGTAAATGGATGGATCTAGTAAGAACCAAAGTAATAGTGGATTTGAAGGAAAATGTGTTGGTTTTTTAAATGAGAAATAGAATGAAATGGGAGATTATTAAAAAATATAATGGTTATTATTAATCCTATATCACAAATTGTTGTTAACAACGTGAATCTAGGTGAGTTTCCAAACTCATAAAATAAGTGGTAACTGATGATCTATAGAATTTTAGGTAATAGATATCATAAAGGTAAAAATATTAAATGACTTATGTTCCAATAATAGGGAAAGAAGGACCTAGTAAAATGTATTGAAAGAAAAACATGATTTTTGTCTGTGGTAAAAGAGGCAATAAAGAAAAAATATAACAAGTAAAATGGAAATGTTTGGTTAATGCCATAAATAAGAATAAAGTTCAACCCAAGTCGTCCATTTAATGTTTTAAATTTCAGTAGTATGGGCATTAGAAAAATTCATGTCCTAGAAGAATATTAACAATAGGATCAACTAGACTATACAGATGAATGTTTAGTAATACCTCATGCTATTATTATTGAAGATGAAGGAAAATAAAATGGCATATGGAAGGTATGTATTATATCATGGATTATGTTTTGATATTATTGGATATTAGGGCATGATTCATATTTTTTTTGAAGGAATATTTATGGAATAAAATTAAAATGAATATTTAATAAAGAATTTTGAATGATTAAGTTTTATGCATATAGGGATTCCAGAGTTATGATTTAGTTATATATTTAAGGTTGGTCATAAGATCAAATGCATAGACACCCATTTTTGAGGTTTTATGTTATTGGAATATTTTGGGAGGAATTTATTGATTTTTGGTGTATGTTTGAATAATAATTAACCCTTAAGATTATAATATAAAAAGTTATTTAGGGAATAATACTCTTTATATTTTGAGGTAATAAGTTTAAAGGTATTGTTAACCTTTATGTTTTATTTTATCATTGATGATTTATTATATTTTTGAGGATTTTTATCATGTTTTTGGGAACATTATAGGAATTTTATAAAAATATTATGATAAAATGGACAACCCACAAGATAGGTGATGACCCATCACATCAGGTAAGGCCATGGTACTTGAACCCACAACCAAAGGTTGATAAGGGAACAACACCAACCACTACTCTATATAAATTCATGAGATGACCATGGTATTGAAAATTTATTTGATGATTAGGTGGTTAATGTTACTTCAAAAGAAGTTCAATATATTGGGAACCTTATTTGATTATGGTAAACTAAATATTATAGGATTTTATTGAATAACATTTTGGAATCATATATGATTTTAATGTGTCTTTATGGTGATTCAATTTATTTATTTAAATGACTAAAATATTTTTCTGATTAGATGATTAGGTCATATACATTTTAAGGTATATGATATTATGTTCATTAGAGAAAAATGTTAAATTTATTTTTTTGTAAAAATGTGTGATCCAATACAAATGATTTTTGGTTTTTTACCTTAGTCTATAATATTTTGAAAAATGTTAAGGTTAGTTATTTATCGAATGATCTATGTTAATAATTGGGTGTTATCATTGAGGCATTGGATATTAATATTGTAATTATTTATATGAAGGTTTATTATTTTGGGGACTTATCATATATTATTCTAACCATTTGGGAGTTGTGTAATTACTAAATATAGAATGTATATCTTTTATACATTTTTGAAATTATATAATATGATAGAAGTTAATTTTACTACTTCAAGCATAAAAAATTCATCCAAAATAATCATCATTTAGAGATAATGGAGAGATTTTGGGGGATGTTGATTAAAGGGTGAAATTATATTTATCAAGTAAGTATATTTCCTTATACTTTTAGTCTAGATAGTAATGGAATTCATAAACTCTAGGAAACAGATCTAAAATAATATGATATTATCGTCATTTATTATAAATCAATGGTCTCTTCACCCATCATAGATTTATGATTTTTTTTGTTTTTTAAATTTACCCTAACCATATTTTTTATCACTCTATATCAGTCATTGGGAATTATTTTTATCTTCAATGTCCATAATTTCACTTTCCACCAATGTTTTCCTACTTGGAAACCTAGTTATATGTTATTAGAGATGAGCTTCGTATTTCTCTTTCCCTCTTTTCAAGATGAAGTTTTATTAACCCTATTTATGATATGGGAATTCAATAAATGTATTTGAAAATGTAAACCTTTGATTACTATGATAACGTTAAAAATTGAGAGGATACACTTTATTAAATTGGATGGGAGTATGTAATATCCCAATATTTTATAAGAATGAGAATGTTTGAAAGTGTACAAAATATGCAACATCGATCATAATTGAACTGTGAAATATTATTATTTAAATATGACTGTTATATCCCAGACATTAAATTGGTGGGTACGAATAAGATTAAATTTTTATTGAAATATTTATATATATATATGAATGTTCATATCAATAAAAAATTATTTATTAATGATTAAAAAATTATCACTCAATTTTTAGTAAATCCATTTTATTCTCCAAAGATATGTTTTCTTGAAAATGGGTTTTACAGATTTTTGTGAGAAAATGATATAATTAATTTATGAAACTTTTAGAAATTGTATTATATAAAATAAATATCTTTTTTAAAATCATAATATCAAAATTATCCTATGATGGAGTTTTCAATTTTTTTTAAAAGTTTAATTTTTCAGGGAATAATGAAAAATAAATATTTTATTGAAAATGGTTTTTTATTTTAAAGTATTTAATAATTAAAAATTATATTTTGGATTACTGTTAAAATATTATTGGTTAATTTTTATTTAAAATAATTTAATTTTGGTTTTTATATAATTTATATACTTGAATTTAGTATGAAAAGTTTTTATATTTAAAAATGGAATTGTTTTTAAAAAAAATATTTTTCATCACGTTTTTCAGATTCAATATTAAAGTAAATTATTCTATTTCTATAGTTTGAATATTGAGAAAATAATTTCATGTTTTGAATTAGGTGTTCCATATTTGTTAAATAGTTCCCTTTTATTTTTGTCCATTATGAATAGAAACCGTAGTAATTTTATTACCATAGTAAAGGATAAATCTCGTAATTGAAGTTAAATATAAAATAATAAAGATTATAAAATGATCATAATAATTTACTTATTTTTATTGGACGTTTCTATTTTATCCATACTGATCCAATATTCTATTATATGTCATTTTTTCATTTTTAGGTTATTGTGACCTTTATAATATTTCATGCAAAGAAATGTCAAAAATATCACTCTTATTTTAAATAAATATAATAATTTTAACGTAGGGATAACAAAAATATATTTTTGGTCATAAATAAAATTTTGAATTATAAAATATTTATATTCATCATGGTAATTTATATTTTATTTTTAGTGAATAATTAATTTCCTTAAATGCTTACATAATACTGAAAAAGTAATTATTCAGTTAATGGAATAATAAAATAACAGATATTTAAAATATTAAAAGTTATATAATTGGAAAAAATAAATATTAGACACTAATTTTTTACATAATAAGGACATATTATAGAGGTTTTTATTTATTTTATTTTTAATCCCTTTGTTTTCGTGATGTTATTAAATTCAACGTAAATGAATAGTTCTGAAATTGACATTAATGATATTTTATAATAAATTATATTTTATTAAATGATTTAAAGCCCATAAAAATATTACATTCAACCAAATTAATGTTATATGGTTAATTACATCAACCATGGACCATTTAAGGTTTTATTAAATGATTTAAATCCTATAAAAATATTACATTCAACCAAAATAATGTTATATAGTTAATTACATCAACCATGGTCCATTTAGGGTTTTTTCAATTTATAGTAACATTTTAAACCTTTAAAGTGTGTAGGACATTAATATAATGGTAATTATAAAATGGGTTAAGGATGTCTTAAAACAAAAACAAAATAAGGGTTAAAATGTGATAAAAAATTCTCCAAACTTTATTATATGAGATTATTTAGACTCATAATTATCATATATTTTAGTTTTATTAACTTTTATCCTTTTTTACATAAAAATTTAAATATATTAATTCAATATGTTACGAAATTACATGAGTGATCCTCCCCTTTAATATAAAATAGCACCTATTCTCATTTCAACACATATCAAAAACCATTTTGTACCACCAAACCCTACCCAAATACCTTAATTTCACCCCTAATCACATATTATATTATTTTTTATCATTAAAACATCCTATAAAATATTTTAATGTAAACCTTATGTGGTTGTCTGAAGAAATGGTCGTGTTCTTAACCGAGTGTTTCTATTTTACTTCTTCTTCCACATCCATTAAATCTTGTTTAAACATGATGAGATAATAACACCAGTATATACCATATAATAAGATTTTATTATGTTAATTTAATATCCTATATCTTTCTCTAACCTACATCAAATGGGAAATGAATCCATTGTCCATGTGTATGGAGGACTTCCGCCTTGCAGATTGGTGTAATTTGTTTCCATCACCATCTATAATGGATGGTAATAGTAATGGATTCAAGCTATTTATACTATATTAATGAAATGTTTATAATTATAGAAAGAAAATATAAAAAATTATTACCTTTCCATACACTATAAAATGATAACATCATTCATGTGTATGTGTGGACTACCACCTTCACTAAGTGATATAATTTGTTTTTCATCACCACATCATATAGATGATATATATAAGTATAATTAAAAAAATATGAGATTTCCATGATATGGTGATCATTATTTAAATATAAAATTATACTTACCATATTTCTATAATTATCGTTGAAAATGGAAACGTTATTCATCTGTATGTATGGCCTACCATCTCCATGACCGTAACATTGTTCATTTTTCATAACCATCGTTCATGATTAGTTTAAAAAGTATAAGTAATGTATAAAAATGATAATTATTTTTTGGTTATTATTCTATATATTATGTAATAATTCCCTCTTAGACAATATTCAACATACAAAATCTAGTTTGGACTTATGAAACCAATATCATCAATATGTCCAACATGAATTTAATTAATTAAATAATTAAATATATCATGATATGATATAAAATAAAAGGAATAATAAAATTGAAAATAAATTAAATAATTAACCAAAGTTTATTATTTGGGATGAAAAATAATGTATTCAATGATTTAGACAATAGGTATGGGACATTATTTTAACAATCCCTTTTTAGTGTTTCCCGTAAAACTGTAATTTCCTTCCATGCCCATATTTTCAAAATTATTTTATGGTCATATTTATATAGATGTAAAAGAATTATAAATGAATATTTTATGTATTTTTTATATTATTTCAATGGTTTTGAAAAGGAATCCTTTTTTATTTTTTTTACTCTCTTCATAAAAAAAATATTCAATTTTAACATATACGGTGAAAATGAATTTTCTTACCGATATAACAGTTATATAATGTTTGGAATCCTTTATAAGATTTCATGTTTTATTCAAATAAAAACCATATTTACCTTTTTATGAGAATATTATTTTACAATAATGGGTTTTAAAGTAAAGGCATTTATCAATATCCAAAAAAATAATATGGGTGCAAAGAAGGTTTTTATGTTTCATGGTTTTGTATATTCTGTCAAGGTTCTTGGTTATTGTTTATGATGATGACTGGTTCCATTACATATTAAGGGAAGGTGATCCAATTATATCTCTCCAATACATTGGTTGAAGGGACCTAGTTAATCATTTCTATTTCTCCTAATATATTATGCGAATATACTATGATTATTATTCCAAATATTAGATAGAGTTAACCAATTAAGTTTCTAATAAGAGATTATGGGAATATATTATGATGGTTATTTCAAGTATAATTGTGTTGGTTATTTTAAGTGTAATTATGATGGTTATTATAAGTATAATTTTTATGGTTACTCTAGGTGTAACGTAGAGGTTTACTCTATATGTAAGAGTTATACAAAAATGATTCCCAAGTTTACTAATTGTTTTATCTATGCTTGCAATGATTTTTAAAATTTTCCTTTGAGAAAAAATTATGTTCTTTCTTATGTAAATGATTTATTTCTATAAGATACCAACCTTTTTAAAGATGTATCATTCTCCTTTTTAGGTATTATTGTACACGTATATTTGTCTTACTTTGGTTGAGGATTATCTATAGTGCATTTGGGTGATTTGTTTTTGATTTTGGAGGGTTTTGGGGAAGTGTACATTTAGCACACAGTTTTCCAAATTGTGCAACCTCCCCTAGAAATTTTTCATCACAAATATAGGGGAATTACAAGGTTTATGTACAGTTTTTCAAATCATTCCCCACTTATATGGTACATCCGATTAAGGTGCATGGGATTGGAAAACAGTGTCGAATCACAAAGGAAACCTTGCGTGTGGAAAATGAAACCCCCAAAATGTTATTTTAAAATTCATGAACCATAGATTTCATCCTGAATCACCCCATCTAAACCTAACCCAAAATAATTTTCTTTTAAAGGCCCCTAAGATAATTTCAAGGCTTCTCAAACCACATATGATGCGAATCAAAGATTCTAGGAATGAGATTAAACCCTATTAAGTATGTAATATCTTCCTAAATTGGATTCATCTCTCTCTCATTTCTCCTTCATGTTGGAGAGGGGTGATTTTTACTCCATTTTTTGATGGTTTAGGTCTATCTTTTGATTTATCTTATTTAGTGGTAATTTTTCCTAGGTTGTGATCATAAATCTCCTCTACCTCTCTATTTTTGACCGTTATATGTCAAATTTAGGGTTATAGGTTAGAGAGTGGCTGTCAATGAACATTAGGTAGGTGGTATAATTTCAATTTCCTATATTGTGTATTATAATTGTGTCTATGTAATTCTGAAATTTCAATTTTCACATTATTAAATTGAATTATTCTTAAAATATATTTCAATTAAGTGATTATTTTTAGATTGTGAAATAATTCAAGGATCTCATTGGACTAGTTGATGATTCTGAGACAAGACTTGAATGCAAATCCTTGGGGTGAGCCAATACACTTAAAATATTTATTTACAAATTGTAAAAAGCGGAATAATGGGTTGTGGGGTTGATCTAAATCCTTGATGCATGTTTGATAATGGGATTTAGAGTATTATCTGGCTAAATCTTGGAGGTTTAATGAGTTCTAAAATAAATGATGAGAATGGTTGATAAATTAGTTATGAATATGGAACCATGATATGTGATATTTTTTAATGATTGATCAATGATTTCTGGGTCAAGGACTACTGCTCCAAATACCCACAGGGCTCCAAACTACTACTCTAGGCCCCTAATATAAATATAATTATATGAATGTGATCACTGAGTTGTGGGACAGGAACTGCTGCTCAAAATAACCGTAGGGTTCTAGACTGCTTCTCTAGACCCCCAATGTATGAATGTAAAATTTGAATCAAATGAATAATGAAATACAAAAAATTAAGGATTTGTGAAATTCCTATAGTGTATGGTTCAAGATCAAGCATAGTCTAAAGCATGTATGTTTGGTTTGGTTGTAACCATTAATGTATGGGCCTATGTGATTTATTAATGAATTTTAAATGTGATAATTGATTACTTTGTCATTTTTACTTCGTTCTTTATGAAACTGTATACACTGTTATGGACTAGATGTTTCTTTAGTAACCATTAATAGTGGCCTACTGATTTGTACTTACACACTACTCAAGTTACCTGATCAGTACCTGATTAGACTCCATGTTTGTAAGGAAGGATGAGGGAAAGAGACCAATGTCAGATGGATGGGTTGAAATTATGGATATATCATGGATAAAGGAACCGGACATGATTTTGGAACCCACATCGGAGTTTGCAGGCTGTATTTATTTTTGTTTTTCATTTTACACTTAACACTGATATGAAATGACATATTTACTTCTTCGATTTTAGATATTGGTTTCCTATTAAAGATTCATCATGTGATGCTTGATCTTATATTAGTTTTGGAATTATCTTGGTTATTTATTCTTATAATTTGGATATTGTTATTGATTTCTTCTATTGTGATACTTTTATAAAGAGGGTATAGTCTCCCCACATTTCATATTAAACCCTTGCTACTAGTCGGTAGCCTCTGGCGTATGGGGAGGTGTGCCTTAGGTTATGTGGAGAACTAGCTCAAGGAACAGACATGTGGCACCCAGGTCTGGATGTTACAAAGTGGTCGCCAAGGAGTTTTATTTTCTTTTCAATTGTCTTGTTATTTGGGAAAAGTTATAAAAGAGACTAGTATGAGTCATTCCTTGGTCATAAGTTCATGAATGGGAGTATCTAACCCATGTTGGGGTGAAACCCAAGTACCCAGGGTGATATTTTTGTTCACCATTTTTTTTATTATATTTTATGTAATTTCTTATTGTTTTATGATATTTTACTCGTGGAAGATTATGGAATAGGAGTTGTGTACACATGTACCATTTTAGGCACTCGGGATTTTATGTGACATGCAATATTTTAGACATTCATAGAAAAACAAGTTTTGGGTGAATTGTTGAAATGAAAATGATTTTATTTATTTGGGTAATTTAAAATAAATGGTTTTAGATAAAGAATTAATAAATTAAAATGATGCTAAATGTGGTAATTTCAATTGGTGAAAATGTGAGTCTAATGGGTAAAGTACAAATATGAAAAGTGTTTACCATGTGTTGGACATGTCCCAAGTTATGGATGGTTAAGATTATTTATAGTGTTTTTATTTTAAACATGTGGCAGAGTAAGGGGTGATTATTATAATATTATGTGAATCCATATCATGTATATTTGATAATGATGTGTTATGTGTCCTTAGGAATGAGTTTGAAATTTTAGGGATATTCCTCTATGGTGATGCTTATTTATAGGATGAAAGGAGGACATTGGTGGAAATGTGCCTCCAGTAGTGGAACCATAGGCCTTGATAGTTCTGGGTGAAGGTCTAGGAGAGTTGTTCAAAGAGAAATTTTCTCACTTTATGTAGTTTAAGGAAGGAGACCCTGGGTAGGTAGTGTGGAATATGTTTCACCTTACATAGGAGTTCCAGTTTTAGCACCCTTCAACCATCACCATAGAGGGTGGGCATGAGGGAGTTGAGTTCTGGATTAAATCTATCCAGATAATTTGTGACCATTTAAGGACTCCTATGGTGAATAAAGTCGAGTTGGCTACTTATATGTTTCATGGATCAGTAAATCGTTGGTGGGATATTCACACTAAGGGTTATCAGATGGAGATCATGGTATGGGAAGAGTTTCAGGAGAATTTCTTGAAACACTTTTACCCAAAGATGCTTAGTTAAGAGAGAAAAGCTTTGTTTATATTGTTAACCAAAGGTAGTATGTTAGTAATGGACTATGTTGGGCTCTTCACTGAATTACAATTCTTTTCTCATGTATTGGTAGGAGATGAGGCAATTATGTAGAAATTTTTTTATAATGGATTTAAATGTGATATTAAGTCCCGAATTAATAGCTTTAAAATCAAGAAGTTTTCTAAAGTGGGGAATCATGATCTCATTTATGAGGGGAACCAAAAAGAGGATTATAGTGTAATTTAGGTGGTTTTTTCCAAATGGATAAGAGGTATGTCTTCTGAGAGTTGGTAGTGTCCCTATGAGAACATCAACTAAGGAAAAATAGAGTAGTAAGGGAGAAGGTTTAGTTAATCAAAGAAGTAAACACTTATAATTCCACTAGTGTGGTAGGTTGAATCACATTCGTATCTAGTGTAAACGAACACTAGTGGTGTGCCAATACTACGGTAGGATGGGTCACTTATATATGTATTTTAGAAAACCATGATAGAAGGGTGGTGATGGAGGATCTAGTCTGAATAAGAGTAATGGAAGGGGGTCTTCTACCCCATATCATTCAGGTGGTTGGAGTTATTCTGGTCGTGGTAGTTGAGTGGGTGGATGTGCTATCTCATAGAAACATCACCCTTATTAGTATATTAGTGCAGCTCAGGGAACTCAGACTACAACATAGGGAATATGGGAAGGAAAATTACATGTAGTTCTGCATTTATTTGTTTATAGAAAGGTTGGGACATTGATATTTAAAGGTACTATTATCATAGATTCTACACTTATTAGTTCCTTATTTGATATCAAAGCCTCTTATTATTTTATATTTTTTCAACTTGTGAATGGTTTGAGTCTGATGGTGGAGTTTGTGAGTGGGCTATAAATATCGACACACTATTAGGAGTGCAGTCGAGGGACATCTATCTATGCAAGGGATGTGCCTTCGAAGTTGGTGAGTACTATTTCCTTTGGGATCTTAACATACTTGACATGTTAGTTTTTTACTTAATTTATTGTATAGACTGTTTGGTGTCATACTAATCCGAGATTCATTGTTTCCATAGAAGATTAACCTTTATGTATCTTGAGGGTAATAGATATACTCATCATGGAGAGTGTGATATCTCGGAAATCCATATAGGCCCAATTCATCAGAAAATATGGGATCTCACCACCCAGATTGTAATTCTTTTACTCGATGAGGGGGGCATAAATAATGATGTATTTCCACCCACAGTGAATCAATTCTAGGGCATGTTTCCTGAGGACATGCCATAGCTTCCACCTAAGATAGATTTTGATTTTACTATTTAACTCGTGCCTATAGATGAATAATTTTATATTCCACCTTATCAAATGACCTAAAAAGATATTCAAAATATTAAGACTTTGTAGGAAGATTTAATGGATAAGAGATATATCCATTTTAGTATTTCACCTTGGGGTTCTCTAGTTTTTTTTTCAAAAAAGGATTATGGGATGTAAAATTTATGTGTTAGTTATCATAAGTTGAACTATATTACAGTGAAGAACATGTATCCACTTCCATGTAATTGTGATCTTTTTTATCAGTTTAGAGGAGCTTGTGTTTTCTCTAATATTGTCTTGATATCAAGGTATCATCAGTTGATATTTATACCTTCTAATATACAATGGAATATTATTATAAGAAGGTATAGCCTCTATGATTTCATTGTGATAGTGTTTGGGATGATGAACCCTCTTATTATGTTTATGGACTTGATGAATTGAATCTTTCAACCTTACCTGGATCATTTTGTTGTATTATTTGGGGATGAAATCTTTGGGTACTAAAAGACCCATAATGATCATTCCTAGTATATTGATATCATCTCGGGTACACAAAGAAAGAATTGTTTATACTCCAAGATATCGAAGTGTCAAATCTGGATTGACATGGTGAATTTATTGGGTCACATCATCTCGGATGAAGGTGTGTTGCTGGACCAAAAGAAATTTTAGGTAGTAGTTTCTTAGGACAAGTCGAAGAATATTCTTGATATTAAAAGCTTTATGGATTTTCAGGTTATTATCAGAGGTTTATCAAGGACTTTTACTATTTTAAAGCACCACTTTTTCACATTACCAAGAATGGTTCCATGTTTTAATGGTCTGGATCATAGGATAATTCTTTCCAAGAGTTAAAAAGGCATTTGACTACCAAATTGATCTTGATCCTGCCCGGTCCGAGTGAGGAGTATTCTTTGTTTTGTGATATGTTCGAGATCAGACATGGAATAGTGCTAATGTGTGGAGATTTATCTGTGGAATATGGGTCATGATAGTGGAGTCAACATGAGAAGAATTATCCTATGCATAATCTTGAGTTAGCTGTGGTGGTTTATGCATTAAAGTGTTGGTGAAATTCATATTAGATGAAAATTTTGACTATGTATAATGATCACAATATCTTAAATTAAATCTTCTTAAAATTAGATTTAAACCTCCAGAATTGGAAATGGGTTGAGCATATGTAGTCATTTGATTTTGGGATATCCTATACACTAAGGAAGGAAAACAGTTTTGTTGATGCTTTGAGCAGAAAGAAATAGACTCAGGCTATTCCATAGTCTAGTTATGAGTAGAATATAATGACCTTGGTGGTTGAGATGCATATTGAGGTTTGGTAGGGCCATGATCAGATGACCCTTATATCCTTTTTGGTTGATTATAAACTTTTTAGCTAGATTATGTAGTGGCAGTATGATGATCCAAAATGTTTTTCCTTGAGGGAAATCCTTGAAGGTGGGGATTCACCTTCCAATTGGACTATAGATGCTGATGAGATCATATATATTTTGGGTTGGGTTGTTGTGCCTACATGTATGTGTGATACATGAGTTTCATGCCTTGAAGTGAGCGGTGCATCCTAGTTTGACCAAAAAGTTATCATGACATGATTCGATATTATTGGTGTTCGAGCATGAAAAAAGATATTACAGATTTTGTGAAACGATACCACACATATCTGTATGTGATTAATGACTTGGTGGTTTGTTGCAGTTAAAATAAAAGTGGGATGCTGTTACTATATAAAATTTTATGAGTTTTCCAAGGATCCTTTAAAATAATGATGTGATTTGGGTGATTATGGACTGATTGACAAAAGTATACCATTTTTTCCTATCCAGGATACTTTTACCATAGACTAGTTGGGTGAGATGTATTTTTAGGAGATATTCCATTTTCATAGGGTGACACAAAGTATAGTCTTATATCGTGACTTAGGTTTTACTTCACACTTCTAAAAATAATTACATAAGGATTTGGGTATTAGTTTTTTTGAGTACGGAGTTTTTACCCATAGATAGGTGGAAAATTAGAGTATGTTATCCATGTGCAAGAGGACATGATGATAGAATGCATCCTAGATTTTGGTGGGTCTTAGGTAGAATCACTTATATCTTGTTAAGTTCACCTATAATAATAATTATTAGTAGACTATTCAAATAGCACCACTTGAGGTGATTTATGGTAGGCCATGAAGATCACCTTTTTGCTAGATGGAGGTGGATGAGTCGAAGTTGTTAGGACCAAGTTTCATATAAGAGATTTCAGAATAGGTGCGGTTAATCTAGAAACATATGCATATGGCTTAGAGTAGGTAGAAGTCATATGCTAATCGACAACAACTACCCCTTGAGTTTACAGTGGGTTATCATCTATTCCTTCAGGTGTTACCGAGATTGGTTCACCATCGGATTTGCATGTAGGAAATGTTGGAACCTAGGTTTATTGGACCTTTTGATATTTTAGAGATGATAAGATTAGTGGAATAATGATTGGATCTTCCACAAAGGTATGATGTTATTCATGATGTTTTCACATGTCATGTCTTCATTAGTATCACCCCGACATTTCTCATGTGACTGATTTTGATGATATTGAGCTTGAGGTTGATGCGTCCTTTGAGGAGCATTTGATTCGTGTTGTGGATATTAGTGAGAATGTGTTGTATGGAAATACAGTTCCAATATTATTATTGTTTTAGAATCAAAATTGTGTTCATAAGGAAACATGGTATAGAGAATCTCATATTTTATCCCAATGGCCCAATATTTTTACCCCAGAATCATAGTGATGCATGGGAGTGTATCTTAAGGATAAGTTATTATAAGGTGGGGAGATTATAAGATCATGACCTTTCTAGGGATGTGTCGTGCCCATTTTTAGGTATTCCATTTCCCTTATTTTAGTCTTACTTTGATTGAGGAATTTCTTTGGTGTGTTTAGGTGGGTTTTGGTGATTTTTGGGGGTTTTGGGTCGTGCACGGTTGGTACATGGTTTTCCCAAACTATGTTCCCTCTCCCTAGAAGCCATGCATCCAGGACAAATAAGAATTTCATGGTTGGTGCACTGTTTATGAAATTGTGTTCCTCGTATATGAAATTGTTCCACCCCCCATATAGTAGGGGCACACGATCAGGGAACACAATTTTGAAAACCATGCGGTCGTGCCCAAGAAACCATGTGCGTAGAAAATTAAACCCCCAATATTTTATTTTAAATTTCCTAGACCGACATTTTTCATCTCATATCACCCTCGCTTGACCTAACCCAAAATCTATAGCTTTTGAAGGATCCTAGGAGGATTCCAAGTCTCCCAGAACCTCTTCTGGGGTGAATCAAATAACTGGTGAAATATATCAAACCCTATACAGTATGTAATATCTTCCTCATTTGGATTCCTCCCTCTCATGTTTCTCCTTCCCATTGAAGAAGGAGGATTTTTACTCTATTTTCAGTAGTTTAGATCTAGGTTTTGATGGATATATTTTCTTTTAGTTTTGGTCCTAGGTTTCAATCATAGATCTCCTATGTATTTTTTTCGACCATTTTATGTCAAAATGAGGGTTATTGGTCATAAAGTGTTCATCAATGAACATGAATTAGGTGTTCAATTTACCAATTATTATAGTCATGATTATAATTCTGTGTATTTAATTATGAAATTTAGATTTCCTCATTATAAAATTTCATTATATTGTAAATTTATTTAAATTAAATGATTCCTTTGAGATTTTGGAACTCCTCGTGGATCTCATTAGACCCGTTCGTGATTGTGAGATCGAACCTAAATGGAAACCCATGGGGTGAGCCGATACACTTAAAATGGAGATTTATGAATTTAAAACAGGGAATAATGGGTTATGTAATTTATCTAAAGCCTTGATACATGGTTGATAATGGGATTTATAGGATTTTTTGGTTTAAACATGGAGAGTTATTGAGTTGTAAAATAAATTATGAGTATGATTAATAAATATGTTATGAATTTAGATCCATGATATGTGATATTTGTGAATGAATGATCAATGAGTTATGGGTCATAGACTACTACTCTAAATACCAATGGGGTTACAAATTGTTCCTCTATGAACCCAAGATAAATATATTTATATTCATGTGATCAGTGAGTTCTGGTTCAAGGAAAACTACTCCAAATACCCATAGGGTTCCAGAATACTACTCTAGTCCCCTAATGTATTAATGTGAAATTTTAATCAAATTAATAATGAAATCCCATGAAATAATGATTTTTAAAAAATTTATTGTGTATGTTTTAGACTCCGGCATGTCCCAAAGGAGGAATGTTTGGTTTTGGTGTCATCGTGAACCCGAGGGGCTATGTGGTTGACTAAATAATATGAAATGTGAAGACCATTTAATTTATCAATTTTAATTTATTATTTACTATATACACTTTTATAGACTAGATATTACATTATATTTTTCCATGGTGGACTACTAAGTTGTACTCACACCCTACTCAGGTTTCCTAATTGTTACCCAAATAAACTTTATGTTTGTGGGATAGGATCATGGGAAGATCCCTATATTAGATGGATGAGTTGAGATTTGAGAAGGAGTATCGATTAAGGAAAAAGTCATGATGTTGGGACCGACATGGTATTTTTTAGGGTGTCTTTATTTTGGGGTTTCCTTTCACCATTAACTCTAATATGACATGACATATTTACTACTTTAGTTTTGGATATTAGTTTCCTATTTTGGATTTATCATGAGATGGTTGGTATTATATTGGTTGTGGTATTATCATAGTTATTACTTGTTATTATTTGGATATTTTTATTGATTTATTTTGTTGTGTTTCTTTGATAAATAAGTTATTGTATCCAAATGTTTCATAGTAGCCCGTTTCTGGTAGTAGAGAACATGTGGTGTTTGGGGAGGCATTCCTGGGGTCATCTGGTGAACCAGCTCAAGGCACTGGCATGTGGCACCCGGTTCAGGATATTAAAATTTAATAATCTCAAATATTAATGTTATAAAGATAATTATTATATAAGATTTCATGTTTTTCATTGAAATAATTTATATATTTCTTTTTTACGACCCTTACTAATATTTTTTTGTTCATCCCAAGTTTTAGAAAAAACGTAGGGTTTAAGGATGGGTAAGGAAAAACAATAAGTCATGTTGAAAGTCATGAAGATTTTTCATGGAAATAAAATATTCGTTTTTAAAAAAGATTTATATTATAGAAATATTGGATACTGAGAAGAAGTTTCCACCTTCTAATTTATGAGTTATGATATAATTCTCTAAAACTCTAAGCCGAAAAGCTGTTTGGGAGAGAAATAAAGTGAATTCTAGTCTAAAAACACTGGAAAATGTAATATTTAAGTTTATGTCCTTACAATAGTTGTTTTTTATCACATGTGTATTTATGTGTGTCCTTTAAGATCTATTTATGATGCTTCATTCCATGAGTGTGATTTTGTATCTTATTTATTCATACCATATTTTCATCACATTTATTGTATGTTGCTACTATTTTCTCATAATGATATGATATAATTTGTTTTATATGATCTACCTTTTTATATGGGTTATGATTCCATTGGATGTATTTTTCTTATTGAGGAAATCATGTGGACCATTATTATGTGATTTTACCTTAGAGGGGGGGGTATGCATGACTTGTTGGGATTGCAATGATGGACCTGAGAACAAGGTAGGGATACAATGGCTCCTCACAAATGTTGTGTGATTCACTCAATGACTAGTGTATTCCAAGTAGGATGTTTACTTAAGGCTAGGTGAATTCTAGGTATCATTATCACTTGATGCTTAGTGGATTTTAAGAACATAACTCGCTTGATTCCCAGTGGATATCAGGTAGCTGATTCACACAATGTCATGTTTTATGTTTACTATCCTTATTGTTAGTTCATGATTACATCTGATATATTGATATTCCTTCCTACATTGAGTTAAAATAGGTATAATTGGGGCTCATAGTAGATTGGTTAGAACACCATTTCTTGGTATGTGATTGTTTACACTTTCTAATGCATTTTTTATATTTGTGATATTCACCAGTTATACATGTGTATATTTTTCAAGGATTTATTGGTGGAGTCCTACTGGATTTTATTGCTCCCAACCTCCGTTGGCATCTCAATGTACATATATAATTCATGTAAAGGGATTCAGGCAAGGAAAAGGGGCCCATAAAATATGGTTGATCCCTTGATTATGGAGCTTGTGGAAAGATCAGGACAGACTCTAAAGGATACTGTAATTTTATTTATTTATCTTCCTACACTTATACTCTGGTTTAGATTTCCACTTTGGGAGCCTGTTCATTTGTTTGTATGACATGTGTGCCATTTGTTACTATATTTTATATTATTATTGATATTATGATTAATATATTTTTATTTATCTTTATTTTATTTATGTATGTAGATAATATAGAGGGTATAGTCTCTCCACAAACATTATTCAGTCTCTCACTACTAGTCTGAAGCCTCTTGCATATGTGGAGGCACATATGAGGTCATGTGACTCTTTGGCTCAAACAAAGTTTTTCATATCGGGGCATTATAAAATGGTATTAGAACTATAATTTTATGTTTTCCCAGAGGATCAAGATAGATGTAGTTAGGGAGAAAGGGATTTGGTTGGGGTTCTCAGTAGTAAACTCATACAATGTTGAATCAGGCAGGTCATGCATCTTAGAGATAAGGTCCTAGAGCTGATGTGGATCGAGTTTATGTAGTAGATTAGATTCTAGAGTATGGTGTTCAAGGACTATCTACTATTCAAGGTACATTTTCGATCACTTATATGTTATCTACCACATTTTTTAATACCAGTTATTCTCATACCTTTATCTCTCCACAATTTATTACTGAACTTGACTTTCTAGACAAGTTACCTTTTGAGTTTATTTCCCTTAATACATTATTGGGAATGGAAGTGGGTTCTATTTAGTGATGAACAGAGTGTCATATAATCATTTATGGTTATAAAAACCTATGGGATTTCATGATTCTAGATATGATAATCATTTATGGGAGTCTTGGCATGGATTGGCTGACCAATTCCATACTGACATTGATTGTATCAGAAATGGGTATATTTTACATCAAAAAAGGGTGAGAAGTTCATGATGACCAATGAATGGGAGTTGGGAGTAGGTATATTTGGTCTAGAATTGTGCTATCTTAGGATGATCACATATCATATTATAGTCTTGGCATGTTCAATACTATCTTTGGTAGTCCATGAGTCTTTTCCTCCAACTTTGGATATCTATCAGGATATCTTCACAGATGACTTCATAGGAATTCCTCCTAATAGAGGTGTTGAGTTCAAGATAATGTTCATGCTAGGAGTATTGACCATTTTAATAACCCAATATCATATGGTGGTGGCTGAGTTAAAGGATATCAAGGTATTACTCAAGGAATTATAGAATTATTAGGCCAAGTACTTCACCATGGGGTGCACCTAGTTTTTTTCAAGAAAGCGTATTGTAGTCCTAAACTCTACGTATACTAATAGAATCTAAATCCAATGATGGTGAAAAATATATATAATTAACCTATTATTGAAGGTATATTTAATCAGTTATTGAAATACCAGTGGTCCTCCAAGATTTATCTTTAATTAAGCTATCAGTAGTTTTAGTTCAAGAAGGATAACATCCCAAAGATAGCATTTAGGAGTATGTATAGACTATATAAGTACTTGGTGAGGCTATTTGAATTAACCAATGCACCACCAATGTTCATGGGTATCATGAACAAGATATTCTTCCCATTTCTGGACTCATTCAACATAGTTCTCATTGATGAGGTTCTCATCTACTCACCGACCCTAGAGAAGTAGGATAGACATATCGAGATAGTCTTAAGAACACTTAGAGCACATTAGATTTATGAAAATATTTTAAATTGTATATTTTGGATTTTGGGGTTGAAATTATTTTTGAATGTGATGTTTAATACCATTATATATATGGATCTAGATAAAGTTTATGCGGTCATATCTATGACACATCCCGAGTATGTGTTCGAGATCTGGAGATTTCTGTGTTCAACAGGATACTTCCAAAGTTTTATCCAATAATTCTCTCATTTATCCATACACTTGACTATTCTAATGAAGAAGGGAGTGGTGTTTCACTGGATATTCCATTGTGAATAGGTGTTTCTTGATCAGGAAAGGGGGTTTACTCTAACTCCAAAATTTATACTTCTTGAATCATGGATTTCTTATTCTATATACTATGATGCATCAAGCATTGGTTTGGGAGTGAGTATCTGATGTTCAATCTCGATGTCTTGAGTTTTTTTAGAGAAAACTTTAATGTAAATTATCAATCATGAGAAGTCATTGGAGATGGATAATTGCTACATGATTGCTTGTGTTAGATGTATGAGATGTTTAAAGTTGATAAACTCACTATTACTATGATTTTTTGTCTCTTTAATCACTGTTTTAGAGGACATACATTAAGATATTGTGGATTTCACGATGATATTTTAAGGAATATAACTTAAGGGATGAAAAATGGCTAAAACAAGGAAACCAACTAGCTGATAGGGTTCCAAAAACTAGCTGGTTGTACTGGAACAGGGTTTGTAAAAATGTAAAACCCACCATCCATCCAATGAGGCCCACTAGATTGATAGAGAACCCAATCCACAAGTGCATTAAATACACCCATTGATTTTAAAATCACATAATTTGACACCTTGATCAATAACCAATTCTATATCAAACCCCTATTTTTAATTAAATACCTCTCCCCTGGACTCTTGAATCCCATCATTCATCTCCCATTAATTCATCAAGATGGGACCAATATAGTGAATCATAAGAGGTGATTTTCTCTAGATCTACACTAAATTATTCATAGTTCTTGAAAGATAAGTATGGATCTATATCAGATCTGTGACTTCCATAAATATATTATGATGAATTATTCCTTTCTCCATAGATCAGTGGTGGATCTATTGATTTGATTAAATTACTTGATAAAATCCAGATCTACCATTTAATATAGTTATTTTATGGGTATGTGTTTATGGATCATCTTTCCATACATATTATTGATGGAGTATTGGTTATAAAACCTGAATCCGTTGATGATTATTTGGTAGATTGGTGGAGATATTGACATGCCAATGAAAACCCCCTTGACCAAAGTTTTAACTATTAAGAACATTGGATGTTTTGAGGTAATTCATCAGAGATCAATCTTCTTGAGACTCACCTTTTCGTGAATCTATTTTCTAATGAAAGATTGGTGATAGATCAATTTTCATTATCTATAATTGAGGTTCTCTTCTAGAATCGATGAGTAATTCATTATCTACTCCTCAATCAACAATGTATCTAGTGAATTGGTGACCTATAGTTTAATATAACTTGTATTAAGTTCTATTAGAAGACTACTTAAGGTAACTGATTCTAAAACCGCCCTTCCTGACTTAAAATCCTCTTGAGTCTTCATTCTAAACCTATTTCCTTACAAACTAAAACCCGACATATGATTCCTTAACATGTGAGCTAATTATCTATGGATGTGTAATGTGGTTAACTAATCAATGCTTTGATGAACCTCGGAGTACATCATCAAAAACCCTGAGTTAGGAACCTCCATAACATCTAGGGCTCTGATATACACTTATTTCCTTGGTATGATCCTTTTATTGTCTTTATTTTTTTCCATGACTTGTCATGATCATGCATTATGAGAAAATGTGTAATTGTGATGCATTATTTGGGGCTAGGAAGTGTCCCATCACAAATTTTCCTATAGAAAAAGTCATTTGAGAAAGAAATTTTTTTCTATTGTATATGAGTGTAATTTGCAATGGGAAAAGTAACCCCTCAAAAATACCTTATACGTGCATGAGTGTCATTCCATGGGAAATATTATTTATGATAGTTAATAGTGTTGAATTGTTACATCAATAGCTGTTATATATTCCTCTATGACTTTTTCTGGTAGATTTTATTATCCATTGCAAAAGGTCCTCAAAAATCAACTTCAGCGACGGATAAAAATTTATCACTAATAACCCAAGAAAATTGAAAGTTTATAAAAATCACATGATCTCCTTTATCCATCCCTCCTCCCCATTACTCCCCTTCATGCACGGTTCCGTCACAAAACCCTTGGATTCTCCCCACCCTGAAAAATATCTTTCATCACACCTATTTTCTTGTAGATTTGTGTTCAAATCCAAAAGGAATGGACTCCTATTTTATCCTCTTTATCCGTTTTTTATTTCTCATTAAATTTTGGAGAATTTAGTTTGGTCAACCCCTAGTTTAAATATTGACCTAATATTTATGGTTTATTTGGTATTTATGCTTATTGAATGTTTATTATTCCCTATTTTGGTGTCAACCAACTCCACAAAAGTTTATTTCAATTGATTTTAGTTATTTTCCTCATTTTTTAACCTTTATATTTAATATGTTTTTCTGTTTGGTATTTACGGTTACTGCAAGTATATTATTTTATGTTGTTTTTTGAAATATGATTATTATTGAAGTTATTTATATGTATGTATGATATTGAAAAAATTTATATAAATATATTTAATTGGAAAATTGTATTTCATTCTTATAGTGAAATAATTTTTGATGAATTATGATAATTCTTGTATTGTGGTCGTGATGTAAAACTATGTTTGATTATTTTATTATGATTGGTTTCCATTTATTTAAAACATGTAAAAATAGTTTTGAAAACATTTATATATATATATATATGAACATGTGAATATACATATATAAATTTTTTTAAAAATGTGTATAGTAATATGTATATTTATTTAAAAAACAATTAAATATATATTTAATGTATATATATTTGATTAAGACTTCATGTAATATATATGTATATATATTAACATTTGAATATGAATATATAAAAATTCATAAAAAATTGTAAGGTTTTTTATATATATACATATGTATAGATATGTATGTATGTATATATGTATGTATGTATGTACGTATGTGTGTGTATAGATGTATGTATGTATATTTAAGGACCCTAGGTCACCCTGAGAGGGGTGAATCAAGGTGTCAACTTTTTCTCTCATTTATTGGATTTTGTTCCCACTTTGGTTGGATCTTAGTTAAAATTATATTATGGATATGTGTAGTAATTAAAACATTCACATGCCTAAGGACAACACATCACTTTTACTTGCTTCACTACTAAGGGTTGCGTCCAAGGAGAATACGCTAACAGGTTTTTGGTCGTAGCTAATTCAACTCTTCTTCACTAGCTACAGATTAAAAGGTTCATGTATAGTCACTATATCCCAAGAACACTTCCTTTACAAAGATTCACGGATAGCTCATTGCTTCCCCTGGATCACTACCATAAACTCCCCATGGCTCACTTACCTGGATAGGTCTTCAATCAGTTTATTGACATGAAGGTTGCATCAATAGATAGGAATGAAAGGCTTTGTATCATGTTCAACATGAGACTTTTCTTACATCAAGGAATAGATTTGATGTTCTTTATTGTTCAATCTTCTTTTCCAGTTCAACAACCAGATGTATTAATACTTCTTAATCTTCTTGGCCAGAATCACAAATTCTTTTGAGATTATTCAAACACTGAAGAATTGTTCACTAGGCATCATCAGAATCAACCCTTATTCTTCCATGTGTGCATGTGACCATGCATGTTACAATTTGTAAATTCTCTTCCTCTTCTTATCTCTACACATGTGAACCCTCAGTTTAGGATTCTTCTCTTCAAAGTATTCACGTATTCATGTGCGTTCATGAATGCATGCACTTCCTCTTCTTTTTTCTTGTGTGAAGGCCCAAATGGGTATTGTTCCTTAAACTACACATGCGGCCTCTTCTATCCTTTTCTTAGCAAATGATTCAGATATGCTTGGGATTTAATTTTTTTCTTCTTCAAATCATTCATATAAATGCATGCACTCACTTCCCATCACCATACACATTATTTTCTTCTCCCTTTCTCAAAACACATTGTTCACTTTGATTTTTTTAATGCAATGAGCATGTAATTTTATTCAAACTTCAATGCTTGTATTTTTGTGTCCCTTATCTATACACACATCTCCTCGGGTTTGTTATGATGTTCCGGTTTTCCAAATTCACACCAAGGGTATGGAGTTTTTCTATATACAAAGTGTGCAGGTCTCCTTTGTAAACTAGAATGGTTCGCAGCTCCTCATTACGCAGCGGATGTGTGGGATTCCTTCGCATACAATGTGGTATGAGGTTCCCCTAAATGGTTTCTGGTTCTCTTGAGTAGTGTTGGCTCTTATTTGGGGAACCAGATGGTCCACAGTTCACCTTCGCGAACTGATTGCTACACAAGACTTGTCTTCGTGAAGCGAGTAGTATGTGGTTCTCTTCTTCGCCAGAAACAGTGGTTCATTAGACTTCTATATTTCGAAAACCTAAATGGTATATGGGTCTTCTCTTCCTCGCGAACTAGAATAGTATGCAGGATACACTTCCCGAACCTAGAACGGTTCACGGATCACGCTTTTTTCCTTTCTGATCGGAAGAATGAAGAGACTGTATTTATCAAAAAAAGGGTCTCTCAAAGGCTTGGGAGCAGCAGCCCTTCTCGAATTAGTGGGTCTCTTTTTATAAGAAAATATCATATATTTTATGTGTTCGAAGTTGTCGATATATTTCTTGAAGATCACGGTTATAGAAATATTCAAACCATGGGTATGATATACACCAATATTCTCGGTTGTTTACTTTATCCTTTTTTATGTGTGTGGCTTCCTAATTTCATGTTGTAATCATCCTCAGTGTATCCAAAGATGAATGCATGCAGATCTCTTATCCTTGAGCGCTTAACAGGTCACAGCCTCCGACAATGCATGCATGAAAATGTAGGTGCATTCATGGTATCATGTTTCTTGGATGATGTGTATGTAGTGGATTTTCTCTTCTATAATGACTAGAGGATCAATCATGGAGGTTTGGTAGCTTCTTTGGTGCATGGGTTCGCGTCGGGAGGCCAGAGGTTGAAGAAGAACCTCGGTCAAATATTGGACATCTCCAATTCTACCACACGCAACATGGGGATAATGAACATCACGGATTATTTCGCTGGATGTGGGATGTGATGTGTGGCTTAGATCTCGGCGATATCAGCTGGATGGTCAGGAAAGCATCCGCTATTTTAAAGACTTGTCTCACATCGAAATGTGGAATGTTTTTTGGCTTCTTTAAATAACAAGTTTCTCCATCATTTGGTCAGAAATCTTCTCTCCCCCCTCCAGTGCTGCCCCACACTAGTTCTATGCGATCACGCTCTTAGCTTCTACTCTTCCTCATAATGTACGCACCTAGCACCCACTATGCATACCCTGGGGAATTATACATGGCCCCCATGTGCCTCTTACTAGCTGGTCTGGATGGCTTCCCCATGGGCGTAGTCAACCCCTATGGTCCCACATAATCCTCGCATTGAGGTTGGCTGGCTGGCTAGTGGGTTGTCCCTATTTTTTAGTTATGTCTTGTAAAAATACTTATTAGAAGACTAAGTATGCATTGAAATGCAAGGCCACTTTCTATCTAAAAACTCCTACATTGTCTACCTTAGAATTCCAAACCTCCTCCACACCCTCTTCATCTTATTTTATTTTTCTCCTTCCAAAGAACACTCCAACCATAATAATACACATATTTTTTAACAAAGATCAAGGTCAAAAAATGTCGGATTTCTATTCTCCAATTCACTTAGGAGAGTTCCTTTATTCATGTTGATCATAATTGAAATCCATTGACACCCATTGACAACAAATACAATCTTCGTACACAAAGTAGTCCCAAAATATCTCCCTTTGTGTTTTTTTTTTCAATATATCAGCATTATCTTAAATGAGCATGTCAATTTCAGAATGAGAGTCTTCTATATTATCTCTCTCATTCAATTTCCAACTTTCATTTCACTTTTTCTCTCCCTTATTTTCAAGAAATACAAAGATTATGGTAGAGAGAGTATCATTCCATACATAGAAAATTGTGCCATCATTCATTTCAATCCAATTCTACTTGATCAATTCTAAGTGTAGAAAACAAGATGATTTGATCTAGACAAAAAAGTTTCCCATTATCCCCTGATCATGATACCTCATGTGATGAGAACTTTTGTACCTGTCTTCAAGGGCCTTCATAATTTTCTTATGACACTGATTGATTTAGTTTCTCCCCCTTTGTAAAATAATTTTTTGTTTTGAGTCACTAAGGATGAGATATTGAGAAATGACATACCTTTTCCAATGACATGATCTATATACAATCTTTAGAGAAACTGAATTTGATTCCAACTAATGTTGATACTAATTTAAATAATAACTCTAGTAGATTATTTTTGTGTCTCCCCCTCAAGGGAATACTTCTCATGTTCTACCCCTAATTTTTTTCTTCACCTTCAATTCCCAATAAAATTAATACAAGACAAAAGGTATTAAGGGAATAAGGTGGATTATTCTTTCTTTCTTCAATGTTAGCAAGAAAGATGAGATTACTTTCTCAAACAAGATGATATGTTTTCTCCACTCCTCACACTTGCACATTTGATATTCAGTTCCGAATTTGGTGGTGTGGATCACAATATATCTTCCATCTCTGTTTGTGAGTATTCTATCCTCAAAAGCTTTCAAAACACTAGAATCTCTTGAAGAAACTATCATCTTCTTGAGGTATTCTTCTTGATCAAGAATTAATGCACTACAATTCTTAATAGTGTGTCTAGCCTTGTTTCACCTCACACACAAGACTTCTCTATCTTCATGTGGAATCTTCTTATTTCCTGTTGCACTAGCCTTAGCCTAGGAATCTCCTTTCATTATCATTCTTTCTAAATCTTCAGGACAGATAACCAATATGTCTCTGGGAACTATGGTAGAAAGTTTGGATTTTCCACATGGACTCTTCCGGGTGTTATCTTTTTTAGGAATTATTTTGGATGTATCAGTCTTCAACTTAGTGTATTTTGAATCCAATTAATTCTCAATTTTTCTTCTTGGAGTCTTCTTTGGAGAATTTTCATTTGAATTATTCTTCTGATTTTTTCTCAAGGTAGCTTCTTCTTTTCTTAGCTAGATTCAATGGTCTTCAGTTTTTATCAGCTCTGGATATATTGGGAGATAAGCATGCTCCATTTTTATGATCACCCCCATTGCATACATCATGGAAGTTTTCTAGAATTCCAAATTTGTATGCAGTAAACAAATGCTTATGGATCTGTTGATGTCACTTCTTCTTCTATGATTTTCTTCCTTTTGAAATAGGATCTCTTTGTGATTTTTTTATTTAAAGGATTGTACCAACAATCCAGTGCACAATGCCCAAATCTGTTGGTGCACCTACATTGACCCACAAATATTGTCTTCTTGATATCTTTTATATATGATTTTCGGTCCTTCTTCTTAATGTGTTGTTCTCTATTTGTGGAACTATCTTCCAACTTCTTCATCTTATACACCCTATCCATGGTGGTGGGTTTCTTCTCCTAACCTTTCCACATCCCTAATTGTTTAGTATTTTTATTCTAACCATCACTTTTAGTAGAAACATATTTAGAAACAATAATACAAGTTGGTATGGATGGTACCTTCAGTATATCAGTTGTTTGTGATAGATCAATTAGTGAATTCATGATATTCATATCACATGTGTGAGGTCTGTTGGCTTTAAAATCCTCTAGTGAGAACAGAATAGTAACAGTCATTGTTTCTTGAGATGGATAATCAAGGTTTGTCATAATATTATTTTCAAATGTTGGAGGTATTTTAGCTTTAGAATCCCTCAGTGAGCGTTGAGTGCCAGCAGAAACTGTTTTATTCTTTTGTGAAGTTTCAATATGTGTCTTATCAAGATTGGTCAACTGGGATTCCAATGTTAGACATTCCATATTAAGGATGATCTCCTGATATTCAATCATGATCATCTTCTCATGAAAAGCCTTTTTCAATATTTCAACCCCGTCTTCATTCAAATTAACTTTGGTTTGTAACAATGAGTTAATTTCATTGAATTTCTTGGAAGTTTCTTACAAATTTATAACCTTGATTTCAGTGCTCTTTTTCAGATCAACTTTAAATGCATTGATATTTTCTTCCAGAGTCTTATTGACTCCCTCTTTCACTTCAAAATATTCAATCCATCTGGTGATCTTAAAAAAATCTGACACTTTCTTTACCAAGACTTCCTCCATATTATCAGCTTCTCTTTCCAGTTGGATGATCTCATCCTCCAAACATTGAAATATTCTATAAATAGAACCAACTCTTTCTTCAGGAATATCATGCAGATACGTTCTTAATTTCTCCTTATCACCTAAAAATGAGATAAAAGTGTCTTCCTTTTCTCTGGTAGAAAGCTGATCCATCTTCTCTTTGCTTTCCAAGCCTGATATTTCTTCATTATTGGAAGAGCATGGAGAACCATACACTGCATCTTCTCTAGACATTAGATACTTCTTCAACTAATTCTTCTCTTTCCTTTTACTATTCATCATGGTCTGGTTGGGTGAAGAATTATGCTCGGAGATAGCCGAAATTTCATCAAGACTGGTCTTCATTGTTGAATCAAGAAGGAAAACTCAAATCCTCTTCTAAATAGAATTACCAAAGAGTATTCAACATATGTAAACCATTACTATCTGATACCAATTGAAGGACCCTAGGTCCCCCTGAGAGGGGGGTGAATCAGGGTGTCCACATTTTCTCCCATTTATTATATCTTGTTCCCATGTTGGTATTAACTTAATTAAACCTATATGATGTATATGTGTAGTAATTAAAACATTCACATGCAGAAGGACCACACAACACTTTTACTTGGTTCTCCACTAAGGGATATGTCTAAGGAGCATACACCGTCAGGTTTTCGGTCGTACCTAATTCAACTATTCTTTACTAGTTGTGGATTACAAGGTTTGGGTATAGTCACTCTATCCTAGGCACACTTCCTTTACCAAGATTTAGGGGTATCTCACTACTTCCCTTGTATCACTTTCGTAGACTCCCCATGGCTCACTATCTTGGAGAGGACTTCACTCAGTTTATCAACTTGAAGGTCGCTTCAATAGATAGGCATGATAGCCTTTGTCTCCTTTTTAGTATGAGACATTTCTTGTACCGAGATCTAGAGTTGATTCTCTTTAATGTTCCATCTTCATTTCCAATTCAAAAACCAGATGTAATAAGAGATCTTATTATTCTTGGACATAATCACAAATTCTTTTGTGATTATTCAAACACTAAAGAACAACTCATTAGGCATAATCATAATCAACCCTTATTTTTCCATGTGTGTAGGTGACCATGCATGTGACAATTTAGATATACTCTTCCTCTTCACCTATTTACACATGTGCACCCTCAGTTTAGGATGCTTCTCTTAAAAGTATTCACATATGTATGTGTATGCATGAATTCATACACTTTCACTTCTTCATTATTTTGTAAAGTCCCAAATGGGTATGTTTTATTTAATTAAACATGCATCCTCTTCTCTCCTTTGATCTGCACTTGATTCAGATATTCTTTAGATTTAATTGTGTTCTTCTTCAAATCATGCATATGAATTCATGTACTCACTTCCCATCACCATGCACATTCTTTTCTTCTCCCTTTCTAAACCCACATTGTTCACTATGATTTGGTTATAGTTATGATCATGTGATTTTATTCAAACTTCAATGTGTGAATTTGGTGTCCCTTATCTGCACACACATCTCCTCAAGTTTGTTATGATTTTCCTTTTTTCCTTATTCACAACAAGGGTATGGAGTTTTTCTATGCACAGAGTGTGCAGGTCTCATTTGCGAACCAGAATGGTTCCCATATCCTCCTTACTCAAGGGATGTATGGGATTCTTTCATGTACCATGTGGTATGTAGTCCCCCCAGATGGTTCGTGGTTCTCCATAGTAGTGTGTGGTTCTTCTTTGTGGAACAAGATGGTACACAGCTCACCTTTGCAAATAGAGTGGTATGCAGGACTTCTCTTCGTGAACAAAGTGGTATTTGGTTCTCTTCTTCGCCAACCACAGTGGTACACGAGACTTCTCTATTTTGCGAACTAGAATGGTTTGTAGGTCTTCTCTTCCTCACGAACCCTAATGGTATGAAGGATACTCTTCAAAATCCCAGAATTGTTCACGGATCGTTCTATCCCATTTCGGACTGGAATAATGAAGAGACTCTGTTTATCAAAAATAGAAGCTCTCAATTCATGGGATCAAAAACCCTTCTTGAATCAGTGGGTATATTTTTATAAGTAAAGATTAGATATTTTCCATGTCTGAAATCATTTACATATTTCATGAAGATCACGGTTATAAAAATATTCAAACCTTGCGTATGAGATACACTAAGATTCTCTGTTGTTTCCTTTATCCTTTTTTTATGCGTGTGGATTCCTGATTTCACATTGTAATAATCCTCATGTGTATGCGAAGAGGAATGAATGCATATCTCTTCTCCTTGAGTGATTGACATGGCAAGGCCTCCAACAACATAGTTTTCCTCGACCAATTCTTTTTCTTCGTTATTTCGATGAATGCATGAATACATAGTTTCATTCATGGTATCGTGTTGCCCAGACGATGTGTATGCGGTGGATTATCTCTTCTAAAATGGCAGGAGGCTCGATCATGGAGGTTTGGTAGTGTAACAACCCAAACATTTATTAATGAAAATTCCTTTGGATCTAATTAAAGTTTTTATTATGTAAGATGGTTATATAACGTATCACTTCCTTGGTTTTATGTTTTTTGGATTTTAAAATACCATTATGAATTGTGATTGTTTATAATATATTCATTGAACAATGATTATAACACCCCAATCTTACACAGTATGCTTCTCTTTGAATAATACTATAACTTGCTCTATACGCAACTTCGAGTTCTAACACACCACGACCAATCAAACAAGCCATTGTTAATAGTAATACCTAATTTTTGAAATTTTATAATTTTTATTTTTCAAAATGGACTTCATTTTTTAATTCGGAATATCAAAATTATCTTTGGGTGAATTTTTGGTATTTTTCAAAAGACACTGAATTTTTTATGAATAGTGAAAAACATTGCCTTATTGTTTAAAACTGACTTTTTATTTAAATAATTAGTTATTTTGTTTAAGTTTATATTAGGTAAAAATAGATACAGAATACCTATATATGGTCATTGTAATTTATTGGAGTAATTTTATAATAATATTAGATATATAAAATTTTATTTAACTTTTTACCGTCTTTTACCCACATTCTATGCGCATTTGCAAATTTGCATAAGACGTAATTTTACCACTTCTGTGAATTGAATTTAAAAAAATTTAGAGACACTATTTACTCCAGTAAGTAAAATGTTGTTCAATAAGATGAAAATAATTTTTCTGAATAGTTACTTTTGACTTTTATTTACCACGGTTAAAAGTAAGTAGTGTAATTAAAGGTGAAGATGATATTATAATTACCCTAACATGTGTCCTAATTCTACTGGATAAATTTATTTCTGCCACAATAGACCATAGGAATAAAATATTATCATTTTGGTCCAATTTTATTAGATTAGTACATTTATTATTATTCTATTTAAAGAAGAGTTAAAAGTCTTTAATTCAAATTTTAATCACAAAACTATTTTTAATATACGGTTATACATAAGATACATTCGACTATAAATATTCATCAGAAAGATAATAATATTTACTACATAATGGTATTTTATTTATAATATTTATACATTAAATAATTAAATTTATTTATGATACAATGACGATCCAATAATTAGCTTACTAATGAAAGATTGAAATAATTAATATTATAAATATCCAAACAAATGAAAATTTAGACTTCTGATGAATTCAAGTAATTTTATAGGTTTATATGACATGTTAAGGTTGATTAAATAAATTTTTTTCTAAGTGATAATTTTTTTATGACTTATTCAAAAAAATACCAAATAGTGTCAAAATTGACATAAATGATTTTTTAAAATAAATACTATATTATTAATTGATATAATATTTCTAAAAATATATGGTTTGGTTAAAGGACTTAGATAAGGGTATATATATTAATAAGGAACTACTTGGGGTTCTATTTTCTTTTTATAGTAAGTTTATTAACCATTTATTATAATAATACAAGAATATATGGTAAAAGTTAAACTATTTAACTAAGAGTTAAATCTAAAAGATAAGGTTAATATGGTAACCTAAACCTATATAAAACCTATTGGTTTAGAGTGTTTCGACCCATACCTTCCTTATCCAAGAAATGAATCATTTGGTGTCATTATAAACTGAATATTATTGAAAAATAATATAATATTTCAAGCTTTTCCTAAAGTGACCCTCACCTCTCATATAAAAGGGCAATTCCCCTTCTCTTAAAATCACACCTCCAAAGCCATTTTTCTCTGCCAAAACCTATTCAAATTTCCTAAAAACTACCCTCACATAGACATAGAATCATTACATTCATCATAAAACCAATCTAAAGATACCTTTTTATCAACTCAAAAGAAAACACTTGAAGAAGAGGTAATAATTTCATCACTTCTTTCAAAGTTCTTTTCTTCTTCCACATCCTCTTTATATGATGTTTCCATACCAAAATAATAAATACAGTACCTTATACATACTGTAATGTTATTATAAATATTTCACAACCATATTCATTATTTTATCCATCTAATGAATACCAAGTCACCATACGTGCGTACGTACGGCTTACCTTTTCCACGTCGTGGTGTGATTTTTTATTCAAACACTTCATTATTTGGATGGGTATAATAATGAGTATAACTGATTTAAATAATAAATATAAAATTTTCATTATTCTATATATATGATATACCATCCAATTACATACTATTTCACCATCAATAGAATGATATTGTTGCTCGTGTGTACGTACGGATTACCGTCTCTACAAACGTGATGAAATTCATTCCCAATCATAACCATTCAAGAATAAGTTTTATTTTATGATTAAAAATAATTTTTAAAAACTTAACATTCTTATGTAAATGAATCAAATACATTCTATCCATTATAAACACGGCTTAGGTAAAAATGAATATAAAGGAAAACGAATCAATTAACAAATGAAACAATGATACTACTGAAATATTATAAACAAAGAAATATTAGAATATCATATATGATATCATATTTATGTGATTCTTGTATAATTTAATAACAATGATTTAACTATTATACAGGAGGATAATTCACCCTTGATCAAGTAAAAGTACGAGGTATGGGTTAATTCTATAATCTCTTCATTATTCAAGGTTGTTTACACGTGATTATCTACTGGGACCTCTTTATCATCCACATCTGTGTTTCTTAAAAATGTATTTCAAAACATTTTTACTATTTCCTATACTATTGATTAATTTAAAGTATACACTTTTATAATTTTTATAATATATTTTCAAATGAATCATTACGTTGTTTTCCAAACAAGGTCCTTTATGACCTTTTCGAAAAAAATTAAGGAACGAATGTTTTTTTAACTTATACGGAGGGTGAAGCTATTTTCCATAATTATAACACCTTTGAATATTCCCTTACATTCTTATAAGAATATTTTCAAAATAAATGTTTTCTTTTATAATCATGTGACTTTTAAATGATTTCAAAATAGAAAGAGATATTTCTCACAAACAGTTTTGTTTTCATCTATGTCAACATCCTTTGATGGATTTTACACTTATTGGTAGTTGATTTATTATGATACAATCGTCCATATTATATTGAAGGTTTTGTGATATATTTGACTATGGATGTGTTATTTTTATACCATTCATTGTTTATGGTTAAACTATTGTCATTTTGTATGCCAGTTTCAATACGAATGTTTATGTTATGTTTCAACCTTTTCATAAAAGGGATGCATTGGACTTAATAAGTGACGGGTGGAGCCCTCTATAGATCCTTGATGCATCTATAGGTCTCATGAGACAAACTAGTGTCTTTTCACAATGTCTTCACAAAATATTATTTTTATTCATTGCACGAGACCTTAACTATGTGGTTATGATGTCCGACATTAGGCATTCCATCATTATGAAATTGGATATTGATGTTACATGTGATTATTGAACTAGTAGAATAACCATGTGAATAATTAAATGGAATTATTTTATTTATATTTTCCATATTATGCTCATGTTTATGTTTTAAAGGATTCTATTTTTGTCTTATACATTTCCTTAAATGTTTAGGGTTATTTATGAACTTTTTCGCTATATTGTTATCCTTACTGAGCACCTAAGCTCACCCCTTTCTATGTTTTATTTTTTCCCAGGATGTGAAGAAGTATATTATGACTGACCTATAGGGATATTCTAAGGGATATGATTTTGTTAATAGGAGACACAATGTTTTTTTTCATGATGTAATGTAAAACTTATGAATCTATCTGGTACTTCCAAGGCTACTAAACCAATCGGTCTTTTGAGAAATGATCCCTTGTATCATGCCAATGACATGTAATAATGCACCGAATCTGGGTAACTGGGTTCGGGGTGCTACAGTAATGACATGATTGGTAAAAATATAGGGCTTTAACAAATCCAATTTACTCAGACAAAAGAAGTGATGGCCTCATCCAATAGACTCACCTCATATGAAGACCATTTGTTAGATCTGGGAAAGGAGGTGGCATCATTGGGATTCACTCTTGACCAAGCCCAAGACAAGCTTCAATGTGTTAAGCTCTAATGGAACCGCCTATGGGAGAAGTGGAAGTGGATAGAGATTACAACCCAAGCGATGTAATCTGAGCCACCCCCGGAGTCTATCACCATCACACACCTTACCCTTCGGTCTAATACGGGTGTTATATGGGGTTATGTAACAAGACCTTATCACTATGATTATGTTCATTATTTTTGTTTATAATAAATAATATAAATTCGTTTTATTATTTTTGTTACTTTGTAATTAGTTTTTAAATCACAAATAGTATTTTTAGTTAATATTAAACTAAGAAATATATTTTGATAAATTAACGGATTTTGAAATAAATAATATTTTAACCAAATATTACTATTATTAAATTACTTTTTATTAAGTATAAATGATCGTATAATTTTTATGAATAAAATTGTAATTCTAATTAAGGTTTGAAAGCTCTTTTTGTCAAAACCTGTGAATTTTCAATAAATATAGGTTTTTATTTTAGAAGTTAAAATTCACATATTTAGAAAATTATTTGAATAAAATTAATATTATTTTTGGAATCAGGACTTCAAAATTATCAAATAGTGAATTTATCATAATTTTATGAGACAATCAAATTTTTTGGTAAAAATTAAACACTGTTTAAATATATAATGTGTTTTAGGACATCATAATGACCCAATAGTGATGTAATAAAATTCTATAAACATTATGTTTGGACAATATATGTTTTAAAATTAATATAATTTGATTTTATGTTTTTTTTATTTTACAAAGATTTGGTGGACCCTCCTAGACTTATAATACATTTTTGCTTTTATAATTGATTTCCTTGAGATTGTGACTCACCTCCACGTAAGCAACCCTATTATTTTAAGAATTTTTTCCATTGGGCTTATAAAATATTTTTCTCCACTCAAATTTGGACTAAAACCATGGGATGGTTTGTGGTTAGGATTAATTTAATGTGTGGTGACCCAAACCTAAATAATAAAGAATTCCCTCTCCTTTCCTATATAAACCCACCCAACCTCCCACATTCTCTTCACTCAAAGACCACAGATTTCTTCCAACCTCTTCCCTCCTCTCTCTACAATCCTCCCATGTCACCCCAATCTTCTAAGAAGCCTCTCTCAATCCTCTTCCAATCCTTAGGGGTTCACACTTCCAAGTAAGGGATTCCTTCCATTCTAATTTTATCCAAGTCTCTTAATATTGTTATGCCATTTTATTTTCAATTATAAATGTTGGGGTATGGTTTTTCACCTCCCTAATGCTTCTCTATATATTTTTTAATGATGGGATACCCCTTTATCTCTGATTAATGTCTTCCATGAACACCTGTTACTATACTGAAACCCCATAAGGAATTTCTCTCTCCTCATTTACATTCAATAAATTCTTTTTTTATAAATATAAATTCCACTACATATGTTGGGAAATGTATCTATATGAACCCCTTACTATCCATTTCATTTACATATTATGAGACACTCATTTCTCTCTCATCAACCATTTTTATGAATTCTTACATCACGCCATTACGCTGCTGAAATTGTACCGATTTTCCAAGCCAATGTCATTTTGTAGTGAATACCATGCCCATTTATCTATCAAGGGTATTCACCTTTATGAAAATTTATTTATTTATTATAAATATTCATGTATTAGATCCACAACCCTTTATCGTGGAATAAATTATGATGATTGATTCCATGTGGTATGATCCATGTGGCACACTTATGCATGAAATAAAATTTTAAATAAGGGTGTGCCCTAATAGCGCTCCAATGAATTGGGTAAAGTATACTATCATGATAAGTCATGTGAAATGGGTGTTGAATCACGCTAATTCAATTACAATGAGGGCTTACTCATGATTCATGTGTAATTAGGGTTTACTCATAATTCATGTGCAATGAACCTTGGCTCATTCTAATATCTTGTTAAGTGTTTTTTCCGCATCTCTATGTTTGGATTATCATGGTTTATCATTCATTTATGTTCATGTTCATCTTGTGCTCCATTGATATGCCTATTATCTAACATTTATTTTATTCCTCATGTTATTCCATGCTTATTTCCTTACTGGGCTTTATATCTCACCCCTTTTTTATGTATTTCCTCTGGTTATCCCATGAAATGTTATGTACGAAGGAATGTTTTGGTCAAGTAATGGAATTTTTCAATAAAGGTGTTGCATTTCATGTTTTAATTCATTATGTAATTTTCCTAATCCCCAAATACCCTAAACCTATCGATCTTATATGTTTTATCAAAGAAGGTTTTATGTAATAAATCATGTATAAATGTGTAATATAAAGCTGGGTTGTTATAGTTGGTATTAGAGGATAGGTTTAGTTATTTTTGGGATTATGATTATAAAACCCTAGTAAATCCCTTGAGACAAGACAAAGTATAATAAAAACATCCCTAAATTTTTGTGAGTATTGAGTAAGTGGTTTATCAAAAAAACACATCCCTATCTGGATACGAGCTGGTAGAGGTAGCTTTGTCACAGATGTACCTAGAAGTGAAAACTCTGACACGGAGTTTCGGGCTTGACCCAAGGTATCTTGGTACATGACAACAGGCCTAGCTGCGCTCCTCGTTATGACACTCTCAGGGGATATGTTTTGGTAAATTCACAATATTAGTATGAACCATTATTAAGGTAATTAAAAAATATTCCCCTAAGAATATATGTTTGAAAGTAGATTGTGGATAACATACATTTAAGAAAATAGATTCATTAGTTAAAGAAATAAAAATTATTTATAAGTCATCTGTTTTTGTCCTTATATTACCCTTTATTTGTTACCCCTAAATTTCATTTTATTCCATCCAATGGCTGGTAATTTGAGGACTCAGGCTAACAACTGATGTGAAGATCAATGTGATGACTATTCTAATAAGATGCCCAGCCCAATGTGAGCGGGAATCGTGAACTTTGTCACATTACTCTCTCAGTTAAATCAATATTTGAATAGAAACATGGTTCAAGAGGAATGTTCAACCCCCCCCCCCCCCCCCCCCACCCCACAAGTAAGAAGTATTCGTAATCGAGAGATTAATGAGATAAAGGCCTCCTACTTTTAATGGATCATCTGATCCCTCAATCGGAGAACAATGGATAAACTCCATTGAAAAGATCTTCTCCATCCTTCAATAATATAAACAAGAGATGGTTCTTCTGGATGCTTATCGTATGGAGGGTGAAGCCGATCAATGGTGGAAATTGATCAAAAATATGAATCCTGAAGAAGAGATCAAGGTGTTGGAATGGAATGATTTTTAGAAGATGTTTTTTGACAAATATTTTATATACACCCTCTGAATAAAGATGGAAAGGGATTTCCTTGCCCTTCTGAAAAAAAGATGACGAATCCATTGGATCATATGAGGAATATATCAGAAATATTGCATGATACGCCTCTATAATTATCGTTACCCATGAATTCAAGGTTGACCGCTTCTTTAGTGGGCTGAAACCTAGCCTGCAGAAAGCCCTAGAGATCTATGACTTCGACAAATTTGAGAAAATTGTTTGATATTCCCTCATGGTTGAAATAGTGATCAGAGAATATTAGGGGTATCATGGGGATAATAAGAATAAGGTGGATTTAAATTATGGTAGTCTGATGTATAAATCCAATGGTGCTAAGAAAATAGATCACCCCATTGGCCAAAGGTTCATAAAGAAGAACCCCTAAAATTTCTTAGTGGGGATGAGGAAATGTTTTAGGTGTGGAAGAGAAGGGAACCTAGTAGTTAACTATCAATAGGAAAACCCCGCGGCTATGATAGAGGAGAGGAATTCTCCATTCGACTCTTAATTTATTGTTCATTGCTTCAACTGCGAAGAATCAGGGCACCTTGAAAATTAGTTCCCTAAGCCAAGGGTTTTCGGAGGCAACAGAAAACTTAAAAGGTAGAAAGGGAGATCTTTTTCTATCACCACTGCTGAAATGAACCCCAACAATAAAGTGGTGACATGTACAGTTGTTATTAAATCAAGAATAAAGAATTTACTTTTTTATTCTGGTTCTACGCATTATTTTATATCCCTAAATTTTAGTAGAACAGTCCAAACAACACGACAAATCATGGAATTAAAGATGTTGTTGAGTAAGGGAAATGAGGCAATCATTGTATCCCATGAATATAACTCCCCTATCATAATTTTTTAATTGAACTTCCTAACGAACCACATCAAACTTCCTCTAGTGGAATATGATGAAATTATCAGTATGGATTGGCCTTCCTTATAAAGAGCCAATATAAATTTCCATGAGAGGAAAATCACTCTCCATATAGAAAATTGACCCCTGATTATATACAAGTGCAAGGAGGGATATGAATATACTTTAGTACCATCATCTCTAGAATGAATATTACTGCCCTATGAACATGCATATATGGCTTAGATGATTGAGTCTGAGGATCCAACCATCCTTGATGACATGCCTATTGTGAGGGAATTTGTTGAAGTGTTATCCGAGGAATTATCTAGTCTCCCTCCTAGAAGAGATGTTGAATTCTCAATGGACCTTATACTTGGGATGTTGCCAATATCCAAGACTCCGTATAGAATGGATATTGTGGAGATTGAGGAGCTGAAGAAACAACTATTGGAGAATCTGAATAAAGGGTTTATACGCACAAGTGCTTCACCATGTGGTGCACCAGTCCTCTTCATCATGAAGAAGGATGGGTCAATGAACCATTGCATTGATTATCACGAGCTCAACAAAATCATGATAAAGAACAAGAATCCTATACCTCAAATTGATGACTTGTTTAATCATCTAGATGGGGTGCAATACTTCTCCAAGGTGAATTTTCGGTCGAGATATCATCAAGTATGGGTGAAGAAAGAAGATATCACCAAGACTGTTTTTCGTACAATATACGGGCACTATAAATTCATAGTAATTCCTTTTGGACTCAAAAATGCTCTAGAAATATTCATGGACTTGATGAATATATTATTTAGAGATTACCTTGACAAATTTGTGGTATTATATTTAGAACATATTTTAATATCCTTCAAAACCAAGGAGGATCATGGGGAGTGTCTAAGAACTATACTAGTGACCTTGCGGAAAGAGAATCTATATGCAAAGTACAGAAAGTGTGAGTTCTGGTTGAAGGAGGTCACATTCTTGGGTCATATCATCATAACCAGTGGGATGTCTTTGGATCCCTCCAAGACACCTACAATTGAGGGATGGCTGAGACCAACATTGGTAACGAATATCTATAGCTTCTTGTGGTTAGATGGATATTATCATCGATTTGTGATAAATTTCTCACGATTGTCCAACCTTCTTACCAAGATAACATGGAAGGGAGTAATGTTTTCTTGGAGTGATGAATGTGAAGAGAGCTTTATGGAGTTGAGAAGGAGGCTAATCACTGCACCCGTACTAACCTTGCCCACAAGTAGAGAACTTTTTCTGGTATTCAGTGATGCTTCGTACAAGGGCTTGGGTTGTGTGTTGATGCATAATGATAAAGTGATAGCCTAAGCATCTTGGAAGATGGAAATCCATGAGTAAAACTATCCCATGCATTATCTGGAGTTGGCGGATGTGATCTTCGCATTGAAAATCTGGCAGCATTATCTCTATGGGGAGAAGTGTGAGATATATACTGATCACAATAGCCTCAAATATATATTCACACAAAAAGTGATTAATATGCACCAATGAAGATAGATAGAACTCATAAAGTGTTATGACTACTCGTTCCATTACCACCATGTGAATGCAAACAAGGTGGCAGATACACTAAGTAGAAAGGATCCTACTTCATTATCAATGATGAGAATTGAAAAGTATCCAATATTTTTAGATTTGTAGAGGATGGACATGGGAATCATTAAGGGAGGAAAATCATCAATCCTTTCTCAAATGATTGCCCAACGATCCCTCATGGAGAAAATAAAGGATGCTCAAATAAAGGGTGTAGAAATTCTGAAAAGGTTGGAAACTATCAGAAATGGGAAATCCTCAGAGTTTGTGGTTGAAAAGGATGGTATTGTGAGATTTGGGTCATGATTATGTGTACTATTTTATCCAGAGATAAAGAATGAGCTTCTAAATAACACAAATAGCTTAACCTTCTCTATTCACCTAAGGAGCACAAAGCTGTATCGAGATCTATGAGAAAAATTTTGGTGGAACAATATAAAAAGGGAGAATTCTGAATATATATATTAATGTTCCTTATATGTCAGTGAGTGAAGGTTGAGAGGAAAAATTCTAAGGGGATGATGCAACCACTACCCATACTAACATGGAAGTGGGATAACATTACCATGGACATTGTCACTATACTTCAAAGGACATCTAGAGGAAACAATGATATATTGGTCATTTTGGATCGTCTTACGAAGATATATCACTTTATCACTATTCGATAGGAATTCTAATTAGATAAAATTGCACATATTTACATCAAAAAGTGGTGAGGATGCATAGAGTACCACTATCTATTGTATCTGATCATGATCCTAGATTCACCTCGAAGTTCTGGAAAAGTCTCTAACATTATTTAAGCACTAAACTGAACTTCAGTATGACCTATCATCCTCAAACTGATGGCCAATCTGACTGAACTATTCCGACACTGCAAGATATGTTAAGATCATGTTATATGGACTTTAAAGGTGGATGGGACCATCATCTTCCACTGGTTTAATTCTCCTACAATAACATTTTCCACTTAAGCATCTGAATGGCACCATATGAATCCCTTTTAGGGAAAAGGTGAAGAACATTGGCATGTTGGGATGAAGTCAGTGTGTGTAAGCTACTAGGACCTAAAGTGGTCGATGAATTGGTGGAGAAGGTAAAACTCATTAAAAAGTATATCAAGACAACCCAAATCAACAGAAGAGTTATGAATATAACTGTCGATGATATTGTTAGTTAAAAGTTGGAGACATGGTATTTCTATGCATATATCCATGGAAGAGGTTCATGAGGTTTTCAAAGAAAGAGAAGTTATGTCCCAGGTACATAGGCCACTTCGAGATTCTTGATCGTGTCGGGGTTGTGGCCTATCAACTAGTAAATCCACCTACCATGGCCAAAGTACATGATTTATTTCATGTAACCCTCTTAATAAAGTACATACCGGACCCTTCACATGTAATCTCATCAAAGGTAGTACAGTTAGAGTATGATCTTTCTTACGAGGAGCAACCAGTAAAGATCTTTGATCGTAGAGAAAAAGTTCTACGAAATAAGACAATGCCCCTCATAGAGGTGTTGTGGCACAACCACATGTTTGAAGAGGCAATGTGGGAATTAGAGGAAGTAATGAAATAGAGCTACCCACATCTGTTTTAGGGTAGGAAATGGAAATTTCATGGATGAAATTTATTAAGGGGGGAAGATTGTAATGACCCAAACTTGTATTAGTGAAAATTCCTCTTGATCTAATTAAATGTCTTATTATGTGATATGGTTATATAAAGTATTCACTTCCTTAGTTTTATATTTTTGGATTTTTAAATTAGTGTTAAGAATTTTGACCATTGTTAATACTGTCATTGAACAATGATCACATGATTTGTATAAATATAGGGCTTTAACAAATCCAATTTAATCAGACAATGGAAGTGATGGCCTCATCCTGTAGACTTTCCTCGTATGAAGCCCATTTGTCAGAGCTCAAAAAGGAGGTGGCGTCATTGGGCTTCACTCTTGACCAAGCCCAAGATGAGCTTCTACATTTTAATCTTGAACAGAACCGCCTACGAGAGAAGTAGAAGTTAATAGAGATTATCACCCGAGCAATGTTATCCAAGCCACCCCAAGAGTCTGCCACCATCGCACACCTTACTGTTCTGTCTTATGCGGGTATTATAAGTGGTTATATAACCAGACCTTATCACTATGATTATGTGAATTATTTTTTATATAATAAATAATATACATTCATTTTATTATTGTTCTTACTTTCTAAAGAGTTTTTAAAGCACAAATAGTATTTTTAGTTAATATTAATCTAAGAAATATATTTTGATAAATTAATGGATTTTTTAATTAAATAATAATTTTAAAAAATATTATTATTATTAAAAATAATTTTTATTAATTAAAAATGAATATATAATTTTTATGATTACAATTGTAATTTTTATAAAGGTTTGAAAGCTGTTTTTGTCAAAACCCATGATTTTTCTATAATAGTCAGTTTTTATTTTAAAAGTGAAAATTCACATATTTAGAAATTTATTTGAATAAAATAAATATTTTTTTTGGAATAAAGACTTCAAAATTATCAAATGCGGAATTTTTCATAATTTTCTGAGACAATCTAATTTTTTGGTTAAAAATTTAATACCGTATAAATATTTAATGTGTTTTATGCACCATAATGACCCAATAGTGATGTAATAATATATTATAAACATTATGTTCGGCCAATACATGTTTTAAAATTAAAATAATGTGATTTTATATTTTTTTGATTTATTTTACAAAGCCTTAGTGGACCCTCCAAGACTTATAAAGCGTTTTAGCATTTTAAATTGATTTCCTTGAGAATTTGACTCACCTCCACATATAAAACCCAATTATTTTTAGAATATAGTCCATTGTACTTATCAAAAAAAAATTCACTCCCCTTTGGAAAAAACCATGGGAAAAAACCATGGGCCGTTTTTTTTGTTTGGAATAGTTAAATGTCTTGTGACCCAAACCTAAATAATAAAAAATTCCCTCTCCTTTCCTATATAAACCCACCCAATCTCACAATTCCTCTTCACTCGAAGCCCTTTAAGTTCATTAAACCTCTTCCCTCATATCTCTATAATCCTACCAAGGAGACCCAATATCCCAAGAAGCCTCTATAAATCCTCTCATGAGCCTTTGGGATCACACTTCCAAGTAAGGGATTCCTACCATTCACATTCTATCCAAGTTTCTTAATATTGTAATTCCATTTTATTTTCAATTATAAATGTTGGTTAATGGTTTCTACCCACCCCCATACTTCTCTATTTATGTTATAATGATTTGTGATCCCTTTATCTCTCATTAATGCCTTCTATGTACACCTGTTACTATGAAACAATTCCATAAGGAATTTCTATCTCCTCATTTACATTCAAGCAATAATTTTGTATTATGAATCTAAATTCCATTACATATGTTGGGACATGTATCTATATGACACCCTTACTATCCATTTCAAGTAAATATTATGAGACACCCCTTTCTCTCTCGTTAAGCATTTTTATTAATTCTTACATCACGTTGTTACGCTACCAAAATTGTACCGATTTTCTAAGCCAATGTCATTGTGTAGTGAATAGCATGCCCATTTCTCTATCAAGAGTATTCACTTTTATACACATTCAGTAATTGATTTTAAAGATTCATATATGTATTCCACATCACATTATCATGGAATAAATTATTCCATGTTTTATGATCCATGTGGCACACTTATGCATTAAATGAAATGTTTAAGAAGGGTACACCCAGATAACACTCCAAGGCATTGGGTAAAGTATAGTATCATTATAATTAATGTGCAATGGGTGTTGAATCATGCTAATTAAAGTGAAATGAAGTCTTACTCATGCTTCATGTGAAACGAGGGTTTACTCATGCTCCATGTGCAATGAGCCTTGGCTCATGCTAATATCATGTTAATTATTGTTGCCACATATCCATGTTATGATTATCATGATTTATCATGCCTTTATGTTCATGTTGCTCTTATGCTCCATTGATACTTCAATTTTCTAACATGTATTGTATTTCTCATGTTATTCCCTGTTTATTTCCTTACGTGGATTTATAGGAAACCTCTTTAATATGTATGTCCTCAGGTTATCACATGCAATGTTATGTACAAAGGACTGTTGTGGTCATGTAAAAGAAGTTTTCAATAAAGATGTTGTATTTCATGTTTTAAGTAGTTATGTAATGTTCCTAATTCCCAAAGACACCAGACCTCTTGATCTTCTTTGTTATATCAAGGGAAGGTTTTATGTAATAATTCATGTCTAAATGTGCAATATAAAGCGGGGTTGTTATAGGTAGCTCTTCCGGTGCACTGGTTCACATCTGGTGGCTAGAGGTTGAAGACAACCCTCAGTCGAAGATCAGACAGCTCTGATTCAACCACACGTGGCATGGGGATAATGAACATATTTGATTATATCTCTATATGTGGGATGTAATGTGCGGCCGATATCTTAGTGAGGTCATATGGACGTTCGGGATTGCGTCTGAGTTTCTAAAGACTTGTCCCACATCGAAACGTAGTGCATTTTACAGCTTCTTTAAATAACAAGTTTCCCTATCATTCAGCCAAAAATCTCCTCTCCCCCCACCAGTTCCGCCCCACACCAATTCTTTGCAGGTGCGCTCTTAGAACCCACTCTGAATCCTCAGGCACGCACCTAGGGCCCACTATGCATACCATGGGGGCTTATACACGGCCCCCATGAGCCTCTTATTGGCTGGCCCAGCTGGCTTCCCCCAGGGCGCGGTCGAGCCCTGTGGTCCTGCATGAGCCTTGGGTTGAGGCTGGAGGGCTGGCTAGTGTGATGGATTTATTTTTTTGATATGTCTTATAAAAATACTCAATATAAGAAAAAGTATGCATTGAAATGCATGACCACTTTCTATCTCAAAACTCATTCATTGGCCACCTTAGAATTCCAAACCTCCTCCACACCCTCTTCTTATCATTTTCTTTTACTCCTTCCAAAGAACATTCCAACCATCCGGATACACATATTTGGAACTTAGGATTGATCTCAACAAACGTTTGATTTCTATTCTCCAATTTACTTAGGAGAGTTCATTTCTTCATGTTAATCATCATTGACATCCATTGACACCCATTAACAACAAATACAATTTTCATACACAATGTTTTCCCAACATATATGTGTGTGTGTGAGTGTGTGTGTAGATTTGATATGTATATTTTTTAAATGTGTTAAAATATATTTGATATATTTATATTTTATTAAAAAATTATGTAATATATATATATATATATTAACATCTGATTATAAATATTTAATTATTTTAAAAAACATGTATGGTTTTTGATATATATATATATATATTTGATATGTATATATTTTTAAAAAAACCTGAAAAAATATATTTTATGTATATATATTTGATTAAGAAATAATATATATATATATATATAATGTATGAAAGAAATTTTAAATGGGTGTTTTATAAAAATGATGAGAAAATCATTTTAATGAAATCGTCTTAAAAAAACTTTTTTTATAATTTTTTTGTTAAAAAAACGTTATAAAATATGTTTTAATTACAAAAACATTAACAATTAAAAATATTTAATATTTATTAAAAAAATAGTTGCTAATAATTTTAAAAAAAATTAATACTTTGTAAAAAAATATAAAAAATACTAACATTTATTCAAAATTCACAACAATTTGTAATTAGTAAAAATGTAGTAATAATCATTAAATAAATTGTAATAAATAATAATTCATTAGTAAATATTAGTAATTATAAGAAAATTTTAGTGTTAATCACTAAATATTATTAATAATTTGTAAATTTGAGGAAATTATAATAATTTGTAATTAATTGTAAAATAAAATATACAAAATACAAGTAATTTTTAAAAATTACTAATATTTTTTAAAAATTTAGTTATAATTAATAAATAATTAGTATTTTTTAATAAATAATTGTATCAATTAGTAAAAATTAAAAATATTTTTAATAATTACTAAAAAATTTGTAACTCGCTGTAATAAAATAAAAAATAATAATAACTATTAAAAATTCACAATAATTAGTATAAATGTAGTATTATTTAAAATAATTATTAATAATCGATAAATAATTTTTAATAATTAATCATTATTAGTAATAATTTGTAAATTTTAGAATTAATTACTAAATATAATTAATAATTTGTAAATATTTGTGCATTTATATATTTTTTACTAAATTTCATAAACATATATATATATATAATACTAATTAGAAATAATTAAAATATAATAATATTTTGTAATTAGTCACAATGAGTAATACGTATTCTTATTTATGTTGTTTTTATTGATAATTATGGACTCAAAAAGTAGACCCCAATTTTTATTAAGTGGTAATGATTGGATAAATCATCAAAAAAATCCAAATGGATCTAGTTTAAATCCTATGTACATTGTGGGTGTTAAAACATTTATATCATTTTTGTCATCAAATTCATAATTTTTTATAACTGACATATAAGAAATGTGATCTTTGGAGAGTCGAAACGTTTGAAAATATTGGATTTCATCTGCTGTGTTTTGGTTTTTAGAATGACTATTTTTTTGGTATCAACAAAGTGAATATAATTCAGTTGAAAAAAAAAATAGATCTAGTTCGATCATTTCATAATTTAGTACATGTGTTTATTGTCCCATATATTCAAGAAACAACAACTCATAATGATATTCCAAATTCCGAATCAGAACCTTCTCAATTTTAGAATTTTTTGAAATATGTTACGAAGGACATATATCTAGGATTCCAGATAATCAAACTTAAAACTATTGAAAAATATATTTCTATTATATTAAATTTTTTAATATCAAATGGTTTCTTCAATCAAATATTTTTTTTTGTTAAATTTTTGTGGATTGATGGAAATACCTTAACTACTTGTTTCTATATAATTATAAGGATGGTCCATAATTTAGGACTTATCAAAATATTAATTTTTATTTAAATGAATGCGTCTTATTTTATGGTGATTATGAATATTTAGTTAATTGTCCAATACATGGATAATTGAGGTGAAAATAGTAACAATAAGTAAAATCTATATTTCCTATGAAACAGTTGAGGTATTTTCTGATTACACCGAATTTATAGAATTTATTTATGTCTCTCAACACATCTGCATTGATGACATGCAAAAAATTAAATATTTCACTCAATAAAGGATTAAATCACCCATGTGATGGTGATTTTTGGAAACACTTTTATTATATGAATCCTTCTTTTTCTTTATAAACTCATAACAAATGATTGAGTCTCTCTTCTGACAGTTTTTGTCTATTTGGTGCTTATGAAAATCAATATTTTTATTGCCCTATTTTCATTACTTCATACAAATTACCTCAAAGGATAATAATTAAGTAAACATAGATATATTTGGTGATATTAATTCAAGTATAACCGAATAATAATCTCTATTTTTATTTGGACACACTAATTAATAAGTTAATTTCATTATAGAACGTTGTTGTAACTACATTTGATATAGTTGCGTATAAAAAATTTACACTGAAGGTTGCATTAATATGGAAAATTAGTGGCTTTAGGGAATATGTTATGTCATATGGATAAAGTAAAAATGGTCTAAAATGGTATAAATACTGAATAGACGATAACAAAGTGCTTATTCATGGAAATGGGAGAAATACAAGTTATTTTGACTTTTATCGGAGATTTCTTTCTATGGATCACACTTTTAGAAGGAATAGAAATAATTTAACAAAAGGTAAAATTGAAAGACACTAACCACCTGCAGTTCTATTAGGTAGTTAGGTAAAACCTTTCATCTCAGTATTACCTCCTTTTACTTTTGAACCAACCATAAATGAAAAAAAATAGTTTTTGGAGAGATCATAATTATATAAAATGGATTATTTTTTGTACCCTCAATATTGGCCTAATTTTTTGTTTCATCACTTGTTGGATGTAATTCATATTGAGAATATTTTTTTTGATAACATATTTTATAACATGTTGGACACATTGGGTAAGACCATACATAATTTAAATTCATGGTTAGATCTTTCCTATATTTTCAGATGCCATAAACTTGAATTATTTGTAGATGAAATATTACAAAATTTAATGAATCCAAAATCATCTTATACACTTTCTAAAGAAATTAATTTGTTATTCTGTTAATGGATTATAGATTTGATGTTACCAGAGGGTTATGATTATAATTTCTGTCATTGCAACAAAAATAGACATATTACCTGGTTAAAAATCCATGACTATTTGTTGGTCTAAGAAGATCGTTGAACTATTCAATATGTGAAATATTAAATGAAATATCACATTTCTTATGTAATATTTTTTCGTAAATATTATATTATGATGCATTTAGTATGTTGTAAGAATATGTTGTTTTAATTTTATATAAATTGGAGAAAAATATTCTTACATGATTTCATTAACTCAATAGAACATTTAATATTACATTTTCTATATGAAGATAAATGTGGAGAACCGGTACAATTCTGATATATATACATACTTGAGTGATGTATAGAAAAGTTAAATAAGAAAGTATCAAATAAAGAATCAGTTGAAGATTCAATTGTAGAAGCATACTTTCATGTAGAAGTTTAAAATTTCTACTCTTATTATTTTCAATTGGAATATCCTTTAAAACATAATCACATGGGTTGCAATGAAGAAAATGTTGATGATTGCATATACCATCAATTGTCAGTCTTTAATCATATCGATCTTGGATTGGGGGTTTATCATGAATGATGTATTTTAGATGAATGAAAACACATAGCTTATATATATGTTTTGTAGAATTGTTAATAAATGATATGATTAATGTAGTAAGTACTACTTTGTATTATTATTTGAATTTTTTTTAAGAGATAAATTTATTTACATTATATTTTTTTATAGAATATATGATGGTGATATCAAAAATATTATGAAAATGACCACTAATTCTCTTTAAGAACGTTGTAAATAGAATTTTTCATATTGTTTTCAAAGACTGGTAAGTAAGTTGTTTTAAATGGAATGTTAAATAACTTTTTAAATGATATATAATATTAATAATTTTTATTGTTTGAAATCAAAAAAATAATAAATTAAAAATAATATTCGATTTTTTCTGCTCAAAACCCCTCTATAAAAATTGGTAAAATCTTATAATGGGTATGAGGTTAAAGGATTTCGATTCCATAGTGACATATAGGGTAAATAAAAGAAATAAATGAATTGTTTTGTTTTTTTAAAGGATATAATCATAAATAAATAGAATATCACTTTTATGTATGTTGGATGAGGTAATTGAGTTATGCTATGTGTGAAAAAATTATGTAATAATATTTAAATATCATTCTTTGATGTCGATCAAAGGTTGTGATTTTATCCCTAAAATGAAGGCATTGAAATTAAATATAATATTCTTTTTACATAAAATGAACCATTTTTTTGACACATAAAAAACATCATGTTCATTATGAAACTTACTTTAATGTTTTGATAGATTTAAATGACTAGTGGAGTGTAATAAAAATAAAATCTCATGATAATCAGTTTATTGAAATTGAAAATGGTTATGAGGAAGTGTAACATATTGAATTTTTTCCAGAAACATCTCTAAATACATGTCTTACCCAATGAGATTTAATTATCTATGATGAAACCTTCTAGTTAAGGGTTGATGATTTAGATAATATTTTTGAATAAATACGGGATGATGAAACTTATAGTCATATGGAAGTTAATGATACTAAAGATGAACAAAAATAAATTGTCCTCAATCAATATGAGGAATAAGATGAAGAATTATGTATTATATTCATCTATTTATTATTATTTTATTTTATATTTTTAGTAACAATTATTTACAGGTAATATTATTTGTTTCAAATGTATTAACCCAATGATCTATTGTGTTCCTTCACTAATTCCATTAATTTTTAGTTTTTAATATTCTATATTTGTATTTAAAATTATTTAAAGGAAAGAATATTATATTCTCTTGTTATTTATTAGTTTTTTATATTTTATTATCTATTTTAAAAAATATTTATAAGTTAGATTTTTATATTCTAGTATTTATTTATTGGTAATTATTAGATTTGGGTATTTATTAGTCTGTTATATTAGATATTTGTATTAAAACTAGTACCCCACCCATGAAAATGCACGGACTGTTCAATATTCTTTCAAATCATCTAGTTCTGCATCATTAAAAAAAGTATAATGTCATACTCAATATAATGTATAGAATAAAACTTTGATAATGATGTGAGTGTGTTGTTTGTGAAATAAGGAAGGTAAGTAGAGAATAATGCTAACAGATATGGAAGATGATGGAATGTGAGAGGCAGATATCAGATAAATAGATGAAATAGAAGGTGGAGGTGGAGGTCGAGGTGCAGGCAAGAGGTGAGATTACGATGAAGGAAACCAAGAGATATTTTCTGGGTTTCAAGATTTTGACGGGAGTCGATGGTCTTAAAGTGATTCTGGGTGATGTTTTTAGGAAACCTGGTCACATTTTATTTGATGTATTTGAAAGATAATCAGTATTTGAAGATAAAAATGAATCAGAGGATGAAAACATGAATGTAGAGAAGGAATTTGGGTCAATATATGGGATATGAAATGAAAAGATGAGTGAGGAATGTGTACCATGTGATTTTTATAATCTAAAATTAAAATAGCCATTTTAATAAACTATCACAATGTTAAAAATGGAATAAATGATGAAAATGGTATGGTAATGACACAAGTGATTATAATGATGCAACATTACTACACTGTTATGGTAAAAACAACTATAAATATACATTTTCATTATTACATATGCAATGTACTTTTCAATGGCGATGAATAAAACATTGAATTAGTAGCTTCAAAATATCCATAGTTAATGTATACCTTCTTCACTGAATTTCAATGTGTTTGGTTGTTGGTTTTAAAGATCTCCTCAACAGACACGAATCCTGGGTAAGTAGAGGGATTGTCAGATTTTATTTCCCTAATGGGAGATATTAACCCATTCTAAAAAGCTTCAAAAGAGATTTATCAAACACTTCATAATACCTTACAACATGAAATTGAATAAAAAAAGATGAAGATACATTTAATATTTTTTTTATTCACTCAATGTAAAGAATGATGGGTTATTGATTCTAAAGATTGCTTGAATAGAGGAAAATCTTGGCTAAGAGAAGGTACATCCTGATTTCTTTTCCTAGAATAGAGTTATTCACCCATGCTAATAAGCTTCAATAGAGATCCATTAACCACTTCATAATACTTAACAATAAGAAATTGAATGAAAAAATAGATAAATTTATATTGAATATTTTTGTAACACAAGAATAAATATCACTATTCTAGAAACATTTGGTGTTGTATAAATAATAAGTGAATATAGAATATGCAAACACATATAAGTGCATAAACATTCTAAAAACCAAAAATTTCATTTCTATATTATTTCCATCATCACTACTTGGGTATAATGGGTGATCTTCATTTTTGATCCTAATCATGTGAGGAACCCAACGATAAGTCTAGTTGAGCATGGTTCTGTAATGAGAGGAAACATTTCCTTGCTTGATGCATGATATATCTTGATGTGAAAAAAATCATCTTCCAGTATCCATATGTTTTGTACTTATTAATAACATGATTGTTCGAATTGAATATGAATCATTTATCATGTTCCCAATATAAAATAAAATATCATATGTTCCTATGCTAGTAATATTGTTTATGAAAGAAAGTGTTACAGTGATTTTAATGTCACATCATCATGCGGTACTGAGGAATTCTTTCTTAATGACCATGTTGGTGCAAGTAAGTCACTGAATCAAGCCACATAACAAAATTTTGTCAAGGGAAAATGATCCAATGCTTTAAAATTAGGATACATCATTAGTATAGTATAAATTAGAAAGTATGAATAAAAACAAAATACGGTTGGTATAAGTAAAAAATAATTTAAAACATGATCCATCGCTTCGAAAGAAACTAATAACTAAAATAAAATAGAATAAAATGATCCCCTGATCTAACAAAATGTCAATTCATATTTAGTTTAACTATTATAATTATCTAGTGCTCTAATACATGATCCGCTGATCTAAAATACATGATACACCACTCTAAAATACATGATCCGCTGCCCTTAAAAATAACTCATTGACATAATAAAAAACATGATCCACTTCTCAAACAAATTACATGATCCACTACCCAAAAAATGCATGATTTACATGATCAAACAATAAAATTGTTCCAATTCTCTAAAAATTGACCATGTACTAAAAAAAATTGATCCACCAATCTAAGAAAATAAAAGTTCCACTACTGTAAAAAATGATCCACTACTCTAAAATAGGTCAAGTTAGATTTAGTAAAATTAAAAGTAATTAATAATATTTTTGACGTGAAATGCTTGATGAAAAATATGAAAATAATTCTAGAAAGTAATGTTCTTTTTGTACCTGGTTTTTTAGTTTTGAGGAGTTATAGTAGTTTAATAAGAGTTAATAAGCCATAAAATGAGCACATACTCATTCATACAATATGTTTACCTATAGATACAATAATGTTTAAAAATAAGAATACATACATCCATAAGAAATCCATAAATATTTATAAGAAATATGTAACAAGGCTATTTATGAAAAATTGTGAAACAATTAAATAAGAAGTCCATAAATATCGATGTGTGAATAATAGGTAAACAATTAAATATAAATAACTAGAAACAGTTATGTTTCAATAACCTGTATGAAATTTTGTAAATTTAAGTGTCATCAAAATGTACGTCAACAAAAATACTATTTCAAAGAACTAAATTGACATGGTATGTAGAACCATATAGTTAAGTAAGTGGGGATATAGCTATATCCAAGATAATAGGTTCCCCTAATACACATTCTTCCACTAATTATTTTCTTGGAGAATAATTAAATTTCTTATTATAATTTAGTTAGAATCCCCACAATGCCTACAATATCCACCCTCACTAAAAGAGAAATAATCCCCTAAACAGAATGAAAACTCACAAACAACAAAATACAAGATCCACTACAACAACAAAAAATAATAACATAATCATACATTGCTTCTAACTATACTGTGAGTGAATGTTTTTAAATATTAGGTAGACCATCCAAACTAATAAAATAAGATATCATTCAGGGAATAATTTAGTATATTCCAATTCCTAATATGAATATATTTGTATCATCCTTTATTGGTGACCATAAGAAATATAGAAATAATTTTTCATAATAAATATGGATACGATTATAAATAAGAAATATTTAAAAACATTATGTATGATCAATTGGGAAATAATTGAGTATGTAATCTAGAAAATAGATAGTTTGGAAGAAAGTTAACATAACAAAATGTGTATATAAAAGGATTTAATTTAGAAAAGAAGGATTAGTTTTCCTTAAATAGAATCATCTTTTAACTTTTTTTAGTGTGTCCTTTAGTGAAATAGTGTCATCTACATCCTAGTTAGTAATTGGCTACATTTCTTTGTTAGAAAAAGGATGAAAATAGTGGTGTGAGTCATTGCTGCAGTGGACCACACATTTTGGATGTTGGGAAAAGATGCAGAGCCCTGTAATAGTTAGTATAAGGGGTAAAAATTGTGTTTTATATTTTATAAAGTGGATAGTCATACGTAAAAAAAATTGAAAGTAACATGTTGAAAAAAATCACAAACTCTAATAAAAGTTATTTTTATAGTAGAAATAAATATTAAAAAGGTAATTTGAAAATATGAGAAGCAGGGAGGTTTATCCATTACCCTGTAAGTTTATCATAAAATGTTAGTCAATTATTTCAGTCTTTCCCTTTAAGGCATCCTTTATATGGGGATCCACTTCATTAGAATGGATTGATGTTTCCATAGAGCATGGAGACATTAAACCATTTTTTAGACCGCATCATCAGCATAAAACTCACTCAACTAATTTTATAAAGGTTTTAATGGACTTTAATGATTAATTATAAATTAATAGTGTCAACCGAAATCATTGGTGCAGAAATATGTTGTTTTAGAGTTTCTAATTGAGAAGAAATTCTATAATTATCCAATATAGTAGTGTTCAAACCATTTTTCATCGAAATTTTTTATTTTTGTTAATATAATTTATGAAATTATAATATCTATTACATGGGTGTCTTCAAAGCTTTTATGAAAAATAAAATTCATAAAAAACAAAACGATCCTTCATGTGGTGGTACACTTCGCCCATTTTCATCGCATATCTATATAATGGAGCTCCCATAGAATTAGATTTAATACTGTTTAATTTATATCAAATAAAAAATGAAATACTAAGTGGAAAAAAGTAATAAAAAGTAGAATATGGGAAAATAATTTTACAGAAAAATGATCATCAAATTGGTACTATGTATAATGGATCATCTATAAAAATAGTTGTAATGTTGATTATTAAAAATGAGCAGGTAATATTACTATGTCCTCCCTAATAACAGAAAAACCTACAGCCACCACCTACATATTTAACATCATAATAAAATTTGGGTTAAACATTTAGGGCTCTAATCAGTGAAGGATTTACCTCAACATTCAGGGCTCTGATCAGTGCAGGATTTACCTCAATCAGGGCTCTGATCAATGTAGTTTAATGTAAACCATTCAATAGATCCATAATTCTCCATCAACTTCACAGATGATTTGAGATCACTAAAACACAAACTCAACATTCATATTTCATTATAGATTTTAAAAAATCCCCAGAGACTCATCATTCCATAATTTTTTTTTAAAAAATGTTAAAATGACGTGAAAAAAGTAACAAAATTAAAAGAAAAATATGGGGTGAAGAGAATATACCAAAGCGGAAATTTTGGAATTCTTTATTGTCACGGAAGGTTAAAAACACAAGGGAAAAAATTGGGGAACCTCTGTCCTCATCCATGCCCGTGAGGGGGAACCATTAGTTTTGATAGTCATTATGGGAGAGGTAGTCATCGTGCGAGTCGTGTTAGAGTAATCGGAGGCAGAGGAGGCCAAGCGGGCAGATGCATAGCAGGCTGAGTAGGCGGAGGTGGAGCAAGCTTAGGTAGGGAAGGTCGAGAGTCAATACAGTACACTACTTAATTTTGAGCTTTACATCGAACTCAATACACCACTTAAACTCAGTCGAATATTGGCTTTCAAAATTCAAATTCGAATTTACTTTTAAATTGAACAAATCAAACCCACCCATTAAAGCACAACTAAAGATATCAAATTTAAAAAAAACATGTAAAAGGAAATTATAAATATTTTTAATTAATAAATATAAAATATCATTAATTTATATATTAAAATTTAAATTTTTTAATTACTCTCAAAAACTAATTTATTAAGCTCACATGGTACTCAATATACTCGAATTCAACTTGTTGTATAGCTTCAGTATCTCAAGCTAAAGTTCAGATCAAAAAATATCAAGTCAAATTCAAGTACAATAAATTAAAACACAAGATGTTTTTTATTATCACTATATCATTTACCCCTTGAGTTCTAGACAATATAAAATTGTTGAGTTATTAAATATCACCCATTGATCTTCACCTTTTCATGTTTCTAAAGATCCATTAAGTTTTTCCCTGAGAACAATATCCCATAACGAAGACAAATCTCGCTGAATCACAACATCAACATCTAAAAATAGTACCTTTCCAAGAATTGGGAAAAGTTTATCAAAACTTAATAGTTAAAAAAATTGAACACACTAAACAAGACTAACATTAAAGTCATAGAAATGTGTAGATCGCATTTAAAAAACACAAACTCACATGAAACTCTTAATGATGAAAGAAAAAAATCTATAGATCACACTTAAAATCATAATTTCTCATAAAATTATCACTGAAGAAAGGAATTAAACATAACCATGAATAAAACTATTGAAGGGAGAAGAAATAATGTAAAAAATGATTAAAAATGAAGACACCCACCCAACCAGCCCATAACATTAGCTTGTTCTTTTATAATTTTCGGTACCAGTATCCTCTATAGTGGTAGGATCATTTAAAATATCACCCAACTAACACATAATCAAGTTTGAGCATACGTTCAAACTCAATACACAACTCAAACAGATTGGTTTTCAAAATTAAAATTCGATTTGATTTTTAAATTGAACAAATCAAACTGGCCCATTAAAGCACTACTAAAGTATTTGAAATTAAAAACAAAAGATATATAAAAGTACATTATAAATATATTTGAATATAATATATAAATTATCATTAATATAAATATTAAAATGTTAATTGTTTTTATTAATCTTGAAAACGCCTTGATTAATCTCACATGCAACTCAATATTATTGAATTCAACTCATTGCATAGCTTCAGTAGCTCGAGCTAAAGTTCGGATGAACAAATATCAAGTCAAATTCAAGTAAAATCAAGTAAAACTAAAGATTATTATGATTATCATTGTATTAGTTACCCCTTGAGTTATAAACAATACAAAATTTTTGATTCCTTCAACATCATCCACTGATCATCACCTTTAAAAGTTTCTACAGATCCAATTAGTTTTCTCCTAAGATCAATATCCCATAATGGAGAAAAATCTCACACTTATCATAACAGTGTCATATAAAAATACAACCATGTCAAGGTTTCAGAAATTTTTTTCCAAATAATGTAGTTAGTAAAATTAACTGCACTAAACAAAACTAACATTAAGGTCACATAAATGTGAAGATCACATTTAAAAAACACAACCTCACATGAATTCATTTAATGATGAAAGAAAAAAAACTATTCATCACACATAAAAAACATAATTTAACATCAAATTATTAATGAGAAAAGTAAAAGAACATAACCGTGCGTAAAACTATTGAAGGGGGAAGAAACTAAGTAACAAAACTAATTAAAAATTAAGGTACCCACCCAACCAACTCCTGCCATTAGCTTTTTCATTACTATAGTTTCAATACCAGAAACTTCTACATCAGTAGGATCATTTGAAATAGAACCCAACCAATAAATACCATAGGCAATATCCAATCTTCAATCTGAAAAAAGTTATGTATAAGAAATCTACAAACAATTTTGTATAGAATCCTTTAAATAAATATTCAATAGGAAACTCTTATATATAAGAAATCTGAAAATATTTATGTATAAAAAATCTACAAATAATTTCAATTTCTAGGTAATTGAAAAGAATATATGAACTGTATGTTTTAATTATAGAAAAAATGGAAATAAGGAAAAAAATACTTTTTTAAATTATAATATTTCAATAAAAATAATAGTCAATCTACAAATATATACCTGAGTAGATTAAATATGCTCAGCTGATTTATCAAACCCAAAATTAGTGCTATAAATTATGTTCAACTCAATTTATTTATAATCCTTCATAAATATTGAAATGACAATGAACATAATGTAATGTTTAGAAGAAAACAATGATAATAGAAATATGAATACCTATTCATCTTTTTTTTTCAAAAAAAAAGAAATTAAAAAAACTTAATTGAGATAACACAGTCAGTATTGTATATTGAAACAAAATATAGAAAAATATTCTATGGATAATTGATAAAATTTATGATACATACAAACTAAACATTTATGTTATAAAATAACTACTTGAATATGGAATCTTCTAATCTAAACTCTGAAAATGATCTGCAATATGAAATATTCAAATACTTATTTATAATAAATCTGTAAACAATTATGTATAAGAAAACACTTATGTATATGCAATATGAAAATAATTAAGTATAAGAAATATGAAATCTGTAATATGAAAACAATTTGGCAGATTATGTGTGGAATCATTTTAATAAATATGCTATATAAAAACATACAAACAAATATATATATATATATATGCAATTTGAAAACGCTTATGTATAAGAAATATACAAGTTATTTCAATACATATCCAATTGAAAAGAATAAATGAAGTATGTGTTTTAGTTATTAAAAATTGTAAATTAGTACAAAAAATAAATATTTTTCAATTATAATATTTTAGTAAAAACAACATCCACTCAAGAGTACAGATATATACCATAGTGAATGAAATTTTCATGCTTGATTTAACAAACCCAATGCCAGTGAGTCCACCATGCATGTAATCTAATATATTCAAAATAAATAAATGAAAACTATAGTATACATATATGATTAAAAAATGTGTATTGAATCAAATCAGTTAGGCATACCTAAAACATAGAACACATTGATCTTGTTGAGGTAATCTATTTCAACCATCGAAAAAATTAGAGAGGAAATATTGATCGAGAAAAAGAAGTACAGGTAGTAATTAGGGAATAAAAATTGGAGATTTATTGTATTGATGTTTGAAAAATCCATATGTAGCTGGAAAAAATAAATCTTGGAGAGAACTGAAAAATTTTATAGAAAATTATGAGAACCCACCTTTTTTGAAGCACTGTATTGTATTACAGCATGTAGAATTCATATGAACATCATGAAATGTAGAACTAAAAATTCGAGAAAAATGATAATGAGAAGCTATTAAGGAGAAAATACTATATTCCAGATGCCATGATAGATGGATAAATCTTCGTTTAGGGAAAATTTTAAACCCTCGCCAATTTCTAAGAAGGAATGGGAAAATAGATCTTTGAACAAAAAAATCAATTTTCGGTGATGGTGAATGGAATCAGGAGTTGGGTACGGGGAGTGATTTATAGCGGTAGATCATGAAGGAGACAATTAATTTTGGGAACACAAGGATATGGCAAGGGATTTTTCAAGAAGAAGGGGAGGTGTTTGAGGGATTGAGGGTGGTGGGAGACAGATTAGTCTATCAGATGAATGGGGGAAATTAAAGAGGAACAATCCATAGGATATTGAATTGGAATAGGGATTCGAGGAGGTGTCAAGAATGATTCTAATACTTGGGTGGAATGAGATGTTGGGATTGATCTCAGAGCTGAGGTGGTGATGAAGGTGGAGGTGTTTCTGGAGAGGGGTGTCGGGGACGGAGTAGTGGAAACATGGAAACCCTAATCATAGTTGAGGTTAATCCCGAGTCTGGGAGTGTATGGAGGGAGGGAATGAAAAATGGATGGGGAGGGGAAATGTGGATTAATGCATGAATAGAACATCATTAAAGAGGAACACAACATTAGTATATATAGTTGATTATTTTTAGGTTATATTATTATATTCTAGTAATTATTAGGTTTTTATATTTATATCTATATTAATAATTTTTATATGTATGATTATATGTTTCTTATGGATGGAGATGCTTCTGATGATCTATTTCATTCTCTCATTGATTCTAGACTTTCAGATGATGTGTTTGATTCATCGAATCTATAGGATGTTGTGCCTATTAAGATGGGAATTTCCTTATTCGACTGATTTTTCTAAACCCTATTTCAAGGAGACATTCATCTTTGGATTTTAATCATTGTTAATGGAGACATGATCCATTGTTTAAGGTATTTCTTTTATATTAAATTTTTGTATTAATTTTGGTAATAATATTATGATATTTTTCATTGTTTTTTATATTTATCTACTGGGTATGCTGGTGAAATTATAATAATTTTTTTGTACCATGGGTGTCATGGGATCAGGTGACCATTTGTGTTCATCAGAAGACGTTTGGTCAAAGGATTGTACATTTTTAAATAAAATTATTTATTTATTATTTATTTAATTAGTAACATGTTTTTTAATTGTCTTGCAGAATCAATGGTCTCTGATTGATAATATTCTAAAATATCTAATCTGGGAGGTATGATAAATTTTTTTACATGATCATTTTCATCATTTTTTACACAACCTAAATAAGATATCCCTGGATAGATCCTCTGCTACTATCTTCGACTAGTAATTCTTAACCTTTCAACCAGACTATATCTCATCTTAAGTATGGGATGAATTGTGTTCTTTTTGGATATAGTAGACTTTTAGGAGGAGGTCATCATCTATGCATCGGAACTGGGGGCGGTAGATAACATATAGGGTCCAGAGTCGTACATTTGGTACACTTTAAAAACATATAGTAAGTAATGTTATTTATTAATGTATATATACTATAAATGTAAAATGTTTCTTATATTATATAGGCCTATACTAGACCCTCTGTTATAGAGTTTGAATTTTACCAAAAAAATTACATAGATCCTCACACAGGACGACATGATAATGATAGACAACACTTGATTATGGTTAGTATTTTTTAATTTTATTAATATTAATTTTAATGTTATTATAATTTCTAATAATATTTGAAGGAAATGTATGAGGCTTTGGTTTCTCATTCATGAGAGACTCAATCCATGATCATAGCATGTGCCATATATTATTATGGTTTCGATGAGGAAACTTGGATACAGGTGACTATACATGGTGTCGAGAAAGGTCGGGTGATAGTTATTGGTTCATGAATGATGCCTAATAGTTATTATGGTACATCTATGATGGCATAAGTATGCTTAAAGGAAAATCTTATAGAGTCTTTGTCATCATCCATTACATGGTATGAGGAAAGTTTAAGAGCTTTGGGTGATATTATACAGTGGATGTAGAGAGGGGGAGGAGGATTGTGAGCAACATCATCAGAGAGATGAGGACATGCTAGGGTATATATGATAGCTTGCACATTGTGTTGGTATAGAGTTTCCTACGCTAGCCCTTTGACTGATCCTCCTCCACCTGATACAAGTTGATGCTCAATTTTTTTTATAACTATTATATATTTTGGTTTGACTAACATATTATGTGTGAAATGATGTAATAATATAATTCTTGTTCTTATTATATTCATTTTTTTATTTTTTTATTTTTTTAATTATTTTTTTATAATTTTTGATTTTTTAAAAATATTATAAATTATGATATATTACTATAACTATCATAATTGGGTTTCAGAAATTTTATCAGACTTATTTTCAACGGATTTATAAATTGTCACAAATAATTATTATTTGCGACAGGAACTGCAATTGGTTATTTAATGATTTTTAATGATATTATTTGTGGAGAATGATTCATCCATCAAAAATAATTATTACTTGTGATGGTCCAATTCAAAAAAAACCATAATTTTGATGTTTGTTTCTATTACATAACATTAGTAATAGATTCTTTTCACAAAAGGACATTAACAACATTAATTCTTCACTAATGTCCCATAACAAAAGCTTAAATATTTAGTAGTGGTATATGTGTGTTTTTGTATCTCATGAGACCGATTGATGATGATTAATTCAATGAATATACTTTTGTATCATCATATTTTATATTGATAGCATTTATTTTATGTTAATGTTATTTTTTCATGATGATATGTTAGGACTGTCTTTTTATTCTCTTACCTCTTATGTGTGTTATCGTGACTTTGGAGGTATTGTTCTTGGTAGTCAGAACAGGTGGACCATTCTGACATGGTTATCCCTTAATGGGTGACTGTTCATGAGTTTTGATAATAGCGATGATGGACCTAAGCATAGGGTAGGTGTGTGATGATTCCTCATGGGTACAGTTTGATTCACTTGACGCCTAGTGGATTCGAAGTAGCTTGATTACTCAAGGAATAGTGGATGTCGAGTATCAAGATCACTCAATTCCAAGTGGATTCTGAGAACATGCCTCACCTGATTCCTAGTGGATGTTGAGTAGTTTGTTCACACAATGTTGAGTAGTATGTTTACTAGAATTTTGGCTAGTTATTTATTACATCTAATATCTTTATATTCCTTATGGCATGGAGCCAAATAATCTAAGGTCAAGGATTGTGGTGACCTGGTTAGCACATGGGTTCTCTATATGAGATTATTTATGCTTTCTTTCACATTTATTTAAATCATGGAATACACCACTTATACATGTGACCATTTATTAAGGACACATTTTTGGTGTCCAACTGGGTTTTATTACTCACGACCTATATGGGAATATCAATGTTCATGTAGACTTCATGTATATGGATCCATGTAAGGCCAGAGGGCCTATGGTAGATGTCTTATCCATGGAGCATGGATATCGTGGAAATTCTAAGATAGACTCTGGAGGATACCATAGTTTTATGTATTTATTTTCCAACACTTGTACCTATATTTGTATTGCAAGATTGGGAGCCCATTTATTTATTCATATTACTAGTGTGGCCTCTGTTACTACATATGATATTTTGTCCTGTACTTGATATTATGATTGATAAATTTTAGTTTATATTTGTTTTATTTGTGTAAGGATATCATACTAAAGGTATATTCTTCTTACTGATCAAGTGTAGAACCTTGCTATTAATCGGTAGCCTCTTCTATATGAGGAGGTGTGCATTAAGTCATGTTACTATCCGTCTCAAACACGGTGATTCAAGTTGGGGAATTATAGTATATGAATCTCATTCATGGTTTATGGGGTTATACTTTATACATGTCTTATTAGCTATTCTTTTATATGAATTTTATGTGATTTTGGAAATAGGGTTTCTATCTTCATATAAACTCCATTTAATTAGAAAAATAGGGAAATAAAATTTCAAACCAACAAAGTATTGACATTTTATGAGGAGAAAAATATGTTTCCTATGTCTATAACTCTAAGAGTTATATCATGGGAAATGTCTATATTTTAGATATCCTTATATATTTTCATTAGTGGGTGATAACTAAGATTTTATAGATGCGGTTTATTTAAGTGGGGAGAATGTAACACCCCATGATTTTATAATATATATTCCTTCAAATAACATTGTGGAAATAGATTGTTTTACACACAAGACCAAACTAAAATTATAAACAATATATTAGATGAATATTACTAAGAATTTATAGGAATAAAAAACCTATAGTAAATAAAAATACATTAATCAACTAAAAATTCATACATTTGGAGGAAAAATAATTAATATGATATAATATTAAAAATTATTTTTCCTTCTCAAATAATTTTTTTAATTGTTATATATTTTGTCATAATAAATTTAATTTACCAATTTTAAAACTTTATTATATATAAACTAATATATCAAAATTATTTAAATTTAAAATTGTAATGAAATAATATTGAAAAAACTTCATTTTTATAAATATGATTTTTCAATAAAGCTAGTTTTCCTTATATTTACTTTTTTTAAAAGATAAATTTATAAATATTAGAATTTTAAATTTTCAAAACGAAATTAAATTTTAAATAAAAAATTTCTAAATTATATTAGGGTTATTTTCCAATATGTTTCTGAAAAGATTGATTTTTTAGTGAACAGTAAAAATGTTGATTTTATAAATAGTTTCATTTTTATGAAATTATCATAATGAAATAATGACTTCAAAGTTTATAAATCCTTTTTAATACATAACATATATATTTATTAAGTAAAATAAAACATTGAAAACTACTATTTTGAATATATAAAACCCATGATTAACATTTTAGAAACTTTTGTAATATTTTACTTTATTAGAAATTATGTTTAGTCTGTATATTTTAGTTAAGTATAAACAAGGTAATAATTTTGTTTTGGATTGTTTTGAAAGAAAAAAATAATATTAATTAACCAATTAATTTCATATAAATCAATAATATTGAGAATTTTATCATATCCCAAATTGTTATACTTAAAAATACATTTTTTTCTAAAAATTGGGGTTTATGCGCTATATGCGTCAATGTTAATATTAGTTTTTTTTATAAAAATAAATTTTATTTGATAAAATGGATTATATATTTGGAACCAATTTTACTAAATTATTTAATATTCTGCATTTTATTTGTATTCATTAAAAACAGACTACTTTGGAAAAAAAGTAATTACTATGGTAATAACCAAATATAGTAATAGTGAAAAATAAAAGAGTAGAATAATTAAAAACGTGTTTTCAACTAATGATTGAGGGATTATTGGCCTTAAATAATTCCCAACTAGATTATTTTCTACTTTTTATCTTTTTTTCATGTGAAACATGTACTCTCTTTATAATAATAAGTTATATTAACAACAATGTCATTCCCTTCACATATAAAAGGTGATCACCTCCACACCATTTATTCACTCATTATAGATAATTATATTTTCAAAATACTATTCCCTAGTATATCCTCCATTATCTATCCATTTTATATAATCTCTGCTCTCAAAAAAATTCTAAGCTAAGGATCCTTAAGGTGTTACCCAAGGGAGAATATCCAAGGGAGAGGTAATATTCTCTACCGAGCTCTCTTAATTCTCTTATCCTTATACCACCTCAATAATATTCTCTCCATTAATGTTTGATAACATCAGTTTAAATAATTTTATGAAATATTATTATTCTAATTTAATATACATTTTATACCTTCCTCTAAAATCATTTGAAAAATGAAGGTGTTGTCATGCGTAAGTGCGAACTACCACCACCATGAACGAAGTGCATTATTTTTCATCACCTCCTTACACTAGTGGATATAAAAGTCTATTTAATTTATTAATATGATATTTATAACGTTATTAAGATTCTAAAATTATAAACCATTTTCTATCTTTTTTCTCTTTTATATAAAATGAAATCAATACCCGTATGTATGTATAAACTACCACCTCTATGGAAGTGCTGTATTTCATTTTTCACTATATTATTTTATTTTGTATCTAATTATCTTAAATAATGGTTCTATACCTTAAATATATCTTTATAAAATCTTCATTATTCTATAATAATTATATTATTCCAAAATAATCACTTTCTTAACCACACTCACCCATCGATTATAGCAAGTTCTTGTTTGGGATGGTTTAATAACAAACATGATAAATCCTTTAGATTTATATCATATGTGACTGGGGAAACATAATTACTTGTGATACTGAAAAATAATAATTAAATAATGATTTATTTTATTATGGGATGGTAATGGTGTTGGAAAAATCCCCTTAGATTATTTTTTTGGGTTGTTTGTGTTTTTTGACAAGGTTTTACATTACTGAAAAAGATTGTTTCTGAAAGAAGAGGTTGGATAAAAAGAAGAGTTGGATTGAATGTCCAAAAGGATCACACATTGTTTGAAAGTTGGAGTGTGTAAGTCCTAAAGGGTCACATAGAGTGTGTAAGTTCCAAAGGATCACGCAGAAGTACATAAGTCTTAAGAGATCATACAGAGTGTGTATATATGGACAAGGAGGGTGTGTCTCATAGTCATTTAGAATCAAGTGACTAATGTAAGTATTGTGTTCTTGAGTGAATAGTGATATCATGAAATCTAATGAATAAAAGTGGATTGTGATATCCATGTGAGTATAATAGGATCACAAAAAATAGACACACAAATCATATTTAATAATATTGGATAGATTTGATGGAGACTTCTCATGGTCATTCAAAATCACTTGATCAGATGATTTCCATTGGATGTCATGATGGGATCACACAAATCACTTGAATATAATGTCATATAACACCACATGATAGTAATTGGATCTCATAATGGGATCATGTAAAGCACTTGAAGACAATGTTGATGACCTCCACTTGAATTTAATTGAATCTCATGACGGGGTCATGTGACATTCGAAAATACATTGACACTGACGAATGATAAAGGGATTTAAAAAAAGTGAAATATCATCAAGATTGAACTATAAAGACAGAAATAATCATTAAAATTCTTCAATGGAATTGTAGTGGTGTTAGAATAGACAGCTAACCACTAATTTCAAAGTTAAGGAAATGTATTTATGCCTATCAATACCCCTTAACCCATACTATAGTGGTTAAGATGTTTTATTAAGTTGTCTGATCCAATGAAAATAATTTTTCATGATGTGATGGGAGTTATTAACTTGGTGTCTTTTCACATAGGTATACCCACCAGATTCACTTGATCTATGTAAACATAACAAAGACATATGATCCCTATAAACAGTAGAGGGTTTTGTGAAGGTATCTCGTAAAGGGGTCTTGTGAAGGGATATTGAAAAGGGGTTTATGCACTGGTTGTTTTCTATGCATAGGTATACCCATTGGCGTCACATGATACATGTAAGAAGAATAGATTATTGCACTGGAGGCATGTGATTTGTGTAATTTGAATAGGTACTCACAAAAAACACTCACAAAGGGGTATTACTAAAGGGGCATGTGCACCCTCTAAGAGGAAAATTCACACACAAAGGTGGTAGTCATATTTTTGATGAAGCATGACCATAAAGACACACAATAATGTGAACCAACTTAGAACCGATCCTTAAAAGATTCTACAAAAGGAGAAGTTTGTTCACTTCATCCAATAGAAATTGGTGATCTTTCAAATTGTGAATGATTTTAAACCATGAGGGAAAATGGGTCTTCTCTGAACCTTGTAATAGCAGTTCACTTTATTGGGCCTGGTACATGGACAAATTACATTTGTATGCTCCTTGTAATTATCCCAGTGAGGATGAATTAAGTCAAAGTTTTATGTCTTTTTCATGTTTTAGTTTCTATTTATTCTATGTTATATTAAGGAGAGAGAATAGAGTATCTTAATATTGAAACATGATCCAAAGTGACAATTTTTTAATTTCTCATTCCTAGATTCATCACCCACCCCTTAGGGTATTTAAACTAATTTGGATAACAATTGGAATTATGGTGAAATGGTTAAAGTTATAGTTTCTGTTGGGCAAAAATCCCACAAGGTAACATTGTAGTATTTTTGGGTTGATTGTGTTTGTTGACAAAGAAGGTTTCCATGGAGAATTGTTGAGTTCCCAAGAAGTTGTTGACAATCCATGTTGACAAAGAATGATGACAAAGGAAAGGACGATCTAGAGGCGGTACAAAAGAGCAGTAAAAGGTGGCGCTGTTTCCCAGTGTTTTCCAAATTTTTGGGGGCTAAAATTTGGAGTTTGGTGAGTATCGTGAAAATAGGATTTCCGTGAAGATAATATTTTTATATGGAAAAGGCATGAGTTTCGCGAAGATGAGATGCATGGATTGGATTTCGCGAAGACCATAAAAATGGAGGCGGTGATGCTTCGCGATTACGACAAGCTTCGCGAACGGAAGCGTTGAAACGAAATGCGAGGGAGCTTCACGAAGTTGGCGCAAATTAAATGACGGAACTCTCCGCGATTACGACGAGCTCCGCGATCAGAAAATTGCCGAGGTGCTTCTAGATTTGGACAGAATTCCTGCGGAAACATTGGAGCTTCGTGATTTGAGATGACGTGGTATTTACTTCGCGCAGAAGGGTAGAGGGTCGGTGGAATCTCCTATAAATACAGGTCAACCCCCTCGATATAAGTAGAGGGAATTTTTAGAGAAAATCATTTGCTCTCAGTTCATGAAGGCAGTTCTCGTAGCTTGTGTGCTTCGCAAAAGAAGAGATTCGCGGCGGTTATTGTTGCTCCGCGAAAGTTGCGCGCTCCGCGTTGGATCAGTGAGCTTCACGAGGGAAGTTTCTCTGCAACGACTTGAGCCTCGCGGTAGTGATTCGCGATAGTTCTTCGTGAGAGTGCTTCACGAAAATTCAGGAGCTTCATGGAGGCTTGTTTGAGCTTCACGAAATTGGGATCCTCGTGAAGTAGGGTACTTTGCGAAGGTGTTTCCAAAGGAATTGCCCAGTGGTTAAGAGGAAAAGGGGTATTTATCAGTGGATTAAAGTTGGACTTTAATATAGCATCTATCAACAGTTGAGGATGCGTGCATTCATGAAAATTAAGAGACCTACACGTCTATAAAATGTGAGTGGATTCCCTGCCAGAGCAGTGAGCTTAGGAAGAGAAAGAAGTTGATCCTCTCCACCGGCAGTGAGCCAGAGAGAGAGAAATAGGGAGTGACCCTTGGGAAAGTAGTGAGCTAACCCTAAACCTTGCAAAGGCATTGAGACTAGGACAGAGTGACTGTACCCGAACATTGTAATCCACAGCTAGTGAAGTATAGTGGAATTTGGTACGACCGGAAACTTGTCGGCGTATGCTCCTTGGACATAGCCCTTAGCGGTGAACCATGTAAAACTGTTGTATCATGTTCTTGCTTTAATTTCTGCTTATATTGTGCAACAGGAAAGAGGGAGAAGAGTGTTTTTCTTAACAATGAAACAAGATCAGAATGGGCGTTAATTTTAAATTAGTCATACCCTGATTCACCCCCCCCCCCTCTCAGGGTATTTAGCCTTGTGGACCTAACAGTTTCTCTCTCTATATAAGAAATGGAAGTTGTTAATAACAAAGGGGTTATGATATTTGATGAAAAAAGATTCAACTATGGAAGAATTGGATGCAACACTTATTTTTATCATGAAGTAAGGATGTGTTCATAGCTTTGATTCATGGTATTTCAACTAGTATGGATAGTGTATAATAATTAAAATTATACTGAATATATTTATATGTAATTCCAAAGTAATCAATGCCTTATGATGATATTTATCCCACACAATCTACATGAAGATGATTTCATTTAAGTCATCACATTCTTAGGGGGAAAATATTTTAAATATATATGACGGTGATTCAAAGTATAAGAATCTAAATTGAATGTTGTGTAGACTAAATATGGGGACCAAATAATGCACCTTAATGAGTTTTTAGATGCATTATTTGACTATGTGAATGTTCTCATGGAATACTTGTGTGTTCTCAGAGAAATTCTTAATGATTTAAAGATCATTAATATCATCTTAATAAGCCTTCCACCTTATTTCAATATGAATTTTTCTATACTAAAAGATAAATATTCAAAAGAGTGACATTGGATAGATTACATAATATTATTGTCGCATATGAGATGAGAAATGATGATAATGAGTATGAGGAAAAAGGTAAGTCTATAGATTTGGATGTCAAGGACATGAATAATATCACTGTAGAATATAGTCAGGAAGAAGATGTTATGGATGAAGTTATATCATTCCTTTCCTCAAATTTACAATGGGTAAAGGAAAGTTTAAAGGGAAACTTCCTATTTTGTGCCTTAACTATGGGAAGGTTGGACATCTTATAGAAAAATGTCCCAAGAAGTTTCAAGATGATGATGAGTTTTATGATGAAACTACAAATAAGAAGTATTCATATATTTTTACGTGTAAAAAAATACTAATCATAATTTCTCTAGAAAGAATATTCAAATTTCATAAAACAATAACAGTTTATAAGAATTTAAGGCATAAGAGTTGGAAGATAGCAAGGATCATGGAGAAAATTATATAGTGTAAGTTGTGAAAAATTCCCAAACCAAGGAAGAAGGAAATAATAATGAAAAATAATTTAAAGGAAGAGTTGAACTCTGGGATGAATTAGATGTTTTTTTGAGGAAATAGATGTTTGTATAGCCAAAACAAAGAAAATTGATCGGGTGGTTTATGATTCAAAACTCTATATATAATAGAATATAGAAGAGAAGTTTGATTTGAAGGATAAAATTTAAAATCTCATAAATGAAAATCTATCAATATTATAGAAATTCATTGATTTCAAGATCAAGGTTGAAGAACAGACCAGAGTTATCAATATTCTAACTAACACCATAAAAGATCAATTCAAATGTATCAAAGAACTTGAGAAGGAAGTTGTTAGCCTATGAGGACAGGTAAAATATTAGTAGAAACTATTGAATATCAATATGATATCAGGAAATCATTTAACATAGGTGAAAAAAAAGGGAAATTGGATTTAATGGGTCAAGAAAAAAAGTCAAAGAAATTTCTAGAGAAGAAAATGGCACATTAGAACAACACAACTAGTATGAGGATTGATCAAGAATATAAATGAGTAATGATTAGTGTCAGACCAAAATCACCCACTGTGAGGTTAAAGATTGATTTGGGTATGAATTATAATCATAATATTTAGATATACTAATGGAAAATCAATGGTTTAATAATTATTCACATGAATACACCTTGCATATGGTGTTATTGTTGTGGAAATATGCGTAATTCTCAAAATGATTGTTCCATAGACAAGAGGGACGAATGATCTAAAGAGAGAAAAATGAATCCAAATGGAGTTCAATATTATAGGAATTATTTTTTATAATCACTATTTTTGATGTAAAGGATTCAGACACATGGTCAGATATTTCTTATCGATAACACATAGGAATGTATAGAAGAAAACCTGAAGTTGTTGCATGCAGAAGCTCAAGGGATCATCAAATGATATGAGAATGTAAAATCAATTTTCATCTTTTCAATATGAGGTAGGACCATCATAATCTTACAAAGATAAGGAATATTAGTTATAATCAAGTATGAAGTCAGTGATAAGGATCAAAAGGAAAGGAGATGAGCAGTAAGTGGTTGTAGATATTTTCTTCAAAGCATCATATCAAAATGGAATATGGATCATTTATAGTGGTTTCACATCCCATATGAATATAAATAAGGATATAATGATAGGAATTAGTTATGATAAGTAAGGATATCTATATTTGGAAATGATAAATTCCTAGAGATTATTAGATCAGTATAATCCATGTTTTGGGATAAGAAATAAGATGTGATGATGTCTTGGTTGTTGAGGGAATTAGTCACAAGTAGTTAATTTTCAGTCAACTATGAGACTCAATACACACTATAAGATTTACCAATAAGTTCTTTATTATTAAGGGAAAATATAGGGGATGTTTTTAGGGAAATCATATAAAGGGGAATCTCTACCTTGTGAGTGGAGAAGAAGATGTGTGTTTTCTGTCTTAAGTAATAAGAAAAGAAGTTTTGGAATAAACATATTGTTCATATAGGACAATAATACATAGAATATGTGGTTAAATGTGATGATATTTTAGATCTCCCTAAATTATAATGTGATCATACTCATACATGTCATTCTTTATAATAAGAGAATATTACTCAAAAGACATATAAACTGAAAGATAAAAATTAAAAATGAGTGCTTGAACTAGTGCATGTTTATGTGTGTGTATCTATTTCACTAAGAGATATTAATTTAAAGAGATAATATTTCCTTTTCATTAATTATTTTATCATAATGTAATGGGTTTCAATTATTTACCACAATCCTGAGGTGTTCAATTTCATAACACATTACTGGAGGGATGTTGAAAAGATGTTAGGTCAAAAAATCTAGAGTAATGAACTAACAATGGAATGGAGTTTACAAATATCTAAGTAGAGTATTATATCAATAAACATGGGATAAGCTTCCTTGTTTTAGTAGTAATAACTCCATGCAAAAATGGAGTGGTTGACAGATGAAAATATATTATCAACAACTTGTATAGAACAATTATTATTGAGAAAGACATTATAGAGAAGTCTTTTAAATAAGCATTGCTAACAAAAATATATATTTCAAATAGATCTTTATAACTCCTGGAAGAATAAAATACTCTATATGAGATATGGTATTTAAATAATCCAACATTGAAGTACTTTCAATTCTTCTAAAGTGTTTCATTTTTAATAAAGATAAATATAGGAAGTTTGAATATAATGGAGATTAAGAGATATTTATTGATTAATCAGGAAGAAAACAAATCATAAAAATGATTTAATAAGAATCTGGGAAACATTGTAGAGATTAATGATGTAGTTATTGTGGAAAATGTGCAAAATCCTCAAAAAATCCTTTAATAGTCTCGGGAGGATAGTGATAAAGAGGGGAGAAGCTCATAGGGAGTGAAAGTACCTGAGGAAGGTTCATAAGAAGATTAGGATGGTGATAAGGATGAACTTAGACTAGTGTATAAATATAAATAGAAGATTCAATGTAAAATTTATAGGAAAAACATAATCAGCTATCAGAAATCACCAGGGCATACAAGGATGACAAAGAAACTTCATCAAGAATATTTCCAATCACAATTAGATCTAATGTTTTTTGAATAATCTATAAGATATTAGAATTAGATTCATGTGATAAATGAAGAGATTGACCAAATTTAAAATAATCGGACATAGGATATTGTTTTGAGGTCAATGTATAAGAATTTCCTAGAGACCAAATGGTTCTTCCATAACATTAAAAATGAATACGGAATAATTATTCAAAAAAAATCATGACTTATGTTTAAGGAATAATCCCAAATTGAGTGTATTGATTTTGATGAAAAAATTTCACCTATTATAAGGCTAGAGAAAATTCATTATTCTTGTCCATAGTGAAGAAACTGAAATTAAAACATTTCCAAATCGATGTTAGGTCAATATTTATGAATGGGGTTCTAGAAAAAGAAGTGTGTATTGAATAATCATATGGTTTTCTAATTCATGAATATGAGAAAAAAGTTAGTCTATTAATAAAGGAACTATAAAGGTTGGATCAGGAACCAGGATTGTGGAATTCATAACTTGATTAGTATTTTAAGAATCTTGATTTCTAGTGTGGTGGAGTTAAGATTAATCTCTATATAAATAGTGATAATAATAAATGGATGGTGTTGATGGTATATGCTGATGACATAATCTTTTGTGCATGAAATGAAGTGCAGTGTAAACAATTTTCAGAATTCATGAAATGTGAGATTTAAATTTCAATGATTTGAGAGATAACATTTTTCCTTGGTTTATAAGCTATTCAAGGAAGATTTAGAACATTTATTTCTCAATAAAAACATTATAAAGAGGTTATGATAATATTTGGAATATAAAATAACAAAGATATGACAACTCTAGTTTTTACATGGATGAAATTTTCTAGGGTTGATGAAGGTAAAGCATTAAATATCACAGAATATAGATAGATTATTAGTAGTCTTTTGTACTTAAAATGATATGACCTGATATTATTTTTTACACATGTGAGGCATCATGGTGTCAAATTAATCCCAAATAAGTCCACTTAAATATAGTGAAAATAATACTTTATTATATCAAAGGAACATTTGATATTAGTTTACTACATAGTGAACAATATCATCAAGTTTTATTAGGTTTTATAGATACATATCTATCTAGTTTACAAGATGATCAAAATTCAAAATCAAGTGGTGCATTATTTTATAGTGGAGTATGTATTTCTTTCTTGAGAAATAAATAATATTTCATTTCATTGAGAACCCAAGAAGTTGAATACATCATGAATACTCAATAATGCACACATTTACTATGGATAAATCCACATCCTAAATATATGGGAGTTGAATTGAAGTCTCTGATCAGAATCCATTATGAAAATTCATGTTCTATAAACCTTATAAAAAAATATAGTCCATCACTCAAGGGAAAATTACATTGAAATAAAATATCATTTTATCAAGGATAAAATAGAGCATGTCCTTATAAATATAGAGTATGTGACCATCGAAATACAGGTTGTATATGTCCTAATAAAGGCCATGCCCAAAAATAATTTGATGGCATCAACTAGATCTAGGAGTTTAGTCAACTCCCCAAACATTAATAGTGCATATGTGGCACCTCTTATCCCAATGGTATGGAATGTTTTTCCCCTATGTGTTGATATCTGTTCTTTACTTTGTTGGGGACCAAAAATAAGTGAACTTTAGGTTCATTGACAAAGGGGGATAAAATATCTTCATCAATAATGGGGGAAAAGATGATAGGGGTAGTAGTGAAGAATGGGGATTTTAAATATGATTATGTTTATGTCAGTATTTCAATGAAGAAGAATCATGAATATGATTGATGATTTCAAGATGCCAATAATTGGTATAATAAGTGTTCTCAAGTTTTGAGATTTTTTATCTGTTGGATTTGAGAAAGTTGTCATATTCTGGGAAAAATTTGTTGCCTCGATGGAATTTTCAGGTTACTCTTTTTCCTCGCACCTAAAGTGACTTGTGTGGGTTTAAATTATTAGTTATTTATCATTATTTGGGGTTGAATTTGGAAAATGGTTTCACATTTTCATGAATTTTTAAAATGTTTTTTCTTTCTGTTTTTAAAGTGTTTTCAAAAAACCCAATGGGGGAGATTACTGTAAAAAATCCCCATTTATAGTGTTTTTTAATTTTTTATGGTTTTCGAAAAGGTTTGAGTTTATTGATGAAGGATATTTGTCAAATAAATAACTTGAATAAGAAAATATTTAGTGCCAACGTACTAAAGGATTATGTAGAGTGTGAAAGTGGAAAAGGATAACGTGGAGTGTGTAAGTCCTAAAGGATCATATGGAGTGTTTAATTGAAAAAGGATTGTGTTTAATGGACCAAGTCATAAGGGATAATGTAGTGTGTGTTAATCTAGATAATTCATATGTGTCTCACGATCATTTAGAATCAATGGAAGACTGAAAGTCTTATGATAGTGAGAGATGAAGGATATCAGGTGATCATATGAAGAAAAGTGAACCATGTGATCTTATTGAGTATAAGAGGATCATGAAAAGGATTCACATGAAGCGCATGAATGTATATAGGTTGAGAATGATAAATACATATTTTAGTCGTTCAAAATCAATCGACCTTGTAATTTTCATCAGATCTCATGATGGTATCATGTGATGTTCTTGAATCCAATGTCACTAACCACCACATGATTGTCATTGGATCTCATAATGGAATCATGTGAAGCACTTAAATACAATTTCATTGACCACTACATGATTATCATTAGATATCTCAATGGGGTCATGGGACATGCTCAAATAAAATGAAACTGACCAAGGTGGAATATCTTATGATAAATTAAATTTCATGGAGGTCAATCATGGAAGGTGTTAATGATCACACAAAGTGTGTAATGGAATTACTTAGGTGGTGGAAGAAATAGCTAACCATGGATTATGGAGTCAAGGTGGTGGATTTATGCCTATAAAACCCCTTTAACCCATCCTTAAGTGGTTAATAAGTTTTATTATGTGGTTTTATATGGAGAAAAGTATTTTAGATGATGTGAAGCGAGTTATGCACTTCATGCCTTTTTATATAGGCAAACCCACTAGATTCAAATGATCTACATGAACAGATCAATGTTTCACGATTCATGTAATAAGTAGAGGGTATTGTGAAGGGTTATTTCAAAGGGGTCTTACGAAGGGATATTGTGAAGGGAAATATGCACTGTGTGTTTGGTGTATAGAAAGTCCCATCAGAGTAACATGATATGCATAAGTATAATAGATTCCTACACTAGATTCATGTGATCTATGTGATCAGAAGAGGGACTCACAAAGAGGTCTTGAGAATGGGTCTTGTACATGGGTCACATGATATAAGATGAAAATTCTCTCAAAAAGTTGGTTTTTATCTGTTTTTTGAAGCAAGATAATAAATATGTACAAATTTGAATCAACTAAGAATTGATCTTCCAAAGACTCTACTAGATGAGAAGTGAGTTTATTTTAGTGGAGAGAGAGCAGTGAGCTTTCAAATTTTAAATGGTTGTAATACAGGATGGATATTGAGTCTATTATAAAACTTTTAACAATAGTTCACTTTATTAGATTTGATAAATCTACAAATTTCCTTTTTATTCTCATTATATGTAACCAGTATGGGGGAACCAGTGTCATGTACACGCTTTAATTTCCATTTATTATGTGCTACGATAAGGAGAGAGAAGAGAGTTTTTTTAATGATGAAACAACATCCAAAGGGGGAAAATTAATATATCATACCCTAATTAACCCCCCTCCTCAGATTATTTAACCTAGTTGGGATAAAAAATGGTAATATTTTACCTATTATTATTATATCGCCCCTTATTTAGGAAAATCACCAAAATAAGCACGTTACTAATTTCATCATCACAAATAGTTACTAAAATATATATGAAATGAAATTAGTACTTTATAAAAAAATTATAAAACATCTATTCAAATGCTATTAATGATGTTATAAAGGTGAAGTTTGAACCTTTAAATAATAATTGGCCTTGCCATTATGAAACATGGGCTAAACAAACGATTGAAGATAATAATATCTGATAATGAAAAAAAATATAAATACCAAATATATTTTTACTAAATAATTAAAAATTAATTCTATAAAAGTTTATAGGTATGAATATGTGTATAAAATAGGTTATTAAGATATTTCTTTCTGTTATAAAGGATGTTAGAGTATTTTTGGCTAATCATGACTAAAGGTGAGGGTTTTTTTGTTACCTCAAACCCCTTTCTTCAAGAAATATTGTTTTATATTGGAATGTTTTACTTATATGATTTCTCTATTCCCCCATAATATTTAATATTTAACTTTATCTTTTACTATAGGGAAAAATAATTTTTAATTGAAATCTCTTTCCTTGATAAGTTTCTTCCCCATAAAATTATGACATTTTTAAGAATAATTTGTATTCCCTTTAATGGTGATTTTTCTTTTATACCCATATTTCCCTTCCCATAAATTTTCTCCTTTATATTTGGAAAACCATTTATGTGTTATCTAATGTGACCATAATATTTACCTTCTCCTATTTTCAAAAGAAATTTTTATTATCCCTTTTTATGTTGTGGATTTTAGCATATGTATTTTAAATTAATAAAATAGTTTTTATTCAATTATCATTCATTTTATCTTCCACTAAATATTTTCTTAAAATAGAAATTATGTAATTTTCAAGGATACATTATTAAATTTTTTTCTTAAAATATTATTTTTAATGTTTTTACTTTACCTTTCAAAAAATAAATTTTTAAAGTGAACCATGACTTCATTGTTTTATGATAATGTTAAAAAAATTCAAAAACATCTTTTTAAGCTTTTCTATGTTAACAATTTCTTTTTCCATTACAAAAATTATTTTCAATGTACCTTCCTTTTCCATATTTAAAAATGTATTTTTTAAATAAAACTAATTCATAATTATTATAAAATGAAAATGGGTATTTTCTCTTTTTTTTCAAAGTGATCTACCAAATGAACTACAAAAGCTATTTTTTATATATGTTAACATCCTTAATGATTTGTATGTTATATTAAGGAGGTATTAATATAACAAAATACATATTCTTTCTCTGTAAGGATTATGAAATATTCTATATAATTTTCATGAGTAGATTAAGTTATGTTCAAAATATTATTGCTTTCATGTTCTCTTAGCACACAAATATAAGGATGATTATTATTGATGAGTGGGGTCATATATTTCCCTCCAATGAATTAGTTGAAGGTTTATATATCATGAGATCACCTAGGGTACATGTGTTATATCCCAAACCCAATAGGTTACACTAGTTTTTATGTAACACCCCAAAATTTCATAGTAAGTTATTTTCATTAAAATAATTCAATAGCTTGCACTACATGCAACACCGAGTTCGAGCGCACAACAACTTACCAACCTTGTTATTCAAAAGAAGATATGAATAGTATTAACTGAATTTTGAATTTTATATAATTCATATAATTTTATAATTCATAATATATATTTCATAGACATAATATAAGAACAAATTCATTTTTTTAGATAAAAGAAGTATTTTTTCAAAAAATGCAATTTTACCACCTTTTAATGGAAAACCCATTTTTAAAACCGATATTTGACACTTTTATATATTCAATTTAATGAAATTAAATTCTTATTTAAAAATAGGACATAAAAATTTATTTTGGATAAATTTTTGATACTTTTCTATTAAATTCTATATTTTGATGAATATTGAAAAATACTAAATTTTAATTGAAAAAAACTTTTTTAATCGAAATAATTAATAGTGTTAAATTATTTATTTTAATGTTTTGGAAGTATAATTAGATTATATTTTTATAATTTAATACAATTTATGTTATTATAAGTAATTTCACATTTAAATTTGACATAAACACATGTCAATCTTTTGATAGTTTTTACTTTTTAAAAATCTGCTTTTCAGTTTTAACAATGGGAAATAATTTTAAATTAATTAATTCAACTTCTATGTTTTGTATTTGGTAAATTAGAATTCATTTTTTTGAAATATCAAAATTATATTAGGGAAAAAGTTTCGTATTTTTCTGAAGACATTCAATTTTTGATGAATAGTGAAAAACACTGCGTTATAGTTTAGAACCGACTTTTTATTTAAATAATTATTTATTTTATTTGAATTTATTTTAAGTAAAAATATAGTTATAATACCTATATAAGTTTAATGTAATTCATTGGTGTTATTTTATAAAAAAATTATATGTATAAAACTTTATTGAACTTTTTACCGTCTTTTACCCACCTCCTAGGAGCATTTGCAAATTTACATAAAACATAATTCTACCACTTCTCTGAGTTGAATTTCAAAAATCAGAGAGACAGGGTTGATATCAGTAAGTTAAATGTGGTTCAACAAGATGAAAATAATTTATGGGGACTAATAACTTTTTACTTTTATTTACCACTTTTAAAAGTAAATAGGGTAATTAAGGGTAAAAATGATATTATTATTACCCTAACACATGTCCTAATTCTGTTGAGTTAGTGTAATTCGACAAAAAACAACCATAGGAATAAAATATTATAATTTAGGTCCACTTGAATTATATTAGGAAATTTATAATTATTTTATTTAAAGAAGAGTTAAAATAGTTAAAATAAAAGTTTAATAACTAAAGCATTTTTAATATATGGTTATACATAAGATTCATTCGACATTAAAAATTAATTATAACGATAAAAATATTTCCTACATAATGGTAATTTATTTATATTTTTTAGGCATTAAATAAGTTAATTTATTTATGACACAATGATGATGCAGTAATTACCTAATTAATGAAATATTGAAATAATTGATATTATAAATATCCAAATAAATTTAATTTGAGACTTTTATGAATTAAATAAATTATATGGGTTAATATGACATGTTAGGGTTGGTTAGATTATTTTTTTAAAGTAATAATTCTGTATGAAATTAGAAAAAACAAAATACAAAATCGTGTGAAAATTGACATAAAAGAGTTTTTAAAACAAATATTATATTATTAATTGATATTATATTCCTGAAAAAATAAGGATCTACCAAATGTCTTAAATAATATTATATATTTCATTAATTATCCACTTAGAGTTTTCTTTAAAGTTTATAGTATGTTTATTAACCATATAATATAAAAATACAAAGAGACATGGTAAATGTAAAACTATTTAACGAAGAGTTAAATCTAAAACATAAAGTTAATATAGTAACCCAAACTTGTATAAAACCTATTGGTTGAGTGTTTTTCGACCCATACCGACCTTATCCTTTAAATAATTCATTTTTTATCCATTTGAAACCTAAAATGATTTTATTATAAAATAATATTTCTAACTTTTCCTAAGGTGCCCCTCCCCCTCTTATAAAAGGAAACTTCCCCTTATCTCTAATTAACACATTCAATGCCATTTGACTCAGCCATCCCCTACACAAATACCCTCTCAACAGTTCTACATTCATCCTATAGGCCTTCCTTTAGTCATAAAGCCAACCTATGTAGCCCTTTTGATCAAATCAAAAGGAAGAACACGAAGAAGAGGTAAATATTTCATCACCTCCTCCAAGTTCCTTTCTTCTTCCACTTCCTCTTTCTTTGTTGTTTCCATTCAAAAATAATAACTCCAGTATCTTATATAAACTATTATGTTATTATAAATGTGTTACAACCATATTAATTATTCTATCCATCCTTTGAATGACATGTCACTATATGTGTGTACGTACGGCTTACCGTCTCCACATCGTGGTTTAATTGTTATTCAATACATTATTATTTGGATGGGTATAATAATAATTTATGATTTATGTAAATAATAAATATAACATGATAATGATTCTATATATATGATATACCATCCAATTATATATTATTTTAATAACAAAAGAATGATATTGTTGCTCGTGCGTACGTACATATTACTGTCTCCGCGAACACGATGAGATTCATTCCCCATCGTATCCATTCAAGAGTAATTTTCATTAGATGATTAAAAATAATGTTTAAAGAGTTAATATCATTTTGAATATGAATAATATACATCATATCCATTACAAACATTACTTACGTAACAAAGAATATAAAAGAAAATGAATCAGTTAACACCCGAAATGACGATAATACTAAAATATTATTGATAAAGCAATATTGAAAGATCAAATATGATACCATATTAATGTATATTATTCTTTAATAATTTAATAACAATTTTTTCACCATTATAAAAGAGGTTAACTGACCCTCTACCAAGGAAAATTACAAGGTAAGGGGTTTCTTATCTCACTTTTAATTCTGTGAGATTTCCATTGTTTTCCACTTATTTATTGCATGTGGTGTATTGTGTACTTCAATTTGATATATATAATCATGATTATATTTATATTAATGGTATTATGTGATTAATTTGGTGGTTATTATATTTTTTTCATACAACAATATTGATTACAACAAATTAGGGTTTTTTCATCTGACTTTTATTCCAGTGAGATTCATGCTATATTGGCCATTATTTCCTTTTGTGTGGAGTATGTACTGCCCCTAATTATATTCTTTTTGTAATATACCTTAATTTATGGGTATTTAAAACTTCATTTTATTATAATTCTTTCATGTGGTGTATGTTCCATAAGTTACCAAATCGGTAAGGGAATTTCAAATTTCAATTTCCACTCATTGGGCTTTACGCATACTTCATTGATTATTTTACTCCATGATTATGTGTGGAATCACTATTTATTATTTTTCTAGTAATTTTCAATCCCCTTTATGTGGATATTCATTTTATACACATAATCACTCCATTTATAAATTCTCAAGTCATCGATATGAACTTGATAAGATTAATTTTAACTCAATCCCCATTTATTGAGTTAAACACCCAATTCATTGGTGTTATTTTTACAAGAATATGTTTGAATGTCCTCTGATTGATTTAAATATAATATCCAATAATATTGAGTGTGTTTATATTTTTCATACATAATTATTTAGTGTATTTATCCTTAACCTAAGGATAAAGTCTTTATAAGAGATTTCATCTCAATTTACATTCCATTGATACTTCTTTGTTGTTATACACCAATTCACTTTTATATGGTGTACATAATATACTTTGACATAGTATATCATGAATCCCTTTATTCTATTCATATTATAATGTTTTGATTACCTCAATTATTTTTATTCAAGTGTCTCTCTTTCGGTTAGGAACTCAACTAAAATATTATTTTAAAATTTTAAATGATTTATTATTCTAAATATGTCTCATTAATATCCATGTTTTAAAAATGGTTTTAAGGATTTATTTATATGGAAATTAATTTTTTAAATTTATAATTCCTTTTAAAGGTTTCAACGTGGTATGGGACACTTTGATTCAAAAATCCATTTTTAAATGGCTTCTTGACAAATAGTGTGACTTGTAAATGCTTTCAAGAAAAAGAGGGACTTTTCTCTCAAATAGTTTTGATGATTATTTTCATCTATGTCAATATCCTTCATTATTCTCGATTGAGGATAATATGTTACAATAAAATCTTCCATATTGTATTGAATGAGTTTTGTTTGACTGTGGATGTGCTATTTTTATACCATTCTTGGTTTGTGCATAAAGTATTGACATTTTTATGTTATTTTTAATACAAAGGTTTATGTTGTGTTTAAAACTTTTCATATGAGGAATGCATCAGACAAAGTAAGTGACAGGTGGAGCCTGCTATATCTCCCTAATGCATTGGTAGGTCTCATGAGACAAACTATTGTCTTGGCACAAGGCTTTGACAAAATTGTATTTGTAGTCTTGAAACAAGGCCTTGACTATGTGGTAATGAATGTCTGACATTATGAATTCCATCATTATAAAAGTGGCTATTGATATTGCATGTTATTATTCGACTAGTAGAATATCTATGTGAATAAGTAAATGGAATAATTTTATTTTATTTTTTCCATATAATGCTAAAGTTCAAATTTAAAATGGTTTTGTTTTAGTCTTATACATTGCCTTAAATGTTTATACTTATTTATTAAAGTTTCCGCAATATTTTTATCCTTACCGAGCATCTGATCTCACCCCTTTCTAGGTTTTATTTTTCCCTAGATACAAAGAAGTATATTATGACTGACCTGTAGGGATAGCCTATGGGATCTCAGTGTTGTCTATGCTGGAAATCCTTTTTTTTTTATTTTCAAAAGCCGGTTTAATGGGTTCCGGTGCCCAAGCGTACAACCACAACAAAAAACCCAGAAACAGCAATCAACACACTAAAAACATTAGTAAAAATCATCATATGCGTACTCCTCTCCGCATCCCCTGCCAGACTCATCTTCTCCAGTGGACGAGGCTGTTTCCCAACCTGGTGTCCTCCAATACTGAGGACTTTGCACCCGATTCCTGAGAAGTTCCAGAACCGGGTCTGGTGAAATCCTTTCAGCCACAATGTTGTTCGCAAAAGATACAGCGACCTTGCCTTTCTTCCTAGATGCTGAACGAGTCTGCATCGGCCGTGGGAGACAGGAGTAATCCTTCCTTGACCGACGTCTTGCTGTGGGTGAACCAGGCCCTCCAACCGGAAAGGAGGTTTGCTCACTCTGTACCACCTCACTGAACAAGCGGTCACCTATTCTGCTCACCTTCTCTGTCCCTCCCAAAGGGAACTCCCTTCCTTTATCGACCTGACCTGTAGTAGGGTTCTCTATCACCGGCAGAAGCACCCCCACTGAAGCACCTTCATCCACTGTAATCGCAGGGACTGCTTCCAGACCCTGTTCAGCCTGGCCCTCATCAGCTCCCATCACAAAGGAGTTTCTGGTTTCTGTGCAAACAGCCAAGGGTGATCCCTCCAACCCCAGTCCATTGTCACCCTCTTGCATAACCTCCATAGCCTTCATTCTAATGTAGCCAACTTCAGTCTCCAAACCTCCAGCCAACTGATCCTCTAAGGCCCTGTCACCATTCTCCTTACCTGCAATATCATTCTCTTCTAGGCATTCAGATCGACCATCCACGGCAATGATAGAGAATCTATTACTCAAAGGTATAAAGGGAGGAGCTACAGGAGCCAATCTCCTGGAATCCTTCGAACAATCCAAATTCGGATGACTACCTGGCCCCTTCCCATCCAAGGACCCTGTACCCGAATCACCCTCCAGAATTGCCTTACTAGTCCTGACTGATTCCCCATCCAGTGTCATCGAAGCCACCCCAGAGCATTCTCCTCTGGTAGCCGGCTCCACTGGTCTTGAGTGAGAACCCTCCTCAACCTGCAAACAGTTATTCTCCTTCGAGTACGGGGGGATATATTTCCTTTTACCATCTCCCTTGGTCGACCGAGGAGGAAGTCCCCTACGGCAGACCTCAGTCGAGTGCCCTAACCTCCTGCAAGACCCACAGAAATCAATCCAATCTTCATAAATCACCCGCTGTTTACAGCGGTACTCTTCACCGATCGTGACAGAAACATACTCAAAGGGAGATCTAGATGCGTCTATCTCAACGCAAACACGAGGATTCACTGGATGACAGAGCGCTTCAGTTTGACTATCCGCGCAAAGGAATCTACCTACCATATTTCCAAGCATTCGGATAATTGCAGGGTTCTGAACTAATCGGTCTTTTGAGAATTGATCTTTTGTGATCATTCCAATGATACATAATAATGCACCGACTCTGGGCTTCTAGGGTCGGGGTGTTACATGTTATCCCAAACCCAAGATGTTTCATAGGTTGTTAGCCTAATCCCTAGAGTGTACATAGGTTTTTATCCTGAGCTTAAGGGCATAAATATGTTTTTATCCCAAACCAAATATGGTACACGAGTTATTTTTCCAAGCCCAAGAGAGTACCTAGGTTATTATCCCAATCCCTCTATGTGATGGGAATTAGGTAGAAATACCCACTACACTTGTTCATAGTTTCCTATACTTACATCTACACCATATTTCTATGTTATATGCTTATGTTGTGCCATGATGGATCATAATTATTGTTTCGTATTTTTTGACAAAAATTATATGGTATATGTTTGATCATTTGAGGCCACTGGTCATTCTATAATTCTTTGTGGATAACTCTATGAATTCCATATTCTCTTTAATAAGATATTTCCCAATGATCATGTTTTCTCATATACTTATGGTCTATATCTTGATGATATGTTGAGGAGTTTTCCCTTTTCTGGTCATTTGGCATCACCCCTTCATTATGTTTCCATTCCGTAGGTTATGAAGATTATTAAAACTTCTGAGGAGTCTAGATAGGAGTCTATTGTGGTTAGATTATGGGAAAATGATCATAATTACCATAAAATAAGTTTCATGCATTGTGGATACTCAAAGAAACTAAACCTTTCATTTTTAAGATTCTGTGACTATTTATCAGATCAAATGTCTAAATTATGTAAATAATGTGAAATAAAGACACGTTTAGGCTAGTTTTTATCAAATCTAGTGCTTAAAAAAATTTCTTAGCACCATATTTGGGAGTTCAGGTTTGGGTGCCTTAGTAAGTACCAGATCTTTGTTTAGTTATTTTTTGGGATATGTTTAGTTTTTTAGATATTAGGATAAGATAACTTTAGTGAAAAAAATAATGATAATTCTAATTTTATTAAAACATATTCAAGTTTTGGTAATTTATATATTTTGTGGTTTCCTAGAAATTACATCATTATATAGATACTTTAAAGTGGAAGCAGTTATAAAATAGATAGAACTAGGGGAAATCTCCCTGGAAGAGGCTAGCTGAGTGTCAAATTGATCTTCATTTGGTGAATAATGGGTGGGCCTAAGACTTCACACCTAGATAGGCACTCTTAGGGGATATTTTTGTCTAATTAAAATTATCTTTTTGACCATTATAAAGGATTTAAATTCCTAACTAATTCCTATAGAGAAATTGGTAGGGAGATGACCATGAAAAACATAGAAAGAAACCTATATATTCATAAGTTATGGTATATATATCATTTATGATTTATTTATTATATGTAAATTTTTTTATTTCTATGAAATTAATAATTTCTCATTCCTATCTTTCTATTATTTAATGTAATGGTTGGAACCCAGAGAAATCAATTTAGAAATTGGTGTAATGGTCCATATAGAGATTTTCCCAAAAAGAAACCTAAGGGGATAAAAAATAGAGTGTAAAAAATCATGATGATTTTATCCTAGTTTATGAACAATAATTCAAAATATATGGATATTTCAAACACACCAAAGAAGAAGAAGCCTTTTATTGAATCTTTCATGCATCAGAAAACACTGACCTTCAGTGGGAATCTCAATCCACTATTTATTGATAAATGGGTATTTATGTTATAAATGATATTTTATATTATGTATTAATAATATAATGATTTTTTTTAACTATATATCATTTTGAAGTTGAATCTGATCAATAGAGGACACTAATCAATAACATGAGGTAAAAGAATTAAAATGACTCTATAAAATGGGAATAATTTAATGAGGGATTCTTCAGTAAATATTTTCCCAGAAATCTTCACATAAAAATGGAGAGATAATTCTTTATGTTGAAATAAAAGGAAGATGGACCCATTACTATATATAAATAAATTTTTACCAGACTTTCTAGTTATTCCTCTTGTTTTATTATTGACCATGGAAGTAAGATCAATCATTTATTTTTTGTTTAAAGATGATTCTAAAATAAAAATTGGTTAGAAGGGATTTTGGATGATATAAAGATATTTTTTATGTAAACATAAAATTTAAATGGAAACTATATACTCTTACTGTTCTCATGGTTTTGGGGACAAGAGAAAAATGGATTTCCTTGAGAATTCCAATGATAAACACTATGGTGAAGAGAAAATACATATTTCTACATGCTGAAAATGATGGAAGAAGAATAAAGTGTATTAGATCCAAATAATAAGTAATTTATTTGATTGTTTAATATAAGGTTATTAAAAACCTGAATTCCAAAGATATATTAAGTGACTAACTAATGAAATGGATGGAGGGAAATACCAGCTCAATTCAAAACCCTCCCTCAAGGGTTTCAATTGTAATGGATATGAACATCATGTAAAAAAGTGAACCAAACCTAGGGTTGATGGAAAAAACCAATGAAAGTATCCACCTAATCCAAGGTCACAAGGAAAATCCTACATAATTACTACTATTGAAGTGGATATTGATTAATAAATGGTGCTAGGTATACTTATTATTCACTCTAGATTTGTGGATATCTTATGTCATATAAGTTTTCACCAGCTATTAGATATTTAATTATAAATAAAAAATTAATTTTTTAGTCTTTATTATATACATTATATGTGAATTCCATTGTTTTCTTTATGACTTTGAATTCAAATTATATGAATAGTACCAAAAATGACTTTAATGATATTTACTGATAAACAATATTTAATTAAGTGATTTAAAATAAAATAAAAATAGGAAAATTGCTATGGGAAATGGGTAAAAAAAATTATTATAGTCCATTTATGAGTCACTTTTCACCTTAGAAGTAAATGTATGACCATTAAGACTAAATAATGTGTCACCAAGGTTAAAGTTAAAAAGGGTTAATGAAGTGTTTTAACCAAAATATAAGGTTTAAAATAAAATTTAAACATGTCTAAATTTTATTTGTTGAAGGTATTATGAAATTACCATGTACTAACATTAAAATTATAGCCATATGGTGCCACTTTACATGATTGTAATATATATTTTATTTCAATCATTTAAGTAATTCCCACTATGTCATTTCCCTCACTTATAAAACAACATATCATCTTTTCCTTTATTCAAAACAATTATCACTCTATCTAGGAAAATAACTTCCCTAATACCTTTCTATATTCTTTATCTACTTCCTAGAGCTCATTTTCTACTAAAAATATCCTAATAAGTCTAAAGGTGCAAGCCAAATGAGATCTCTCAAAGAAGAGGTAATCGTCTTACTCGACTCTTTCAAGGTTTATTTATTTAAATACTTCCTTTAAATCTATTGTATCCATAATAACATAGTTAACCTAGTATAATAAATATACTATTATGGTATTATGATTATGGTACAATACTCTTCCACCTTAATTTCATAAAATGGGATATGAAAGTATCGTGCATGCATACTTTTGGACTAACGCCTCCATGTAGCGATATGATTCATTTTCCATCACCGTATTTAATGGTTGGTTATTATAATGTTTTTTAATGAATATATATTATATTAATGAAATAATTATGATAATTTAAATATAATATAATACTTTCCTTCTTACCATTCCTCTAATTAAAAAATTAAAATGTTATTGTCCGTATGTGTGGACCACCACCTCTATAAGGCAATGTGATTTATTTTTCGTGTATACTATTTATGGATGATTCTAAAATTTTATTTAATATATAAAAATGATAATTATGTAATTATTAAAAAAAATTATATGATGGAACCATAACCTCTTATACCATGTTCAACCTACCAAATTTGTTCTGTGATTATGAATCAAATGTCCTCAAAACATCCGATATGAACATAACTAATTCAAAAAATATATAATGCTTGGTAATAAATGAAATTAAAGGAATAATAATAAGAAAATGCACCTAAAAATGTTCTTGAGTAAGTAAAAAATTAATATATGTTTATTATACATGAGATAATGTATGTACTATTTGCATGAAGTATATTAAGGTCAACGATAACTTTATCCTTAACATGAGCTCATCTTTCTATGTTTCCTTTTTACCCATCTAGACATGTTACTTTTTAGAGGGCTAGAATCCAAAGGACTGAGATATTTATGATGTTGGAAGTATTGCAGTGGAAGTTGTTAGAGGCATAGTTGGTTGTTCCAAAAAAAATTTAGAAATATCATGAGTCGGGTTGATCGTTTTCCTAACCATCCTATTCTTGAACTTCAATGAACACTTTCTCTTAACTTATTTCCATTAATTTTCCTCTTCTAGATTAGTGGAAAAAACATATGAAACATAACAAGGTGAATTTGTTAGATTCAATTTCCCAGATTCCACCATCTTTTGTACGAGGTCTTTAAAAACAAAACAATTCTGGATGTGGTGCCCATATGCTTTATAGATGGGGTAATAATTTGGGATATCTTCAACACCTTCTTTGTTGGGCCTCCTGGGCTTGGGCCACTTGACCAAGTTTTTTTCCAATTCCAAGATGAAGTATCCAGGAACTTGGTCATTTCAAAAAGAATATACCTTTTTTTAATATCCTTAAACTATTTCCACGTTTCCTCTCTCTGATTATCCTGATGAGTCAAGCATTGTTGTTGATGCTTAGGAGGTGGAACCACATGATATGGTGCATGATTTTTAGCGGGAGCGGGTAAAGGGACTTGCTTAATTGTAACTATAGTGACTTCTAATTCCCAGATCGTTTTCCATAAGTTTATGGAATTAACAGAGCCTTTTATTTGGTCTCTATGATGGAGTATTCCACCCTTTGATCAATTTTAGAATGGTTTGAAAACCCTCTTATTTATTTCACAGGTATTGGCACCATGTGAAACTCATCAGTAAGATTTTCTCTACATATATGAAACAACTCTTGTAGAGGGAGTGGTAGGTTCAATGAGTATTTCAATCCTATCTACTTAGTAATAAAATCTAAGACTCTTTTATTCTACATTGATTATAGTTTGGGTGTTTGAATACTATTAACTTCTATAGCGTCAATCCAAAATGGAAGAGAAACTTTAGATAGAGGTCTTACTATCCCGTGATTGAATGATCCTGAAAACTTGTATACCACACAAAGGAGGGTCATTACCGTGATTATATGAAGCGCATGAGTTTCACCACCTCCTTTTGTTTAGGGGTACCCATCATGGGATCATATTAAGAGATAAAATGAATCAAGTGTGGCTCCGGATCTCTTGAGCCATTGAAAATTGGAAACATAGGATTCCCAAAGATTGGTGGGGGAAGAGTCAGATCTACCCATTCAAGATAAGGATTCCTTTACAATTGTATTGGCACACATTATTCTTATATGGATTCCAATTGAGTGGTTATTGACTCAATAGTGTTCATAAACATTCGAGGAATGTATGGTTGAGCCGAATCCTAAACAAGTGTGGTGACCAAAGCCTGAACAGGTGCAGTGGTCAGATCTCGAATAGGTGTGATGGCTATTAGGTCTATTGGCGGTAGAAATACTGGTCTCTCCTATGGGTAACCTATAGGGTAAGATCTATAAGGATGTGTCTAACCCTATTCTGGATGTGCACCTAATAGAGGTAACTCACAATCTATTATTACGAGATCCAAGTATATTTGTGGTTGGTATCCAACATTGACTGGATGTTCTAAATCCACTTCTGCCATTGTAGAGAGCTCTCTTTGGTGAGATATATTTACTAGCGATGTCCGTTGGGGATCTTCTTAACGAGTATATTTAGTAGTAAGGATTCCTCAAAGTAGTCCTATATTGAGTGTCCTTAAATCTTTCATCTCTCCTCCTATTTAGAAAAATATTTCCTCTGGTGAAAGGGGATTAACCTCCCCAGGGGGTCGGTGAGGTACAATATGACCATTTAACTTTTCATTGTTGGATTCCCTTTAGGGTTTAATTATGGACTGTTTGATAGAATTCCTAGATTTTGGGAAAGCCTCTAGTTTTGGGTACACAAGCCTCCTTCAATTATTTTAGTGTGGAACACATTATGAACCAGAACTTCTTCATTTCACTCCTCCTATGAATTGGCCTTATCTTCTATAGAATCAATGAGAACAGTGTTAATGAAATTAATTGATTAAAAATGAATTGCAGTCATTCTATCAATGTCATTTCTAGAAAATCTTATACTAGACCGCCCAAAAGTCATTTTCATGTCTTATAATGATTCCTTTGGAGTTTTTGGACTGATAGTTATCTAAAGGGAATCTATAGATAGTTCAGTCATGCGTGTTCTGAGTGACGGTACTAGATCATGATATGGGATGAATTAAGAAGATCCATTCTAAAGCGCCTTTCATAATTGGGAGAAGACTGATTTTCACTAAGGAGGAGGTTGTTGAGGTGAAAAATCCCTCAAACCTAAGGGTTGGGGTTGTTACCATTCTTCTTTTATGAACTTTTTGGTCTAGTTTGCTGACCTCGAGGGTTGGGTTAAAAAATATCTTATCCCTATGGGTTGTAGTTTCTCCTAAAAAACTATGGATGCTACTACCATGGATTCCCTTATGATTCTATGGAGTTTTTTCTAAACAAGGTCTAGTTGAATTATTCATTATGCACTTGGTTCAACCATTTTCAATGATCATTGTATTATTTCCAACATCTTCATTATCTGATGATATACTTCCCCTAAACAGGAGGCTTGCTCAATATTCTCATATTCTTGATGCAAAAGTTTCTCAATAGCCTTCTCTCCAATGGCCCAACATTAGTGAGAGTCAGTCAGGGCCTATTTTATATTTATCATGCATTCGGTTAAGGACAAATTTTGTTTTTTAAGTTGGCTCAGAGTTATAACATTACATGCTACAACCTTTGATGGGATTTTCTAGTTAGTGAGAATGATGAAATGTAACACTCCATGTGCACCCCATCATCTAATATGAATACCATATGGGGAATTGCTTATCAGTTCTTATAACCTCATTAATACGTAATGTCATGTGATATGAAGGGATCATTGTTATTTCCCAGTCTTTGGATGTGATGAATCTAGGAGAGATTCCAAGTCAATTTGGCATTACATCCCTTCTGTTACCTTGAAGTGACTTCAATATTCATCAGAGGGTAGTACTTTTTCTTCGAGGTGATGAATATTTTTCTATATATTGAGGTGGATTTCATGCACATGATCTTCCATCAATGCCTATGGGATGATGTATTTAGGGGTGGAAAAGGCATGAACATGACAGGTATGTCATCTTTTTCCAGTTACTTCCTCATGTTCAGTATGCCTTCTTCACCTTTTTCTATAGGATCCTCTACCTAGTCTGACCAGAGTGGACTCTTTTCTATCACGTTATCATAAGAAAAAATATTGGTAGGTACATCTTCTGTTACACTAGAAGGTATGTCACACAAGGGTGGTTTGAAGAATAATTACAGCCTTGGGCTATCTTCTGGCTAAGAAATAATATCACTTTCCGATGATAAGACATCATATATGACTTGACTTGTTTTCCCAAGTTCCTCATAATTTGAGGGATTTATTGTTACTATATTTACAATTGTAGAATTCTCTTGACAACATGAAATACTAATTCTGAGATAAATTTTTAATAAACCCCTTCATGGGAGGACCACCATGGTAGAATACATCCAGGAGAATATCCTATTTCCCCTTCATCTTCTTCTCGTGTGGAGGATTGTAGTGGTTCTCATAAAAAAGATGGGATCTTGAGATTGATTGGATTATGGTCATGATGCAATCCTTCATGGTGAAGTTTCTAGAGAGGGCCTTCAGAATTATAGCTACTACCTCCATAAATTGGTAACAGGAGAGAAATTTCTTGAGCTGCAATAGATAATTATATGAGGGCCACAAGAACATCATCATTTAGTAGAGTGGGGTTGTAGATCAACTATTTTTTTCAATTATCTTTTGTGTGGCTTATTCTTGGATACCTTCATGTGAGTGACTAAGGTGCTTGTTGGGGGAAGTTGTTTTCATCGGTAGCTGTTTGTTACTGACTTGGAGTGGCCATTAGGATATAATTATTAACTCAAGATGGAGTGTTTTAATATTCCTAACCCGATTGTCCATATAATATAGGTTAGTTTTCCTCATGACCCTTTTTAATAGGAGAAGAGGAGTGTGTCTGCTCCAGGGTGACATGTTGATGATCTACCCCACTTGTGGGGATGTGATTGTGTGTTCATCCCCCATGAGCTACTATCATCACTATTATGATGTTTTGTAAAGTATTTATGATGTGGGTAGAGATTTTCATCTTCCCTTCCACATTTTTCAAGATACTATTAGGGACTTCAGTGAGTGGAATGAGGATTTATTCCCATTCTATATCTAGAGAAGGTGTGTGTGCTTACTCTTATCCTACCTTTCCTTAAAATATTTACTAAAAGTACTCATGTGTAGTGGTAGAGAGTAGGGTATGTCCAATTCTCATCGTCAGGACTTTCTGACAGACTTCTCTTGGTGCTTCCAGATGAAATTACTGGTAGACTTAATGAATGTAGGCTGGTTTGTGTGCCTGCTTGTGGCTTGCCACCAAACTAGGCTGGAGGGATTCATTGGGAGCTACTAGATGACTCTGCTATTAGGATTTTTGGGTGCGGGTAGGTGTATGTTTCTACCCATGGTATGCTACCAAATTTAAAAAATGGGCTTCCTTTGCTATTTTTAGACAAGTCTACATACCATCTGAATTAAGGTTGTCCGGTGTATACTCCCACCCACAGTTTACCACCAAATTGGGTTGGTGGGATTCTCTAGAGGAGGAAAAGGTGTAAAAATTTTCCCTATTGATCATATTCTTCCCCTAATGGTTTATCTTTCATTCTTAGATCTAGATGACCTTTGTCAGTCATCTAAGGAAATCACCCTCATCATGTTGAGGGATCACTATCACACAACATTGGAAAAGACAATTGTTTCCATGATCACTTTGGAAGAACCCTTGTGTATTTTAAATGAGGTCCTATATGGCCTCTCGATCCCCCTCATTATGGTATGGGAGGGACTGGTTGTTGTGTTTTGGGGACATGATCTTGAAATTCTTGAAGACAACAATTGGTGTCATCTATGACAGCACCACCAGCCATCACTGACCAAATGATTTTGAGAAAAAGGGAGTGTCTGGTTTCCTCTAGGGTTGGGATTGTACAATTTTGAAGGTACTCGTAGACCAATTAATTTGATACCCAGTTCTGAAGATTTTGGTTTATTGATGTTCTGCTTGAAACAAAGTAAGACTCATCTTTAAGGGTGGTTGGTGCATGCATCAGTGATAGTTGGTACGATTCCATTGGATTGAGGGGAATTCTCAAGAATAGGTTCTTGAATATTGACAAACACAAAAAATAAAAACCCATCAAAGCATCATAAAATTTTACTAAACACATACATGATTGATTATATTGTAATTCCCTCTTTCATTTTAAGAGAGAAATGGATTTTATGGGTGAGTTATGTTATCATCTTGGATAAGGATTCACGTTGGGTTCACCATTTTTTTCTAGAAAAAAGGTGTCACCCAATGGTTGATTTAAAGGTGTGAGTTTCAAAAAATCAATCACATCATGTTCCCCATTTCGAAATGGTTTCCAATGAATTTTTCATGTAATTAGAAACACCCAATGGTTCAATATCCTTGAGGTACCTGCTTTCCAAAGGCAGGTGCTCATTGGGAAGTTTAACCAACGATGTTTAATAACTCACATTGGTTGAGATGATGGTATATTGGGATCATCACACCCTTTTAAAGAGAATTGTTACCTAATCCGGGACTCACTTATAGATTTATGATATATTCATGAATCCTTTATTAATTTCGAAGTATGATGTGGGTAAACCTAGGATTAATAATCAACTATTAGCATGTATGAAAATTAAAATCACATGTATGTATCTAAGGTTATTCATCAATGGATAAATATATATATATCTTATGTTATGCATAAATTGTATCCTCTTATGTACCGATTATATATTCTTTTTTACTTATTACGATGATACTGGTTTTCTAGCAACACAGTGGGGTGCTATGGAGTGTATCACCATCCAGGGAGATGGGAGTTGTTTTGATGTCAGGGTTGAATCCATGATATGTGTAACACCCCAATACTTTACAATATTTTCATTTTTGAATAAATTTATTTACTTTTAACGCATTCATTGTGTGAAACATTGTGTTAAACTTATGCTATACACAACAATGAGTTGGCTTGCATTACACGCAAGCTCATGTTTTACCGAACATCAAGATATTATGAAAATATTATTATTTAATATAATAAGATATTACCTAGACATTAAATTGATTTTTATTAATTTTATTAACTAATTTATGAAAATATATGGTTGAATTCATTGATTACAAATTAATTAGAAATGAATACAGGAATAACTGAATATATAAGAACTATTTTTTTGCTCGCAAAGTGGTTTTATCCTAATAAATTATATTATTTACAATTTTTGAATGATATTAATGTAATATATATTAAGTAAAATATTATTTACATTCATCCAATATATTTTCTTGGCATAATATAAGAACAAACCCAATATTAAACACAAAACCCTATATTTTTATAAAATTTGTTTTACCACCTTTTGATGGTGCACTTATTTCAAATATATTTTTTTAACAATTTTATAAATTCTATTTGAAAAAATAAATTTCATATTTATAGAATAATATGAAAATTTACTTTGGTTGAATTTTTGGTATTTTTCTATTATGATGAATAATGATTAAATATTTCATTTTAATTAAAATAAATTTTTCATCCAAATATGTTATAGTGTAAAATTATATTTTTGGTTGGTCTAAAAGTATAATTAGATCAATTTTTTATCTTTTAATCTAATTTAGTTCATTGGAATAAATTTTACATTTAATTTGGATATTAAACCATTCCAATCTTTTTAATGTTTTTACTTTAAAATCCCACTTTCACACCCCATCTACGGGATGAATTTTAAATTAATTTTAGCCACTTGTGTATTTTTATTTTTGAGAAATGGGTTCAATATTTGTAATCGGTAGGTAAAAATTATGTAAATAGTTTTCTTTTATTTTTGGAAAATATGAATAGTAACTTTAGTTTTTTTTTAATTACAACAGTTAACGGTAAATCAAGTAATTAAGTGTAAAAATAATATTATAGGAAATATAAAATTATCCTTTGTCCTAATTTTATTATATGAGTTAGTGTCTACCAAAGTCATCCTTGTTATGATTTTATCACCTCTTGGAGCCACTTGTAGGACTTTACACATTTTTTAGTATTTTATTCTAAGGGAAGTCCAATATGTCACACTCATTTTTTAATATGTATTAAATTTTTATATATGGTTATACATAATAAATATTTATCTATAAAAATCCATTTGAAAGATAAAATTTTTATCTTCAACATGAAAATTTATTTTTAATTTTTATGGTATAAATAATTAAATTAGATCATTATACAATGTTGATGTAGTAACTGTTTAATTAATGGACATATTAAATAAATGTTATTAAAAATTTTAAATAAATATAATTTTATATAATTAATTACATATAAAAAAATTTATATGACCTTGATATGTAATGGACATATTAAAGTATTTGGATCAATGTTATCTTGTGTATTGATATTTTTTAAAAAGTCAAAAAATGATTAATATCAAAACTGACATTAATGATATTTCAAAATAAATAATATTTTATTAAATAAATAAAATTCATAAAAATATAAACTTATTCCAAATAATTGGTATAAAATTTAAAATTTCATCCTTGACTTATTTATTGTTATTTTATCATTTATAGTAAATATATTAATCCTTAAAGAGTTAAAAGTCAATTTGTCCCAGTAAGAGTTAAAGTGCTCCACTAAATGTTAAATCCAAAATATAAGGGTAATAATGTGACCTGAAATTATATAAAGAATATTTTATGAGAGGATTTATAACCATAATCATATTTAATTTTAAATAACTCTCTTTGGATCCATTTTTAATTGGAAATTTATTTTTATTAATTTAATATTTGGGAGTTTCCAAAAGTGCCTCACTCCTCAATTATAAAATGGCACCTCTTGCCTCACTTACTCAAAAAGAAATTTAATTTATCTCTCATACAAAATATACTAAAATAAACTCCCAAAATCCCTCCCTTAATCTTATAAGACCAACTTTTTGAAGAAAGAAAACCAAAGAAGGCTTCTCGTATACACCAAAACGAGTTTCCCAAATAAGAGGTAATGTTTTTCCACAATCACTTTAGTTTTATTTCTTTCCCCACTCCTTAATTTCTTATTATTACATGATTATATAATAATACCAGTATCATAAATATATTTGTTTTTGTTTCTGTTTAATTTTTGACCTACATCTATAAACACTTCCATTAAATGGGTAACAAAATTATCATTCGTGTACGGTGAACTTCCAGCTCGTGAAATGATGTCGTTTCTTTTTTACTTTACCACCTCTTATAGTTGGAAATTATGATGGAAATGATATATTTATATTATATTTGTAATATTTATGTTTTCTTCATACTTATTCAATTTTTATATAACACACACCTTCATGTTTTAAATTTTTTGTAAATACGATAACATCGTTTGTGGATGTGTGGTCTATTGCCTCATCAAAACGATGTGATTCATTAACACTATACATGGAACATATAAAGGATTGTTTTAAATAAATGTTAAATATACGATGTAAAAAATTTTATTATAATTACAATATACATATATATAATTTACTTTTCATTCTTTTAATATGGAAAAAAATGTAAGTAGCATCCATGCATACATACGACATATGATCTCCATGAATAGTGCATTTTATTTCCTATCTCCAAATTTTATGAATTCTACTAAATAAATATATAATAAATATACATGATATTTACTCAATGGTTTACATTATGGATATGATGAAATCATTATCTAATTTTTAGGAACAAAAAGTAACAAGTCAAAACATACTAATAAAACTAGGCAATTAACACAAAAAAAATATTAAAGATAATGGAAAATTGTTAACAAATGGATAATGAGATATTATAAGAAGTTAATATATGATATTATAAATATTATTATGGTTCATTTATAAGTTAATATCTTACTTAAAACCATTATAAATGAGGTTAATGGAGTTCAACCCAAAGGAAATGCAGGGTAAGGGATTTCATCTCAATTTCATTTCACTGAGGCATATTATAATGTTATACAGATAGTTTCTTTTATATGGTGTATACACTTCCCTTTGACATGTTATATCAATAATATCTTTATTTTAGTGATATTATAAGTTTCATTTAATTTTATTCATTCATGGTAATTATGATGCAAACATTTCAAAGTGGTATGGGATACTATGGAATGTTTAAAGATTGTTTTCCTCAAGATATTTTTAATGACATTTCAATAGTATTTCCATTCATTAACATCAACAATGTTTGTGGTTACTTAAACTACACTAGGTAAATATTGTTAAATCATATTATTTATTAAATTTTAAAATTGGATACAGAATATTAATTATTAATTAAATTGATTACTCAATATGAGGAATTCTTTGGACTGGTAGTGACGGGTGGGTCTGAACTTTATATAGACCCCTAATGCATCGACGGGTTCTCATGAGACCAATAACATGGAAAAAATAAAAAATTTCTACCTATGGTTTTAAACTGTCATGTGAAATGTATTGATAGTATAGATTTTTATGTATCTCAAACATGATGTCCAATAATTGAGCATTTCCTTAATAAATATTTTAGTTATCATTGTTATTATCCATGAGGCTTTCATATGATAAAATATATAGTTGAATTCTATTATAAGATTATTATTTGAATGGAATGTGTTATCAGTTATCTAAATTTTCATTTTGATTTAGTCTCATTAATTCATTATTAATTTTTCTTTACTTACCATTGATGAGAATTTGAGCTTAGCCTTATTATGTTTCATTTCTACAGGTTTTGAAGAGGAATCCTTTGAATGAGATTCAAGCATTCTCATCATTTACTTCTGTTATGATTTATTTTATTTTACCAATGTATAATGGGAATCATGTTTGTAATCTGGTTTTCCCAAACCACTGAACTGTATGGTCCTTCAGGATGTGATTCCTTGTAAGCATGCTAATGTAATAAAATAATGCACCGGCTCCGAGCTTTTGGGGTCGGGGAATTACAATTGGTATCAAAGATAGTTTATCATCAACCTTGGGAACTGTATTTGAGAAAACATAGATTAGAGAGTGAAACCCTATGAAAACATTTATAAATATATCCAAATATTCATAGCTTATGATTTAGATATTAGTTATACCTGAATTTTTAATTTTCGTTATGTGATTCACTAGTTCTGATATTGAACATTATGTTTCATAAATTTCATGATATAATCTACTGTATTCCATCCTTTATAAATGGTTCCAAGTAGAATGAATGGGAACTTCCTTAATGCAAAAAATCAAAATAATAAGAATTATCGTTTCGTTGATGGGTTTAATCTAATATTTAGAAGGGAACTATTCTCCAAAACATTATCATAATATGATAACATTGTATCATGTGATAATGATATTGGTAAATAATTCTTCAAGTCCTGTGGATTTTAAAAAAAGAATAAGAAAAATAAGAGGATGGAAGGTCAAAATATGTATAAAGGAAATAAGGGAAAGAATTATTTCCCCACATGTGATAATTGTGGAAAGAAAAACCTCGTTACTTACATGAAGGGAATGGGAGTTTGTTATAAGTGTATAGAATAAGGGAACCATGTTCATGATTGTATTGTAAAGAAAGAAAATTCTAACGTGCAATTCTTCCACTTCAAGGAGATGGGTCACTATGAAAATCAATGCATCATGTGTCTATTTCCCTCTAAATGTGTGTTTAGGTTAAGAAACATTAATTTAGAATGGTTTGTAATGGGATTGTTCATGGAACTGAAAACACCCAATGGTTTTGTATCCCTGGGGACCTACTTTCCAAAGGTAAGCACTCATTAGGTTTTTTGACCTATGATGTTTATGAACTCACATTGGTTTAGAGGATGGGAGGTCGGACTCATCACACCATATTGGGGGAAATTCTTTCCTACTTCAAGAATCTCTTGTATATTTAATAAATGTTCACGAATACTTCATTAATTACCATGTCTGATTTGGGTCACCCCAAGATTAGAAATCAATTATTATCGTATATAGATTTCAGAATCATTTGTATGTATCTGAGGTTCTTCATCAATTGAGATATATATATGTATCTAAGGTTCTCTGTCAATGGTATCCCCTTATGTACTATTTAGATATTCTTTGGTCATTATTATAAGAATTATAGTTTTCTAGCCACACAGTGGGGCACTCTAGAGTTTATTATCATCCAGGTAGACTAAGGTCAATCTGGAGTTTATCGTCATCCATGGATATGGGATTTGTTTTGATGTTGGGATTGAACCCAAAGATGGGATTCCTACATATCATAGTGAAAGGAATCAGAACCCACATGGTTCGGTGCATCTTAATATGGCACATCATGCCTTTTAAGGTCATGTAATAAAGACCCAACCATATAGTTTAATGTTATGTGGTAAGGACTTTTAGAATAAAGGTCCCTAGTCAAAGTTCAATACATGACTCGCACCGAAGCAACCCTAAAAACCTGAGAGAGATATGGATTCGTAGGTTGAATTGAACCCTCCTGGTAATATAGACTAGAATGAATAGGGTTTATTTGGGTTGTTGGGTTTGAACCTTAGGGAGGATTTCTATGTTTCCCATTTTTATGGGAATCAAAACCCACGTAGTTCTATCATGAGGACCCATGCCTATGGAGGCCCCCAGGGGTATGTCTCACAGGGGAGTATGGTTCTTTGATATTATAGGTTAGGGATTACTCATGAGACGGATACCCCCTGTAAGAAAATACCATGACATATGTTTTAACTCATGGTAGTTTGTGGGATTAACTTGAGGTTTACCCCTAAGGAGGATTCCCAGATTAAGGAAATTATGATTAGGGCTTATTCCTATAGAGGATACCCATTGATCTCAGTCCCTAAGAGGGCTTCCTCAATATCCTGATTAGTAGGAATAATAGTTATTGTAATTCAATAATTAATGTGGATTGTGTGGGTGTCATAAACATCACTAACCTTTAATCCCACATGATTCATGATCGATGTGAGATATAAGAGGATGTAGAATATTCGACAAATTACACACTTTTCCTTTTTATTAGAGAAAGTGGTTGGGAATATGGCACTTCCCTTCTCCTCACTTTACATTGGATGCAAATCCAATGTGATGAAGGTATTAAGGTGAAGGATGTGGACGTAGAGAGGAAAAATATTGTAACCTCCTATATAAAATTATAGGGGGTTTCTCTAGGATGGAGTCCCTAAAATTGGTTCCATAGTGGGATGAGGATTTGTTTCCATGTTGAATGGAAGAGCATGTGTAATCCTCACCCTTCTCACTGGGAACTAGAGGATATGGATCTTAGAGATGAGAAGGGAATGACATAGGCCAAACACAAGTCCAATATACTATTAACTTCTCTACAATTTCCCTAGGGTAAGGGTCCTCATAACCATAGATATACAAATCTAAATACAACCCAAGGACCCTGAACCTCTTTTAGGATAAGTGCGAGAAACCTCTAACCACATAAATACAAATCCAAATGGGAGGCACTCTTTTGTGACTCTTACTAAGGTTTTGGTAGGTAAGGAGGCCTTGTTGGAGGTTTCATCTTAATCTCTTTCAAAAATGGAATCCAAGGAGATAGAAGCTCTGCCATAGGTGGATTTGGAATAGGGATCAAAGGGTGACTCGTGTATATCTTAGGTGCAGGATCTTGATGTTGGTATGTTGCATAGGTCGACCGTGCAGAGCCTAGGAAGAACTGAAAGTGCTTCGTGTAGGGTATAAGCATGCATGAGCTGGATATGTCTCTGGTAATAAGCTATCAGAGTGAAAAAACTTGGGTAAGGCTTTATCCAAGGCACCCTGGTTCTCCTATAGTGTTCCTAAAAGGGTCTCTCATAGGTCCCTAAATAGGGAGAGGGACATCACATGGGTAGTTTTTCCTTATGGGATAATAGTCATCGTCCAGGTGTATTATGTCTTTAGATCTTGAGGGGATTTTAATATATATTATCCCTAGTAATTTTATCTTCTCTCATGTTTTAGAGAGAAAATTGAGAAATTTTGGGGGACCTGGGTGAGTTGTTTCACAATGAGAGCTCTGGAGGTTCTTCTAATTTTTCAGTTGTTCAAATGAGGAGCCCAAGGGTACCATTTATTATCAAGTATGGAACCCTTGTTGATAGAGTTTATCAGAGTAGGTCCACGGTGATTTTTTTCTATGCATCTATCCCGCATAGGGGTTGAAAAATAACTGTGTTTCATAGGTTGTCGAAATAGGTATCCAGCATTGGTGTACCACATAGGGGGGTTGTGCCTTCTAGACTACATGAAAAAATCCAACAAAGGCCTCTTGATGTGTAAGTGGTTGTGCGTGTATGTCCATTTTTGATAATTCTCTCAGCTCTTCTTAAGGTTCCATGAAATTTTAACATTATCAAGGTGCTCTTTATAATCTTCTTATCCTCCTTTGTAAAAAAAGAGTGTCAACAAAATCCCCACCCCCCCCCCCTCTGGATTGGATCTGAAAGAAATAGGAGGGTCTAGTCTTGATGTAAAAAGAAATGGGGAAAATATTATGAAGGATAAAATGTTGGATCACATAGGTCCTCCGCCTAGGGTTCTCGGATTGGTGTTGGCCATATGTCAGTTGTGTAGGTGAGTCACACAGGCTGCCAGTGTATATAAATACCCCCTTTCCTTAGTCATTTTCTTAACATTCAACGTTTCTAATTTTCACTCATTCCATGAAGATCCTTCATTCATATACATCGTGTTGTGCTTCCATCCATTTACATTAATTTGTGCTTTCACGAAGGTCTCCCAATGATTTTCTCAAGGTATATCCACATGATCGATGGGGTTTCACTGATTCACCTTGGTCAAAAGGGTTACATGGAACTACCTTGTGGAGAGACCTTGTAGAGGAACCTGTGTGGGGCACCTTGTCAAGGGACCTAGGTGGGGAACCTTGTCAAGGGACCTACGTGTGGTGCCTTGTCAAGGGACCTATCCGGGGAACCTTGTTGAGGGACCTGTGTGGGTTAATATTTCTTAGGACCTGTGTAGGGACCTTCCTATTCCAAATTCTTATATTCTTATATGTTAAAATTTTAACTTTATTAAGTCAATATTTTAACTTAATAAGATAATTTGGTTTCTTCTCATAGGTTTTCAAATAAAAGATTTCATTTCTACAACTGAGGAAGTCGTTGTGCATCAAACTGAAATGATAAAAACTGTTAGACTAAGTTATTATGATATTATTGAGACAACCATTCCCAATTTGGCGATGTGTTTCATCCCATATCAACAAGGGTATCTGCAATGTGTCTACCTGCCTCTATACAAGAATTCTCTTCTATGTGATGCTCATATTCTTGCATTTACGAAATATTTCCCAGTGACTTGGTTTGTGAAACATATCAACTATCCTTGTGCCAAAATCTCTACGAAGGGTGTTCCCATCAAGGAAGGAATAATCCCTATTGGATTTATTTTACATCATAGCGGTTGCAAACCTGATATGAGGTCACATGTCATAGATACAACACATCATTGGTATGAATTGATATTTTGTGATTTGAAGATAGATCAATCTCAAGGATGGAAGGAATATTGGGACTTTTTCTCTGGAGGGGGAGTTAAGATTGAGTGGATGTGGACATTCTAGGTATGCAAAACTTGCACAGAGTTCAAAAACTTCTTGAAGGATGTTCATATTAATGAAGTTATTTGGGTAGGATAGACTTATGTTTACAATATTTCATATATCATTCCCGAATTATTGAGCCAATGGAGTCCGTCGACAAATTCTTTTCACATGATTCACAGTGATTTTGACGTCATGTTTTGGGATGTCAACCAGATCTCTGGGGTCCCCATTCTCAAGAAAATGTATGACGGATTTATCCCACCAAAGACAATGTGCGATGATGCTGAGAGGATTCCATTATTGGCACATGAGAAATTCAAAAGAGATATGAAGATTCATAAACATAAATATCTTCATCCCATGGCTAATGTTTATGTGTAAACATGGATGGGGGACTTCTTAAAATTAGAACAAGAGGGTGGTCCTACTTTTACATTCCCTACTATTTTCCCCACTACATAGAATTGGGGGGATTCAAGCACATTTTTTCCCATATTAGAGGAGGGTTAGTACAAACATTATGGTTACAAGGTTAACCCCAAGATTAAAGTGAAGGTTCACCTGGAGATCTTCCTTACCGTGTGGCCAAGCATTTATCTGCTCCCAGTCCATGAGTCTGTTAGTGGCGTAAGGCTAGAGACTTTTTCATTACATCCAAATTCGAATAGGGGAAGTTCGTAGGGTTATCGGCTCCTATTTTAGCAATAATCTATCACTGTTTATTTCATTTATACAATGGGAAGGACCTTATATAATTGTAGTGTCTTTCCAGGTGTTTTGGGATGTATTGAATCACATTTCAGCTCATATTCAGTGGTGAATTCAGTTAAGATCCCCAAAAGAAAATTTCACCCATTTGTTTACAAAGTCTCTGGGATTCACCCTTTGAACCTAAAGATTGATGAAGTGATGAGGGTTCTAAATGTATCTGGAGACTTTAGTTTCTTTATTTATGGTAACCCACCAACTGGAATGTTTATCGATGATGGTAAGGAAAATAATTACTAGTTAAGGGAATACATGATATCATTCCAGGACATCGTATTGGTATCCTATATTGATAGTGATATTATCTATCAGGATTATGTTCCTTACCAGTTTTCGCACTAGATTAAATGTCTTCAATAATCAAGCACTCTTCCCAATACATATGTTAGACAAGAAAAACATCCTAAGGTAGCCTAACAATTATGGATCTTGATGGCTCTCGAGGCATCCAAAATTTCAATCATGATACCTCTGTAAAAGGCATCAATCACACTAGAATCTAGATATTCTAAGGCCTATGTTTCTGCATACCCTCATGGGGTTTTTATAAATGGAACATATAAGGTTGATTCCATTACAAATATTGTTTATGGAATGCATAGTAATAAGGCTAGAACCAAATATGAGGCAGAGGCTCAAGAGCCTTAGAAACTTTATCATACAAAGAACACCAAGAAATATATGATTAAGATGATAAAACCTCTAGTTCTAAGGCATTCTATTCACCATCATCAAGAGGATGCCACTATCTCATCCACTCATTCTTTTTAAAGATAAAGGAGTCCAGAAGAGGCTTTCCAATCGGAGGGTGTCGAGTTTTCTCCGTATCCATCCGCATCAAAGACAAACTATGTGTGAATCATATGAATCCAATTTTTGGAAATCATGACTCGTGATATAAGGTATGCAAGTAAGTTTTCTAGGCCAGCATTGGAATCCCAGAGTTGGGTGATATTATATCACTCTCCGAATTTCATCTTGAAAATAATTTGGCTAATGTGATGGAGTATCTCAAGGAGATAGATGACTTCATATATGCAATAGATGATCAAGTATCTACCTCAAAGTGAATGTTTGACATGATGGACTAAGGAGTACTTGAAAGGGTAACTGTTCATCTTGGGGAGTAATAGGAAATTTACATTAACCCTGCAAATAAAATTATATTTAATTATTTCTCTTTTATGCTCTTTTATCCACCATCATTAATCTTGAGGGGATTTTATTTTTCATTTTGGAATGGAAGAGGGTGGAGAAGCAGTAAAGGTGTCTGGGTCACCGAAGTATAGGCCTATGGGAACCCATATTGAGACAGTGGATGAGGCCCTTGGATCCCCAAAACTCTCTCTAGGTGGGAGGACCATGATGGAGGTGATGGTGATGGGAATTCCTTAGTTATTACCTTAGGTATTTGTTTCCAAAAAAGAGTAGTACAGTATCTTTTCTATCTCATGTGAGGATACTAAAGAGAGCATTAATGTTGGTCCAAAAAATTCATCATGTTGATTATTTTTGATGTTGTCTAGTATTACAAATTTATTGACACACCTTTGTAACCATGTTTATCATTTTTTTCATAACCCGCATTGCTTTCCTCCCTTAAGAGATCTGGTACTTGTCATTTGAGGATCAAGAATGATACTCTTGGGGAGGTATAGATTCATACTGATGAATCTATCACCTTGATGCAAAAATTATCAAGGGGCGCAGTTGTGTCTTCTCCCAATTATAAAGAGATTGAATAGGTTCATGGTATGGTCATATGCATTTATTTTGTTTTTCATATGTTGTTTCTAACTTTCCTCTACTCATAATATTTCATATCCATTTCCTGAACTAGAGGACTCTATGGTAGTCAATGTTGATACTCTTGTTTCTCCAGAAGGGAGAAATGAGGATCCTAGGTAGTCTGAGGAAGGTATATGTGTTGATCCTAACTCTGAAAGGATTGGAAATATCATGTCAGTTAAAGAGATAGTGGAGAGGAATGTTAGTAGAGCCAATATGAGTCCTGATCAACATTTTATCGATACCCAAAACAGTGAGGAATCTACGATATACAAATTTATATACCATGAAATGATGGATTCAATTAATCCATACATTGATATTATAGGTTCCATCAAGGATTTTGGGGACTTTTTAAGGAACTAGATGGATGTGAGTTTTCTCATTCTTGATTTTTTCATACATAGTTGGTCTTCTTTTATTCGATATTTCACATCAAATTTCAACCCATGAATCATTATCTGTAGAGATAATTTCAAAGTCCCTTCAAGAGTAGGGCATACAAATCCATCCTACCATTTTTGATGTTAGAGAGGTACTAGCTGAGAATCTAGAATTTGGAGGTTCTCTAGAACCTATGGTCATGGTGGCTGAGCAATCTTAGAAGAGTGTTCCTCTCTAAGAAGTATTAACTCAAACTACCGATGTTGGGTACATTATGGAGGAATCTGCTCAAGATTCTGACCCTTTACTAGGTGAATTTCACTGACTACCTTGATTAGGCTCTATTATTGCTACTCTTTTGAAGATAAAAATCATTCTATTTCATCATTTATAATTATCATCTTATGTGACTAAGTATAAGGGTGAAGATTCTACATTAGCTCAACCAGTAATAGAAGGCGAGGTAGCCACTATCACGAAGGGAGTAGAATATGGAACATATTTTAGTGATTTGATTCTAGAATACATCCTACCCCATTATAGGGGCTTTGATTAAGACTTATAGTTGTAGGATACTCTATGCATCTTGCATAACCAGACTTGGTGGATCATCTGGAACATAATTTATGAGATATCTCCAGAAGACCTACCTCCACAGTTTGGCCGACTTACAGTTCTTTATTCCATGTTGGTATTGGGTGGATTTGATTATATTCCAATATATACTATTGTGAAGGTGGCCATTTTTTAAAAGGAGCTAGAGCTCAATCTTCGAAAAGGCCTCATAAAGGCCAAACTGCTCACCAATATTGACAACTTTCAAACTGCATTATCCCAAGGGGAGACTAACCATAACATAAAGTTGGTGGAATATAAATGGAAAATAAAAGAGAATAGCATTCAAGTTCCACACCTTCAGTAAGAATTGTATGATGTTGAGAAGGGACTCAAACCACTCCTCCATTTATTAGGAGAATCCCAAATATAAGGGTTAACTACCATTGCGGCTACCACAAAAGAGCTTCGTTGGGCTAAGTAGATTGAAGTCATTCAACTGGATGAGGTTCAACAAGCAGTTGATAAGGCTTGGGGGGATATTTAACAAATGAACAGTTATGTTGAATCCCTCTTGTAATATATGATAGAGAGAATCCATCTGGTAGATGTTCCTCTGATATTTCACCATACCTAAAAATAATTCTGTTTCCAATCATATAAGCCTTTATACCTTCTTTATTCCTATAATCATGAAATCATAGCTAATTTAAATATCATTACATCTTCATACCATCTAATTATAATTACAATGATAGGGATGGGGTGCATTAAATTTTACATAATCCAAGGGTGGTGATCATAGTTTTACTGTTACTAGGGTGGTATGGACAACCCTAAAAACTTTGGGTCTTTTCTGCCATCACCCTAATATTTTTCTAAGATCGATATGAAAGAGACGTAGAAGGTGAGACTTTTCTTTTTCTTTGGGCTCCATTTTCATATTTTCAACTTAACAAGATTTGTGCATTTTTACTTTTTATCGCTTGATATTTCCTAAACTGTACAGAGCATAGGTCTGGTGAGCTGATACTCGACTTTTTTCTAGAGTTCCCTATACAGGTTTTCAACCTGGTGAGTACTATATCTCTTTTTGTGGGCAGTTTAAATTCATTCATCTTTGACTAATGATGCTAGTATTTTAGGTTGAATATCTTTGACCGTGAATTTTGAGATGATAACCCAAACAATGCTTGATGGCTATAAATGTTCAGATATTCTTCAGATACTCCAAGGGGAATCTTGAGTCATTATGTTTTATGGTTTTATAATCTAAAATGTGAAACATGGGAGTAGATGAGGTATCTCCTAAGGATGAAGTTACCTCTCGCTAAAAACCGCATTATGGGGTTGATTTATGGAATTCCAACTAGGGCATGTATTTCATTGTCAAGTAGTGGTATCCTTAGACTGATAATCCCATTTAGTGGGTGACTTATATAAGGCCAACATTGGATCATACTACATAGTCCAGTAAAGAAGTTCACAAGAATTCTGATATTCTATTACTTATGAACAAAGAAAGTTTATTATTTTGATGTCTCATGACCACATTCGGTGGCTTTACCAAGGAAATATGTCTGAGAATAAAGGAATTGTTTTTACCAACATTGTCCATGAATAGGAATCCACTCCTAGAAAAACTTGATGTGTGAATGATGGTTAATTTTGTTAGATAACCAATATTAGGGGGAAAAGTATCATTTCTAACAAAGGATGATAGTATTGTGTAATTTAATGCCATGTGACTAAGATGTTAATCATGTAGTTTAACATCTTACAGTAATGACATTATGCTATAGACATTAAATTCATATATAAAGGACATTATTTTTTTCAGTTTAAAGTCCTGAATTAGGGACATTCTGGGGGCTTTAATTTAAGGAATTTAGCTTTAACCAAATATTTAATGGTTCTATAATTGTAAGTAATCTATCTAGAAATGTGGTACTATATTCATGTGTGAGAGGAAAAAGTTTTAATGTATAGAATGGGGATCTTCATAAATAAAGAGTGGTATAGAAAAAAAGATATTATTGAATTGGAGGAAGTATCTCCCTGGAATGAAGTTACCACTACTTGAAAACCCCATTATGGGGTCTATTTTATACAAGGCTAACAAGGGCGCATACTGAATGGTCAATAGTGGCATCCTTTGTCTCACATACCCATTATGTGGGAAACTTATGCAAGGCCAACTGGGGCACATAATGAAAAGAGAGGAAAATTATCTCTCAAGAATTTTAACATTCTTTCGCTAAATTACAATGAAATTTTATGGAGATTTGATTTCCAAAAACACATAGTTTTTCTACCAGATAATAGCACCTAAATATAGAAGAAGTATTTCAATTCATCACTTAAAAATAAATGGGGGAAAATACTTTCTATGTAGTTCTTCCCCAAGCGTAGGAAGTACGGTTCTTGTAGTTTTAGGTCATATGAATAGGACCATAAGATTATGGAAATAATGGATGGTATGTGGTCAAATGGCCCAATATTATTCTAGTATGATTTTAACATATTATGGGGAAAATTTAAACCGTGGTATTAGAGACTTTTAGGTCTGGAGAAAGGGTATGGGAAAAATGTGCGTAGGATGAATGTTGTTTTTAAATTGTGGTTTCCAGTATTGCGTCATCAAAATCTTAAAGGGACAGAAGAGGCTTCTCCTAAGGGAAATTTACTACTATTTGAAAAACCTGTTATGAAGGTTGTTTTATGAAATCCCAACTAGGGAACATACTGCAAATATAAATTAACATCCTTTGGATGAAAGGCCCCTTATGGGGGAAACTTATGCAAGGCCTATTAGGGCACATACTGCATAGTCAGGAAAAGGAGCTATCATGTATCAGAAATTATACAACCAAAATATGAGGGAAGAATATAATGATCTAAAATTATTCAAGATTGAGAGTATGAAATGTGAAAGGGATATTTTCTAGAGCACAAAGGAAGCATTTTAACTGATATTGGCCATGATTTTTGAGTTCCTTACAATGATATAACTCATATATAGAAGGAAAACATCGTCTATTTCATTGGTGGGATCTATAATGAGATGAACCAAAATTGAATCTTCAGTATATATATTTTTTTATATGGAGGATAGGGTAAATTTTCCTTTACCCCATGGCTAGGACTAAGACCTATGGCCTAGTCTTCATTATGTATCTCAATATGATGATAATCAAACCATAAATATTTTTTTGGGTATAGTGTAGTTTAAATTCATGTGGCAAGGACATTATACTAGAAATGTAATGTCATGTGGTGAGGACAATGGTGACTTTAATGTGAAATTGAATATCATGGCTAGGCCAAGGTGTTGAACCTGGGTGTCACTACATACCTTACTCAAGCAACAATCAAGATCCACATAGTTCTTTGATAAATTGTGTAGTTTATTATCATGTGATGAAGACATTTTGTGTTCCTTTTACGGTCTTACATCCAGGACCATGATAACCTCAATGTGAATAGATACACCTAAATCTTGTGGGTAAACCCTTTACCAAACACCTAAGACCATGTTTGTTATGCTAAGTGTGAGAAACAAGGTGTGGTCAAGGTTTATTTAAAAGTGGAAGGTTAACATAAGTGAAGGATAGGGTCATGTTAATTATGTAGTGGTTGAGTCAGGAGATAGAATCCAGGCATTGCTGCATATCTCATTGGGATGAGAATCAAGTCATACGTAGTTATTAAAATTACCTATAGTTTAGCATCATGTGGTAAGGATGAAGGTGAGATGATGTGAATTAATAGGAACATTGTGGTTAGGCCCAAGGGTGGAAGTCTAGGCATCACTATGTATCTCATGAAGAGGAGAATAAAACCATAAGTAGTTCTGGATAAGTTTCTCATGCATGTTTGATCTGTACATAAGGAGTGGGGGGTTTTAAATTGTAGCTAGACCTGATAAAAGAGATCTAACCATCACTATATATCTCAATAGAATGAGAATCAATCCATACGTAGTTCTTGGAATTACATGAATTTTAACATCATGCGGTAAAGATGAAGATGAACTAATGTGATGTGATGAAAACATTATGTTTGGGCCCAATGGTGGAAGTTTGGGCATCACTACATATCTCATAGGGGTTATAATAAAATCACATGTAGTTCTGGATAACTATTCCCCACATAAATCGGGGTTTTATGTGGGGAAAAGGGGAATTGAAGATTTCAAAATTAATAGTTATTCCCAAAACATGAGTCATTATAACAATAATTAAACCATACATTTTTTAAAAGTTTCCTATAAATATTTGGTTTGTACACAGGGAAAGAATAAATTTTCATTTTGGTTGTGGCTGGAACTGAGATTAAAGATCTGGTCATCACTACATATCTCAATAGGAATGCGAATCAAGCCACACATAGTTCTTGAAGGATCACACATTTTATCATCATATGATTAGGATGTGAAAATTTTGGGACTTATACTTGTAAAAAGGAACCTATTTTTTAAAAGGGGCCATGATAGATATCCTGACTCATGGTATGATTGGGGTTTCTTAACATCAAATGAAAAGGAAATTAATTATGTAGTTTAATGTCATGCGATAAGGATAATAGGTGGCTCACCATTTATTTTCATACGACAAAGACACTATGTTGTGAATTTTAAGGTCATGAAACAGGGACCCACTATGGAGTTTAACATATTCTATCTTGGACATATGGTGTTATAAAGTTTAGAATCCTATATCTAATACGTTGTTTGTTACATAGTTTAATGTTATGAAACTAGGATGAACTGTACCTCTTAGATAAAATCATCCTTGATGAGATTTTCCACATCAGCCACAATTTTTGAGGTGTGAGTTGGGTGTGTTCTTCTAGCTTCTTGTTTATATAATAGATGAACTTCCGGAATACCTAAGTGATGGGTGTCAACCATAGGGTCAAGGCCAGGCATCTCTGTAAAATTCTAGGAAAACATATTCTGATGCTTCTTTAGGAAGTATGTGTATACTTCTTGTTATTTGGGAGTCATGGATGCACTAATTAGAGTGGGAATGGATCTTATTTTGTACACATATTTATTTCTTTGAGTTCATCCATAGTGGTGGAGATTCCTTCTTCAAATTTTGGAGGGGCATCCATGAGATTTTATTCTTCTTCCAATTCCTTATTCTCCTCTACTTTCACTTCTTCCTAGGGAGGATATGATAAAACAAGTTCTTTGGAGGGAAGAGGGGAACCTCTATTTATAAATCTAGAGGGAAATGCAATCATTTTAGGATCACATGATAACATAGAGCCTTCTTAGAGTCCAGAAAGTGAAATAGGAGATTGATAATGATCCCCTTCACTTTATCCTATCTTCATGATAGAATTTTCCATTCTTGCTGATAGAACTAGACATTTTTGGATCATAGGAGGTGATGTGAGAACATTTTCATTCAGGATTTCTCTATCACATGGAGAGTTGATAATTTCTCCAATTCCATGAGGCTCAATTTTCATGATTGAAATTACGAAATCCTCTAAATGAATGATTGAATTTCATCCCACCCATTCAATTTGATTAATAGGAAGAACATAATCCGTACCGAGGTGCTTGAAAGGGTAGGTTGGGAACATCTCCAAGACAATTGGGGCATTGATTCAAGTAACATAATTATCCATGGAATATTTTCCTCCCTTGTCATAGAATCCTGCATCAATGTATTGTGTTTCATAGGATGTGAATGGGGCCGTGTCACCATAAAATGTCCCATTCAATACATTGACACTATATTTGAGGCATCGGTGGTATGATGAAGGAATGGTTGCATGTTTATGTAACCAAGGTCTTCCTAACAAAACATTGAAATATGTATCCTTATAGACAACCATGAATTCTGAGTCAGACATGAGGTCCCCAAGTTGAGTTCGGAGTGTAATCTCGCCAAGAGGCCCCATCTCATTCTTGTCAAAACCCTATAATATTAGAGTTTAGGGAGACAAGTGAGATCCATTGAGACCTAGTTTTTGAAAAGACCAAACCAAAATGAGGTTGACCCTTGAACCAATTTTAACAAAGTCACGTCAGATATCAATTTCCCTAATTCTACTGAATATATAAAAGATAATGATGTTTCCATTCATGATAGCATCTTTATCTTTCTCTTTGAAAGATATAATCTCATGTAATTATATGGTATCAATCTCTAAATGATATACCTCAGTAGCAGCAACCATGACTTCAAACTCTTGAGGGATTTAAAAGTCCATGATGTGTGCTTCCTAGAGGTCTTTTCACTGACTTAGAGAATCCAGGATTGATAATTTGGCTAGAACTTGGGTCAGTTTCTTTAAGACATCATATTTCTGATAAAAATTTCTATACTTCCCAACGTGGGGATATTATTTGGTAGAACTGTTAGGATCTAATTTCCCTGATGTGGATGGTTCATCCATTGAGATAAAAGTTGGAAGTGTTATTGTTATTGGTGGATTAGGTTGATTATTATGACCAACCCGTCAAGGAGGTGATGCAATATCCTCTAACATGTCATCCAATATAATCATCTTATTACAGACCCTATCATGCATGGGGGGGAGAACTGCGTTTTTTTATTGAGATTTCTAGAGATATTTTCCATGAATTTTGGCCACATAGACGGTTCGATCGGGGGTTCTTTTAAAGTACTGGCTCTTAGCACGACCACATCTTCCCCTCTATCCTCAGCCTTGATGACCTCTTCCACTAGTACCCAATAAAGTGTATAGAAATTAGGTTCATAATCATAATCATATTATGAAAGGGGGTCCATTATGTGAATAAAATTAATATAACTGAAGATCAACTCCTTGTACGATGAAGATTCTGCCTAACGGGTTGACTCATGTTGTTCCATTTGGCGGGGCGATGCACGTGCTTTTGGAATGGTTGGCATGAATTTTAATAAGGTCAAGGAAAACGTTGTCCTTGACATGAGATCATCTCCTTATATTTTCTATCCATGTCACTTTTTATAGTATTTTCCTTTAGAGGACAGGTTTTTTTATGTATTTGACTTTGCTATAGTGGGAGGGGTCGAGGGAACAATTGGTCCTTTCAATTAATCTCAGAGAATAGCATTAGTTCAGTTGATCATTTTTATTATCATTCATTCACCAAACATAAAAATAATATTATTTTAACTTCTTTCCACTCACCTTCCTCAACCTGATTGGTAGAAAAAACACATGATACCTACGTTGGGGAATTTTTCAATTTCACTTTCCCAAAATCCACTATCTTTTGTAAGAGGACTTTGAAGAAAAAACAATCCCGGATGGGGTGCCCCAACATTTGATAGAAGGGGAAATAGTTTGTAAGATCTTAATCACCTTCTTTGATGGAATTATTATTCCTTGGAAATTATACTAATTTTTTTTCAATGTCGAGATGATGTAACCAGGGACTTGTTTATTTCGAAATGAATAGACCTTGTTTTTAATCTTCTCAAGATATTTATACATATAATCAATTTGATCATCCTGATGAAGCAACCATTTTTATTGATGCTCAGTAGGTGGAGCCCTACGGTATGGTGTGGGATGTGAAGTAGGATCAGGTACAAGTACCTACATAAGTGTAACTGTAGAAGCCTCTGATTTTCCTATTCTCCTTACCCGAGTTTATGGAACCACACAAGATTTGGATTTTGTCACTATAATGGAATTTTCCATGTTTAGAAATTAAGTACAAATCCCAAAACCCTCATGTGTATTTCATTGGATTCAATGTTGTGTGAAACTCATCCTGGAGATTTTCTACAAAAATAGAAAACATCTCTTCTTTAGGGAATGGTAGTTTCAAGGAGTTTGTCAATACTTTCCACCATGAAATGAAATGTGAGACCCTTTCAATATTCCATTGTTTTTAGTTCATGAGATAGGCTACTATAGTTTATACAGAATTTATATGAACTCGAAGAGGAAATTCTGATGAAGATCTTCTGATCTGGTGATCAATCGAGATAGTAAGATTATGTACCATATAAATCATGGCCCATAAAATAATTGCATGAAGCATCTGAGTTTCACTGTTTCATATTGCTCAATGGTCACTATTAAGGTATCACAGTGAGAGACAAAATGTTCTAAGTGATAACTCTAGATCTCCCATGCCTTTGAAGATTAGAAATGTGGGATTACCAAATTTTGGAAAGGGAGGAGTCAGATCTACCAATTCAGGGTAAACCTTCTATAAGAACCCGGGTTTTTAGAACAGGTAAGAATCCTGACCCTGTTTGAATTTTTTACAGGTTTCTGAGGAAACTAGAGAAAATGGGAAGTTTTTGGAAATTTCCAGACTACACGTCGTGTATATGTTAAGAAAGTTTCAGTCATGTGCTCGCCAAGTACATGTCGTGTGATGACCATGTAGAAATTTCTTTACTACACGATGTGTAGTTTTAAACACGCCGTGTAACCCCGACCATGTGGTGGCTATACTTGGCATGTAGGCCTATTGGCCGGGTAGAACCAGGTACACGTCATGGTCCCCTTGGACATGCCGCGTAGTCTAGCCATGTATGAGGGATATACATGGCGTGTGGGTAAGTCGGAGAGGAAGAGAAGAGAAAACATGTACATGTCGTGTACCCATAGGTACACATCGTGTACTCATGTCAGCAGGTTGGCGGAATCCCAGCTGTCAAATGAATAATTAAATGATAACTACACGGCATGTAGTCATGAAGTACATGCTTTTAATTTCTTTTTTTTCGCTAAACGGGTAGTAGCCTTGTTTTTGAGGCAGAACTCATATTGGTCGCCCGGTTTCACGAACCAAGCCGTCCGAAACTATTTCCTTTTCCCAATCGTATGTCCGAGATCCTATTCGAGCTCTGATTAGTGTGTTGGAACCCCCTCGATAAGGCCTCAATTCCTCTTTGTCCGTTTTTTCTTATTTTTGATCTAGAACAAGTTATAGAGGATTAAATGGTATTGAATATTTTGTAGATTTACTGCGTTTTAGACCGAATTGGCAGCTGTTACCAGAGGAGTGGTGAAATACAAGTCTTAGGTAGGTGGTGCATACCTCATTTTGTGTTTTCGTGGTTTTTTGGGTAACGCAGCCTTCGGGCGCATTTTCGGGTATTTTGAGCGGGACCTGTTTTATCTGTTTTTTTATACTGAATTTCTTATAGGACCTCTGGGATGCCTTCGTGTATGCCCAGTTACCATTTTGTGTGAGAGGGTCGGGTGATGGTTCGTTTCTCATCGGGGCATTTTGGCCGGGGAATGCCAAAATGGTTTTAGTTGAAATATTAATGTTTTAAACTGTTTAGTTTAATTTATTAGATCCTGATATAAATTGTTGGAGTCATTTAAGACCTCAGTTCTAGTATGGGACAACACCTTGCATAGTGAAATTCAATTGTTTGGTTTGTTTCACTTGTTTATGTTATCTGTTTAAATATGTTATATGTACAATTGGTTAATTGCATCTCCTAGACCCTTTGGGTGGTGTTGGGCATGGCCATGGACTCTTGAGTGATGCAGATCACAGGTTGGGCTTGGCCTGTGTTACTTTGGGGGGTTTTGACCATGTGATTGGGCATCATGGACGTCAGCTTGAGGTAGTATGACTGTTAGGTTGGGCATGGCCTGGGTTACTTGGATGGTGAGGCCATCGGACTTGAGCGGAATGGTCGCAGGGACATGAGGTGTCAGATGAGTTGGTGGCTTAGGTAGTATTTTGGTGATTACCGATCACCCTAAACTTTGAGTAGTGTGCACATAGAGATACTCCATGATGAGGTGGTTTTGACCACTCGTGTGGGTAAAGGCCTCATAGTTGCGGTTAGGTATTTTGGTTGGGGGTGCTTGCCATTGGAAGCCACGTGGGAGGTGAGGACCCTTCAGGGAATAGGTGTGACTTTGAGACGTCGGTACTTGAGACACAAGGTGTCAGGAGGCACATGGTGCCGGGTTACTATTCATGGGCGTGCTTTCGGGATGTCGGTACTTGAGACATGAGGTGTCAGGTGGCACGTGGTGCCGGGTTACATGATAGAGATTCCATCGTTGGTCGAAGCAGGTGACGCTCCATAGTGGCTATTGAGAACCAGTGGAATTTGTGTTCAATTGTGCATTATACTATTTACTACATTCCTTGTAAATGAATGACTACTTAAACACATATATTTGGTACAGGCCATTGGGTGGTATCCTACTGAGATTTGTCTCACACCCCGCACAGGCCCTTTGGGATGCGTGCAGACTTTATGGATTTACATGCAGGAAAGAGGCCAGCTTCAAGAGTTGGGCTGCATTAGTTATTTCATAGGGATGTTATGGACCTTGAAGTCATGCCTAGCTAGGTTTACCTTGTTTTGTTTTGTTTTCTGTATTGGCATGCTTAATTGTTGTAGCTATTGTTGGTTAGCCATTGGACCCCTTTTTATATTCAGTTGTGTATGACCTTCTTTGGATGCATGTTTTACTGTTCAGTATTAGTTACATGTTATCATCATTTTGTTGTGTTTATTTTCGCTGTTGTTGTTATAATTAGTACTTCCTCTATTTTATCTATATTGGTTATGCTTCCGCTCTGCAAGTCTGGTTTGAGTCTGCTGAGTTTTTCTTTCTGCTGCATCTTTATTTTTATACTTGGACCAGTACCCTTATTATGATCCTCTGAGAGGGTATAGCCACCCCACTATGCCTAACAGACCCTTGCTGCTAGTCAGCATCCTTTGGCAATCATGGGAGGTGCGCCTAAGGTAGTGACACCCAACCCATTCAGCACTGTTTGGGTGGCTGGTCGGGTCCGGGTCGTTACAAAGTGGTATCAAAGGAGTTCTTGACAAGGATTTAGTAGTAGTTTTTTTTCTGGATACTAATGATATTGAGATTTCTCTTTTTATTTATGCTAGTTTCACTATTTGAGATATGGTACACTGGAGATGGGTTGTTACTGGAACTTGGTTTCTAGCTTGTGCTTGTGTGCCTGCAGCCCCAAGTAAGAGGGGTGGACCAAGTTTCCATGGGTGGGAATTGTTGTTTTACTTCTGGTCAGATTACGGTTTATATGATTTCCACCATGGTGGCTCACTTGGTGTGTGATGTTCTTGACTGTGAGGTGTGACCCTTGACCTGGTATGGTAAGGGAGAATTAGACCTTTCCTGGTATGGCAAGTCTTGTTGTTGGATTTTGATAGGAACATTTTTAGGGTATTTCAATTTCATAATTTCACGTATGCTTTGTGAAGTGATAAGGCCATGTGAATAAAAATCAATTGTCATGATTAATATGCTTTGAAATGTAAATTGGTGAAATTACTGATAGAATTTATAGTTGTGTAATGTATATTCCATGCTTTATATTTTGTAAAAATTTCATGTGGTGAGATATTAGGTCTGACTCTTATGAGAGCAGGCAGGTATTATGACTGAGGCAGTGTAACTATTAGGATTGGATGACTCGATCATCAGTTTGAGGCAACATGAGTTTTCGGGATGGGCATGGCCCGAGGTACTTTTGATAATTGGCTCTGTTGAGTGCGGGTCAGGAGGCCATGAGGTCGGGATGCCGTGGGGCATGGGTTGCGGTGAGGGGGAGTAAGGGTAGTTGTTATGCACTGCCTTTTACTTCTTTTCTTATCTCCGTAGAATATATTTTTATATATATGTATGTTTTTCCAGACTATTTATGGTATTCAGTAGGTTACTCTTTCACGACTCGATGGAGATTCAGGTAGGAGATGATACAATGCCGTAGGATCAGGGTTAGATTTTGGTACAGGCATATCACGAGCCGTAGGTAGAGGCTTAGGGACAGGATCAGGTTTAGGATCCAGTGCAGGCAGGACAGCAACCGAGTTTGGCATCGTTCAGGCCATGGCTCGACGAGCAGCTTCGAGCTAGCCTGGTACGCGTCTTGTAGGGGATTGACAGCAGGGTGCAGGGTGTAGAGCCTTCTATGGGGTATCTGACGCCGGAGTTTCAGTCACAGCACCCGCTGCTTTTTCAGGGTGAGGGTGGTCCACAGGTGGCTGAGAACTGGATAGAGAGTATGAAGATGATCTTTAAGCAGCTCGAGATGCCTCCATGGCAGAGGGTCAAGATGGCGACGTACATGCTGAGAGGACCGGCGAAGCATTGGTGGGATGTAAAGGTTTAGGCTCGTAGGCATGAGGGACTGGCGTGGCAGTACTTCGAGGAAAGGTACTTTGAGCACTTCTACCCGAAGACACTGAGGGAAGAGAGATCTTGGGAGTTCTTGAGTCTTCAGTAGTGGGACATGTCTGTCATGGACTACACACCTACCTTCACAGAGTTATCTCACTTTGCACCTGGTATGGTGAGTGATGACGCAACTAGGGTGCTGCGCTTTGAGGATGGCTTATGACACTCCATTCAGGTCCAGGTGAACATCTTTTGGCTGGGTTTCATCTCCGAGGCGGTGAATCAGGCACTTATAGTCGAGGGCAACGAGAAAGAAAACTCTCGCTTGGGTAGGGTGACAGCTTCAGGTGATGGTTCAGATAGCAGGAAGTGAGTGCAGGATGCGCTCCAGCCGGGCAGTCTGGCTAGGGATTCAAATAGACCACCTCATGGAAGTTATTCAGTGATTTTTATCTAGTGTGGAGAGTCGGGACATGTTCGGGCGCAGTTCGATAGGCCTCCGATGGAGTGCCGGGAATTTGGAGAGGTTTTACAGGTAGCCTTCTCAGATAACTGGTAGACAGGGACCAGGATAGAATGTAGCATCTGGAGTTGGTTTAGGTTTGGTACCAGGAGAGGGTAGTCGAGGTTCAGTTGTGCGCAGAAGTTGTGATAGTGACAGCAGGACCCAGCTGAGGGGTTAGTGGCCAGGGACTGGAGTAGCATCGCAGGGAGCTCAGGTGTCAGGCAGCCATGTTTTAGGCCAGGTGCACACCATGTAGTTGCGAGAGGTTGAACAGGCTGGTGAGCTGATGACGGTTAGAGGTACACCGCGGTGTGAAAGTGATCTCCATGTTTCCTTTTTGGCATGACATGTAGAGGGATGTCTGTTTTGAGTGCACGTGGTGCACATGATTTATGTGGACTGACTAGATTATAGTCAGTGGGATTGGCACCATATCAGGTGTGTGGTATATACTATATAAATGTATGAGGTGTTGTGGGCATCGGGGCATCAAGGATTCGGGTTACATGAGGTTTCGTGGGCATCGGGGCATCAAGGATGTGGGTTACTTGAGGTGTCGTGGGCATCGAGGCATTGTGGATGCGGGATATTTGAAGTTCTAGGAACTAGGACCTCGTAGAGTCCGACACAGATGCAGTGCGGGCTACGTTGGGTGTCAGAAGTGACAGAAGAGCACCAATGGGGCGTAGGGGTGACGATGTGTCACGGAAAGACTATGCATCCGGAAAATAGGTTCGTAAACCTTGTTTGCTATAAGTTTTGTTGGGTTGAGACCGGGTTAGGCGATTCCTAAGGTGGGGATCCCCTTGAGGATTTCAGTTGGGACCTCTGAGACCGAGGAAGTCTGGGTTGCTTTGTTCGGGGTGATATGTTTTGTGTCATCTCTGGGTTTCGTTTGATAGCTCGGGGAGGAGCTATATTAAGGTGGAGAGATTGTAAGAACCCGGGTTTTTAGAACGGGTCAAAATCCCGACCCTGTTTGAATTTTTGGCTGGTTTCTGGGGAAACTGGAGAAAATGGGAAGTTTCTGGAAATTTCCAAACTACACGCTGGGTACTTTTAAGTACACACCATGTATATGTTAAGCGAGTGTTGGCCGTGTGCTCTCCAAGTACATGCCATGTGATGACCATGTATAATTTTCTTACTACACGGCATGTAGTTTTAAACACGCCGTGTAACCCTGACCGTGTGGTGGCCATACATGGTGTGTAGGCCTGTTAGCCAGGTAAAACTAGGTACACACCGTGTTCCCCATGGACATGCTGTGTAGTCTGGCCGTGTATGAGGGATATACATGGAATGCGGGTAAGTCAACGAGGAAGAGAATAGAATCCAAGTACACACCGTGTACCCATAGTTACATGTCGTGTACTAACGTCAGTAGGTCCGCAGAATCCCAGCCGTCAAATGAACGGTTAAATGATAACTACACGGCATGTAGTCATGAAGTACACGCTGTGTAATTTCTTTTTTTTTTCACTAAATTAGGTAGTAGCCTCGTTTTTTGAGGCAGAACTCATGTATGTCACCCAGTTTCATGAACCAAGCTAGCTGAACCTATTTCCTTCTCATGATCGTCCGTCCGAGATCTAATTCAAGCTCTGATTAGTGTGTTGGAACCCCCTCGGTAAGGACTCGATTCCTCTTTGGCCGATTTTTCTGATTCTCATTCTAGAACGAGTTATAGAAGTTTAAACAGTATTGAATCTTTTGTAGATTTATTGCGTTTTAGACTGAATTCGTAGCTGTTACTAGAGGATTAGCATCGTACGAGTCTCAGGTAGGTGGTTCATACCTCATTTTGTGTTTTCGTGGTTGTTTGGGTAATGCAGTCTTTTGCGCATTTTCGGGTATTTTGAGCGGGACCCATTTTATCTTCTTTTTCATACTTAATTGCTTATGGGACCTCGGGGATGCCTTTGGGTATGCCTGGTTACCAGTTTGCATGAACGGGCTGGGTGAGGGGTCATTGCTCATCGGGGCATTTTGGCCAGGGAATGCAAAAATGGTTTTAGTTAAAATATTAATATGTTAAACAATTTAGTTTAATTTATTATAGCCTGTTATAAATTATTGTAGGTATTTAAGACCTCAGTGCTGGTATGGCACAACACCTTGCATATTACAATTCAACTATTAGGTTTGTTTCACCTGTTTATTTTATATGTTTAAATATGTTATATTTGGAATTGCTGAATTGCATCTGCTGGACTCTTTGGGTGGCGTTGGGAATGGCTGGGGACTCTTGAGTGATGCGGATCACAGGTTAGTCTTGGCCCATGTTACTTTGGGTGGTTTGGACCACGGTATTGGGCGTCATGGATGTCTTCTTGAGGTAGTACGACTGTCAGGTTGGGCATGGCCCGTGTTACTTGGATGGCAAGGCCATAAGACTTGAGCGGCATGGTCGTAGAGACATGAGGTGTCAGATTATTTGGTGGATTAGGTACTATTTTGGTGATTACCGCTCACCCGGAACATTGAGAAGTGTGCACACAGAGATACTTCGTGATGAGGTGGTTTTGACCACTCGTGTGGGTAGAGGCCCCATAGTTGGGGTTATGTATTTTTGTTGGGGGTGCTTGTTGTAGGAAGCCACGTGGGAGGTGAGGAGCCTTCAGGGAATGGGCGTGCCTTCGGGACGTCGGTACATGAGACACAAGATGTCAGGAGGCACATGGTGTCGGGTAACTATTCTTGGTCATGCCTTTGGGACGTCGGTACTTGAGACACGAGTTGTCAGGTGGCACGTGGTGCCAGGTAACACGACAGAGATTCCGGTGTTAGCTGAAGTAGGTGACGCTCCATGGTGGCTGTTGAGCACCAGTGGAGTTTGTGTTCAATTGTGCATTGTATTGTTTACTGCTTTCCTTGTAATTGCTTGACTGCTTAAACACATATATTTGGTAAGCGCTGTAGGGTGGTATCCTAGTAAGATTTGTCTCACACCCTTCACGGGCCCTTCGGGATGCGTGCAAACTTTATGGATTTACGTGTAGGAAAGAGGACAGCTTCAAGAGCTGGGCTGCGTTAGTTGTTACATGGGGATGGTACGGACCTTGAGGTCATTCCTATTTGGGTTTACTTTGTTTTGTTTTCTTTTCTGTGTCAGCATGCTTACTTGTTGTAGCTACTGTTGATTAGCCATTGGCTCCCTTTTTATATTCAGATGTTTATGACCCTCTTTGGATGCATGTTTTACTGTTCAGTAGTAGTTACATGTTATCAGCATGTTGTGTTTATTTCCACTGTTTTTGTTATATTTACTACTTCTGCTGTTTTATCTATATTGGTTTTGCTTCTGCTCTGCGATTCTGGTTGAAGTCTGCTGAGTCTTTCTTTCCACTGCATCTTTATTTTTATACTTAGACCAATACCCTTATTATGATCCTCAGAGAGGGTATAGCCTCCCCACTATACCTAACCGACCCTCGCTTCTAGTTGGAAGCCTTTTGCATTCAGGGGAGGGGCACCTAAGGCAGTGACACCTGACTCGTTCGGCACTTTTCAGGTGGCTGGCCAGGTCTGGGTCGTTACACCATCTTTTCTGGTTATAACAAAGCGATCCATTCCTTCATGTCTTTCAATAGACCCATTAGTAACTCGATGTTGTTAATAATCATTTAGGATTTCTTACTAATCTACTATCTGAATTGGTGTTGTGACTGGAGCATTAACTAGTGCAGTGGCTGGTCGGACCACTAGTAGTGGCACTACTGGTATTTGTCATGTGTAACCCATAAGGATAGTCTTGTAAGGATGTTCCTAGACCTACTATAGTGGTGCACCCACTGTAGGTAATTTTTTATTTTCCATTATAGGATCCAAATATATTGGTGGTTGATATCATACATTGAGTGCATGTTCTCCATCTACATCAGTTGTTGTGGAAAACCCTCTTTATTGAGGTGTTCCGAATAGAAGTGTGAGTCAAGGGTCTTCTTGTGGATTATATCTGATATGAAGGCTGCCTCAGAGTATCTCAACATTGAGTCTTATCATCTATCTCATATCCTCATCTTACTGAGCAAATCTTTCCTCTAACTAAAGGGATTAGCCCTCTCCAGGGGGAGGTGAGATATGGTATGACCCTTACATTTTAAGTTATTACGTTCCTTTCAAGGAGGTAGGGGTGGATTATTTAAGGGGATTCCCAAATTTTGGGTGAGCCTTTGGTTTCTAGTACGCACACATCCTACATTCATTTTGGTGTGGTTCATCCCATGAATAGGAACATCTTCTTCAGAATCCTATGAATTTATATTATGTTTTGCAGGGTCTTCAACAACATAGATGATGATATTCATATATATATATATAGTGCATAGTAGTCATTCTATTGGTATATTTTCAATATCACCAACTTATGCACCCTCCACAATACCTTTCCCTATTCTATGTTGATTTCTTAGGATTTGTTTGATGGAAAGAGACCCGAAGGGAATTCCCAGAGAGTTTAGTCATTCATGTTCCAAGTGGTTTTACTAGATCATGGGATGGGAAAAACTGAGATGATTCACTTCACTGTTTCTTCTTTAATTGGTCGAAAACTGATTCCCACTGAGGAGGGGATTGTGGAGGTGAAAAATTCCCCAACCCTGAGGGATGAGGTTGTTCTTGTTTTTCTTTTTCAAACCTTTGATCATGAGTTGTTGATCCTGATGGTTTAGTTAAAAAATCTCCCCTCCCTACGGGTTTAGGTTGACCCCAAACTATTGGGTCTGATATTACCATAGATGATCTTCTGATTTTATATATCACTATTTGAACATGGTCTTGGTGCTTTATTTAGAACTCACTTAAATTACCTATTTCTGAATACCATTGTGAGATTTTTGACATTTTCACTATCTAAAAGATAACATCCTCTAAGAAGAATTTATTCTTGATGTTATTAGATTCTTGATAAGAAATTATCTTAACAGACTGCTCTCTACTGGCCTGATGCTGAGGAGAGTCAGTTGGGTCTCATTCCTGTTGACCATATCTTTGGTCATAAACAGATTTCATTTGTTAAATTTCGCTTGGGGAAATTAAATTTCATGATAACAGCTTTGGTAAGATTTTCTTGATAGTGTGTTCAATGAAATTCAATACCCCATATGCACCCCATCCTCTGATATGAACACCAGATGGGGTTTCTGAGATTGGCTGTCGCAACCTCATTAATGCATTGAGTCATGTATGTTGAAGGGCTACTTATTGTTTCTTGATATTTGGATGTCATGAATCTAGAAGTGATGTCAAGAAAATTTGGAACTACATCCCCACTATTACCTTGACATGATTTTGATAATCATCATATGGTAATACCTTTTCTTTTAATTGATGAAGAGTTTTCGATATGTCAAGGTTTATGTTTTTCATACAATATTCCATTAACACGTATGTAAAGATGTATTGAGAGGTTTATAAAGGATTTAACATGAATGGTATGTCATATTTATCTAGTGTTTTACTCATTTTTATCATATATTCTTTTTCATTCACTAGAGGTTTATCGATTTGGTTTGACCAAACTGGATGTTTCCTGGATGTTTTATCACAAGAAATGGGATTAGTTGGGACTTCCTCTCCTTGGTTTGAAGTTGAATGACCCAAGGGTTGTTTGGATAATGACTGTTACCTTGGGTTGTCTTCCAATTGAGAAAGGATTTCACTATCCAATGAAAAGGCATCAGGCATGGCTAGCCTCATGTTTGAAGTGCCCCGTGATAAGAGATCTTTCTCATCACTGTATTACGAATTGGATAATTAAACCAACAATGTGTGTCACTACTATAGAGATGAATTTTATTGAGAACTCCATCATGGGGAGGACCACCATGGTGGATTTTAGTAAGGGGAAGGCCCTTTTCTCCTTGTTCTTCTGTCCACAAAGATGGTTGTTGTGGCCCTCATCAAGGGATAGTCTCTCAAGATTGATCAAATTGTTTTCATGAAGCAATCCTTCTTTATGAAGTGTATGATGAGGACCTTCATAATTACTACTACTTTTCTAGTAATTTAGTAATGTGATAGTTAGATCATGATCCCTGATAGATAAATGTCTAAGCGATTCAAGAACTTCAGTGTTAAGCAAAGCTTGATTGTAGATCAGATGTTGATTTTCCAATCAGGTATTATAAGGATTATACTTAGATTCCTTCTTATGAGCGATTGGGGACACTTTCTAGGAGATGTGGTTGTCATGGGAATGTGTTTTTGTTTACCTTGGAGTGTCCATTGGAATGGGTTGATTACCTCTGATTAGAGTAGGTGTATGTTTTTTATCTTGTTGTCCATATAATATGGGGAGTTTCCCCATGACCCTCCTAGATAAGAGTAGATGTGTGTGTCTATTCTGGGGTGTTTTACTGATGAACTACCACATTTTTGGGGATAGAGTTATGTGTTCATCCCTTGGTAATGACTGTTTTCACTGTGATGATGTCCTAGAATGTCTATAGGATATTTGTAGAAATTTGTGTATGCCCTTTTTCCATAACCAATATATTCTTGGTGACTTCAGTGACCAGAATTGGGATATATATCCATTCCATATCTACAGTAGATGTATGTGACTACTACTATACTCCCTTCCATGCCAGTGGATACTGAAAGTACTCGTATGTGGGGTTATAGAGTTGTGTCTACCCACTACTTGTCATTAAGACTTTCCAAATTAATTCTCTAAGTGATGCCAGAAGTAGCTTCTAGTAGGATTGATAGGTGTTTGATGGTGTGTCTTTGCTCATTGTTCCCTACCAAAATAATGGGAACACTGTTTTCAGTGCTACCAAATGAGTCTTCTAGAGGGTTTGATAGATGTAGGCAGGATCATGTTCATGCTTGTAGGTTTTCATCATGTTTTGTTGGAGGACTTATTTGAATACTGCCAGATGAATCTGCTAGCGGGCTGAATGAAGGTGGATGGGTGTATGTGCCCTCTTACTATTTCCGCCCAAACTAGGTTGTTGGGATTATTCAAAGGGGGGAAAGGTGTGAACCTACCCCCTATTGGATGGTTTTGTCCCCGAAGTGTTTTCTTGCAAGCCCAGGTCTGAAGGACATGGGCTAGTTGGCTGAGGACAACACCCTCATCATGTTGAGGAGTTACTGCCATATTGAATTAGCAGTAGTGATTGCTAATAGGATCCCTTAAAAAATACCCCCATTTTCTTCTAGATGAGGTCATAGGTGGCCTCTTGATTCACTCCCATGAAATATGGGAGGGACTGGTTATTACATTATAATGATAATCTCCCCAAATGGCTGAAAATGGAGGTCTGTGTCATCTTTAATAGGACCACTATTCATCGTTTACTAGATGATTGGTGGTGTTGGTTGATATAGAGGGTCTGTCAGGTGGCCACTAGTGTCAGAATCATACCATTTTGTTGGTACTCTTAGACTAGTGAGTTTTAGACCCAACATTGAAGACACTAGGTTGGTGACGACATCCTTTGCATTGACGAGGATCTAGCTTGAGTATAATTTTAGGAATTCATTGGTGAAAACTTAAAAGAGACCATTAGATTTAATAGATTTCATAAAAGTAGTGCTTTTATATATATGATAAACTAAAACAAGGAACTCCATCAAAGTAGCATATCATTTGAGTAAACATATGCATGATTTATTTTTTTTCTTAGCCCACATTCCCTTTGAGAGTGATAGTGGCCTGACAGATAGGTGATATTGTCATCTTGGTTAAGGATTCACATCGGGTTCACCATTTTTTTCCCACTAAATGTGTGTTTGGGTTAGGAAACACTATTTGAAAACATTTTCCAATGTGTTTGTTCATGGAACTGGAAACACCCAATGGTTCTATATACATGAGGACCTATTTTCCAATGGAAGGAACTCATTGGATGTTTTGACCTACAATTCTTAAGAACTCACACTGGTCCATAGGATGGGAGGTCGAGCTCATCACACACTTTTGGAGAGAATTATTTCCTACTCTGAGACTCTCTTATAGATTTATGAAATGTTCACGAACCATTCATTAATTCTGAAGTATGGTGTGTGTCACCCAAATATTATCAACCAATTATTATCATATATAGATCTTATAATCATCTTTATGTATATAAAGGTCTTCATTAATGGATATATCTATATGTATCTGAGGTTCTCCATCAATGGTATCCCCTTATGTACTACTTAGAGATTCTTTGGTTGTTATTAAAATGAAGCTGGTTTTATAGCCATATAGTGGGGCACTCTAGAGTTTATTTTCATCAATGAAGACTAAGTTCACTCTTGATTTTATCATTATCCAAGGAGATGTGATTTGTTTTGATGTTTGGAACAAACCCATATATGGTACTCCAATGTATCCTTGTGAAAGGAATCATAACCACATGGTTTGGTACCTCTTAATAGGGAATATAATAAATTTTAAGTTCATGTGATAAGAACCCAACTGTACAGTTTAACATCATGTGGCAAGGACATCTAGGAAAAAGGTTCCTAGTCAACATTTATTGTAGGAATTACACCAAATAATCCCATAAAACATAAGAGATATGTGTATTCTTATGTTGAATTACACCCTATAGGGAATGTGTCCCAAAAAGAAAAGGGTTGATTTTGGGTGTTGGGTTTGAACCTCAGGGAGGATTCCTACATATCTCATTTGGATGTGAATCAAATCTAACATAGTTTGATCATGAGGACCCACGCCTATTGAGGCCCTCAAGGGTATTTCTTGTAGGGGATTATAGTTCTTTAAGATAATAGGTTGGGGATTACTCCTGAGAAGGATACCCCCTGTAAGAAAAGAAAATGAGATTTTTTTATCTCATAGTAGTTTGGGGGATTAAATTGAGTTTTACTCTTGATGAGGATTCCTGGATTAAGGGAATTATGATTGGGGATTATTTCCAAGGAGGATGCCCATTGATCTTGGGCTCCAAGTGGGATTCCTACAAACCCTGGTTATAAGGAATCAGAGTTCTCGTATTGCAATCATTAAATTGGATTGTATGGGTGTCATCATCATCACTAACTGCTATGACCACATGAGTCATGATTGATGTGAGAAACAAGAGGAATAGGAAGATTCGACAAACCACACACTCTTCCTTTTCCACTAGTGGAAGAGACTGATGAAACAATACTTCACCTATCTTCACATTACCTTGGACATGAATCCAATGTGGGGAAGGTATTAAGGTGAATGGTTCATAGGTATATTAGAGAAAGACTGCAACCACCTATATGTAAGGCTAAGGGATTACTCAAAGAGGGATGCCCTGAAATTGGTTCTGTAGTGGGATGAGGATCTGATTCAATGATGAATGGAAAATAAAGCATAATCCTCACCCTTCCCATGATAAACTAGAGGATCTGAATCTTAGATATGATAAGGGAAGGACATAGTTCAAACTGTAATCCTCCAGACTGGGAACTCCTCAATATTTTCCCTAGGGTAAGGGTCCTCGTGACCCTAGATGTACAATCTATTGACTCCTTGAAGACCCTGAACCTCTAGTAAGATACGTATGAGAAACATATGACTATATAAATACAAATACAAATGGGAGACACTCTGGCATGCCTCTTCTTAGGGTTTGGGTAGGTTATGAGGTCTTGGTTGAGGTTTCAACTTGGTCTCTTTCAGACAAGGTAAACAGTGAGAGGGGATCCCTAATATAGGTGGATTTAGAATAGGTCTCAAAGGGTGACTCACATAGGTCATTGTCATAGGTTCTCAGTTTAGGTATGTCGCGCTAGTGGACCACGTAGGGCCTAAGAGGAGCTGAAATTTCTTTATGTAGGGTGTATAGGCCTTCACGAGCTAGATATGCCTCAGCTAATAAGCTATTGGGGTGACAAATAATTGGTGAGGCTTTATCCATGTCACCTTGGGTCTTCTATTATGTTCATAAAAGTGTCTCACACAGGTCCCTGAATATAGAGAGGGACCTCACATAGGTGGTTTCTTTTTAGGGGAGGAGGGTCCTCATGCAGGTGTCTTATGCATTTTGACCCTGAGGGGAATTTGATCTTGTTTATCCCATTTAATTATCTCTTCTCTACTATTTTTTAGAGCTACCTAAGAAAATTTGGGGGACCTAGGAAAAGGTGATGTGAAATGAGAGCTATGTGGGTTCTTCTAAATTTTTAGTTGTTCAAATGAGGAGCCTAAGGGCCCTATTTATAAGCAAGTATGGAACCCTAGTTGAAGGATGTTCCCAGCATAGCTCCAAAGTGTAGTTCTACGGCTCATATTCCCCATCTAGGTTTGGAAAAATAACTTTTTTGTGTATTTCATTGTCATAGGTGTCCAGCATTGGTGTACTACACAAGGGGGTTGTGCCTTCTAGATTATGCAAGAAAATCCTACATTGGCCTCTTGGTGTGTAGGTAGTAGTGCATGTAAGTCCATTTGGCCAAGTCTCTAAACTCTTATTAAGTTTCTTTGAAATTTTAACATACTCAAGGTGTTATTAATAATCTTTTTTTCCTCCTTTATAAAAAGGGAGTTTCAACAGCGTCAATGAAATATACCCAAAAAGAGGCTAATAGATCATGGTCAAGATTATGCTACTATGACTTATAATGAGAAATAATTAATGTGCATATTTTTTGGATTTAATAATTTTGTCATTTGAGTATTTTATCAAGGATGTAACTTTTATTATAAATATGGAATTCATAAGGATTTTAGTTTTTTACTTTTCCATTAAGGATTTAAAAACTTATGTCGATTTACACCGATAACCAAGAAAGAAATTCCTTAACAATTTGAAATTTTTGTAAAACACATGGTTGAGAGAAAGTTAATACTTAATATGTTCCTGAAGTTGAGATAATGATGTTAGATAAAGAGATTATTGATATGGATAAAGAAAATTGGATGCTACTAACTTCCTTGGAACTGATTCTAAATTTTGGAACATAATACATGAAAGATTCATAAGCTTATCCATTTATGAAATGATTTAATTTGTCCTTTGGATGAGGTTTTAGATGTTAATTTTTTAGATAAACATATGATTAAAAAAATTTAAATATATGAAGTAGAAATAGTTCAAGTCATAAGAATAATATTGTTATTATAGAAACATATCAAGTATGTATATTTAAATATATCCTAAGGGAGTGAAATAATTTCTAAACTCTAGGAAAAGGGTCTTAAAACAAAAAAAAATTCCTATTATCATCATTTTTTATAATATCAATTACCTTTATTCACACCATTGGTTTATGGTTTTATGGTTAATAACTTTCTCAAGAATGGGTTCTCTATCAGAACATGATGGTTAGATTTATCTTCCATATCCATTTTTTCACTGATGTTATCCTATTTGAAAGCCTAGTTTTATGGTGACCTTAAAATTTCCTTTTTTATATTATTAATAATTTTTTTTATTAACCCTTTTTATAATGTGGATTTTTCAACAATTGTTTATTTTCAAATATTAAACCCTAGACTACTGAGATCATGTTTAAATTGTGAGGATGTAATTTAATTAAGGTGGAGAGAATGTTACACCCCAATACTATACAATATTATCATTTTTGAATAAATTTAATTTTGTTTCTAGATTGCTTTATACGCAACATCATGTTAAGATTACACTACACACAAAAATGAGTTGGCTGGCGTTACACGCATGGCTGAGTTTTACAGAACAATATTATATTATTAAAATATTATTATTTAATATAATAAGATATAACATAACCATTAATTTAGTGATTATTAATAATATTAACTAACTTATGAAAATATATGGTTGAATTCATTTATTACAAATTAATTATAAATGAATTTAGGAACAACAAAATTTATAGGAACTCTTTTTATAAATAAACTAATTTTATGCTCACAAAGTCATTTTATCGTGATAAATTAAATTAATTAAAGTTATTGAATTATATTAATGTAATTTATATTAAAAAAATATATTTTACATTCATAAAATATATTTTGTAGGCATAAGATAAAAATAAACCCAATATTACACATAAAAACCTGTATTTTTATAAAAGAATTTTTACCACCTTTTGATGGTGCATATGTTTTAAATCTAGTTTTTGACAATTTTATTAATTATATTATTAAAAAACTTCTTTTAAAGAGGAACATTAAAATTTACTTGGTTTGATTTTTTGGTATTGTTCTGATAATTTTCCTGTTTTGATGAATAGTGATAAAATATTTCATTTCAATTAAAACAGTTTTTTGTCTAAATAATTTATAGTGTTATGTTTTTTTTTTGTGATTGGTTTTATTGTATAATTAGATCAATGTTTTATCAGTTAATCTAATTCAATTCATTTTAATCAATTTCATATTGAATTTGGATATAAAAACATTTCAATGTTTTTAATGTTTTCATTTTAAAAACCAACTTTCACATCCCATCTACTGGATTAATTTTAAATTAATTTTAGCCACTTATATTTTTAGAATTTTAAAAAGTAGATTCCATATTTATAATAATTGGGTTTAAATTATTTAAATAGGGTCCTTTTATTTTTGGACAATATAAATAATTACTTTAGTATTTTTTAAATTACCAAGGTTAAGGGTAAATCGGGTAATTAAGGGTAAAAATAATATTATAAGTATTATATAATTACTGTAACACTTTCCCTAATTTTATTAGATGATTTACTATATACAAAAACCATCATTGAGCCTATTTTATGGCCTCCAGGATCCAATGGGATGACTTTAATCATTTTTTAGTATTTTATTCTAAGGGAAGTCCAATATGTCACATTCATGTTTTTAATAAGTATTAAATTTTTCATATGTTGTTGTACATAATATATCCTCAACTATAAATAGTAATTTTAAACATAAAATCTTTATATTCATCTTGATAATTTATTTTTATTTTTTAGGGTATAGATAATTAAATTAAAGGCTTGTACAATGATGATTCACTAATTGTTTAATTAATGGACATATCAAATTAATGTTATTAAAAATATTAACATAAATATATTATTAAAGTTTTTTTTTAATCTAACTTGGGTATTTATATTTTTTTTAAGTCAAAAAATAAATAGTGTCAAAATTGACATTAATGATATTTTAAAATAAATAATATTTTAGTGAATTATATAAAATTAATCAAATTATAAAATTAGGACAACTAATTGGGATGAATTTTAAAATGTATTCCATGAATAATTTAGGATTCATTTGGTATTTTATAGTAACTTTATTAAATCTTAAAGAGTGAAAATCCATGTTTTCATGGTGAGAGTTGAAGGGTTTAACTAAGGGTTAAATCCAAAATATAAGGGTAATAATGTGACCTAAACATGTACAAAAATTATTTTATGAGATTATTTCTACCCATACTCAAATTATCTTTTAAATGACTCTCTTTGGATCCATTTTGAATTGGAAATTAATTTTTATTATTTTAATATTTTCAGAGTTTCCAAAAGTGCCCCTCGCCTCAATTATAAAAGGGAACCTCCTCTCTCACTTCCATACACCAATTTAAGCCTTCCAGATCATTCATACCCTGATAAAATAATCTACCAGTATCCATAACCTAATCCTAGAATCCTCACTTTTGGTAGAAAAAAAATCAAAGGAAATATTTTGGTGTAAACCAAAAGGAGTTACCCAAATAACAGGCAACATTCTTCAATGATCACTTTAGTTTTATTTATTTCCAAACTCCTCCATTTATTATTAATCCGTGATTATATAATAATACCATTATCATCAATATACTAATATATCTTCATGTTAATTTCTCAACCTAAACCTACACACACTTCCATCAATTGGGTAACGAATGTATCGTTCATGTACGGCAAACTACCACCTCGCGAAACCATGTCATTCGTTTTTTCCATTACCACCTCTTATGGTTGGTCATTATGATGCAAACACTATTTTTATATGATATATATAATATTTATGTTTTATTAATACTTATTTAATATTTATATAACACATTACTTTATTATTTAAATTTTTTGTAAATACGATAACATCATTTTGGAAGTGTGGGCGTCCGCCTCCTCAAAGCAGTGTGATTCATTCACACTATACCTGAAACATATAAAAGATGGTTTTAATAAAAATATGTGATATATATGGAATAAAAATAAAAATAAAATTATAATATACATATATATCATTTACTTTTCAATCTTTTAATGTGACAAAGAAATGGAAGTAGCGACCATGCATACGCACGACCTATCGTCTCCATGAACGGTGCATTTCATTTCCTATATCCAAATTTTATGGATTATTGTAAATAAATATATACGGAATATATATATATATATATGTGTGTGTGTGTGTGTGATATTTATATAACCATTTACAATCTGGATATGATTAAATCATGATTTAATTTATAGGAACAACAAGTAACAAGTCCAAACATACTCGAAAAACAAGATAATTAACACACAAAATAGTGAAAATAATGGAAGATTGTTAACAAACAGGTAAATAGATATTATAATATGTAAATATATTATATTATAAATATGGGTATGATTCTGGTATAAGTTAACAACATGATTAAAACCATTATACGTTATTTTAAGTGTGTTCATTGAAAGGAAAACATGAGGTAATAGATTTCATCACAATATCATTTCATTAAGGAATATTGTAATGTTTTACAAATTTTTTCTTTTATATGATGTATATGCTTCCCTTTGATATGTTATATCATGAATATCATTATTTTCATGATATTTTATGTTTTATTTAATGTTATTCCTTCATGTTAATTATGATTCAAATGTTTCAAAGTGGAGTGGAACACTTTTGAATGTTTAAATATTATTTTCCCCAAGAATGTTTTTAGTAATATTTCAATAGTATGTCCGTTAATCAACATCAAAATCCCTTGTTATTACTTATCCTTCACTGTGGAATTATTTATAATCCATAATCTTTATTCAATATGGATATTTGATAAACCATATTAATTAATAATTAAATCGATTAGTCAATATGATGAATGATTTATTATGGCAGTGATGGGTGGGGCCCATACATTATAAAGCCCCATGATGCATCGATAGGTTCTCATGAGATAATTAAGTTGTACAAATTTAATAGGTTTTCACCTCTGGTTTTAAAAAATCTTATGAAATGTCTTGTTGGTATAGGTTTTCATGTTCCTTGGACATGACGTCCAACAATTAAAAATTTCCCCCATATATATTTCAGTTATCATTATTATTATCAATGAGGTTTTCATATGATAAAATATATGGATGCATTTTACTATCAGTTTATTATTGGAATAGAATGTGTTATCATTTATTACCTTATCATATTTATTTATTCTCATTAATCCAATATTACTTCCAGTTTACTTACCCTTACGAAACATTTGAGGTCACCCTTATTATGTTCCCTTTCCCCTTGTTATAATGTGGAATACTTTGAATGAGTTTCAATGATTCCAACCTTTTACTTACGTTATGCTTTATTTTATTTTCCCAGTGTTTTATTGGTATTTTGTATGTAATATATTTTCCCAAAACTTATAAATTTTATAGTTCTTCATGATTTTATTCCTTGTAATCATACCAATTTAATAAAATAATACTCCAACTCCAGGCTTTGGGGTTGGGGCATTACAAGATGGGAATCCTACATATCCTTGTGAAAGGAATCAGAAGCCATGTATTTTGGTGATTCTTAATAGGGAACATCATACCTTTTAATTTCATGTGATAAGGACCTACCCTCATTGTTCAACATTGTGTGGCAAGGAGATCTTGGAAGAAGATACCTAGTTAAAGTTTGGTGTGAGACTTATGTCAAAGTGGACTAAGGAAGATTGTAGGAACACGATTTTTTGGGTTGAATAAGACCCTATTGGGAATGTGGCCTAGATTGAATAGGATTTAGTTGAGTTATTGGGTTTGGACCTCATGGAGGATTCATATGTATCCCATTTAGAATGGAATCAAATCCTACATAGTTCATGGTTTGTCTCATAGGGGAGTGTATCTCTTTGAGAGGATTAAGTTGGTGATTATTCCTGAAAAGGCTGCTCGGTAAAAGGGGCCATGAGGGATGGATTGACTCATAGAGATTTGGTGGTTTGTTTTGGTGCTTACTCTTGAGAAGGATTCCTGGATTGTTTGAAGTTTGGTTAGGACTTAATCCTTATAATATTTCCCTACGGTTTGATCTAGGGGGACAACTTTTAAATCGGATTCCTTGGTGAATGGGGATTATGATTAAGGATTACTTTTGAGAAGGATTTCAATAATTGGTTGGGGATTAAACTTGTAATGAGGCCCACATACTTGTATATTTATGGCTTACACTTCGAATGAGTACCATGTACTAGTATAGTGGGGGATAACTCCGGAGGAGGACGCCGATGAATTGGTTTTTCTTGGGGATTACTTCTGAGAAGGATGCCTAAAATTGTTTGGATTGGGACTTACTCTTGATGAGGATTTCCTTATTTTGTTTTGGATTATGTGGATTTCATGATTATCATTAACCTCTAACCCCATGTGAGCCATGCTCTGTGTGAGAAATAAGAGGAAATAGAAGATTTTCGAAACAACACAATTTGTTTTTCCCTTAAGTTGGATAAATGGACTTAAGGACTCATACTGAGGGAGAAATATGAAGGAAGGTAAGAGAAAGACATAAAGGATTATTCAATACCAAAATATTCATCTGACTATGTGGATTTTGTGATCATGGCTATACCCAAAGCCGAAAAGTCAAGATGAGTCATTCTTGAATGTGAGAAACAATAGGAAGCATAAGATCTTGCAAACCACAATTCTCCTCCTCCACTGTTTGAAGAGGTAGAGGGTATAAGGGAGAGAGTATAGGATATCAGTCCTCATCCCCTCTCTTACCTAGTATCCAAGGGGTAAGGAGGAGTAGTATTTCTACCTCTTATAATGAATTCTATTGGCTTAATCTAGGGTATAACATGGCTTTAGCCATAGTATCAGAGATTTTGAACTCCCTAACTTCGTCCTTAGGGTTTGGTTCTTAATGACCTAGGGAATGAAAAACCACATACACCTTGAGGACCCTAACCATATAGTAAGACATGTTCGGGAAACCTCTTACCAAAAGAATAAAAATCAAAATGGGAGACATGATTGTGTTCCCATTTTCATGGTATTGCATGTCCAGAGGAATTGGTGGGGGTTTAAACTTGGTCCCTCTTAGACAAAGGAATCGGAGGAGAAGATTCCCTTCCATGGGTGTCTTTGAAAGGGATCTGATCAGAAGCTCATGCAGGGTGGGGGCTAGGGAGAGCCTAGGGTGGCTATACTGGTAGGTCTGGGTAAGTTGATGGTACCTTGGGTGATGGGCCACCTGGTAAACTACACCTAGGAAAGACCTTTATCAAGCCTTCAAGGGTCTCTACAAGTGTTCCTTGAAGTGGCTCACACGGATCCATGGTTAAGTAATGGGAACTCATGCTAGTATTCATCAACCATAGGAGAGTGAGTTCCTCATATAGGTGTTTTTTATTTTAAACCTTGGTAGGAATTTAGTTTCACTATCTCCCTTTAATTCACAATTCTTCAGGTTTTGAAGGATTATCTAGAAGGTTTTGGATGGCTTGGGAAAAGGACTAGGGTGATCATAGCATCGCGAGTCCTTCAGGAATTTTCGTTTATACAAATGAAGACATCGGGGTCCTATTTACAGATAAGTATGGGACCTTTGGTGAAGGGGATATCTCGCTCAGGGGTGTCATGTAGGTATTTCAAAAAGGATCTCACTTAGACAGATCACGCAGGCTGATGCACAGGTACCCTGAGCACTGATGCTGCTTTAGGGTGCCTGGGAAAATGTCCTTTGGAGGACTTTATAATCATTATCCTTCTTCATTTCTAATCTTATATTATCCCTAAGGTATTTCCATTTGTATTATTTTCCTCTATGTGAAAAAACATAGTTCCAAAAAGGATATAGAGAGATCAAAAGATTAAATAAGTAAAGAAGACATGAATTCTGAAATGGATTTCATGTATCAAAACCATGTTTGGGTTCTGATAGATGTGCCAGTTGATTTAAATCCCATAGGTTGAAAATGTTCATTCAAGAGAAAATTGGACATGGAAGGTAAATTAAATACCTATAAAGTAATTCTAGTGGCTAAATGGTTTAAATAGTGTCAATTAATTGACTATAAAGAAACCTTTTCACCAGTTTCCATGTTTGAATACATCAGCATTATACTTGATATAAAATCTTACAATGACTATTAAATTTGAAAGATGGATGTAAAAATAGATTTCCATAATGGGAACCTTTAGGGAGATATCTATGTGACACAACTAGAAGGTTTTATGACTCCAGCTGATGCCAAAAGAATTTCTAAGTTATAGATATACATTTACGGATTGAAGTAAGAATCCAGGTTTTGGAACATTTGATTCAATGTGGGGACTGGTTCTAGTGTCACATGGTATACATATTTCTAAAAAAGTGCTTCCTCATACACAATAGTTGGAAGAGAGAATGAGTATTCGTAATCAATAGGATCAATAAAGTATGCCATTTTGTACTAGCCTTAATGTTTCCTATGCATTGAGTATGGTAGGAAAATATTAAGCATATCTAGGATAATGTTATCATTCTAATGTTAAGGATATCCTTAAGTATCTCAGAAAAAATTATGATATGTTCCTGATGTATGGAGGAGACGAGGATATGGTTATCTGTGGTTATATTGATAGTAGTTTTCAAATATATTATAATGATTAGGATTCAAAATCATGATATGTTTGTAGACTCAATGGAGGAGCTATTAGGTGGAAGATTTTAAAGCTTCTAGTCGTCATTGATTATGTAGAAAAGTCTGAGTATATATCATCTTTTAATGCATGCAAGTCACCCATTTAGGCACAAAACTTTTACCAAGAGATTAATGTGGTACCTAGTAGTAAAGAACCTATCACATTGTATTATAATAATACTATGGTGGTGGTTCTTTCAAAGGAGTCATAGTCACACCAATAGACAAAGAACATACTCCGAATGTATCACCTCTTAAGGGATTTTTATAAAAGGGGTAAATTTACATCAAGAAGAGTTCCCACAAAATAAAAAATGGTAGAACCCTTTACTAAAGGCCAACCTCATCAGAAGCATGAGTATCATATGAAATCTATAGGACAGAAGTTTGATAGTAGTTGGCTCTAGTGCAAGTTGTAGTTTGTTAGAGTTGGGTCCCTAGAACCAACTTCCATATAATTTAGGATAATGTATATTAATTTTTTTTAATATTAATAAAATATTTATCACATCATGATTTTTAATCTGTGTAACATAGTATGTGATAATTTCCTAAGAGCATTTTTCGCACTAAAAGGTCATAGCAGTTCCCCAATATGATGAGAACCCATAAGTACCATGACAGTATTCTTAAATATATTTTCTATAACTTAATTAATTAATTTTAGGGACACAAATGATTCATCCTATTAGGGGTGGAGACTCATAAGACTTTGAGTCACCTTCTCATGATGTAAACCCTTGGTAATATCCAATGTAGGATATTATGGGAATGAGACCCGCTAGTAGGAAATCCACATTTATATGTGTAATAGGATTTTCCTGTCTATGGATGTGTGTATTGATCCTTATACTATAATACTTTTATTCATGATTATTATAAGTCATGTATGTTGATATATTGATGAAAACTGTGATGATATATGTTCACGGTGAGGTAGGATATGATGGGTGAATCACGTGAAATATTTTATTAATGAATAATATGAGAAAGTATTTTTCCCTTATATTCTTTAATGGAAGTTGATATCTAACTCCCTTTATGGAAATGATACAACCTAAATATATCCATGGCCATGGTGTTCTACAGACAAGTTATATTTCTCAAAATTCAAAGAAAGATACATCAAGAACATAGGTTAATGGAACCAGCATGCAACTTGATTGACTAGATATATTGTGATAAAGGGATTATATTACACTGTAAGAATATATATGAGGTATTTTGTTGTTTTGGTATTAGCTTCATTCCCCAAGGGAATCTTGGCATGTTTATAGATACTAACCTTGGACTTTGGGTTGTTTCAGCTATTGTCATTAAGAAAGAGTCATAGAGGGTCGGATGGTAAGTGTGATGGTTTGGAAAACTTTTTTCCAACCTTGCAACCTCTAATAGGCTCCTGGAGCACCCCGCATGGGTTGTATTCATAGTTTGAAAAACCATGTTCCAACAATACATTTGTATTTGGATAAAAAATTTAGAAAATTTTTCATGGTTACTATACTATTTGTAAAATTGTGTTCCTTAACCATGTGACAGGATATACATCTCCAAAACTCCAAATTTCAATGGAAAACACCCATTAGAGTAGATAAATAAATAATAACTAAAAAATAGTGTTGAGTTAGGGTGTTACAATTATACCAACCATTAAACTTTCTTCCCCCATAAAGTCTCGAGAAAGTTAGTTGATCAAGACCTATGCAAGGATGAACTACAACATAATGCAAGACTTGAAAACTCCAAGATGGAAGAACAAATGCTTGCTTCAGTTCAAAATATGGAACTAAGAATTCTCAAAATAAACTATGATACCATCCCCAAAATAATCCAAACATCCAAGGATTACGTCTCACAAGACCAAAAAACATAAACAAATATTGAATGGAATATGAAGAGGAGACTCACTTTTTCTCAAACACAACCCAGAAAGGAAAACCCTAACCGCTAACATAGAAACCATAAAAGAGGTATGTTTGGGATCTCCCAAATAATCTCACACACTTCTCACTATCCAAGCCATCAAACTACTATGATCAAGGTTGGGTGGGTTAGAAACAAGAAAGTACATCATCTAGAACACCTGGAAGTTGGGTTCATCACGAACTCGTCCTATGGTGTCCTCCCCTCCATACTAAAAATCTATTTTATTTTTCAAGATGGAATAACTCTAGAATCCAAAAAAAACCAAAAATGGAGGCAAATTATGCATGAAACAAGGAATTCAACCATCTCACAACAAAAAGATTCAAATCCCCCCTAAAGGAACTTACATTAAAATTTTAATTCCCAAAAATGGTACACAACCTCATTCTCCACCCCAAAACAAAAGATGAAATCACTAAACACCACACTCAAAACAGAAAAATTTAAAACAAAGAAAACATTAAACTAAAACAAAATCAGCACCCTACTCGTACAAACAAGCCTGGGGTCTTTTAAATGGTTGGACCTGTATCCACGTCACTTCCTAGAAACACAATAGTAAAACCTTTTCAAGTGAACCAAGCATCCATAGGTATGGAAGGTATTTGGTGCTTCTAGAGAATATTCCTTCTTGTGACCCTACTTTCCATATTAATGACACATGAAGGACCTATTCATAGAATAATGTAAGGAAAGATCAGAAGGCCACATAATTTCACCACCATCGTAATACAATTTTGGTCGATTTCCCATCTCTTTACAGGATTAAATTCACTACCTCTAGATACTGAAGGAGGATTATCTAAAATAATCACCCCCACATACATTGCATTAACCCAAACCATTTTCTTAACCACACCGGAAAAATAGTATAGAAATAATTTTGACACCCTCAATTAATAGTTAGGATGAATCTCGTTCTCAAAATGTAGAGCTTTTAGAAAATCATCCACAACCCACTTTTGGAGATAGAAAACTAGATCCAAAAAACAACATAATAATTCCAACACTGATTCATCACCTTAATAAAGGGATCACATCTCCATCACCCTCACCACCTGCATATCCATATATAAGTACTATCAGATGAATGAGGCCTTAAAGAATTCCAAGGAGAGGTCTTCCTGAGTTTTGGTCCTAATGGATGACTTCCACCAATTCCAACTCGAACCTTCGAGCATAAAGGTTGTGAACATGAGCTTAAGAGTCTTGGGAAGATCAAGAGGAGTAAAAATAACCTCAATGGTTCTCAAACATTCCTCATCTTTTTATCACTCAAACTGCTCAAAGAAGTGATGAGGGTTCGACTCTTGAAACTTCTCATCAAATTCCGGATACTCAGGGCCACTAAGATACATGTACGGAATGGAAGAACTAGACAACTGAGACAAGACTTGATCAACCAAAATCATACTATGTAAGAGACACCCACAAATATTCTACAATAATCCTTAGATATTAGTGGGAGAATACTGTAAACAAAAAGGAAACAAATCTAAATCAAAACTGACTCATCTTCAATAACTGATCATAATGAAATGCCAAAACAAAGTTACCCAAAAATTCCACAAAACATTTTCAAAAATATCACTAACCACCATTTTGAAAATAATTTTCAAACTCTGCACTCCATGTCATTTCATTATAAAAAAATACCTTGAATTCCATAAATAAATCCGAACATTTTCTCATTAAAACTCTTTCTCATTTTAAAACAATCCCCAAATATTCTTTTGAAATATCTGACAATAGATATTAAAATTTGAAATAAATAATGAAACCATTTTTCAAAAACATTTCTATCAAAATTAATTTAAATTAGAAATCCATTTTACAATACTTTTATTAAATAGTTTTGAAAAACTCATTTATCTTTTTGGAAAACCAATCTGCCACTATATGAAATCTCAGATTTATTATCCAGAAATATTATTTTCAAAACAATTTTAAAATTATGAAGACCTAAAATAAATTCACAAGGGGGAACTAGTGTCAATGGGTGACTTGGACATATGGTTGGATTCCAGATGCCCATCGCACCATTTCAAGAGAGAGACTTTCAGGATCATTTCTCTATCTCCACGTTCCTTGTTAGCTCCTAAAAGCTCACTAAAACCACTGGTAAAACTCCCATTTTATTCCCCGAGCACAAAACTGGACATAAAAAATCCAAAAAAATAAATAAAATAAAAAACTGCAACCAAAAACAAGAATTACTAAGAAAAGAATGAAAAATAAAATCAAAAGGAAAAAATAAAAACCCAACTTCCCATGGTAACCTAATGTTTGACACTAGAAGCATTGGACAGACACTTCCTCATACCTACACCCCAAATTTCGACAGTCCTACTCCTTCTACATTGAAATCCAAAATTAAAAAAAAGGAACTCTAAAATCTAGTTCATCTATGTAACCTAGACTATGATACCATTTTGTTAGGAACCAACCCAGGTCAACCCCGAACCAGTCACTCTAGCTAGCCTATGACATCCCCCGAGCGCATTCCTGATTGCACCAGTGCGGTGACAAGCATGAAGGTAATAAAAGAGTGATAGTGGGAATGATTTCACCCAATATAAAAAAACAAAATCAGAGGAAAAATAAATGAATAGCACAACATATATAAAAAGGACTAAATAAAGTAGATAAACATAAACAGGAATTAAATCAGAACCAAACCCAATGAAAAAAAATAGTTGTGTGACCCCACTGGTTACTCATCGAACTCAAAACCTAACACCTCCACACAGTGATCAAAACCAAGAAGTACATGCACATAAATCTAAAAACAATAATATAAATATTTTCATGAGTTTTAAAGCTCGGTAGGCTTGCCCATGTAAACTATTCCCTGTATATTTCCTTTAAATAAAATATTCATTTACTGCTAGTTTGAAATAAAATAATATAAACATAGTTTTTCAAACCATTAAATTTCAAAACAAATCATGGTCTATTACCCTTTTTTTAAAAAATTGGTCTTTCTAAAAAGGTGAGGCCTGGGAATTTTAGATAGATAGAGGTAAATTAAGAAGAAGATTGTTTTTGTAAAGGGTAGAAAAGAGTATCTAAGATTTTTCAAATAAAGTTTTAGGATGAATTTAGAAACAAAAAATTTATCTTTACCAAAGATACACATCATAAAAAGTTATAATCCGTAATAACAACATGACAAGGGAAGTGGGAAAATAGTACTCAAGTAACCAAACCAGATGTGGAACCTAGATTATCAGCCAAAAATAAACAATTGTTGAGTAACATGGGGATACCTCGGAGCTAAGGGGAAATTATAGAACATAATAAAACCCTATCCATCCCATCAGCATGCATGATGCAATCAAATATCCCTAAGGCTCAGTCGTACCCTACCGGGCCTAACCGAATGTCATAATCCCAAAGCAGAGCAAAGTCCAAACTAAGGGTCACTAGCCATATCGTCATCCTAAACTAGTATAGAAAATGTTCTTAGGTAATCCTATAATTATGATAGGTACTCATGTCCTATTCAAACTGGGGGTGATCTAAGTGGTTCCAAACAATTAATCATATATATAATAATCACAAGTCACCACATAAATCACACAACCAAGAATAACCACCAAATCACCCCATGTGATAATAAATTTTCATTAGAACCATAAATTCATCAGAGAAGTCCCATGTTGAGGATTTTTCAACCCCTTTGATAATAAATATTCGTATATAAACATCACAAGGAGTGTTTTCCAAAGAAAACCCATTTTGAAAGTGCCAACCGGGCCTCACATTTTTTTGGGTAACAATATGTTTCAAAGAGAGACAAATACACCACTTAGAATTTCAAGAAATATTTAAAATTCATTTGGAAAACCAAAATATCATTTAAAAACCACAAACAACTTATAAAGTGAAACTGAACATTTTATCGAACACTAGTAGTGCATGTCATATAAAATAATTCCAAAAAATTTTATTCAAAGAGAAAAAAACTTAATTTCATTAAAAATAGTCCCTTAAACATTATATATTACTAATTAGAATTAAAACATGGTATAAGAATCATAAAAATAATTATTATTAAATTTAATGTTCAATGCATAGGGATACCTACCTCAAAAGGGAGAGAACCAACCCGAAACACCTCAACACTCGACACATTCATCAGCGACCACTTGAATCTACCCTTTCCCACTTCTACACATATGAACCTTCACATATGTATAAGGAAACCTAGATCCAATATACATATTAATATTTGTTGGACAGAAATCCCCCAAGGCATCATTGAAGTATTTTTGAGGTGATTGTGTTAGTTGACAGAGTGAACATCTATGTTGTGATTGTTGACAATGCAAACCATGACATAATTTTTTTTTGAAAAATGGGATTTCGTGGTGGAAAGTCGAGTTCAAGAGCTATAGTCAACGATCCATGTTTGATTCAAGAATGTAGACAAAGTAATGGATGATCTGGAGGCGGCATAAAAATAACAGATACAAGGTGGAACTGTTTTCCAGTGTTTGCCAAATTTTTGGGCCTGAAAATAAACCAATGGAGAAAAGTGGTTTTTGGTAAAGGGACTTGCACGATGTGGTCTTGGAGGATAGGAAACTTGCGTGCCATACGTTTTTGAAGATCAGATCATCAAAATATGGAAAAGGGATAAGGATCACACAGGTATTGGGTTGGTCGCGTAAGTGACTTGCACTCCGTGAAAGAGAGTTGTGCACGGATGCCTTGGAAGCTTGAGAACTTGTGCGCCTGTGGTTTTTCAAGATCAGAAGATTAAACTATGGCAAAATAAATAGGTTCGGGCAAGTTTGGAATGGGGTCGCGCAAGTGACTTGGAGGGGCAGAGACCTGCGCGCCGAGACTTGCGCGCCAAAGGGAGACTTGCGCACCGTCGTGCAGGGTGGTCAAATTTCCTATAAATACCGGACCACCCCTCCTCATTCTTCATTGGAGTTCATCACTTTGAGAAATATGAGCTCTCATCGCGCAGGTGTGGTGGTCGTGCAAGTGGTGTGTGGTCGCGTTGGTGAAGTTGTGCACCAGTGTGAGAAGTTGCACGCCGGTTGGAAGTTGTGCGCCAATATTGGTTTGGGCGTAAAAGGAAGAGATTCATGCAAGTTTGGAGTTGGGGAAGCTTATGTCGCGCAAGTTTCTGAGGTGGACTTGTGCGCCCGTTGTGACTTGTGCGCCGATACTTGTGCGCCGAGTTAGACTTGTGCGCTAAGTAAGGTTTAGTTCAATCAGTGATTTTCAGGCTGCGTGGAAGCTGGAAGTTTGCTCGATACCTTCGATGAAAAGAGAGATTCATCTACGGGTGATAGTTGAACTTCAAGAGAGAATATACATATAGAAGAAGATGCATTCTTTCATGAAAATGAAGAGACCTACATGTCTATAAACTATGAGTGGATTCCTTCTAGAGTAGTAAGAAAAGGAAGAGGAATAAGGTGATCCTCTCTACCGGCAGTGGGCCAGAGAGAGAGAAGCAGGGAGTGACCCTTGGGAAAGCAGTGAGCTAACCCTAAAACTTGTAAAGGCAGTGAGATTGGGACAGAGTGACTGTGCCCAAACCTTGTAATCCACATCTAGTGAAGATTATTGGAATTTTGTAAGACCGGAAACCTGTCGGTATATGCTCCTTGGACGTACCCCTTAGCGGTGAAACAAATAAAATTGTTGTGTCATGTGCATGCTTTACGTTTTGTTTATATTATGCAACAGGAAAAATAGAGAAGAGTGTTTTGCTTAACCGCGAAACAAGATCAGAAGGGGCTTTAATTTTAAATTAGTCATACCCTGATTCACCCCCCTATTAGGGTATTCAGCCTTGTGGACCTAACAATATTACCATAAATGAATATGTATTTGGGGATCCTTACACATATTCTTATACCTACATATACGGTAGGCCACCCGAATCCACCCCTACAATTACACATATATAACCATATATATATACATAGATATATATAAGCACAGTTATCCACATATATATATATTCACACTACCATGAGAGAATATATACAAAGGGGGAACTTATATATACATACATATATACCTACATATGTGCATATGTGTAGGTTTCCTCTGAAAAATGTTAAAGCATCCTAGAAAAACCAAAGGAAGATGAAAATTATCAAAATCCCTAAATATAATTGGGTCAAACAAAGAGGGAAGAAGAAAAATACTTCAAATGGCGTAGGGAAAACCAAATCAAACTGAGGCACATCTCATTTAGTGGTAGATACTAAATCATGCCCAAGGTCACCACTAAGTGACCCATCGCAAGTGCTAACAATAAAAGAGAGAACCAAAAATCAGATCAAACCTCAACTTAGGGATTGTCCAAAGGAAGATGGGTGATTGAAGAGAAGAAAAATGTCATGAAATGGGAATAGGAGGGAGATGGAGACCTTACCTCAAGGTGTCATCCAAAAACATCAATAAATCATTGGAAAATCACCTAAATAAGGGAGCTCACCATAGAGGGGGATGTTCGTGTTAATGGAGAAGAGGGGGGTTGTCTTGTGAGGTAGAGGTGAGGGGTATTAGAATAGGGTTTTTTTTTTGTTTTATTAAATTTATATTTTAATTAATTTAATTTTTTTAAAAGAGACACAACTCAAGGTTTGGGTGACACGGTTTTGAGATTCATGAATCAATTTCACGCTCTCTATTAGGATCCTAGAGCACCCCACATGGGCTGGATGTGTTGTTTGATAAATCATGCACTATCCGTGTATTCGGTTCTACCAAAAATTACATAAGTTTTTACACCGTTTGAAAAATTGTGTGCCTTAATTATGAGACATGCTATGAATGCCTAAAAACTCCCAATTTCAATGGAAAACACCAATAAAAGAAGATAAATAAATAATAACTGAAAATTAATTAAAATAATAAAACAATGTTGAGTCGGGGTGTGACAAACTCCAATAGCTATTACTCATTAAATTATTTAATTAGGATCTATCTAAATAAAGTGTTGGGTATCCATTATTAAATGATTTATTTCATTAGTTTTAATCTTGTTTCTTTATTAGTTTACCTTACAATATCCCTCTATAGAGATTTTGTAATCAGGTACACAAACATTTTCATTATCTTAAATAAACAATTGTTATGATATTATCTTTTGACAAATGTATAGCATAACCGTGTCTCAAACTAATATGTATAAACATTTTATTATACATTAAAATATAGGCTTCTGATAAAGTATGTTCACTATCATAATTAAGAGAAATATTAGGCATTGTATTAGTTCATAATTTAAAAATCAATAATAAATCTGTAGTTCATCTTATTTTCCCTATATCGTATGACAAGAAATTATGAAACTATAGTTAAATGTGAAATATATATTTTTTCTTTCACACTACAAGAAAACTGTCGTTTAGCAGCAGTTTTTTCGCCACGGTTTTTAAAACCGCCGTGAAACGCGTTTCGGGCATCCATTTCGCGGAGGTTTTTAAAACCGCCGTGAAAAAACCTCCACTAAACGGAAAAAAAAATATTTTATTTTATTTTATTATTATTTTAATTTCATTCTAGTGGAACTATTTTGAAACACATTTTCGATTTAATAAGGGGATTTATTAATGGTTGCAGCTTTCTTTAATGGAATAATTGTGTGGACAGATTTAGTTTAGTTGATCAGGTTTTGAATGTTTCCTTTCACTGAGGTCCCTTACATGAGCTCACATGTAATTAGGTGCACCTAGTTGAATAAATAATGCCAGGTGCATCACTAGAATGCTTAATGGCATGCTTTGTAAAGATTTTCTAATGAGGGGGTACTGTGGTTCAGAATTGGAATCTACTAATGGTAAAAACACTTGTTTAGGGAGAATCATGAGTCATATGTTTAATGATATGATGAAGTGATCATGTCTCTAGATAATCAAGATTGAGTAATCAGAGTTTTGAAGTCTCGGTTTTAAAAATAGATTTGGATTATAGTTTTTATGGCTTAAGCTTCATGTGCATAATTAATGCCTATAAGTGTGTTTGTAAACACAACACAACCACTTGAACGAGACTTCACAACCCTCATATAAAGGGTGATTTTTTCATTATTCTCCAATAATTATAAGGTATGATAAGTTCTATGGTGGGGAGGTTGTAATGCCATGTGTTTTTAATCCAATGTAGAATTCTAAGGGAATTTGAATTTTGGCATTTGGTGTACGATTTGTATAACGACCCATATATTACATACATGGTTGTTACTTAAAAATTGAAGTACACTTATTACAACATATAAAAAACCATGAAAGGACCGTATAGGTATAGTGTATTTAGAAACTGGGAAACATAAACAACTGGTTCATAAATCATCTACGTTGTCTCCCATTTCTTTCATCATATCTAGAGTCCCATTTGGCATATCCTACTTAATAACCTTCCTCCTGACATAGGGAAATAAAACATACAAAAGGGTGAGCTCAAATGCTCATTAAGGGTAAAAAAAATAAATATCAATCACATCATATTCATAAGAACATAACATTTTGGGAATCTTAACCTGCAAAAGAGATCATAATTTCATAACATGGGATAAATCATAGTAGTGAAATGTAATCCCAATAATCATAACTTAAAACATGAAACTTTGGGGAATACACACATAATCATAGAGAATCATTTCTTTGTAGTCAAGACTCATAGCCAAGACTATCTTAGTGGACAAAGTTCATTTCTGAACCGAGTTCACTCCTCGTTTCAATCTTGTTTCACTGAACCAGTTTAACCTGCCGTTCCAGCCATGTCTGTCTCATGAGATATAAATATTTACCCAATGCATTGGAGGGAGATATAGGTCCCACCCATCTCATAATGATACCATTATTATGTGTTCCACAAAATCATAAATCATACATCATAGCTTACCCCATGTAATAAAAATGGGATTCTTAAACATCATGACATCATAAAAAATTCATATAAGATAAAAGAATTCATAAAAATAATTCCATCACAACATAATCAAATCAATGTAATAATAGGGATAGAAATAGAAACCTATATTATCTTAGATAGAAAATAATTTTGATAAAACACTTGAACTCCATTCTTGAGGAAAATATCCGTTCTACTTCAAAAACACTTTTCCTTTCTTAATATGTCATACAATTTTAAACTAAAAGAAGTTGATTAAAAAAATTTAAAACTTTTAAAGGAAGCATCATGGAAATAATGTTCTAAAATTCCATTCATTCCATATATGTTAAAAAAACATTCTTCTCGTACTTTTTTCATAAAAGTCAAAAAGTAACTCGAATGAAAAATGACAAAAGATTCCTTTCGTATCTTTTACTAAAAACTCACCGAAGGGTAAAATTGGATTTAAACAATTGTAGAAGGATATAAATATTAAATATTAAGGAAACATGGATGTGGATGATAAATATTCCCCAGTAAATACCAATGTATAAACAATCTCAGATAAAAATGAGATTGTGAGATTTTCCCTTACCTTAGGTCTGATTTGCTTCGTAAGTGTCTGAACCTCCTCTTCTTTGAATTGCCTCTTTGAGACCTCCTCTTAGGGCACTAAAATTGGTCTTTGAAGAAGACCAGGACCTCTAGGATGTTTCTGTGGAAGTGGATAAGTGAAATTGGAAGGGGTTGGTCGACCTTGAAGGCTCAAAGTGGTGTGAGGAAGAGAGGGAGGAGGTGCCCTTTTATAAGGGAAGAGAGGGGCAGCTTTGGAAAAAAAATATTATTTTATTATAAAGTCATATTCGGTTTTTAGTAGCTCCAAATTGATTTATTTCTAAGATAAGGTGGGGATAGGTCGAAATACTCTCATCCAATAGAATTTAGATGAGTTTAGGTATCTATTTTAACCTTATCATTTAGATATAACTTAAAGTTACATAATTTTACTTTTACCATGTCTTCTTGTTTTCTTACACAATAAGGTTAATAAACTTACTAAAACAAGCCAAACGAAAACCAAGATGTTTATTATTAATATATACAACCTTATCAAATTCATTTGGCCGAACCATAGATTTTTAGGAATAAACTAACAATTAATAATATAATATTTGTTTTAAAAACTATTTTATGTTAATTTTGACACTATTTGGTAATTGATATTTGTGAAAATCATAACAGAATTATTAGTTCGAAAAAAGTTAATTAAATCAATACTAACATGTCATATTAACATAGAAAATTATTGTAATTCATAAAAAGTCTCAAATTACATTTCTTTGGGTATTTATAACATCAATAATGTCAATATTTCATTAATAATATAATTAATGCATCATCATTGTGTCATAAATAAATTATATTATTTAATGTCTAAACCGCTGCGAAAAAACCACCGCAAAACGTTCTACAATGGTTCTGAAAACCGCCGCGAATAGTTTCCGGACGCACGATTTCACGGCAGTTTTTCAAAACCGCCGCCAATCGATTTAGCGGCGGTTTAAACCACCGCGAAACGAAAAAAAATACCACCGCTAAATGCCTTTTTTTTCGTAGTGATAGGTCATCGATATATTTTACATTTTTGTTTTGATAGCATGCATTGATCCACTTTCTATATGATCCATCTGATTCATTATTATGTAGGGAAGAAAAATTATTAATAGTATTTAGGATGTTATGGTTTCTTTTGAAATCTCTGGGTAGTATGCATTGATATACCTTGTACCTATCATGTTGTTAAATGACTTTAAAAATTGTTGATTTTAGTTTAAATGATGAGAATTGTGCTTTTGAGTATGTTCTCGGGTGATCTACGAGGTAGAGTTAACTAGAAATTAAAGGAGATAAATTTTCCTAATGCTTATGATAGATTTTCAAGATAATAAATTTTTTAACATTCCAATCAATTTTGTTTTGTTTTTCATACCAAAGTATTAAATGTTTTGATTTTAAGGTGAGTATGATCAAGAATTCTTGTTAGAGGCGAGTCTGTCCTTTATATTATATATTAGGACACTCTTAACATGGGAAGTATCACATAAATCTTAGTAAAATCATTTCTGTTATTGTCCGAAAAAACATCGTTGATGTGGCTAGATATATATAAAACTCTTGAGAAATGTGGTTGTTCATTGATGTAATTTAGTGTTTTTGTTTTATTGATCATAGGATTCTTCAAGAGTTGTAGGAATCATGGTTTGGTTAATGGTGATGCATCGGCGGGTGAAGATGAGCTTCATTCCAAGAGGTTGACTGGTAGTAGTTCAACTTATCTTCTTAGTAATCTTTGATACCCTCTTAGTTTACTCTTTCATATTGATAAGAATTTCCCCTATATTAAAATCATCCTTGATGCATTATAAAATCATCATTTTTACACCAAGATAATGTTTAAATTTTTTTGCACTGATTTGTAGTCTATATAAGAGTTTTGCAATGGATTCATGGTTTTTATTGAGGGATGGTTAGTCGGGAATAATACCATGGTTCTCATGTAGGAATGGCTTGGGCATATTCTTGGACACCAACAATTATCCTCAAACTTGACCATCAGAAGGATGATGTAATGGGATCGATCAATGCTATGATGTGGACGTCTTGGCTATATACCAACATCTCACTTGTAAACATCGATTATTGAATACCATGGGTTAATTATTTTGACTCTAGTTTTATGAAGCTGAGGTTATTCCAGAATTGTTGTCAGGATCAGTGGTAATTCTTAAACGGTAACAATTCAAGTGATCTGAATGTGGGTTACAACATTTTTTGTGATAATGCATGAAATTTTAGATGTTTAAGTAGTAGTTTATTCCTAGGGAACATCATAGAATGTCAGGAGTGGGCTTAGGTTAACATGCTCTTAGTTTAACGAAATATTCTTTAGAAGAAGGTGATACAGTTCTATTTTTTACACCCATAATCTACGAAAAACGTTGTGGTAATTGTTAGCCATAGGTGTATCATCCTATTTTTCTCTTTTTTATTATCTGCATTCTAGTGGAACTACTTTGAAACACATTTTCGATTTAATAAGGGGATTTATTAATGGTTGTATCTATCTTTAATGGAATAATTGTGTGGAAAGATTTAGTTTAGTTGATCAGGTTTTGAATGTTTCCTTTCATTGAGGTCCCTTACATGAGATCACATGTAATTGGGTGCACCTAGTTGAATAAATTATGCCAGGTGCATCACTATAATGCTTAATGGCATGCTTTGTAAAGCTTTTCTAATGAGGGGGTACTGTGGTTCAGAATTGGCATCTACTAATGGTAAAAATATTTGTTTAGGGAGAATCATGAGTCATATGTTTAATGATATGATGAAGTGATCATGTCTATGGATAATCAAGATCGAGTAATAAGATATTTGAAGTCTCGGTTTGAAAAATAGAGTTGGATTATATTTTTGATGGCTTAAGCTTCATATGCATAATTAATGCCTATAAGTGTGTTTGGAAACACAACACAACCACTTGAACGAGACTTCACAACCCTCATATAAAGGGTGATTTTTTAATTGTTCTCCAATAATTATATGGTATGATAAGTTCTATGGTGGGGAGGTTGTAATTCCATGTGTTTTTAATCCAATGTAGAATTCTAAGGGAATTTGAATTTTGGCATTTGGTGTATGGTTTGTATAACGACCCATACATTACATACATGGTTGTTAATTCAAAATTGATGTACACTTATTATAACATATAACAAAACCATGAAAGGACCGTATAGGTATAGTGTATTTAGAAACTGGGAAACATAAACAACTGGTTCATAAATCATCTATGTTGTCTCCCATTTATTTCATCATATCTAGAGTCCCATTTGGAATATCCAACATAATAACCTTCCTCCTAACATGTGGAAAGAAAACATACAAAAGGGTGAGCTCAAATGCTCAGTAAGGGTAAAAAAAAGAAATATCAATCACATCATATTCATAAGAAGATAACATTTTGGAAATCTTAACCGGCAAAAGAGATCATAATTTCATAACATGGGATAAATCATAGTAGTGAAATTTAATCCCAATAATCATAACTTAAAACATGAAACCTTGTGGAAAAAACACATAATCATAGAGAATCATTTCTTTGTAGTCAAGACTCATAACCAAGACTATATTAGTGGACAAAGTTCATTTCTGAACCGAGTTTACTCCTCGTTTCAGTCCTGTTTTACTGAACCAGTTTAACCTGCCGTTCCAGCCATGTCTATCTCATGAGATATATATCTTTACCCAATGCATTTGAGGGAGTTATAGGTCCCACCCATCTCATAATGATACCATTATTATGTGTGCCAAAAAATCATATATCATATATCATATATTATCCCATGTAATAAAAATGGGATTCTTAAACATCATGACATCATAAAAAATTCATATAAGATAAAGGAATTCATAAAAATAATTTCATTACAACATAATCAAATCAATGTAATAATAGGGATAGAAACAGAAACCTATATTATCTTATATGGAAAATAATTTTGATAAAACACTTGAACTCCATTCTTGAGAAAAATATCCTTTCTACTTCAAAAACACTTTTCCTTTCTTAACATGTCATATAATTTTAAACTAAAAGAAGTTGATTAAAAATAAAATTTAAAATTTTTAAAGGAAGCATCATGGAAATAATGTTATAAAATTCCATTCAGTTCATATAAGTTAAAAAAACATTATTCTCATACTTTTGTCAGAAAAGTCAAAAAGTAACTCGTACGAAAAACGACAAAAGATTCCTTTCATATCTTTTACTAAAAACACACCGAAGGGTAAAATTGGATTTAAACAATTGTAGATTGATATAAATTTTACATATAGAGGAAACATGGATGTGGATGATAAATATTCCTCAGTAAATACCAAAGTATAAACAATCTCATATAAAAATGAGATTGTGAGATTTTCCCTTACCTTAGGTCGGATTTGCTTCGTAAGTATCTGAACCTCCTCTTCTTTGAAGCGCCTCTTTGAGACCTCCTCATAGGGCACTAAAACTGGTCTTTGAAGAAGACTAGGACCTCTATGATGTTTCTTGAGAAGTGGAGAAGTGAAATTGGCAGGGGTTGGCCGATCTTGAAGGCTCAAAGTGGTGTGAGGAAGAGAGGGAGGAGGTGCCCTTTTATAATGGAAGAGAGGGGAAGCTTTGGAAAAACAAAAAATATTATTTTATTATAAAGTCATATTCGGTTTTTTATACCTCAAAATTGATTTATTTCTAAGCTAAGGTGGATGGGTCGAAATACTCTCATCCAATAGAATTTAGACGAGTTTAGGTATCTATTTTAACCTTATCATTTAGATTTAACTTAAAGTTACATAATTTTACTTTTACCATGTCTTCTTGTTTTCTTACACAATAAGGTTAATAAACTTACTATAACAAGCCAAATGAACCCGAAGATGTTTATTATTAATATATATAACCTTATCAAAGTCATTTGGCTGAACCATAGATTTTTAGGAATAAACTAACAATTAATAATATAATATTTGTTTTAAAAACTATTTTATGTTATTTTTGACACTATTTGGTAATTGAATTTTGTGAAAATCATAACAGAATGATTAGTTCGAAAAAAGTTAATTAAATCAATACTAACATTTCATATTAACATAGAAAATTATTTTAATTCATAAAAAGTCTCAAATTACATTTATTTGGTTATTTATAACATCAATACTGTCAATATTTCATTAATAATATAATTAATGCATCATCATTGTGTCATAAATAAATTATATTATTTAATGTCTAAACCGACACAAAAAAACCACCGCAAAACGTTCTGCAAAGGTTCTGATAACCTCCGCGAATAGTTTCCTGATGCACGATTTCGCGGCGGTTTTTCAAAACCGCCGCGAAACGGAAAAAAAATACCACCGCTAAATGCCTTTTTTGCCGTAGTGATAGGTCATCGGTATATTTCACATTCTTGTTTTGATGGCATGTATTGATTCACTTTCTATATGATCCATCTGATTCATTATTATGTAGGGAAGAAAAACTATTAATAGTATTTAGGATATTCTGGTTGCTTTTGAAATCTCTGGGTAGTATGCATTGATATACCTTGTACCTATCATGTTGTTAAATGACTTTAAAAAAAAATTTATTTTAGTTTAAATGATGAGAATTGTGCTTTTGAGTATGTTCTCGGGTGATCTATGAGGTAGAGTTAACTAGAAATTAAAGGAGATAAATTTATCCTAATGCTTGTGATAGAGTTTCAAGATAATAAATTTTTTTAACATGCCAATCGGTTTTGTTTTGTTTTTCATACCAAATTCTCAAATGTTTTCATTTTAAGGTGAGTATGATTAAGAATTCTTGTCAGAGGTGAGTCTATCCTTTATATTATATATTAGGACACTCTTAACATGGGAAGTGTCACATAAATCTTAGTAAAATCATTTCTGTGTTTTTCCGAAAAAACATCGTTGATGTGGCTAGATATATATAAAACTCTTGAGAAATATGGTTGTTCATTGATGTAATTTAGTTTTTTTGTTTGATTGATCATAGGATTCTTCAAGAGTTTTAGGAATCATGATTTGGTTAATGCTGATGCATTGGCGGTTGAAGATGAGCTTCATTCCAAGAGGTTGACCGGTAACAGTTCAACTGATCTTCTTAGTAATCTTTGATACCCTCTTAGTTTAATATATCATATTGATAAGAATTTCCCCTATATTGAAATCATCCTTGATACATTATAAATTAATCATTTTTACACCATGATAATGTTTAAATTTTTTTGCACTGAATTGTGGTCTATATAAGAGTTTTGTACTGGATGCATGGTTTTTATTGAGGGATGGTTAGTCAGGAATAATAACATGGTTCTCGTGTAGGAATGGCTTGGGAATATTCTTGGAAACCAACAATTATCCTCAAACTTTACCATCAGAAGGATGACGTAATGGGATTGATCAATGCTATGATGTGGACGTCTTGGCTATATACCAACATCTCACTTGTAAACATCGATTATTGAATACCATGGGTTAGTTGTTTTGACTCTAGTTTTATGAAGTTGAGGTTATTCCAGAATTGTTGTCAGGATCAGTGGTAATGCTTAAACGGTAACAATTCAAGTGATCTGAATGTGGGTTACAACATTTTTTTTGATAATGCATGAAATTGTATATGTTTAAGTAGTAGTTTATTCCTAGGGAACGTCATAGAATGTCAGGAGTGGGCTTAGGTGAACATGCTCTTAGTTTAACGAAAGATTCTTTAGAAGAAGGTGATACAGTTCTATTTTTTACGCCCATCATCTAAGAAAAACGTTGTGGTTATTGTTAGCCATAGGTTTATCAACCTATTTTTCTCTTTTTTGTTATATACATTCAAGTTGAACTAGTTTGAAACACATTTTCAATTTAATAAGGGGATTTATTAATAGTTGCTGCTATCTTTAATGGAATAATTGTGTGGACAGATTTAGTTTAGTTGATCGGGTTTTGAATGTTTCCTTTCATTGAGGACCCTTACATGATCTCACATGTAATTAGGTGCACCTAGATGAATAAATTATGCCCGGTGCATCACTAGAATTCTTAATGGCATGCTTTGTAAAGCTTTTCTAATGAGGGGGTACTCTGGTCCAGAATTGGCATCTACTAATGGTAAAAACACTTGTTTAGGGAGAATCATGAGTCATATGTTTAATGATATGATGAATTGATCATGTCTATAGATAATCAAGATCGAGTAATCAGAGTTTTGAAGTCTCGGTTTGAAAAATAGAGTTGGATTATATTTTTGATGGCTTAAGCTTCATATGCATAATTAATGCCTATAAGTGTGTTCGCAAACACAACACAACCACTTGAACGAGACTTCAAAACCCTCATATAAAGGGTGATTTTTTTATTTTTCTCCAATAATTATATGGTATGATAAGTTCTATGGTGGCGAGGTTGTAATGCCATGTGTTTTTAATCCAATATAGAATTCTAAGGGAATTTGAATTTTGGCATTTGGTGTACGGTTTGTATAATGATCCATACATTACATACATGTTTGTTACTTCAAAATTTAAGTACACTTAGTACAACATATAACAAAACCATGAAAGGACCGTATGGGTATAGTGTCTTTAGAAACTGGGAAACATAAACAACTGGTCCATAAATCATCTACTTTGTCTCCCATTTATTTCATCATATCTAGAGTCTCATTTGGCATATCCTACTTAATAACCTTCCTCTTGACATGGGGAATGAAAAAATATAAAAGGGTGAGCTCAAATTCTCAGTAAGTGTAAACAAAAGAAATATCAATCACATCATATTCATAAGAATATAACATTTTGGAAATCTTAACCTGCAAAAGATATCATAATTTCATAACATGGGATAAATCATAGTAATGAAATATAATCCCAATAATCAGAACTTAAAACATGAAACTTTGTTTCATACACACATAATCATAGATAATCATTTCTTTGTAGTCAAGACTCATAGCCAAGACTATCTTAGTGGACAAAGTTCATTTCTGAACTGAGTTCACTCCTCATTTCAGTCCTGTTTCACTGAACTAGTTTAACCTGTCATTCCATCCATGTCTATCTCATGAGATATAAATCTTTACCCAATGCATTGGAGGGAGATATAGGTCCCACCCATCTAATAATGATACCATTATTATGTGTGCCACAAAATCATAAATCATCCATCATAGCTTAACCCATGTAATAAAAATGGGATTCTTAAACATCATGACATCATAAAAAATTCATATAAGATAAAGGAATTCATAAAAATAATTTCATCACAACATAATAAAATCAATGTAATAATAGGGATAGAAACAAAAACCTATATTATCTTATATGGAAAATAATTTTGATAAAACACTTGAACTCCATTCTTGAGGAAAATATCCTTTCTACTTCAAAAACACTTTTCCTTTCTTAACATGTCATACAATTTTAAACTAAAAGAAGTTGATTAAAAATAAAATTTAAAACTTTTAAAGGAAGCATCATGGAAATAATGTTCTAAAATTCCATTCAGTCCATATAAGTTAAAAAAATTCTTCTCGTACTTTTGTCAGAAAAGTCAAAAAGTAACTCGTACAAAAAATGACAAAAGATTCCTTTCATATCTTTTACTAAAAACTCACCGAAGGGTAAAATTGTATTTAAAAAATTGTAGAAGGATATAAATATTAAATATTGAGTAAAAATGGATTTGGATGATAAATATTCCCCAGTAAATACCAACGTATAAACAATCTCAGATAAAAATGAGATTGTGATATTTTCTCTTACCTTAGGTCCGATTTGCTTTATAAGTGTCGGAACCTCCTCTTCTTTGAAGCGCCTCTTTGAGACCTCCTCTTAGGGCACTAAAATTGGTCTTTGAATAAGACTAGGACCTCTAGGATGTTTCTTGGGAAGTGGAGAAGAGAAATTGGCAGGGGTTGTCTGAGCTTGAAGGCTCAAAGTGGTGTGAGGAAGAGAGGGAGGAGGTGCCCTTTTATAAGGGAAGAGAGGGGAAGCTTTGGAAAAACAAAAAATATTATTTTATTATAAATTCATATTCGGTTTTTAATAGCTCCAAATTTATTTCTTTCTATGATAAGGTGGGGATGGGTCGAAATACTCTCATCCAATAGAATTTAGACGAGTTTAGGTATCTATTTTAACCTTATCATTTAGATTTAACTTAAAGTTACATAATTTTACTTTTACCGTGTCTTCTTGTTTTCTTACACAATAAGGTTAATAAACTTACTATAACAATCCAAACGAACCCCAAGATGTTTATTATTAATATATATAACCTTATCAAAGTAATTTGGCCGAACCATAGATTTTTAGGAATAAACTAACAATTAATAATATAATATTTGTCTTAAAAACTATTTTATGTTAATTTTGACACTATTTGGTAATTGATTTTTTTGAAACTCATAACAGAATGATTAGTTCGAAAAAAGTTAATTAAATCAATACTAACATGCCATATTAACATAGAAAATTATTGCAATTCATAAAAAGTCTCAAATTAAATTTATTTGGGTATTTATAACATCAATTATGTCAATATTTCATTAATAATATAATTACTGCATCATCATTGTGTCATAAATAAATTATATTATTTAATGTATAAACTGCCACGAAAAAACCGTCGCGAAACGTTCTGTGACGGTTCTGAAAACCTCTGCGAATATTTTCCCGACGAAAGATTTCACGGCGGTTTTTCAAAACCACCGCCAATCGATTTAGCGGTGGTTTAAACTGCCGTGAAACAAAAAAAACTGCCGCTAAATTCATTTTTTCCGTAGTGAAAGGTCATCGGTATATTTTACATTCTTTTTTTGATAGCATGCATTGATCCACTTTCTATATGATCCATCTGATTCATTATTATGTGGGACAGAAAAACTATTAATAGTATTTAGGATGTTCTCGTTGCTTTTGAAGTCTCAGGGTAGTATGCATAGATATACCTTGTACCTATCATGTTGTTAAATGACTTTAAAAAATTGTTGATTTTTGTTTAAATGATGAGAATTGTGATTTTGAGTATGTTCTCAGGTGATCTACGAGGTAGAGTTAACTAGAAATTAAAGGAGATAAATTTGTCCTAATGCTTGTGATAGAGTTTCAAGATAATAAATTTTTTAACATGCCAATCAGTTTTGTTTTGATTTTCATACCAAATTCTTATATGTTTTCATTTTAAGGTGAGTATGACCAAGAATTCTTGTGAGAGGCAAGTATGTCCTTTATATTATATATTAGGACACTCTTAACATGGGAAGTGTCACATAAATCTTAGTAAAATCATTTCTGTGTTTTTCCGAAAAAACATCATTGATATGGCTAGATATATATAAAACACCTGAGAAATATGGTTGTTCATTGATGTAATTTAGTTTTTTTGTCTTATTGATCATAGGATTCTTCAAGACTTACAGGAATCATGGTTTGGTTAACGGTGATGCATCGGCGGGTGAGGAAGAACTTCATTCCAAGAGGTTGACTGGTAGTAGTTCAACTGATCTTCTTAGTAATCTTTGATACCCTCTTAGTTTACTCTTTCATATTGATAAGAATTTCCCCTATATTGAAATCATCCTTGATGCATTATAAAATCATCATTTTTACACCATGATAATGTTTATTTTTTTTTCACTGATTTGTGGTCTATATAAGAGTTTTGCACTGGATGCATGGTTTTTATTAAGGGATGGTTAGTCAGGAATAATACCACGGTTCTCGTTTAGTAATGGCTAGGGCATATTCTTGGACACCAACAAGTATCCTCAAACTTGACCATCCGAAGGATGATGTAATGGGATCGATCAATGCTATGATATGGACGTCTTGGCTATATACCAACATCTCACTTGTAAACATCGATTATTGAATACCATGGGTTAGTTATTTTGACTCTAGTTTTATGAATCTGAGGTCATTCCAGAATTGTTGTCAGGATCAGTGGTGATGCTTAAACGGTAACAATTCAAGTGATCTAAATGTGGGTTACAACATTTTTTGTGATAATGCATGAAATTTTAGATGTTTAAGTAGTAGTTTATTCCTAGGGAACGTCATAGAATGTCAGGAGTGGGCTTAGGTGAACATGATCTTAGTTTAACGAAAGATTATTTAGAAGAAGGTGATACAGTTCTATTTTTTACGCCCATCATCTAAGAAAAATGTTGTGGTAATTGTTATCCATAGGTGTATCAACCTATTTTTCTCTTTTTTATTATCTACATTCTAGTGGAACTATTTTGAAACACATTTTCGATTTAATAAGGGGATTTATTAATGGTTGCAGCTGTCTTTAATAGAATAATTTTGTGGACAGATTTAGTTTAGTTGATCAGGTTTTGAATGTTTCCTTTCATTGAGGTCCCTTACATGAGATCACATGTAATTAGGTGCACCTAGTTGAATAAATTATGCCAGGTGCATCACTAGAATGATTAATGGCATGCTTTGTAAAGATTTTCTAATGAGGGGGTACTGTGGTTCAGAATTGGAATCTACTAATGGTAAAAACACTTGTTTAGGGAGAATCATGAGTCATATGTTACATGATATGATGAAGTGATCATGCCTATAGATAATCAAGATCGAGTAATCAGAGTTTTGAAGTCTCGGTTTGAAAAACTAGAGTTGGATTATATTTTTGATGGCTTAAGCTTCATGTGCATCATTAATGCCTATAAGTGTGTTTGTAAACACAACACAACCACTTGAATGAGACTTCACAACCCACATATAAAGAGTTATTTTTTCATTGTTCTCCAATAATTATATGGTATGATAAGTTCTGTAGTGGGGAGGTTGTAATGCCATGTGTTTTTAATCCAATGTAGAATTCTAAGGGAATTTGAATTTTGGCATTTGGTGTACGGTTTGTATAATGACCCATACATTACATACATGGTTGTTACTTCAAAATTGAAGGACACTTATTACAAAATATAACAAAACCATGAAAGGACTGTATAGGTATAGTGTCTTTAGAAACTGGGAAACATAAACAACTGGTTCATAAATCATCTATGTTGTCTCCCATTTATTTCATAATATCTAGAGTCCCATTTGGAATATCCTACATAATAACCTTCCTCCTGACATGGGGAAAGATAACATACAAAAGGGTGATCTCAAATGCTCAGTAAGGGTAAAGAAAAGAAATATCAATCACATCATATTCATAAGAACATAACATTTTGGAAATCTTAACCTGCAAAAGAGATCATAATTTCATAACATGGGATAAATCATAGTAGTAAAATGTAATCCCAATAATCATAACATAAAACATGAACCTTTGTGGAATACACACATAATCATAGAGAATCATTTCTTTGTAGTCATGACTCATAGCCAAGACTATCTTAGTGGACAAAGTTCATTTCTGAACCGAGTTCACTCCTTGTTTCAGTCCTGTTTCACTGAACCAGTTTAACCTGTCGTTCCAGCCATGTCTATCTCATGAGATATAAATCTTTACCCAATGCATTGGAGGGAGATATAGGTCTCACCCATCTCATAATGATACCATTATTATGTCTGCCAAAAAATCATAAATCATACATCATAGCGTAACCCATGTAATAAAAATGGGATTCTTAAACATCATGACATCATAAAGAATTCATATAATATAAAGGTATTCATAAAAATAATTCCATCACAACATAATAAAATAAATTTAATAATAGGGATATAAACAGGAACCTATATTATCTTAGATGGAAAATAATTTTGATAAAACACTTGAACTCCATTCTTGAGGAAAATATCTTTTCTACTTCAAAAACACTTTTCCTTTCGTAACATGTCATACAATTTTAAACTAAAAGAATTTGATGAAAAATAAATTTTAAAAATTTTAAAGGAAGCATCATGGAAATAATGTTCTAAAATTCCATTCAGTCCATATAAGTTTAAAAAACATTCTTCTAGTACTTTTTTCAGAAAAGTCAAAAAGTAACTCGTACAAAAAACGACAAAAGATTCCTTTCATATCTTTTACTAAAAACTCACTGAAGGGTAAAATTGGATTTAAAAAATTGTAGAAGGATATAAATATTTAATATTGAGGAAAAATGGATGTGGATGATAAATATTCCCCATTAAATCCCAAATTATAAACAATCTCAGATAAAAATGAGATTGTGAGATTTTCCCTTACCTTAGGTCCGATTTTCTTCGTAAGTGTCTGAACCTCCTCTTCTTTGAAGATCCTATTTGAGAACTCCTCTTGGGGCACTAAAATTGGTATTTGAAGAAGGCCAGGACCTCTAGGATGTTTCTTGGGAAGTGGAGAAGAAAAATCGGCAGGGGTTGGCCGAGCTTCAAGGCTCAAAGTGGTGTGAGGAAGAGAGGGAGGAGGTGCCCTTTTATAAGGGAAGAGAGGGGCAGCTTTGGAAAAACAAAAAAAATAATATTTTATTATAAAGTCATATTCGCTTTTTAATAGCTCCAAATTAATTTATTTCTAATCTAATATGGGGATGGGTCGAAATAATCCCATCAAATAGAATTTAGACGAGTTTAGGTATCTATTTTAACCTTATCATTTAGATTTAACTTAAAGTTACATAATTTTACTTTTACCGTGTATTCTTGTTTTCTTACACAATAAGGTTAATAAACATACTATAACAAGGAAAACAAACCCCAATATGTTAATTATTAATATATATAACCTTATCAAATTCATTTGGCCGAACCATAGATTTTTAGGAATAAAATAACAATTAATAATATAATATTTGTTTAAAAAAATATTTTATGTTAATTTTGACACTATTTGGTAATTGATTTTTGTGAAAATCATAAGAGAATGATTAGTTCGAAAAAAGTTAATTAAATCAATACTAACATGTCATATTAACATAGAAAATTATTGCAATTCATAAAAAGTCTCAAATTACATTTATTTGGGTATTTATAACATCAATTATGTCAATATTTCATTAATAATATAATTATTGCATCATTACTGTGTAATCAATAAATTATATTATTTAATGTCTAAACCGCCGCGAAAAAACCGCCGCGAAACATTCTGTGACGGTTATGAAAACCACCGCTAATAGTTTCCTGACGAACGATTTCGCGGCGGTTTTTCAAAACCACCGCCAATCGATTTAGCGGCGGTCTAAACCCCCACGAAACGAAAAAAACCACCGCTAAATGCCTTTTTTCCATAGTGATAGGTCATCGGTATATTTTACATTCTTATTTTGATATCATACATTGATCCACTTTCTATATGATCCATCTGATTCCTTATTATGTAGGGCAGAAAAACTATTAATAGTATTTAGGATGTTCTGGTTTCTTTTGAAATCTTAGGGTAGTATTAATTGATATACCTTGTACCTATCATGTTGTTAAATGACTTTAAAAAATTGTTGATTTTAGTTTAAATGATGAGAATTGTGATTTTGAGTATGTTCTCGGGTGATCTACGAGGTAGAGTTAACTATAAATTAAAGGAGATAAATTTGTCTTAATGCTTGTGATAGAGTTTCAAGATAATAAATTTTTTAACATGCCAATCAGTTTTGTTTTTTTTTTCATACCAAATTCTTAAATGTTTTCATTTTAAGGTGGGTATGATCAAGAATTCTTGTGAGAGGCAAGTCTGTCCTTTATATTATTTTTTTAGGACACTCTTAACATGGGAAGTGTCACATAAATCTTAGTAAAATCATTTCTGTGTTTGTCCGAAAAAACATCGTTGATGTGGATAGATATATATAAAACTCTTGAGAAATATGGTTGTTCATTGATGTAATTTAGTGTTTTTGTTTGATTGATCATAGTATTCTTCAAGAGTTATAGGAATCATGGTTTGGTTAGTGGTGATGCATCGGCGGGTGAAGATGAGCTTCATTCAAAGAGGTTGACCGGTGGTAGTTCAACTAATCTTCTTAGTAATCTTTGATACCCTCTTAGTTTACTCTTTCATATTGATAATAATTTCCCCTATATTGAAATCATCCTTGATGTATTATAAAATCATCATTTTTACACCATGATAATGTTTAAATTTTTTTTTTGCACTGATTTATAAGAGTTTTTCACAGGATCCATGGTTTTTATGAAGGGATGGTTATTCAGGAATAATACCATGGTTCTCGTGTAGGAATGGCTTGGTCATATTCTAGGACACCAACAATTATCCTCAAACTTGACCATCAGAAGGATGATGTAATGGGATCGATCAATGTTATGATGTGGACGTCTTGGCTATATACCAACATCTCACTTGTAAACATCGATTATTGAATACCATGGGTTAGTTCTTTTTAATCTAGTTTTATGAAGCTGAGGTTATTCCAGAATTGTTGTCAGGATCAGTGGTGATGCTTAAACGGTAACAATTCAAGTGATCTAAATGTGGGTTACAACATTTTTTGTGATAATGCATGAAATTTTACATTTTTATGTAGTAGTTTATTCCTATGGAACGTCATAGAATGTCAATTGTGGGCTTAGGTGAACATGCTATTAGTTTAATGAAATATTCTTTAGAAGAAGGTGATAAAATTCTATTTTTTACGCCCATCATCTAAGAAAAACATTGTGGTAATTGTTAGCCATAGGTGTATCAACCTATTTTTCTCTTTTTTATTATCTACATTCTAGTGGAACTATTTTAAAACACATTTTCGATTTAATAAGGGGATTTATTAATGGTTGCAGCTGTCTTTAATGGAATAATTGTGTGGACAGATTTAGTTTAGTTGATCAGGTTTTGAATGTTTCCTTTCATTGAGGTCCCTTACATGAGCTCACATGTAATTAGGTGCACCTAGTTGAATAAATTATGCCAGGTGCATCACTAGAATGCTTAATGGCATGCTTTGTAAAGCTTTTCTAATGAGGGGGTACTATGGTTCAGAATTGGCATCTACTAATGGTAAAAACACTTGTTTAGGGAGAATAATGAGTCATATGCTCAATGATATGATGAAGTGATCATGTCTATAGATAATCAAGATCGAGTAATCAGAGTTTTGATGTCTCGGTTTAAAAAATAGAGTTGGATTATATTTTTGATGGCTTAAGCTTCATATACATAATTAATGCCTATAAGTGTGTTTGTAAACACAACACAACCACTTGAACAAGACTTCACAACCCTCATATAAAGGGTGATTTTTTCATTGTTCTCCAATAATTATATGGTATGATAAGTTCTTTGGTGGGGAGGTTGCATTGCCATGTGTTTTTAATCCAATGTAGAATTATAAGGGAATTTGAATTTTGGCATTTGGTGTACGGTTTGTATAACGACCCATACATTACATACATGGTTATTACTTCAAAATAAAAGTACACTTATTACAACATATAACAAAACCATGAAAGGACCGTATAGGTATAGTGTCTTTACAAACTGGGAAACATAAACAACTGGTTCATAAATCATCTACATTGTCTCCCATTTATTTCATCATATCTAGAGTCTCATTTGTCATATCCTACTTAATAACCTTCCTCCTGACATGGGGAAATAAAACATATAAAAGGGTGAGCTCAAATGCTCAGTAAGGGTAAAACAAAGAAATATCAATCACAACATATTCATAAGAACATAACATTTTGGAAATCTTAACCAGAAAAATAGATCATAATTTCATAACATGGGACAAATCATAGTAGTGAAATGTAATCCCAATAATCATAACAAAAAACATGAAACTTTGTGTCATACACACATAATCATAGAGAATCGTTTCTTTGTAGTCAAGACTCATATACAAGACTATCTTAGTGGACAATGTTCAATTATGAAATGAGTTCACTCCTCGTTTCAGTCTGGTTTCACTGAACCAGTTTAACCTGCCGTTCCATCCATGTCTATCTCATGAGATATAAATATTTACCGAATGAATTGGAGGGAGATATAGGTACCACCCATCTCATAATGATACCATTATTATGTGTGCCACAAAATCATAAATCATACATTATAGCTTAACCCATGTAATAAAAATGGGATTCTTAAACATCATGACATCATAAAAAATTCATATAAGATAAAGGAATTCATAAAAATAATTCCATCACAACATAATCAAATCAATGTAATAATAGGGATAGAAACAGAAACCTATATTATCTTAGATGTAAAATAATTTTTATAAAACACTTGAACTCCATTCTTGAAGAAAATATCCTTTCTACTTCAAAAACACTTTTCCTTTCTTAACATGTCATACAATTTTAAAATAAAAGAAGTTGAATAAAAATAAAATTTAAAAATTTTAAAGGAAGCATCATGGAAATAATGTTCTAAATTTCCATTCAGTCCATATAAGTTAAAAAAACATTCTTCTCATACATTTTTCAGAAAATTCAAAAAGTAACTCGTTCGAAAAACCAAAAAGATTCCTTTCATATCTTTTACTAAAAACTCACCAAAGGGTAAAATTGGATTTAAACAATTTTAAAAGGATATAAATATTAAATATTGAGGAAACATGGATTTGGATGATAAATATTACCCTGTAAATACCAAAGTATAAACAATCTGAGATAAAAATGAGATTGTGAGATTTTCCCTTACCTTAGGTCTGATTTGCTTCGTAAGTGTCTGAACCTCCACTTCTTTGAAGCGCCTCTTTGAGACCTCCTATTAGGGAACTAAAATTGGTCTTTGAAGAAGACCAGGACCTCTAGGATGTTTCTTGGGAAGTGGAGAAGAGAAATTGGCAGGGGTTGGCCGAGCTTGAAGGCTCAAAGTGGTGTGAGGAAGAGAGGGAGGAGGTGCCCAGGGAAGAGAGGGGCAGCTTTGGAAAAACAAAAAATATTATTTTATTATAAAGTCATATTCAGTTTTTAATAGCTCCAAATTGATTTATTTCTAAGATATGGTGGGTATGGGTCGAAATACTCTCAACTAATAGAATTTAGATGAGTTTAGGTATCTATTTTAACCTTATCATTTAGATTTAACTTAAAGTTACATAATTTTACTTTTACCGTATCTTCTTGTTTTCTTACACAATAAGGTTAATAAACTTACTATAACAATCCAAACGAACCCCATGTTGTTTATTATTAATATATATAACCTTATCAAAGTCATTTGTCCGAACTATAGATTTTTATGAATAAACTAACAATTAATAATATAATATTTGTTTTAAAAACTATTTTATGTTAATTTTGACACTATTTGGTAATTGATTTTTGTGAAAATCATAACAGAACGATTAGTTTGAGAAAATTTAATTAAATCAATACTAACATGTCATATTAACATAGAAAATTATTGCAATTCATAAAAAGTCTCAAATTACATTTATTTGGGTATTTATAACATCAATTATGTCAATATTTCATTAATAATATAATTATTGCATCATCATTGTGTCATAAATAAATTATATTATTTAATGTCTAAAACTCCGCAAAAAAACCTCCATGAAACTTTCTGCGATGGTTTTGGAAACCACCACGAATAGGTCATCTGTATATGTTACATTCTTTTTTTGATAGCATGCATTGATCCACTTTCTATATGATCCATCTGATTCATTATTATGTAGGGTAGAAAAACTATTAATAGTATTTAGGTTGTTCTGGTTGCTTTTGAAATCTCAGGGTAGTATTCATTGATATAACTTGTACCTATAATGTTGTTAAATGACTTTAAAAAATTGTTTATTTTAGTTTAAATGATGAGAATTGTGCTTTTGAGTATGTTCTCGGGTGATCTACGAGGTAGAGTTAACTAGAAATTAAAGGAGATAAATTTGTCCTAATGCTTGTGATAGAGTTTCAAGATAATAAATTTTTTAACATGCCAATCAGTTTTGTTTTGTTTTTCATACCAAATTCTTACATTTTTTCATTTTAAGGTAAGTATGATCAAGAATTCTTGTGAGAGGAGATTCTGTACTTTATATTATATATTTGGACACTCTTAACATGGGAAATGTCACATAAATCTTAGTAAAATCATTTCCGTGTTTGTCCGAAAAAACATCATTTATGTGGATAGATACATATAAAACTCTTAAGAAATATATTTGTTCATTGATGTAATTTAGTGTTTTTGTTTGATTGATCATAGGATTCTTCAAGAGTTGTAGGAATCATGGTTTGGTTAATGGTGATGCATCAGCGGGTGAAGATGAGCTTCATTCCAAGAGGTTGACCAGTAGTTGTTCAACTGATCTTCTTAGTAATCTTTGATACCCTCTTAGTTTACTCTTTCATATTGATAATAATTTACCCTATATTGAAATCATCCTTGATGCATTATAAAATCATCATTTTTACACCATGATAATGTTTAAATTTTTTTTCACTGATTTGTGGTCTTTATAAGAGTTTTTCACTGGATGCATGGTTTTTATTGAGGGATGGTTAGTCAGGAATAATACCATGGTTCTCGTGTAGGAATGGCTTGGGAATATTCTTGGACACCAACAATTATCCTCAAACATTACCATCAGAAGGATGATTTAATGGGATCGATCAATGCTATGATGTGGACGTCTTAGTTACATACCAACATCTCACTTGTAAACATAGATTATTGAATACCATGGGTTAGTTCTTTTGACTTGTAAAGACCCTTAAATTCCAAGGAATTTTTTTTATTAATTTTATTTAGAATTTTACAAGAACGCAGTTTCTGACGGCGCCTAATTCTGAGGCCCGGTGTGCCCGGAATCAATTTCTGAAGTTTGTCTCGGGTACGTTCAGTGAACGGACGAGCGGGTTTTTATAACTTTTGAACCGGTGCTCGGAATTGAATTTTGAGGGCACCGATTGAATCGCAGCGCCGGTAATTTCTTAGAAATTCCTCTTCCGGAGTTGCGTTTTCTCGGGTGTGGTTTTTAATTTTCGGGCTTAAAGTTAAGAAATAAAAAAATGGTACGACAAACTTTATTTTATTTCACTTAAGCCACTTTGAAGCCACATGAAAGCCACTTAAAGCAGCTTAAGCTGAGTTGTTGCGGATAGGGTGCTATCCAAAAATATCCTACCCTCTTGGTAGGATATTTTTGAGGTGGGACCCGCACGAGACCCACTGTTTCTTTTCCGCTAAGTAACGCACCTACGAAAACCCGTCATTATGAAAGTCAACTGACGTGTTTTCTTAATTTCTTAATGCACCAATTAATTGGGCGGTTTTCTTCGTTGAATTAATTGGTCGGTTTATTTTGTTGAATTAATTCTAAGAATTGATGGGTCGTTACATACCCTTTTTTTCATTTGTTGACGTAGTAATAAAATAAGACCAACACGACTTTTGGGAGGATTACACCTTGAGAGGTTTTTGACAGAAGTTATTGTGCCTTCACCCTTCTTCGCGAAGAACACGAAGAACACGAAGAACGCGAAGAACGCGAAGAACGCCGGCCTCCGACGAAGAACGCCAAACCCGCGGAAATCGACGACGCGACACCGTGTGTCGCGACACTGACGTTTCCTCTCCCGCAACGTTCTTTGGCGATGTTCCTTCCTCCACGAAAAAAACCTTCAATCATCCGTTGAGGTGAGTGTTTGCGATTCTTTAAATTCCTTTGTGGTTTTTGACTCAAGATGGATTTAATTATTATTAATTAAATCTTTTTGTTCTTGAACCTCGGAGTTCATCGACGCGACACCCTTCCGCGACGATGCAATGCCGGATACCGTGACGACGTGACGATCCCCTCTTTCCACGAAGAACGCGCGTGCGACGACTTGACGAGGTAGGGGTTGTTGTGAATAATTTTTTATATTCCCGTGAACATTTCTTTAAAATTAAAGAACAGGTTTCCTATGAACAATTTTAATTTATTAAAATTGTTGTTTCATGTGTTGAATAATTTCTCTCATTGTTATTATTCTAACGCGGAGGGTGCGGGCCAAACAAACACGGCCCGACAACCCTCCGTCGTTCTTCGTGGTTGTGCGGATTTGGCGGGCGACCGAAAATTGTGACGCAAGGGCAATTTGGTGATCCCGTAGTGAAGAACGGAACCCGGGAGGAACAATGGCGTAGACGGGAAGGAAAACGGACCACCGGAGCAACTCTGGTGGCCCGCGGAAGGTGGCGGCGGTGCGCCGCCGGAAGAGAGGTAGTCGGCGAACCGCCGGCCTCAATTAGCGGCGAGGGGCGGGGGATCCGCGCACCCTGCCCGCGATTCGGCTCGGCAGCGCTGGCCGAGCCGCGGCCGGACGGTCGGGCCGGACCGAACTGGACCGCTCCAGACCGCGCCGGGCCCAGCCGGGTCGGACCCGGGTTGGGTCGACCCGGTTCGGGCCGACCCAGGGGGGTCGGGCCGGGCCCAGACCCCCGTTTTCGGACCACTTTCGGTCAAATGCACGTAACTTGAGCTTAGAGACTCCAAACGACTTGACGTCAGCGGAAACGCGATCCTTGGATCGAGACGGTCGTTTCGGTATATCGCACTCAAGGTTTCGGATTACTTTGGGTTCGGCCGGGTTGGTTCGGGTACGAAACCAACCGGGCCCTCGGAGCGGAAACGCTTACATCTTAAGCTCCAGAAATCCGATTGGTGTGCCTTCGACTTTGATGGATCCCTCTAAGTGAGACGGATCTTTTTGCTTACTCCGCTCGAGGTTTGGATGCTGTCGGAGTGCAGTCGGGTTGGTTCGCTCATGAAACCAACCGGGCCCCTGGAACGAAAGCCAATAACTTCCAGACCGGGCGTCCCATTGATGCGCCGTCTGTTGCATTGCGTTCCTGTTGACGATATGGAACTTTTGGCATCCTCCACCCGAGTTTTGGATGCAGTTGGATAGTGGCCGGGTTGGATCGCACCCGAAATCCAACCGGGCCCCTGGAACAGAAAAGCTGATACCTTTCTGACAGAATGTCCGTTTGACGAACCGTCAGTGGCGTTGGTGATCTCGTTGAGAAACGATCCCTATGAGTATACCCTATGAGTGTTCGGGGTATAGTTGAGTTACGGCCGGATTGGTTCGCACCCGAAACCAACCGGGCCCCTAGGACGAAAATGCTAATAACTCACAGACCGGGCGTCCGATTGACGCGCCGTCTGTTGCGTTGAGACTCCTATGACGAGGCGGTCCTTTGAGATACTTCTTCCTGGGAATTTGTGATACTTGGAGTATCGACCAGTAGCTCGTGGAGCGGACCCTCCCGGAGACGAGCGTACGGAGTACGGAGACCGTGTAGCCGGAAAAGACCTGAAGACTTCTTGTCCGATTCGATTCGGAGTGACTTACGTAGCCCAGTGGGGATCACTACTTTGTGAGGTGGCAGACCCACAGCGGAGGAGCACTACTGTGTGAGGTGGCAGACCCACGGTACTCGACAGGAGGAGTACCTCTGTAGGCTATGAGGGGGGTGCACTATTGTGTTTGGGTGGCAGACCCCAGCGGGAAGCACTACTGTGTGAGGTGGCAGGCACGTGGTACTCGACAGGAGGAGTACCTCAGCAGTCTTAGGTTAGTGAGCAGTACCTCGGAGTCGTGACAGGACCACTGTACACTCCAGAGACGGAGCTCTTCAGCAGTTACGGTTTCGATAATGAAAATCCTGGTTTGAGCTGAATCCTTTGACCTTTGTGTTTACCTCATGATTGAGATGGGTCACTTGATAACTTAGGTATATGTATGGGCATATACCTGGGTAATGGTTATTCGTTGATTTCAAAATCCTTGTGTTTCCTCATGATTGAGATGGGTTACTTGATAACTTAGCTATATGTATGGGCATATATATAAGTAGAGGTTATCTGTTGAGATCTTCTTGTTGGTTTAGTGAGACCTTGAAGGTCTTGGGGTCCCTACTGAGTATCGTTATACTCACCCCTGCACGGGATATGCCCGCACCTCATTGTGTTGGTTGCAGACGACGGGAAGTGCAGATGGAGTCCGAGTGTTCGAGGACTGGTCGGTACCCGGAGGTGGACTACACGACGAGTCAGTACCCGGAGGTGGACTACACGATGAGTCAGTACCCGGAGGTGGACTACACGATGTGATGACTCACAGAGGAGGTTGACGGACGAGAGCGTGGAGGAGGCTATCTGTACCTACCCTTCAGGTAGGATCCGTGGTGGACGATTAGGAGCTGCCCTATCTGTACCTACCCTTCAGGTATGATCCGTGGTGGATGACCAGGAGCTGTGCTATCTATACCTACCCTTCATGTAGGATCTGAGGACGATGACCCAGGAGCTTCTTCCTTCTTCCAGCTGTTTTTCTTTTTGTTGTTTTACCTTGTTCAGTTATAGTCATACTTTGTTTTCGGTTTTTATTCTGGCCCATTTACTTTTCGGCATTTCTTTTGTACTTAGGGTTTTGCTTCCGATAGTACTTTGTGGTGCTTGTTTTCTTTTATAAAGGCAATGTCTTCCCAGTTATCGGGATTTTACGCCTTTGGTGCTAGTCTCCATCCCCTGACCTATGGAAGGCGGGCTTGGGGTAGTCACGACATGGGCCCCAAGGACGGGTCCTGACAAATTGGTATTAGAGGGAGGTTGGTTCTACCGCAGAACTTATAACTCTGATGTTTCTTTCTGTGAAGCAATAGTGTTATGAGTACCGAGTGTGGTTTTCAGTTTAGGGAGTCCAGTGTTGGTGCGGGTGGCCGACGTATCCATACACCAGGACCCTGACAGCTGATTTCCGACTTTGTGCACGAAAACACTGATTGCGTGTGTCTTTTCCAGAAGTTTTATTTAAATGTCATCTCAAACCAGGTCAGCTCACCAGGTATAATATTTTGACCATGTCACGTTGTTTCTTTCAGGATGCCTCCCTGTGGACGACCAGCTAGAGCCCAGAGGGACGTGCGCACTGACAGCTTGTCGAGCGATGAGGCTTCGGTACAGGGCCCTCTTGTATTTGAGGCACCAGCGGAGGCACCAGCGGTACTACCATACGTTGGGCCACCGATGCCACCAGCCCCAGAAGTAGGCGATGAACGCAACTTGAGTGTGCTGCACTAGTTCCAGCTCCAGAGGCCACCCAGGTTCCGGGGAGAGACGGACCTGCAGGCGGCTGAGGATTGGCTGGAGGCTGTGGTGAGAGTCTTCAGGCTAGTGGGGACGCCGACAAACTTCATGGTGATCCTTGCTGCCAGCCTTCTTCATGCAGCAGCAGGCAGGTGGTGGAGCCACTTGTCCCAGTTTTGCAATGGGATGACCATCTCATGGGAAGACTTCGAGACCTTATTCAGGGTGGAGTTTGTGCCAGTAGCTCTACACCCCGAGCATGTACAGGAGTTTCTGCCTTTGACGCATGGTTTTTGATCAGTTGTCGAGTCATCCGTGGGCAGTAGACAGATGATGTAGAGGTCCAGGAGGACCAGACCAGCAGTTGGACGATCTAGGGTTTTAGGGTCAGTGGTGCGGGGCACCCGGGGTGGGGTCAGAGCCAGGCGTGCCAGAAACAGACAGCGTTTCTCCTGAGGCAGGAAGGGTCACCTGGCACGTGACTGTACGATCCCCCGCACGGTTTATCATCGGGTGTTGGAGGATCCACCGAGACAGAAGCAGCGGCTGGTTCTTGAGCAACAGCCGATCGGTGGACAAGGCAGTAGAGCTCCGAGAGCAGGTGTACATGAGAGGAACTAGAGGATACGTCCCTTGTACGTCTAGTTCCATTTTGATGTTGTATTCGTGTCTTTGTACTATGAGATGCAATAATAAAAAAGACACTTATCTTTGTGATGTTTTCTTTCATGTCCTTTTTGTTTGGTTGATACTGAGTGGTCCTGGTTAAGACTGTTGACTTGACCCTCACTTTCGAGATTTCTACTAGAGGAGACCCAGTGACCCCACACTGATGTCGACAGTGTGACTCGACCCTTGGAGGCAAGAGTGACAGTTGGATCTCTTGTTAGTTACGTCGAGTCCTTACGACGTCATCCATGGCATGAATACATCATTCCTGTCAGGATCGACTGTATTAGGCAACGAATGTGGTTCATCCAGGGGATGAGACCGGGTTTCTCTTATCGGCAAAGAATAAATCATAGCAGCTCTTGTGAGACTAAAGGAGGTCCCGGTCATCCAAGAGCGGATGAAGACTGCACAGTGCAGTAAGAAACAGGAAACTGGTGCCAGTCTTAGAGACTCGGGCATGTTAAATGTTTCAAGAAGTGGAAGCTTTAAGGATAGATGAGTCTGCGAAGCAGCATACATGGAGGCAGAGCTAGGAGAGCAGTATGAGGTGGTGTACATCTTAACATGCTACAACCACCCGCCTTAGTTATCCCCTCCAGGATCGGGGAGCTGGAGGGCAGTGTAAGAGTGTGGCTACTTGCGGTCAAGGAGTGTGACCCAATGGCTCCAGAAATGATTCAAGGGGCAGTCTGTGTCCACTACTAGCTGCTGTAGTAACGGACGTTGATATGAATTATTCCTTGCTTTCACAAATCTTGTTCCAGACCTAGAGTTTCCGGTAAGCTGTGGACTTGACCCTCACGTCTGGAGATACCTTGGGAGGAGACTCGAAAATCACACTTACGCCGACGGTGTGGTCAGATCCTCGAGGCAAGAGTTTCGGTTGGAATCTCTTGGTGGTAGCGTCGAGGCCTTACGACGTTGGTTTGAGTATGGACTGGGCAATCACAGTTCATACACAAATTGACGGTATTAGGCAAAAAGGTTGTAGTTTAACTACGACTTCGGGATGGGTTTTCCTTGGTCGGTGAAAAAGGAAACCCCAGGCAGCGCAGGGTAACTCTTGCACAGGAGGGTGCGACCGATCACTCTTGAGTCGGTCAACCTTACCCTCATAGAAACAGTCGTTTTGAGTTTCAGTTCTACCAGAAAATGGAGACCTCTAGAGTTCGAGGATGACGACCACATCTTCTTACGGGTCTCACCTTGACGAGGTTTACAGAGATGTGGCCAGGGAGGCAAGTTATCTCCGAGGTTCAACGGACCTTTCTAGGTCCTCAGCTAGGTAGACGAGGTGGTTTACCTCTTGACCCATCCACCTCAATTGCATTAGGTGCACGATGTTTTCCAGGTATCTCAAATGAGGAGATACATGCTCGACCCTTCACATATCATCGACCATGAGGAGCAGAACAATGGCGATGGGGTTACTTCCACGGAGGTTCTAGTGAGGATCAAGGATCGACAGGAGCAGATCCTACAGGGATGATCGATTTCTCTGGTACACTTTCTTTGGCAGCACGGGAACCTCCAGATGAGCACATGGGAGTAGAAGGCTTAGATGCGTGCTCAGTACCACCTTTGTATCCCTAAGTTTGTGGTGAAGCTTTATGGGGACGTAAAGCCCTGTGGTGGGAGTAATGTAAAGACCCGTAAATTCCAAGGAAATTTTTTTCTTAATTTTCTTTGGAATTTTACAAGAACACAGTTTCTGACAGCGCCTGATTCTGAGGCCCGGTGTGCCCAGAATCAATTTCCGAAGTTTGGCTCGGGTACGTTCAGTGAACGGACGAGCGGGTTTTTCCAACTTTTGAACCGGTGCTCAGAATTGAATTCTGAGGGCACCGATGGAATCGCAGCGCCGGTAATTGCTTAGAAATGCATCTTCCGTAGTTGCGTTTTCTCGGGTGTGGTTTTTAATTTTCAGGCTTAAAGTTAAGAAATAAAATAATTGTACGACAAACTTTATTTTATTTCACTTAAGCCACATTAAAGCCACCTGAAAGCCACTTAAAGAAGCTTAAGCTGAGTTGTTGTGGATAGGGTGCTATCCAAAAATATCCTACCCTCTTGGTAGGATATTTGTCAGGTGGGAACCACACGAGCCCCATTGTTTCTTTTCCGCTAAGTAACACACCCGCGAAAACCCGTCATTAAGAAAGTCAACTGACGTGTTTTCTTAATTTCTTAACGCACCAATTAATTGGGCAGTTTTCTTCGTTGAATTAATTGGGCGGTTTATTTCGTTGAATTAATTCTACGAATTGATGGGTCGTTACTTACCCTTTTTTTCATTTGTTGGCGTAGTAAAAAAATAAGACCAACGCGACTTTTGGGAGGATTACACCTTGAGAGGTTTTTGACAGAATTTCTTATGCCTTCACCCTTCTTCGCGAAGAACATGAAGAACACAAAGAACGCGAAGAACGTGAAGAACGTGAAGAAAGACGGCCTCCAACGAAGAACTCCAAACCCACGGAAATCGACGACGTGACGCCGTGTGCCGTGACGCCGACGTTTCCTCTCCCACAACGTTCTTCGGCGACGTTCCTTCCTCCGTGACAAAAACCTTTGATCATCTGTTGAGGTGAGTGTTTGCAATTCTTTAAATTCCTTTGTGGTTTTTGACTCAAGAAGGATTTAATTATTATTAATTAAATCTTTTTGTTCTTGAACCTCGGAGTTCGTCGATGCGACACCCTTTCGCGACGACGCGATGCCGGATATCGCGACGACGTGACGATCCCCTCTTTCCGCAAAGAACGCGTGTGCGACGACTTGATGAGGTAGGGGTTGTTGTGAATAATTCTTTTATATTCCCGGGAACGTTTCTTTAAAATTAAAGAACCGGATTCCTATGAACAATTTTAATTTATTAAAATTGTTGTTTCATGTGTTGAATAATTTCTCCCGTTGTTATTATTCTAACGCGGAGGGTGCGGGCCAAACGAACACAGCCAGACAACCCTCCGTCGTTCTTCGTGGTTGTGCGGATTTGGTGGGCAATGAAAAATCATGACGCAAGGGAGATTTGGTGATCCCGCAGTGAAGAACGGAACCCGGGAAGAACAATGGCGCATACGGGAAGGAAAACGGACCACCGGAGCAACTCCGGTGGCCCGCGGAAGGCGGTGGCGGCGCGCCGCCGGAAGAGAGGCGGCCGGCGAACCGCCGGCCTCAATTAGCGGCGAGGGGCGGGGGATCCGCGCACCCCACCCGCGATTCGGCCCAGCTACGCTGGCCGAGCCGTGGCTGGCCGGTCGGGCCAGACCGGGCCGGTCCGGACCGAACCAGACTGCGCCGGACTGGGCCGGGCCGGGCCGGGCCCAGACCCCCGTTTTCGGACCACTTTCGGTCAAATGCCCGTAACTTGAGCTACAGGCCTCCAAATGCCTCACCGTCAGTGGAAACGCGATCCTTGGATCGAGACGGTCGTTTCGGTATATCAAACTCAAGGTTTCAGATTACTTTGGGTTCGGCCGGGTTGGTTCGGATACGAAACCAACCGGGCCCTCGGAGCGAAAACGCTTATATCTTAAGCTCTGGATGTCCGATTGACGTGTCGTCAACTTTGATGGATCCCACTAAGTGAGACGGATCTTTTGGCTTACTCTGCTCGAGGTTTGGATGCCGTTGGAGTGCGGTCGGGTTGGTTCGCTCACGAAACCAACCGGGCCCCTGGAACGAAAAAGCCAATAACTTCCAGACCGGGCGTCCCATTGACGCGCCATCTGTTGCGTTGCGTTCTTGTTGACGATACGGAACTTTTGGCATCCTCCGCCCGAGTTTTGGATGCAGTTGGATAGTGGCCAGGTTGGATCGCACCCGCAATCCAACCGGGCCCCTGGAACGGAAAAGCTGATACCTTTCTGACAGAACGTCTGTTTGACGAACCGTCAGCGGCGTTGGTGATCTCGTTGAGAAACGGTCCCTATGAGTATACCCTATGAGTGTTCGGGGTATAGTTGAGTTACGGCCGGATTGGTTCGCACCTGAAACCAACCGGGCCCCTGGGATGAAAATGCTAATAACTCACAGACCGGGCGTCCGATTGACGCACCGTCTATTGCGTTGAGACTTCTATGACGAGGTTGTCCTTTGAGATACTTCTTCCTGGGACTTTGAGATACTTATTCATGGGACTTTGTGATACTTGGAGTATAGACCAGTAGCTTGTGGAGCGGACCCTCGCAGAGACGAGCGTACGGAGTACGGAGACCGTATAGCCGGCAAAGACCTGAAGACTGCTTGTCTGATTCGATTCGGAGTGACTTACGTAGCCCAGTGGGGAGAACTACTTTGTGAGGTGGTAGACCCACAGCGGAGGAGCACTACTGTGTGAGGTGGCAGACCTGCGGTACTCGATAGGAGGAGTACCACTGTAGGCTATGACGGGGGAGCACTACTGTGTTTGGGTGGCAGACCCCAGCGGGAAGCAATACTGTGTGAGGTGGCAGGCCCGCGGTACTCGACAGGGGGAGTACCTTAGCAGTCTTAGGTTAGTGAGCAGTACCTCGGAGTCGTGACAGGACCATTGTACACTCCAGAGACGGAGCTCTTCAGCAGTTACGGTTTCGATAATGAAAATCCTGGTTTGAGATGAATCCTTTGACCTTTGTGTTTACCTCATTATTGAGATGGGTCACTTGATAACTTAGGTATATGTATGGGCATATACCTGGGTAGTGGTTATCCGTTGATTTCACAATCCTTGTGTTTCCTCATGATTGAGATGGGTTACTTGATAACTTAGCTATATGTATGGGCATATATCTAAGTAGAGGTTATCTGTTGAGATCTTCTTGTTGGTTTAGTGAGACCTTGAGGGTCTTGGGGTCCCTACTGAGTATCGTTATACTCACCCCTGCACGCGCTATTCCCGCACTTCGTTGTGTTGGTTGCAGATGAAGGGCAGTGCTGACGGAGGCCGAGTGTTCGAGGATTGGTCGGTACCCGGAGGTGGAATACATGACGAGTCAGTACCTGGAGGTGGACTACACGACGAGTCAGTACCCGGAGGTGGAATACACGACATGATGACTCACAGAGGAGGTTGACGAACGAGAGCATGGAGGAGGCTATCTGTACCTACCTTTCAGGTAGGATCCGTGGTGGACGACCAGGAGCTGCGCTATTTGTACCTACCTTTCATGTAGGATCCATGGTGGTCGACTAGGAGCTATGCTATCTGTACCTACCCTTCAGGTAGGATCCGAGGAGGACGACCCAGGAGATGCTTCCTTCTTCCAGCTGTTTGTCTTTTTGCGATTGTACCTTGTTCAGTTGTAGTCGTACTTTATTTTGGGTTTGTATTCTGCCCATTTACTTTTTGGCATTTCTTTTGTACTTAGTGTTTTGCTTCCTCTTGTACTCTGTGGTGCTTGTTTTCTTTTATAAAGGCAATGCCTTCCCAGTTATCAGGATTTTACACCTTTGGTGCTAGTCGCCAGCCCCTGGCCTATGGAATGCGGGCTTCGGGTAGTCATGGCACGGGCCCCGAGGACGGGTCGTGACATGACTCTAGTTTTATGAAGTTGAGGTTATTCCAGAATTTTTGTCAGGATCAGTGTTGATGCTTAAACGGTAACAATTCAAGTGATCTGAATGTGGGTTAAAACATTTTTTGTGATAATGCATGAAATTTTGGATGTTTAAGTAGTAGATTATTCCTAGGAAACATCATAGAATGTCAGGAGTGGGATTAGGTGAACATTATCTTAGTTTAACGAAAGATTCTTTAGAAGAAGGTGATACAGTTTTATTTTTTACGCCCATCATCTAAGAAAAACGATGTGTTAATTGTTAGCCATAGGTGTGTCAACCTATTTTTCTCTTTTTTATTATCTACATTCTAGTGGAACTATTTTGAAACACATTTTCGATTTAATAAGGGGATTTATTAATGGTTGCAGCTATCTTTAATGGAATAATTGTGTGGACATATTTAGTTTAGTTGATCAGGTTTTGAATGTTTCCTTTCATTGAGGTCCCTTACATAAGCTCACATGTAATTAGGTGCACCTAGTTGAATAAATTATGCCAATTGCATCACTAGAATGCTTAATGGCATGCTTTGTAAAGCTTTTCTAATGAGGGGGTACTGTGGTTGAAATTGGCATCTACTAATGGTAAAAACACTTGTTTAGGGAGAATCATGAGTCATATGTTTAATGATATGATGAAGTGATCATGTCTCTAGATAATCATGATCGAGTAATTAGAGTTTTGAAGTCTCGGTTTGAAAAATAGAGTTGGATTATATTTTTGATGGCTTAAGCATCATATGAATAATTAATGCCTATAAGTGTGTTTTTAAAAACAACACTACCACTTGAACGAGACTTCACAACACTTATATAAAGGGTGATTTTTTCATTGTTCTCCAATAATTATATGGTATGATAAGTTCTATGGTGGGGAGGTTGTAATGCCATGTGTTTTTAATCTAATGTAAAATTCTAAGGGAATTTGAATTTTGGAATTTGGTGTACGGTTTGTATAACGACCCATACATTACATACATTGTTATTACTTCAAAATTGAAGTACACTTATTACAAAATATAACAAAACCATAAAAGTACCGTATAGGTATAGTGTCTTTAGAAACTGGGAAACATAAACAACTGGTTCATAAATCATCTACGTTGTCTCCCATTTATTTCATCATATCTAGAGTGCCATTTGGCATATCCTACTTAATAACCTTCCTCCTGAAATGGGGAAAGACAACATACAAAATGGTGAGCTTAAATGCTCAGTAAGGGTAAACAAAAGAAATATCAATCACATCATATTCATAAGAACATAACATTTTAGAAATCTTAACCTGCAAAAGAGATCATAATTTCATAACATGGGATAAATCATAGTAGTGAAATGTAATCGCAATAATCATAACTTAAAACATGAAACTTTGTGTCATACACACATAATCATAGAGAATAATTTCTTTGTAGTTAAGACTCATATCCTAGACTATCTTAGTGGACAAAGTTCATTTCTGAACCGAGTTCACTCCTCGTTTCAGTCCTGTTTCACTGAACCAGTTTAACCTGCCGTTCCAGCCATGTCTATCTCATGAGATATAAATATTTACCCAATGAATTGGAGGGAGATATAGATCCCACCCATCTCATAATGATACCATTATTATGTGTGCCACAAAATCATAAATCATACGTCATAGCTTAACCCATGTAATAAAAATGGGATTCTTAAACATCATGACATCATACAAAAATCATAAAGATAAAGGAATTCAAAAAAATAATTCCATCACAACATAATAAAATCAATGTAATAATAGGGATAGAAACAGAAACCTATATTATCTTAGATGGAAAATAATTTTGATAAAATAGTTGAACTCCATTCTTGAGGAAAATATCCTTTATACTTCAAAAACACTTTTCCTTTCTTAACATGTCATACAATTTTAAACTAAAAGAAGTTGATTAAAAATAAAATTTAAAACTTTTAAAGGAAGAATCATGGAAATAATGTTCTAAAATTCAATTCAATACATATAATTTAAAAAAACATTCTTCTCGTACTTTTTACAGAAAAGTCAAAAAGTAACTCGTACAAAAAACAACAAAGGTGTCCTTTCATATCTTTTACTAAAAACTCACTGAAGGGTAAAATTGGATTTAAACAATTGTAGAAGGATATAAATATTACATATTGAGGAAAAATGTATTTGGATGATAAATATTCCCCAGTAAATACCAAAGTATAAACAATCTCATATAAAAATGAGATTGTGAGATTTTCCCTTACCTTAGGTCTGATTTGCTTCGTAAGTGTCTGAACCTCCTCTTCTTTGAAACCCCTCTTTGAGACCTCCTCTTAGGGCACTAAAATTGGTCTTTGAAGAATACCAGGACCTCTAGGATGTTTCTTGGGAAGTGGAGAAGAGAAATTGGTAGGGTTTGGCCGAGCTTGAAGGCTCAAAGTGGTGTGAGGAAGAGAGGGAGGAGGTGCCCTTTTATAAGGGAAGAGAGGGGCAGCTTTGGGAAAACAAAAAATATTATTTTATTATAAAGTCATATTCGGTTTTTAAAAGCTCCAAATTGATTTATTTCTAATCTAAGGTGGGGATGTGTAGAAATAATCTCATCCAATAGAATTTAGACTAGTTTAGTTATCTATTTTAACCTTATCATTTAGATTTAACTTAAAGTTGCATAATTTTACTTTTACCGTGTCTTCTTGTTTTCTTACACAATAAGGTTAATAAACTAACTATAAAAAGCCAAAAGAACCCCAAGATGTTTATTATTAATATATATAACCTTATAAAAGTCATTTGGCCAAACCATAGATTTTTAGGAATAAACTAACAATTAATAATATAATATTTGTTTTAAAAACTATTTTATGTTAATTTTGACACTATTTGGTAATTAATTTTTGCAAAAAATCATAATAGAATGATTAGTTCGAAAATAGTTAATTAAATCAATACTAACATGTCATATTAACATATAAAATTATTGAAATTCATAAAAAGTCTCAAATTACATTTATTTGGGTATTTATAACATCAATTATGCCAATATTTCATTAATAATATAATTACTGCATCATCATTGTTTCATAAATAAATTATATTATTTAATATCTAAAAATTAAAAATAAAATACCATTATTTAGTAAATCTTTTTATCTTTTTAATTAATATTTATAGTCGAATTTATCTTATGTATAACCCTATATGAAAAATTATTTACTTATTAAACTTTGATTTTAACTATTTTAACCCTTCTTTATATAAATTAATAATAAATGTCCTAATCTAATCAAAGTGGGCCTAAATAGTCATATTTTATTCCTAAGGTTGTTTTTGGTCAAATTAAACTTATCCAATAGAATTAGGACATGTGATAGGGTATTAATAATAACATTTTTACCCTTAATTTCACAATTTACTTTTAATAGTGGTAAGAAAAAGTAAAAAGGTACTATTCAAAAAAAATTATTTTCATCTCATTGAACCACATTTTAGTCCTTGATATTAACCGTGTGTCTTGTATTTTTGAAATTCCACTCACATAAGCGGTAAAATTAAGTTTTATGTAAATTTGCAAATTCTTCTAAGAGGTGGGTAAAAGACGGTGAAAAGTTTATTAAAATTTTTATATATCTAAAATTATTATAAAATGACTCCAATGAATTTCATTGAACTTATATAGGTATTATGTATCAATTTTTACATAAAATAAATTTAAGTAAAATTAATAATTATTTAAATAAAAAGTCGGTTTGTAAATTGTAACCGAGTGTTTTCACTATTCATCAAAAATTAAAAGTTTTCAGAAAAATACCAAAATTTCACTCTAGGCTAATTTCGATATTTTGAATCCAAAAATGAAGTCCATTTTAAAAAAAATTACAAAATTTCAAAAAGTGGTTATTACTATTCATAATGGCTAGTTTTAATAATATTTTAATAGAATATCGTTGTTTAGTAAAACTCGGTATTGCGTACGACACAAGATATCGAGCAAGGTCACGATTGCGTGTAAAGAAATCCAAGCTAGTGTTGTGTGTTGTGAAAGATTCCTTTGATGATTTATAAAAACAAAATATTTCTCATAAAAGTCTCGAGTGTTACATTCTACCCCCCTTAAAATGAATTTTTCCCTCGAAATTCGTCACATTGTAACAAACAGATGAGGATACCTCTCCCTCATCATATCCTCAATCTCCCATGTAGCTTCTTCTAATTGGTGGTTCCTCCATAAAACTTTCACCAAGAGAGTGGTCTTATTCCATATGATTTTTTTTTGTTACGATCCAGAATCTCTATTGACTGTTCTTCATAAGAAGGATCCTGCTCCAGCGGTACAACTTCTGAGCTGAGTACATATGAAGGATCAGGTATGTACTTTCTCGGTAGAGATACGTGGAACACATCATGAACTTGGGAGAGATTCTGGGGAAGCGCCAATCGGTAATCTACCTTCCCAACACAATCCAGAATTTCAAAAGGACCAACATATCTTGGGATCAACTTTCCCTTCTTTCCAAATCTCATGACCCTCTTCCAGGGAGATATTCGTAAGAACACTTTATCACCCACTTCAAACTCTAGGTCTTTTCTTCAGTTGTCAGCATAACTTTTTTGTCGAATCTGAGTTTCTATAATGTGTTGTTGAATAGATCTGACCATTTCTGCCATCTCATCAACAAGATCAGGACCTAGCAGCTTTCTTTCCCCAACTTCATCCCATCAATTTGGAGTCCTGCTTTTCTTTCCATAAAGAGCTTCATAAGGAGCCATCTGAATAATGGATTGAAAGCTATTATTATAATAAAATTCTAACAAAGGTAGGTGTTGATCCCAACCACCTTTATAATCCATAGAGCAAGCTCTCAACATATCTTCTAGAGTTTGAATTGTCCTCTCAGACTGACAGTCTGTCTGAGGATGATAAGCAGTGCTAAAACTCAACTCTATATCCAGAGTATACTGAAGACTTCGCCAAAACTTTGAGCTAAACCTCGGATCCCGATCATATATAATGGAAAGTGGTACTCCATTCAATCTTACCACTTCCTTCACATATAAACTGGAAAGCTGATCCAAAGAGAAATCCTCTATAATATCAATGAAGTGTGCAGACTTTGTAAGACGATCTACTATGACCCAAATAGCATTATTGCCTTTGGATGTTTTAGGAAGTCTAGTGACAAAGTCCATAGTGATGTTTTCCCATTTCCATCTAGGTATGGGTAATGGTTGTAACATCCCCTTAGACTTCTGTCTCTCAGCTTTAACTTTCTGACAAACCAAGTATTGAGAGACATATTCCGCAACATCTCTTTTCATGTCATCCCATCAGAAGTACTCTTTCAGGTCCCTATACATCTTCGTGCTTCCAGGATGAATAGAGAATGAAGAACTATGAGCCTCATCCAGCCGGTCCTTTTTTAATTCGGGGATGGGAGGAACAAAAACCCGATTCCTGAACTTTATTATCCCATCACAATCAAGGTTTAATTCAGGAACATTTCTCACCTTCTTTTTTAACTCTACATCTTCTTTTTGTTCCTCTTTAATCTTTAAATGTATAGATTGTTGAACAATCATTTGAGAAAGATATGATTTTCCCCTTCCATTATAATTACATGATCCATCCTTTTTAAATCCATAAATATTTGATCTTTTGTGATCCTCATCATGGATAAGCTAGCATGGTCTTGTCGACTTAATGCATCTGCCACCTTGTTTTCTTTCCCAGGGTGGTAATGAATTGAGCAGTCGTAATCCTTAATCAGCTCCAACCATCTTCTTTGGCACATATTCAGCTCATTTTGTGTCAAAATATACTTTAAACGTTTATGATCAGTATAAATATCACACCTTTCTCCATAAAGATAATGCTTCCAAATCTTTAATTCAAAGATTACCGCAGCTAACTCTAAATCATGAGTTGGGTAATTTTCCTCATATATTTTCAACTGTAATGAGGCATAAGCTATCACCATATCATTTTGCATAAGAACACACCCCAACCCCTTCTTGGATGCATCACTGTAGATCACAATCCTTTCTCCACTATAAGGAAGTGTGAGTACAGGTGCACTGGATAACCTTCTTTTCAACTCCTTGAAATTCTCTTCACATTCCTCCATCCACACGAACTTAACTCCTTTTTGAGTCAACCTAGTGAGTGGATTAGATAATCGTGAAAAATATTTCACAAAACGTCAGTAATATCCATCCAAGCCAAGAAAACGTTGGATCTCAGTTACTTTTGTTGGTCTTGACCATCTTTCAATAACCTCTGTTTTTGCTGGATCCACAGATATCCCCTCTTTTGAGATTATGTGACCCAAAAATGAAACTTTTTGAAGCCAAAATTCACAAATGGTAAATTTGGCATAAATCTTATACTTTTTCAGGGTCTTCAATATAAATCTCATATGATCTTCATGTTCTTCCTTGCTCTTTGAATAGACAAGAATATCATCTATAAAGACTACCACAAACCGATCAAGATATTCTCTAAAGACTCTATTCATCAGATCCATGAAGATAATAGGGGCATTAGTAAGACCAAATGGCATCACTATAAATTCATAGTGTCCATACCTTGTACGGAAATCCGTCTTTGGTATATCTTCTCTTTTGACCCTTAATTGATGATACCCTGAAAGAAGATCAATCTTGGAAAAGTATTGATCCCCACGTAGTTGGTCAAGTAAGTCATCAATGCATGGGAGAGGATATTTGTTCTTGATAGGGATCTTGTTAAGTTCTTGATAATCAATGCAGTGTCTCATTGATCCATCTTTATTCTTAACAAACAGAACATGTGCTCCCCAAGGTGACGCACTCGGGCGTATGAATCCCTTATCAAGATTCTCTTGGAGTTGCTTCTTCAATTCCTGCAACTCAATTGGGGCCATTCTATAAGGTGTCTTTGAAATAGGAAAAGCACACGGTATGAGTTCTATTGAAAACACAACTTCACAATTTGGTGGAAGACCCGAAAATTACTCCAGAAATACATCATCAAACTCCCGTACAATGGGAATATTCTTAATCGTGAGTTTCTCACCAACCATTTGAGATAAATAACCTTCATTTAGTGGAATCAAAACCCATAAGTTGGAAGAAATTTCCACTGGAAGGTTATGTTCATCCCTGTATCAATAGACGATCATAGATTGATCTGGAATATGAAATGTGACTTCCCTTCTTTGGAAATTGATATGAGCTCCATATAAAGAAAGCCAATCCATGCCAAGAATCACATCAAATTCCACTATCGGGAGGATCACAAGATTTGTAGGAAGCACATTCCCACAAAATTCAATCGGAGAAGAATTATAAACATTTGATGCAACTATTGTTCCATTAGGGGTTGTCACAGCTAACTCAACATCTAATTGTTGAGGTAATACAGTGATACCCTTAGAAAATTATTTAGAAATAATAGAGTGGGTGGATCCAGAATCAAATAAAACATTTTCTACTTTATAATGGATGATTAGTGTACCTTTCGCCACTTCGTTATCGTACTCCACATCGCTGATAGAAATTGCATGTGACTTTCCTTTGTCTTTGTCCATAAGAGTTTGTTGACATTAGTCATCATCATTAACCCTTGGATTTGGGAATTGATTGGAATAATTCCCCATCTCCATGCACTTGAAACATTGAAGGGTAGTAGGTGCACTCTGTGTAGCCTTTTCTTTGTTCGCATCACTAGACGTCTTCTTCCCATCATTACGACATTCAAATGCCTGATGACCTTCCTTTCCACATTTGAACCATTTAATTGTCCATTTAAGACAACTCCCTCCATGTTTATTTCCCCACATTGAGCATAAGGTAAAATTCACTTCATTTCAGTGTGATATTTAGATTTTCCTTTGAATTCCATTTTCCTCTTCTTATCAAACCCATATGACTGATGGGTTACTCCAATATTCATCTCAACCTTGAGAGCACATCAAACGATTTCCTCATAACTATTGAAGTCCCTTATGGCTAACACCCTTTGAAGATTTGGTTTTAAGACACTAAATAATCGATCGATCTTACTCTTAGGTTGGATAATAATACCAGAAGAATACCTTGCATGTCTTTTAAAATTTCCTTCGTAGGTACCAACAGATTAATCATCCTTTTTATTTAGTTCAAGAAAATCCTTATCCATCTTTGTTCGGAGAATACGAAGAAAGTAATTATTGAAAAATAAGTTCTTGAACTCATCCCATTACATGGACTCAATTTCATCCCTTTTCCTCTTATTCTTAATAAGATTCCACCATTGATCATCATCACCTTACAAACGATAAACTGCTAAGATGAATTTATCATGATCAGAACATTGAAGAACTGAAAATATCTTTTTCGTGGTACTGATCCATTGTTCATCCACTAGTGGATCAGAAGACCCGCTGAATGAAGGTGGACGCTACCTCATAAAGGATTCAACAGAATGTTGCTCCTTCCTTTGATCATTTGGAAGTCCTTCATGATTCATACCTTGAGAAAGTTGTGTGAGCATGGCTACAAGATTTTGAATTCCAGCTCCCATAATGTTTGGTTGCTCAAGGGGACAATCATTTCATTTCCCATCACATTCTTCATTAACACGGTTCCTTCGGGTTCCATCCATTCACTAAAACCAAGAAGAATAGTGTGAGCAACACTAATTATAATAGGAAAAACACATAATCAAGAATAAAATTTTACACTTAAGGTCTTATCATAGGTTGTTCATGGCCATTTATAAAACAATAAGATTGTGTTCTATGATTATACTTATCCTTAGGGTTCTTACTAAGGCTTTCACATCCTAGTTTCCAAAGGTTTACTATACCTTTCCTCTGATACCAACTATAACGGTCTGGAATTACTTCCAATGGACTATAATTGATACCTATCAGGGAACTCCATGGGCGGCTACACCCCCTGGGTGGGACACACCACCATCACTAGTGGCATCCATTTCCTCATGAAGCCCTTGGGCGGAGAGCCATGCTTCGTCCAACGCTCACATGTGAGAGTTCCCAAGGATCGGATTCATTCCTACCTCCTTTGCCTCTAATACCAACTATAACGACCAATAATTTACAAACATGGTTGTTACTTCAAAATTTAAGTACACTTATTACAACATATAACAAAACCATGAAAGGACCGTATAGGTGTAGTGTATTTAGAAACTGGGAAACATAAACAACTGGTTCATAAATCATCTACGTTGTCTCCCATTTATTTCATCATATCTAAAGTCCCTTTTGGCATATCCTACTTAATAACCTTCTTCCTGACCTGGGGAATGAAAACATACAAAAGGGTGAGATCAAATGCTCAGTAAGGGTAAACAAAAGAAATATTAATCACATCATATTCATAAGAACATAACATTTTGGAAATCTTAACCTACAAATGAGATCATAATTTCATAACATGGGATAAATCATAGTAGTGAAATGTAATCCCAATAATCATAACTTAAAACATGAAACTTTTTTTAATACACACATAATCATATAGAATCATTTCTTAGTAGGAAAGAATCATAATCAAGACTATCTTAGAAGACAAAGTCCATTTCTGAACCGAGATCACTCCTCGTTTCAGTCCTGTTTCACTGAACCGGTTTAACCTGCTGTTCCAGCCACGTCTTTCTCATGAGATATAATTCTTTCCCCAATGCATTGGAGGGAGATATAGGTCCCACCCATCTCATAATTATACCATTCTTATGTGTTCCACAAAATCATAAATCATTCATCATAGCTTAACCCATGTAATAAAAATAGGATTCTTAAACATCGTGAAATCATAAAAAATTCATATAAGATAAAGGAATTCATAAAAATAATTCCATCACAACATAAACAAATCAATGTAATAATAGGGATATAAACATAACCCTATATTATCTTAGATGGAAAATAATTTTGATAAAACACTTGAACTCCATTCTTGAGGAAAATATCCATTCTACTTCAAAAACACTTTTCCTTTCTTAACATGTCATACAATTTTAAACTAAAAGAAGTTGATTAAAAATAAAATTTAAAACTAGTAAAGAAAGATTCATGGAAATAATGTTCTAAAATTCAATTCAGGCTGTATAAGTTAAAAAACATTCTTCTCATACTTTTGTCGGAAAAGTCAAAAAGTACCTCGTACAAAAAACGACAAAAGATTCCTTTCATATCTTTTACTAAAAACTCCCCGAAGGGTAAAATTGGATTTAAACAATTGTAGAAGGATACAAATATTACATATTTAGGAAACATAGATGTCGATGATAAATATTCCCCAGTAAATAAAAATGTATAAACAATCTAGGATAAAAATGAGATTGTGAGATTTTCCCTTACCTTAGGTCCGATTTGCTTCGTAAGTGTCTGAACCTCTTCTTCTTTGAAGCGCCTCTTTGAGACCTCCTCTTAGGGAACTAAAATTGGTCTTTGAAGAAGAACAGAACCTCTAGGATGTTTCTATGGAAGTGGAGAAGAGAAATTGGCAGGGTTTGGCTGAGCATGAAGGCTCAAAGTGGTTTTAGGAAGAGAGGGAGGAGGTGCCCTTTTATAAGGCAGGAGAGGGGCACCTTTGGAAAAACTAAAAATATTATTTTATTATAAAGTAATATTCGGTTTTTTATATCTCCAAATTGATTTATTTATAATATAAGGTGGTTATGGGTCGAATTAATCTCATTCAATAGAATTTAGACAAGTTTAGGTATCTATTTTAACCTTATCATTTAGATTTAACTTAAAGTTAAATAATTTTACTTTTACCGTGTCATCTTGTTTTCTTACACTATAAGGTTAATAAACTTACTATAACAATCCAAACGAACCCCAAGTTGTTTATTATTAATATATATAACCTTGTCTAATTTATTTTTCTGATCCTTAGATTTTTAGGAATAAAATAACAATTAATAATATAATATTTGTTTTAAAAACTATTTTATGTCAATTTTGACACTATTTGGTAATTGATTTTTGTGAAACTCATAACAGAATGTTTAGTTCAAAAAAAGTTAATTAAATAAATACTAACATGTCATATTAACATATAAAATTATTATAATTAATAAAAAGTTTCAAATTACATTTATTTGGGTATTTATAACATCAATTATGTCAATATTTCATTAATAAGATAATTATTGCATCATCATTGTGTCATAAATAAATTAAATTATTTAATGTCTAAAAATTACAAATAAAATACAATTACGTAGGAAATATTTTTGGATTTCTAATTAATATTTATAGTAGAATTTATATTATGTATAACCCTATATTAAAAATGATTTACTTATTAAAATTTGATTTTAACTATTTTAACCCTTCTTTAAATAAATTAATAATAAATGTCCTAATCTAATCCAAGTGGGACTAAATGGTCATATTTTATTCCTAATGTTGTTTTTTGTCGAATAACACTTATCCAATAGAATTATGAAACGTGTTAGGGTAAAAATAATAACATTTTTACCCTTAATTTCCCTATTTACTTTTAACCGTGGAAAAAAAAGTAAAAAGTTCATATTCACCAAAAATTATTTTCATATCATTGAACCACATCATAGTCCTTGATATTAACCATGTCTCTTATATTTTCAAAATTCCACTCACAGAAGCGGTAAAATTACATTTTATGTAAATTTTCAAATTCTTCTAGGAGGTGGATAAAAGACAGTGAAAAGTTCAATAAAACTTTTATATATCTAAAATTATTATAAAATGACTCCAATGAATTGAATTGAACTTATATAGGTATTATGTATCAATTTTGAGCTATAATAAATATAAATAAAATAAATAATTGTTTAAATAAAAAGGCTGTTTTTAAATAGTAACTGAGTGTTTTCACTATTCATCAAAAATTGAATGTTTTCAGAAAAATACCGAAATTTCACCCTAGGATAATTTCGATATTCCAAATCCAAAAATGAAGTCCATTTTGAAAAATAAAATTTAAAAAATATCAAAAAGTGGTTATTAATATTCATAACAGCTAGTTTTAATAATATTTTAATAGCATAGCGTTGTTTAGTGAAACTCGGTATTGCGTACGACGCAAGCTATCGAGGAAGGTCATGATTGCATGTAAAGTAAGACAAGCTAGTGTTGTGTGTAGTGAAATATTCCTTTTATGATTTATAAAAACAAATTATTTCTCATAAAAGTCTCGGGTGTTACAGTTTGTAATTTGTACCAATTTTGGGAACACAATTCATAGAGTTTGAACACTTAAAATTGTTGTTTTTAGACATGGGTAAAGGCTCAAGGGGTCCCTTAGCTGTCTCGTTGAGTTTTGGGGGCATCGAACAAAGAAAATCCCATGTTTGGGTACTCTGAACAGCGAACATGATTTATATGAAACTATGTAGCCCCCAACAATAAACCATGTGGCTTGATTCATAGGATTAGAAACGACCTGTATGGGATGTTCCTAGTTTAACCAAACAATTCACATAGCCCACACTCGTAGTTCCACTTAGGAAGTACCCTCACACAATTCCTCGCATGATTGGAAGATGACAAGAGTAACCATTTAGGACAAACAGAGAAAAGTGATTTTCTTAAGAAGGGGGTTCCACATGTTTAGTTAAAGGTTTTCCAAAATCATGCATACCTGTTTTGGGGGTTAAATGACTTTTTTACCCTTAATGATGCTACAGATACCTTTTCATTTATATTATTCTTCCTCTAGTGGGTTTCTTCTCTTCCTTTTAGCATCATGGGTTCCTCCTCCAAGCCTAACATATGATTTCATTGATCTCTTTCATCTTGTATCAAAATTGAACTTTTTTTGTTCCATATGGATCCCTATCGGTAAACTCAAGATTAATTTTAAATCATTCATCATTTAATATTCTCTTGACCAATTTATCCAGGTGAAAACTCATTTTCCCTATTTTCATTGGTAGATGTTTTTTTCTTAGATTTCTTCAATGTTAGACCAAATTAATGTTTTTTACTATAATAGTGAGTTATGCATGGTATATAAATGGTGCTCAATGACTTTTTCCATAAATTTTCATTGAATTAAAAAAAATTCATGTTGTTTCACATTCCAGCCTTTACAGAGCCTCAAATTTAAATTGAGTTCTTCTTATTAAATTGATCGACAAACTTAGATAAACTCAGTATGAACGTTATTTAGTAATTAAAGGATTCCAAACTCCACCATGAACACCACTTGGATGTGCTAAAATAAATTTTAAAAATAATGAAATGAATAAATGATTAAAAGGCCTTATAAGAGTTCAAGATGGATTATAACTCAAATTTCCCTTAAAATGTAATTTTTGAAGTGTTAAAGGAATCTCCTAAGTTCCATGTTGATCCTTATGTTTGTTTTTCCAGTTTTGGTAAATTTTATTCTAAATGATTCCTTAAAGTGAACTGAGTTATGAATCTCATATTTGATTCTTAATTTTTATAAATGATTTTTTTCAGAAAAAATTTCATTCTTTTATAATAAAACCCCTCGGATGAGGTGTACTGTCTTCAAGATTACAGGGTGATGATTTGTGGAAATTATTATGCTTGTTTATGTATTGAGTTTTCCTATTATTATATGGAAGTGATTGTTATGGGACATGATAGTACATGTACCATTTGATGTTATCAAATGGAGTTCTCTTTTCTTTGTAAATTATTGTTGAACCAATGCACCTCTTAAGTGCATGCCTCGACCTGCTCCAACCAATTGTTTTTTGAACCAAGATCCTCCTAAGAGATTGTCTTAGTATATAAATGGTATTACACACAAATTATGTTTAAAATTATACCATGATACCTTATACTTGACCCCTTGTATCATGTAAAATGAATATCCATGTTCTTATATACACAATGGAATTTTTTATTGAATGGATTACTCATGATGGATTGTTTTGTTTAAGTGAGTTGTTTGATATAAATGGGATCTATTATGAATGACGTTTTTCCTCCAAGGAATGAATTAAATGTTATAAATGAAAAGAATTAAAAATGGTGATAATGACACACTGATCTTGCATGCATAGTACATTATATAAATAAAATGGGATTCCATTAGTAAGATTTGGTTTTAATAAATGTAAAGCATGAGTGGTATTACCTCATTGATTCAATTATCATTAACATATGCTTACACCTTATCTTTAGGATTTGGAATGATTTTAAGGGATATGTTGAGAATGGTGGAAAATCACACTCACTAACATCAGGTTTTGAGTCATAGCATCTCACACCAGTGACACTAGGTGGGCATTGGGCTTTGAGTGCCCCATCCCCTATGATTATTGACACGACAGTGCACTTATTAACATTCGAGTGTTGACATGATGTAAAACAAAAAATCATGATTAATGGTCTTGAATTATCCCACTCATGATGAGATTTTGGGAAATTACCCTTTGGATTTAGCTTATAGGCTCATTTAAACATGTTATGTATCTCTGCATTATGCCTCCATCCAACCGCTAATTAGTATTCTTGGTACATGGCCATTGATGTCAGAACACACTTTGTCATTATAGGTGGATTCTAAATATATGTATATATATATATTACTATGTTTATATTTTTTCGGGTAATAATTATATATTTTTTCATGAGATGAAGTAGGTTGAGCTGACAGGTTTCCTCTCGAACTTGAGCGGGATTTCATATATTTATTCAGTTTTTTGTTTATTATTACTACATGAAAACTATTTTTCATTATATTCATGGACTAGTTTCAGTTATAGACTCTATGGTTAGTAACCTACTAGGATTTATATCTCACACATTAATTAGTCCACCTGTTCACTGAGTTACCCAAGTACATCTCATGCTCGTAGGACCATGTAATCTTCATTGTGTTGTTTTCTTGTACCTGAGAGTTGGGATTATAGGACTGAGCTAGTGCTAAGGATGATCATATATATTGTCAATGGGGGTTTAGTTCTTTTCTTCTATAATTATTGTACTGTATCTTCCTTCCCACTGTATGTTTACTATTTTAGTCATGTATCATCATCAGGACATGCATGCATCTATTGCATATTGGTATTTTCCACCTTTTATATTTAGTTGTTTCTATTATTATTATTCTTATTTTTCATTTATTTATTACCTATTTTACTATTTCTTTGTTTACTTTCTAATTTAAGTCTACACCACTCTGATCATCAATGTAATGTCTCCCCGATATGACCTCCTTAGACCATTTCTACATGTAAGTTGTCTCGGGCTTATGTAGAGGTGTGCTTGTGGCCATGTGACCCACCAGTCTAGCTACCCATATTAGTTGTTAGTCAGTTCGGGATGTTAAAAACTATATAATATTTTATAACATGAATTATCTTTTAGTAATGTAATTTTATATTCAATTACTAATCACATTTTCATGGGGTATTTATTAAACTGTTACTCTATTCATAAGGGGATTTTGGATCTCAATTCTGATTCTTTTAGAGATGTTACATATCTAGAACCATGTTACCATTTTATATTGTACTAAATTTCAATGGATATATATATATATATTTATCATACATTTTTCCTTTGGCGTAATTTACTATCCAAGACATGATTCCATTGTTTCGATTTCCTATTAATACAATTGTTTCTTTAATATTACTGATTTTATGTATCTCAAATCCCATTCTTGGATTTATAATATTTTCTTGAACCTTGATCTTCCATGGATAGATTATAACACACTAATATTAAATTATTTGGTAATATATTAAACCCATTGGGAAAATTCGGCTTTACAAAATAGGGTTTTACCACTCTATTTAAAATGTGGATTTCCAATAATTGTAATTTAATTTATTAAAGATATTCCATTCATTATTAAATTTTTTGGATCTAAATTCCATATGGAAAATTGAATATAATTTTCAAGGATAAATTATTAGTAAATAATTTTGAAACAAATAATATAATTGATATTTTACTTCTCATTTTGAAAAAAAACATTTAAAGGTGACCTACAACATCCTCTTTTATATAAATGATAAAAATCTTTTTTAAAAGCTCTTTTATGTTTTCCCATCCATTTTCCTTTTCATTTAAGAAGGCTTAAACATAAGAGGGTATATTATTAAATATTTATACTCTATTATGTATATATATATATATATTGGTGGAATGTACTTAAGATACAAATAAATCCAATTCATGATCTGTTCCAGGATGGTATTGTTCATGAATTTTTTTTGGTTTTTTCATCTATGGAAACATCAATCTAGGATTAACTTTTCATACTAGAGACATGTCATTATGAAACCATCCATATTATTAATATAGTGTGGTTATTATCATATTACTCAATTATTAAATTAATAATATTCTCATTTCTCCATACGGTTGGGACATCACATTTTTGAACATTTAGAATAGATGATGTTCACCATGAATTAATGTTTCCTATTGAAATGTGGATTTTTTATAATTCTATATTATTTCATTTAAATATAATTGACTATTAAAAATCTTACTATGTGTTGTTTAACCATCTAAATTCTTCCTCAGGATGAGTTATGATCATGGAATCCATTATATTTACATGATTAAATACATTGGCATTCATTATATTTTCATTCAAATAAGGATGTTTAATAGAAATTTGAATATGAATTGTTTGATCATCCATCATATTTTTTTGTTGGGTTATGATAATGTTATCTATATTATTAACATTGGTAAATGTACTATAGTTCTTGATAATTATTAACTAATAATTCATGTTGATTATATATTTGATTTTCATAATTTAATAATATTTATATCTATGTTTTTTTTAGTATGTGGTTCTGAATGGAATGATTTGAATGGTCTTGAAGACCCTTATAGTGAATGTATTTTTCATAATCTATAGAAGTGTGTGGAAAATAATTATATATCCCCTTGTATAATCAATAGCTCTCATGATTGAAAAGAGGTTTGGGTGTTTGGTGAATGCCTTCCCAATTCAGAATGATAAATTAACTTCAGTCTCGATGAAATATAATGTTTCCTAGACATGGTCATGAAATCATTTTTTTATTTCTATAATTATGATATCAATTACTATGTGATCAATAATACCGACATCCTTGTTTCAATTAATTTTCATGGATATATAATTAAACTATTTTTAAGATTATTATATCTTAATGTGGTTTATATATTCCTTCCATAATATTTATACTATGTTTATTCAATGATTTATTCAGTTATATGTTTCCCATATTAAATGTTTCAGATCATCGCATTAATGTTACCATTTACCTGAGTTATGGGGAAATGTAGTACACATTATATGCTTAGAAGGATAAAATCTATAATATCATTTTTTGGGAGACATTTAAGATTTTTATTGATTTATGTTGTCTCATATATAATGGGAAAATTTATAAATTGATAAAAAATATGTGGGATTAATCAATTTATGTTTTCTCATAATTATTAAAATCATCATAACTTAATTGTTAATGAAATAACAAACATGTTGTTTAGGGATTAGTGTTAGAGAACGTTAGTGAAAACCATTGAGATTAGTTTATATATAGGATGATATAATGATGTCTTGGTAAATTCTTTTGTATGTGGTTTCCCTATAAATATTACCCTCTATCGATACTATTTAGTGGATACAGCTATAGAACATGCACACCTATGGGTAGTCACAGAAAAAGTGTTGGTTGAGTATAGACTCAATCATCACTCTTATGCATGGTGAGTGGGCCTATGAATTCACCACTGGATTGATAATATAAGGGGATATGAATTGTTTATCACCATTATCTTTACAAAAAACTATTAACTATTTAATATATAAGATAAATAATTAGGTTAGAGAGAATAATTCGGAAATGACTGTAGATAATATTGTTTTGAACACGGAGAGTCAAAGTATGACCAAAAACTATTTTTTTTAATATGGTTTGATTTGGGTTAGAAAATTAAAATTAATGTTTTTATTTTATTATTTTTGGATATTATCATAATCATTTTTTAATTTGTTGAAATAAGATCATGGAAATAAAGCATATAAAGGTATCTTCCTAGAAACCACTATATCCAATAATCCAATAATGGAGAATATTTATATGGTTATAATTTTTAGTATATGCATATTATAAAGGAAAATTTTAGCTTTCAATTCATATATATGATATTGGTAATGAAATATTATTGAAAATATTAGCTATTTTAATTAGTAAGTGATATTTATAGATGATATTCTAGTATATTCTAAAATATTCACAGAATATTTGAAATATATAAGGATTGTTCATTAGTAATTTTACATTAATAGTATGAAAACATATATTATATGTTATTAATAACATTGAAATTTGATTTTATTATATGGTTATATTTGTTAGGATTAATATTACAGAACACATTATTTAGGTATGGTTAACACTTAGGATTAATATAAAAATGATTTTGAGAAAATATAGGGTGGTTTGGTTTTGAAGAAGTAAGACACCTAGTATTGGTAACCATGGGATTAATAATTGATTCATGATATTATTTAGATAATTTCATCTCAATTTTTTGATTATAATATATAGTGACTAGTGTGTGACCATAAGAACAGGGGTTATTACCATTTGAGGGTCAAATATAGAGTTAATTTATTGAGAAATATATATTAACCTTATGGGTTATTATCTTAGATATTACAATAGGTTTTGGAATGGTTTTTTATTGAGAGTATATGATTAGAGTATATATATAAATGGTTATATGATTATTGGAATAAATAATGTCGTGGGAGGATGGATGTGTCATATTTTGAGAGAATATATTTCAATGACCATTGGTTTTATAATATTTTAAGAATTATCATAGTAATTTTGGATCTATAATTTAATGATTTTGTTAATATGTTTGAGAAAACTCATCTCAATGTATCTTTGGATGAAAAATAATAATATATTATAATATATGAGTGATGTAGGTTCAATCTAGTATGATTGAAATATATTTTTATGAACAATATTATAACACTATAGTTTGAAAAATTGAGACATATTTAGGATAAATTTTATTATGGTTATATACTATAATTCACTTATAATGATCTTCACTCATGTTATATATTTTTTGCGAAATTTTTTGAATAAGAAGTAATCATGGGTTTGAGGGACAATAAATATACTACCTCAACAACCAACATAATAGAATTAGAGATATAGTGAGAAATCTAGTGATTATGTCAAAATAGATATCACAAAGTATGAATAAAAAATTTCAATATATTAAAAGTCACAAACACACCATAGAAGAAAGAGATAGAGTCTCATGAAATAAGCAGTTATGAATTTAATCCAACGCACATGTGTAAGGAAAGGAGAGAGAAAAATAATGTATTATTTCAGATACATGATTGTTGAGAATTATGAAACTCAATATTCCAATATAATGGTAAATACAAGAAATAATTACTAAAACCCATGAGAAAAAATAAATTCTTATGTAACTACAAAAAATAAATCATATAGTTATTTTTCACTCCAGATTTTTTAGAGTCTTATTTCATGTATATTTTAACCAACTACTAGATATGTAATTATATATAAAAACCTTTTTGGAATGACTATCATAAAAATATTTTATAGTTTATTAGAAGTTATTCATTATTGATCATGATCTACATCCCTTATAGGAATTATATGTTGAATTAGGAATAAAGTTTCTCTATTTATGAAGAACATGTAATGATTCTTTGTATAGGTAAATCACATTCAAAATCTTATACAAACCCATCATCATCTTGATGTGTATTGTTAACTATGATATACCTATATATATTACTATTACCCCATGAGTCAAATTGAGAGGAAAAATTTAATTAAGGTGTATGAGAAAATTAAACACTCAATGATTCTAATAAATTTCTACTTTTAAATAAGTTAATGAGTTCGATATCTTTCAGCAAACAAAACACTAAATATGAACGAAACCATGATAAATTTACATACAAAATAATGGTTCAACTATGACTATTAAAACCATGCTATTGAATTAGTGGGAATGAATATGAGTAACTAGTTTATGAATTATTATTATATATAAAATTGAGGATAATTTTAATATTAATAAAATTCAATTAGTTTACCTAAAATTAATAATAAGATCATTTATTTTTTAGAAAGTTAATTTTTGATAAAAATTTCTATTTTTGTTATACACATTTCTATTTCAATAAAAACTAAATTTTTGTTTCATATTATTAATTTCAAACATTATTGTTAATTAATTATATGTTTTTATTGAAATAGAAATTTGTATAACATAAATAGAATTTTTTACCAAAAAATAACTTTCTAAAAAATAAATGATCTTATTATTAATTTTAGGTAAACTAATTGAATTTTATTAATATTAAAATTATCCTCAATTTTATATATAATAATAATTCATAAACTAGTTACTCATATTCATTCCCACTAATTCAATAGCATGGTTTTAATAGTCATAGTTGAACCATTATTTTGTATGTAAATTTATCATGGTTTCATTCATATTTAGTATTGTGTTTGCTGAAAGATATCGAACTCATTAACTTGTTTAAAGGTAGTAATTTATTAGAATCATTGAGTGTTTAATTTTCTCATACACCTTAATTAAATTTTTTCCTCTCAATTTGACTCATGGGATAATAATAATATATATAGGTATATCATAGTTAACAATACACATCAAGATGATGATGGGTTTATATAAGATTTTGAATGTGATTTACCTATACAAAGAATCATTACATGTTCTTCATAAATAGAGAAACTTTATTCCTAATTCAACATATAATTCCTATAAGGGATGTAGATCACGATCAATAATGAATAACTTCTAATAAACTATAAAATATTTTTATGAAAATCATACCAAAAAGGTTTTTATATATAATTCCATATCTAGTAGTTGGTTAAAATATACATGAAATAAGACTCTAAAACATCTGGAGTGAAAAATACCTATATGATTTATTTCTTGTAGTTACATAAGATTTTCTTTTTTCTCATGGGTTTTAGTAATTATTTCTAGTATTTACCATTATATTGGAATATTGAGTTTCATAATTCTCAACAATCATGTATCTAAAATAATAAATTATTTTTCTCTCTCCTTTCCTTACACGTGTGCGTTGGATTAAATTCATAACTGCTTATTTCATGAGACTCTATCTCTTTCTTCTATGGTGTGTTTGTGACTTTTAATATATTGAAATTTTTTATTCATACTTTGTGATATCTATTTTGACATAATCACTAGATTTCTCACTATATCTCTAATTCTATTATGTTGGTTGTTGAGGTAGTATATTTATTGTCCCTCAAACCCATGATTACTTCTTATTCAAACAATTTCGCAAAAAATATATAACATGAGTGAAGATCATTATAAGTGAATTACAGTATATAACCATAAGAAAATTTATCCTAAATATGTCTCAATTTTTCAAACTATAGTGTTATCATATTGTTCATAAAAATATACTTCAATCATACTCGATTGAACCTACATCACTCATAGATTATAATATATTATTATTTTTCATCCAAAGATACATTGAGATGGGTTTTCTCAAACATATTAACAAAATCATTAAATTATAGATCCAAAATTACTATGATAATTATTAAAATATTATAAAACCAATGGTCATTGAAATATATTCTCTCAAAATATGACACATCCATCCTCACACGACATTATTTATTCCAATAATCATATAACCATTTATATATATACTCTAATCATATACTCTCAATAACAAACCATTCCAAAACCTATTGTAATATCTAAGATAATAACCCATAAGGATAATATATATTTCTCAATAAATTAATTCTATATTTAACCCCCAAATGGTAATAACCCATGTTTTTATGGTCACACACTAGTCACTATATATTATAATCAAAAAATTGAGATGAAATTATCTAAATAATATCACGAATCAATTATTAATCCCATGGTTACCAATACTATGTGGCTTACTTCTTCAAAACCAAACCACCCTATATTTTCTCAAAATCATTTTTATATTAATCCTAAGTGTTAACCATACCTAAATAATGTGTTCTGTAATATTAATCCTAACAAATATAACCATATAATAAAATCAAATTTCAATGTTATTAATAACATATAATATATGTTTTCATACTATTAATGTAAAATTACTAATGAACAATCCTTATATATTTCAAATATTCTGTGAATATTTTAGAATATACTAGAATATCATCTATAAATATCACTTACTAATTAAAATAGCTAATATTTTCAATAATATTACATTACCAATATCATATATATGAATTGAAAGCTAAAATTTTCCTTTATAATATGCATATACTAAAAATTATAACCATATAAATATTCTCTATTATTGGATTATTGGATATAGTGGTTTCTAGGAAGATACCTTTATATGCTTTATTTCCATGATCTTATTTCAACTAATTAAAAAATGATTATGATAATATCCAAAAATAATAAAATAAAAACGTTAATTTTAATTTTCCAACCCAGATCAAACCATATTAAAAAAATATTTTTTGGTCATACTTGGACTCTCCGTGTTCAAAACAATATTATCTACAGTCATTTCCGAATTATTCTCTTTAACCTAATTATTTATCTTATATATTAAATAGTTAATAGTTTTTTGTAAAGATAATGGTGATAAACAATTCATATCCCCTTATATTATCAATCCAGTGGTGAATTCATAGGCCCACTCACCACGCATAAGATTGATGATTGAGTCTATACTCAACCAACAATTTTTCTGTGACTACCCATAGGTGTGCATGTTCTATAGCTGTATCCACTAAATAGAATCCATAGAGGGTAATATTTATAGGGAAACCACATACAAATGAATTTACCAAGACATCATGATATCATCCTATATATAAACTAATCTCAATCGTTTTCACTAACGTTCTCTAACACTAATCCCTAAATATCATGTTTGTTATTTCATTAACAATTAAGTTATGATAATTTTAATAATTATGAGAAAACATAAAATGATTAATCCCACATATTTTTTATCAATTTATAAATTTTCCCATTATATATGAGACAACATAAATCAATAAAAATCTTAAATGTCTCCCAGAAAATGATATTATAGATGTTATCCTTCTAAGCATATAATTTGTACTACATTTCCCCATAACTCAGGTAAATGGTAACATTAATGCGATGATCTGAAACATTTAATATGGGAAACATATAACTGAAAAAATCATTGAATAAGCATGGTATAAATATTGTGTAAGGAATATATAAACCACATTAAGATATAATAAACTTAAAAATAGATTAATTATATATCCATGAAAATTAATTGAAACAAGGATGTCAGTATTATTGATCACATAGTAATTGATATCATAATTATAGAAATAAAAAAATGATTTCATGACCATGTCTAGGAAACATTATATTTCATCGAGACTAAAGTTAATTTATCATTCTGAATTGGGAAGGCATTCACCAAACACCCAAACCTCTTTTCACTCATGAGAGCCATTGATTACACAAGGGGATATATAATTATTTTCCACACACTTCTATAGATTATGAAAAATACATTCACTATAAGGTTCTTCAAGACCATTCAAATCATTCCATTCAGAACCACATACTCAAAAAAACATAGATATAAATATTATTAAATTATTAAAATCAAATATATAATCGACATGAATTATTAGTTCATAATTATCAAGAACGATAGTACATTTACCAATGTTTATAATAGAGATAACATGATCATAACCCAACAAAAAAATATGATGGATGATCAAACAATTCATAGTCAAATTTCTATTAAACATCCTTATTTGAATGAAAATATAAAGAATGCCAATGCATTTAATCATGTAAATATAATGGATTCCATGATCATAACTCATCCTGAGGAAGAAGTTAGATGGTTAAACAACACATAGTAAGATTTTTAATAGTCAATTATATTTAAATGAAATAATATATAATTCTAAAAAATCCACATTTCAATAGGAAACATTAATTCATGGTGAACATCATCTATTCTAAATTTTCAAAAATGTGATGTCCCAACCGTATGGAGAAATGAGAATATTACTAATTTAATAATTGAGTAATATGATAATAACCACACTATATTAAGAATGTGGATGGTTTCATACTGACATGTCTCTAGTATGAAAAGTTAATCCTAGATTGATGATTCCATAGATGAAAAAACCAAAAAAAAATTCATGAACAATACCATCCTAGAACAGGTCATGAATTGGATTTATTTGTATCTTAAGTACATTCCACCAATATATATATATACATAATAGAGTATAAATATTTAATCATATACCCTCTTATGTTTAAGCCTTCTCAAATGAAAAGGAAAATGGATGGGAAAACATAAAAGAGCTTTTAAAAAACATTTTTATCATTTATATAAAAGTGGATGTTGTAGGTCACCTCTAAATGTTTTTTTCAAAATGAGAAGTAAAATATCAATTATATTATTTGATTCAAAATTATTTACTAATAATTTATCCTTGAAAATTATATTCAATTTTCCATATGGAATTTAGATCCAAAAAAATTAATAATGAATGGAATATCTTTAATAAATTAAATTACAATTATTGAAAAGCCACATTTTTAATAGAGTGGTAAAACCCTATTTTGTAAAACCGAATTTTCCCAATGGGTTTAATATATTACCAAATAATTTAATATTAGTGTGTTATAATCTATGAATGGAAGATCAAGGTTCAAGAAAATATTATAAATCAAAGAAGGGGATTTGATATACATAAAATCAGTAATATTAAGGAAACAATTGTATTAATAGGGAGTTGAAACAATGGATGTCTTGGATAATAAATTACGCCAAAGGAAAAATGTATGATAAATATATATATATATATATCCATTGAAATTTAGTACACTATAAAATATTTATGAGAATAAATATATATATTTATGTAATTATGATCACAAAAGTCATGTTAGGTTAGTGGTTGAGTCGTTCAATGATAAACGATGGGTCCTGGGATCAAATCCCAATGGATGTTTTATTTTTGGAATTTATATACCAACAGTTCCATTACCGTTGATATAGATTTCATATTACCTATACCAACGGTTTCCAAAACCGTTGGCATAGGTTTATACCAACGGTTTTTGGAAAACCGTTGGTATAGACCTATCCCAACGGCTTACTTATCTACAGTTCTCCAAACCATTGGTATAGGCTATACCAATGGTTTGGAGGCCTATACCGACGGTTCCAAACCGTTGGTAAAGGTTAGTTTTCTAGTAGTGGAAAACTTGTGCCCCAACCTAGAAAACCTTGAAACCCTGTAAATTATATAATTTCATGGTTGGTGTATAGTTTTTCAAAATTTGTGCCCTTAATGGAGAAACTATGCACCCAAAAAATAATAGGCGCATAGTTGGTGCACTATTAGGGAAAATCTTGTGCCCCTGTATCGGAATCTATGCGAGGGAATTAAAATCTCACGAATTTTTATTTGAAAATTCCCCGAACCCCTGGAACTCAAATATTTTTAACCTCCCATTTGTCCATAGGTTTTATTTTATGATTTCAGAGGTCTTAAGGTGAATTCCATGCCCCCTCGTCCTACATTCTTCATGATTCGAATCCTTGGTTGAAGATTGTCATCACTCCTGGTAACTGGATTCTCTCCCATGGGGTTTTCATTCATTGTTATTTCTTCTACCATCCTAGAAAAGTGTTATTAGTAATTTTTTAATTATATATATTCTAATATTTTAATTATATATAAATGATTATAGATCTAGATCACTTTTAGAAATACCTTGATTCCTTTGATTTTGATTTAGGGTTTTGTGATCGACATTGTGCCGCTCATTTTTGGAGGATGTCTAATGGGGGATCATATATTGAAGAATCAAGGTAGGTGGTGTAATATTTAATTGTAATTATCATGATTTTAATATGTTTATTCATTTTTTATGATTTATAGCATTATTTAGAAATTTTAGTTCCTGAATTGGGTTAGTTACTGTGGTCATTTGAGTAATTGAAATATTGTTGAAATTGATGATTAATTGGGGAATTAATTTTAAGATTTAGGGTATGTACATTAAGATAATTATTTGGAGGATTACTTATTATATATAGAAATTTGTGATTCATATACTTAATTAGAGGATTAATTATGAAAAATAGAAATTCGTGATCTAGATAATTAATCAGGGGATTAATCCTGAGATGTTGAGAGAATTCATTTTCGATAATTTATTAATGAATTGATTATATGATTTCAAGCTGTATTAGATGGGATACTTAATGATATATTAATTAAGAGATATTGAAATTTTGAGTATCTTTAATTAACTGATTAATTAATTAATACTGGTTGAGATATGTGTAATATTCTGATGTTGTTTATTATGTGTTATTAAATGGTGAATGATAACATGGACATTCACCCATGTATTATGAATTGTAACTTTTTCATTCAATTATGTGATTTTAAATGGTGAATGATAAAATGGAAATTTAGGTAAGTCTTATGAATTGTAACATGTACATTCAGTTATGTGCTATTAAATGGAGAATTGTAATGTGGAAAGTCACCCAAGTATTATGAATGGTAACATGCCCATTCAATTATAAGTTATTAAATTGTGAATGGTAACATGGAAATCCGACCAAGAATTATGAATGGTAACATTCTCATTCCACCATGTGTTATTAAATAGTTAATTGTGATATGAACATTCATCCAGGTATAAAAATGATAATATTGAAATTAAAATATGATTTCCATTGCGGACAGATCATAGATCAATATGGGCTAAAGTAGGTAATGTGGTTCTAATGTCCTCAGGTACCCATACTGTCTATGTGGTTAAATAGATAATATTTAATAATGTGGTAAAATTATTATTTATGAATTATGTTTATTTCTTTGTATAACTACATACACTATGATTGAGTGGATTTATTGTAGACATCGTTGGTGGTGGATGACTGAGTCATACTCACACCCTACATAGGATTCATGAATGGTACCCGAATAAACTATATTGTTGCAGGACATGGTAATCAAAAATTACTCTGGTTAGATTTCAGATTAGGGATAGATCTTGGAAGATGTAACTATATGTGTTTTGGCACCAGCTTGGGTGTCATTGGTGTATTTATTTTCAGTTTTCATTTTGGACACTTAACACTTACTTTACCAAGGAATTCTCTCTACTTCAGTTGGATATTATATTTCTTCCATTTATTTTTGTGAGATATTGGTAGGGTTTATGATTATATATGCTTCCTCTATTTTTTCCTTATTTACACATGTGGTTTATTTTGATAAAAGAGGGTATAATCTCTCCATGATTGACTTACCACACTATTTTGACTAGTCAGAAGCTTATAGAGTACGAGGAGGAGTTCAAAAATTCATGTGGAGAACTATCTCGAGTCAATAGTACATGACACCCAAGACAAGATATTACAAAGTAGTATCATATGCCAATTTCCTTTTCTTTTTATTTTTTTTACTATTTGGGAATGGTAGATAAGATACTAGGAAGAGTCATGTATTGGTTAACAGTTTTTTCATGGGTGTTGCAAACCCCTGTATAGGAGAAAACTTAAGTACTTAGATTGGGATTGTTGTTATTGTTGTTTATTGTTACATTTGAATAATATTTCACCATGGGTGATGACATTGTTGTGTGATGTCATTTTTTTTATATTTTCTAGGAAATGACTCATGGCCCAGAATAACATGATATTTGAGTCTACAGGCATCATTATAGGAACTCAGTACTATTATTAATTGCATCATTTTAGGCATGCATGAAAGACGAGTTATGGGTAATATGTTAAACATGAAATTTTTTCTTCCATTCTTGGGAAATTGAATTTAAAATCATTCCTAATATGATATTTATAATGGTCTAATTATGAATGTCTTTAATAAATGGGTATCTAATTGAATAAGAGAAATTAAAACATGTTTACCCTTATTAACCAAGACCTAGGTGTAGGATAGTAAGGGTAGTTATGATGAATTAGTTTTGACCACATGGAGAGAATTGGGGAAAAGACTTGCAAATTTTTTAGTTTTTCTTCTTATGTAAATATGATAAGGGTTTTTTATGTCTTATAAGTTTCATGTTTAGAATTATAGAGTTATTCCTCTATAATGATTCTTGTTTAGAGGATTATTGGAGGACATGACGGTGGATAATCCCCCAATAGTGGAACATGAGGCATTTATTGTACCGAGTGAGGAAGAATGGGATTAGTTACTAGTGTACTTTTCTAGATTTATATAACTCATGGGAAGTGTCCCAAGTTGGGTCAGGAAGAAAATTTCTGACCTAATAAGGGAGTTATAGTTGCATCATCCTCCTACTTTTACTAGAGAGGGTGAACCCATGGGAGCTGAGTTCTAGGTTGAGTCCATCAAGTAGATACTTAACCTCTTAGAGTCTTATACTGAGAACAGATTCAATTTGGAAACTTATATGTTATGAGGACCATATAAGTTCTTATGGGACATTCATGGAGGAACTTGATAGGCTAATGACATGATATGGAAGGAATTTTTTGAGATTTTATTTCAAAAATTATACCTAGAGATGTTGAGATATGAGAGAGTAGCAAAGTTCATATGGTTCAATCAGGGGATAATTTATATGATGGTTAATGTTGTAATATTTAATGATATATAATTATTTTATCTAGTGTTCATAGAAGTTGATACATATAGGGTGAGAAATATTTAGGATGGATTATTGTACCCCCTGAAGGCAATGAGCATCGGTGGTCATTCTTCTTTTAAAAATGCTCTCTTAACATGAAGAGTGATGGTGGTTGATAGTGATGGTTTCACTCCATCTCCTCTGAAGAGAAGGCCATGGATGGATTAATCCAACACACCTCCGATTGTGTCAACCCGATCCTCTTCTAAGTTGTCGAGTAAGTTCAACATTTATATAATAAGATCTTCAACCAAGGGAAGTCGAAATATTAGTGGGAAACTACTAATGACTCTAATTATTGAAATGATATGTCATATTAGGACTTGTAACTTATTAGTTGATGGATGGGATGAATTCCCAATGTTTTACCATGTTTGTCTCCCTTGTACTTTTTATTTTATTTTAAATAAATGAAATAAATATTTTGTTATGGATAGACTTGTCTGGTAAGTGTGAGATCAAGTCAAAAGACAAGATATTTTTATTATAAAAGTTTTATAGGGGTGTGGATTAGGATCTCATTGCTAAGGAAAATTTTGGGATGATTATTGGGTGGGGAAGGTGGGTTCAGCTAGACAATCATGGGGTACAAATGTTGAGAGTAGGAAGAGTCCATATGACAATGATAGAAAAAATTGTGGGAAGAGGATTACTCAGATAGAGGGATCAGTTACATAGGACCTGAGGGGAGTAAAATGTCACCAATGTGGTTGGATGGAAAATTATCATAGGAACTATCCCTAATAACCCCTGGAGTGATGAGATTTTGGAAATATGATGGATCAATGAAGGTTTTTCAGGAACCCATGAAAGATAATTAGTGATGGTGAAACTAGAAAAAACGAGGGGGTAGGAAGGGGATCTACTGCACCATATTAGTATGGAGGATAGAGTTCTACTAGATGAGGCATAAGAGGTACTGGATGTGGTAATTCTAGGAGTGAGTGCCCATATTATTATAGTGTTGCTACCCAGGGGAGTCAGACTTTGTTATAGGGAACAGGGGTAGGGTAACTACATGCAGTGCAACCTACACATATGGGTAGCGAGGATGGACTGTCGATAGTGATAGGTACTATTATTGTATATTCTATATTATAAAGTGTTCTATTTTATTCTAGTACCTATTATTCTTTTATATGTGAAAGTTTTGTAAATGTTCTGATCCAGGAGGTGGAGTTTGTGAGTGTGACTATGACGATAGATACACCATTGGAAGTACCGTATAGTGATATCTGTTTTTGGAGAGGTTGTCCTCTCGAGATCAAGTAGTTACTTTTTTCTGGGATATTTTTATTATTTATATGTAGGATTTGACTGAATTATGGGTATGGAGTGGCTATTCACATACCGAGACAACATTGATTATTAACAGAGGATATTTAATTTCATGTCCCCTAAGGGTAACCATTTTATTCACTGTGGGGAGTGGGATATGAAGGTATCCCAAGAAGGGAAAATTACTCAGAAACTAGGGTATATAATAGGCTATGTTTCTAGTTTATTAATAGATAATGGAGGTGTAAAGATTTATATATTTCCACCATAGGGGCAATAATTTCAAGATTTGTTTCCTAAATACTTGTCAGGGAAGCCACCTGAGAGCGCTGTGGAATTCACTATTGACCACATCTGGGGAGTTGAGACAGTATCTATTCCACTATACCAAATATAACCAATAGAGCATCAATATCTCAAGAATCTATTGAAGGAGTTATAGGATAAGGGGTTTATGTATTCGACTACATCACCTTGGGGTTCACCAGTGTTTTCTACAAAGAAGGTTGATGGGACTCCGCACATGTGTATTGATTACCGGATGTTGAACCGAGTGACTATGAAGAACCAATATCCTATACCACATTTCAAAGATATATGTGACATTTTGATTGGATTGTATGTGTTCTCAAAGAACAACATGAAACTAGGCAGTCATTCATTGAGAGTTCAGACTTTTGATATAGCGAGTTATCAAATCCAAAGCATGTGTAAAATATATGAGTTCATTGTAAGGCCATTTGGGTTGAGAAACACACCATTAGTGTTTTTGGCCTTGACAAACATGATATTTCACCCGTACTTGGATCAGTTTATTTTTGTGTTTTTTGATGACATCTTTGTGTACTCCAAGACTCATGAAGATTAATACCAACATCTTGATATCGTTTTGAGTACAGTGAGAGAGGATTGGATATATTCTAAAAAATATAATGTGTATTATTTATTGATATGGTAAAATTTATAGGACACATCATCTCGGTGGAGGTTGTGTTAGTGGACCTAGAAAAAGTTGAGGCAGTTGTTTCTTGGGAGAATCCGATAAAATTATTCAATATATGTAGCTATTTGGGGTTAGATGTATATTAACGGATATTCATGAAAGAATTATTTATTTAATACCACCTCTTTCAGGCTTGAAAAAATTGTATAAATTTCATTAGATTGAATAATGTGAGAATTACTTATAATAAGTTAATGAATTTCTCAAAATCAAGACAGATCATGATCCTACCTAATCTAGGTGAGGAGAATATGGTGTATTGTGATGCTTCTAGGATTTGACATGGAGTAAGGTTGACATAAGTATATTGAGTTGTGGTGTGTGGTTCTCGGCAGTTCACACCACATGAATGGAACTACCCTATACATGAACTCAAGCTGACAAATATGGTTTATTCTTTGACATGGTGGTGGAATTATTTATTGATAAATAAGTTTATATTGTTATCTGATCATAAGATCCAAAGGAATATCTTCTCATAGAGATATTTGGATCTGTAGTTGTAGAGATAGTTGGAGTATACGAAGCCATTTGATTTTGACATATCATATACACCCAGGAATGGAAATAATGTGGATGATGATTTTAGTAGGAAAACATAGACTCAAGGAGTTCAAGAGTTTAGCACTGAGTGAAAGATTATAATTTTATAGAATGAGATGTATGTGTTCATTTAGGAGAACTAAGAATTAATGACTCTCGTATTTGTTTTAGTAGAGTTGAAACTTCTGATCAGTATTAGAGATAAGAAGTATGAGGATCTAGATTTTTTGACATAGATGGGAAGCCTTAAATGTGTGGAGATACCTTCATATTGGAAAATAAATGAGTATGAGATCATATATGTTAGGAATCAAGTAGTTGTTCCTAGGATAATTTGAGAAGATATGACGTGGGAATTTCATTCCATGGTATGGTTGTCGCATCTTGGTGTGAAAAAAATGTACAATGGGCTATGAAGATAGTTTTGGTGACCAGGAATGAAAAAGTATATTTCATGGTTTGTGACGTGATGCTACACCATTCAGTAAGTGAAGGAAGAGTATCAATGAACTGGTGGTTTGATGCTGTTATGTCCCATTATAGAGTGGAAGTGGGATGACATGATGATGGATTTGGTAGTGGGTCTCCTGAAGATGAAAAGGAATAATGAAATTATCTTGTTCATTATGAATTTAATGATGAAATTATAACATTTATTTCATATATGTTAGACATTCCTAGTGGATCAGGTGGGATATTTGTTTGTTCGAGAGATAATACTTTTTCACAGGGTGACACATACATTAGTTTCATATTGTTAACCAGTCTTTACTTTATGATTCATGAAAGTCTATCATAAGGCACTAGGATCACATGTTTTATTGAGTACTAAATTCCACCGACAAATAGATGGGTAGTTAAAGTTTACTTCAGTGGTTCTTGAGGATATTCTATGGGCATGTGTTCTTGACTTTAGTGGATTTGGGGAGAACCACTTGAATTTTTTGGAGTTATCCTATAACAATTTTTATAAATGAACTATATAGATTGAACCATATGAGTTTCTTTATGGTAGGCTATGTAGATAACCATTGTGATGGATGGAGGCCGGTGAGTCATAGTTGTTGGGAAGGAATATTGTAGAGGGGAAATCAAAGCAGGTGAATCTAATCCGTAAACATATAGAAATTGATCAAAGTAGATAGAATCAATTTGATAACATATGGAGATGAGCACTAAATTATAAATAGTTTCATTGTGTATTCCTTCGGGTTTTTCCTAGGTTGGGTCACTGTAGGATACATAGATATGGAAATTTCGGGTCCATGATCCTTGGACAGTTTGAGGTTGTGGAGGGAATTAGGCTAATGGTGTTCCAATTGTATCTTCTAAAATAAAAGCATGTTATGCATGATTTATTCTATGTATCACAATATCAGAAGTTTCACTGATACCGTTCTCATGCGATCAATGTGGATGACATTGATCTTGTGGTATATACGTCCTTTGAAGAGCATCTAATACGTGTGTTGGATCACAGTGAGAAAGTGTTGTGGGGAAATAATGTGCTAGTAGTTCATGTATTATAAAAATATGTATTTGTTTTAGAGGAAAAATGGGAGAGAGAAGAAGATATGAGGGATCAATGAACCAATCCCTTCGACTCATAATCTTAGATAATCTTGGGAGTGCATCTCGAGGATGAGTTGTTACAATGTGGGGATATTTCAATATGAAAACATTTTTTTGAGTTTTCTTGTAAATTTTTATTGGAAATATTTTTTGGGTAATTTATATTTGGGTTGTATTTTGGGTTTTTTTGGTGAATTTTGAGAAAAAATTGAAAAAAAGTTGATGTGTACAGTTGGCACATAGTTAGGGAAAAATTGGTGCCCTGACCTAGTAAACCATAAAACCCTGGATAGTGGTGAAGTACATGGTTGGGAAACTGTTTTTCAATATATACAACCTAAAAATAGAAACTATGGACCCCAAAAATAATAATCTCACATTTGGAGTACAGTTAGGGAAAACTATGTGTTTCTGAATAAGAAACCATGTGCGAGAATTACAGTCTTCTGATTTTCAATTTTAAAATTACCCAAACCCCTAGAAGTCCTCTATTTGGATCTCCATTCAAACCTAGGGTGTATTTAATGATTTTTTATCTCTAAGGATGAATTCAAATCCCTCTTGGACATCATTATTATCAATTTAGAGCTCGGATTGATGATCAACATCTCTCTCGGTAAGTTGATTCTATCTCGTTGATTTTCCGCCCATTCCCCTTTCTTCTCCCATACTAGAAAAGAGTTAATATTATATTTTGTATTAGATCTAGATTTAATATTATATATCTACATCTAGGATTATATATCATTATCTAGATTATAAATAACTTGATTCTTTTCATTTTCAATTTAGGTTTTCAGATTCGGATCTAGATATACGATGTTGGCCATTCAATTTTTAAGGATATCTATCAGAAAATCAAGGTAGGTGGTCTAATATTTAAATCCCATTATTGTCATTTTGATACATGTATGAATGTTTTTGTATTACTAGTGTTCTTTATGAATTCTAATTCTTGAATTGGTTTTGTCAATGTGACTGTTTGATTAATTGAATTATTGTTGAAATTAATGTTTAATTAAAGAACACATTATGAAATTTAGGGGTAGTCCATCTAGATAATTAATAATAGTATTAATTATGAGATATAGGAAATTATGATTTAGATAATTAATTATAGGGTTAATTATGAGATATTGGAATTTATGTTCTAGATAATTAATCGAGGGATAAATTATGAGATTCTGAGATAATTGGTTTTAGATAATCAATTGATGAATTGATTATAAAATGTCACGATATATGATATGAGATAATTACTGATATATTATTTAAAATATATTGAAATTTTGAGAATGATAAATTAATTTATGAAATAATTAATGGGGGTTGATAAGTGTAATATAGTGATGTTGTTTATTATGTGTTACTAATTAGGGAATGATAACATGAAATTTTGGCCAAGTATTTTGAATGATAACATTCTCATTCAATTATGTGTTATTAAATGGTTAATATTAACATGGAAATTCAACAATGTATTATGAGTGGTAACCTGCTCATTCAATTATGAATGATAACATGTTCATCCAATTATGTGTTATTAAATATTGAATGGTAACATGGAAATTTGACCAAGTAATATGAATGGTAGCATTCTCATTCAATTATATGTTATTAAATGATGAATGGTAACACTAAAATTCGTGCATGTATTAAGAATGGTAACATGGAAATTCAAATTTGATATCTCTCAGGGATAGATCAGACTCTGGTATGATCCGAAGCAGGTATTAAGGTTCGGTTCTCCTTAAGAGGTCATGGGTTTATGTTGTTAAATAGAGAATATTTAATAATGTGATAAATGTTTATTTGTGAATTATATTTATTTATATTTATAACTGCATACACAATTATTTATTGGATTTGTTTTAAACACCATTGGTGGTGGCCTACTGAGTTGTACTCACACCCTACTCGAGATGACTGAATGGTACCAAAATAGACATTATTTTTGCAGGACATGATAAGGAAAATGGCCATTGGTTATATTGATGATTGGGAATAGAGATTTGAAGAGGGAACAAGATGAGGTTCAGGACCCACATGGGTGTCTTCAATGTCTTTATTTTTATTTTTCATTTTAAAGACATGACACTTACTTTACCATAGCATGATCTCTACTTCAGTTGGATTTTTATTTCATACTTTTATTATATTGAGATAATGGTAATTTTTATGATTATATAATCTTATTATATTGTAATTTATGTTTTCTGGTTTATTATTATAATAAAAGAGGGTATCATATCCCCATGATCGTCTTACCCGACCCTCGCTTCATGTTAACATCCTCTAGTATATTGGGATTAATGATTGAGGTTATGTGGTGAACCGGCATGGGGCACTGGTGCTTGGAACAAGAGATGGTACATTACATGTTTGAGTACATAACTCAGTTTTCCACCACCATCAATGTCCAATACTATACATTCAATGGAGTGATATATTATTTTAACATTCCGAATATAATTTAATAGAAAACTACTTTGAAAAAAAATAAAACCACCAATAATAAATAATTTTTCCTGTTATAAGAATGTATCTGAGAACATCAAGGGGACATTTCCAATAAGTATCTCACAACTAACATGTCCAATCCTATTAACCATCATTGATCCTTAGGTTCAACACCCTTATCAACAATACCTACTTTAGCCATCATATGGGGCATATGTAAGGAGTATCAACTCAGGGAATCCTATATATACACCCTAAGGATTTAATAATCATTATTATATAAATATGAGTATCAAAACTAGATACATCAGTGGGATTCCCTCATTATCAATACATATAAAGGAATAACATGGTATTATGTGGGAATATGTCACATTCTGGATGATGTTTGAATTCTGTAAGGTAGAGGCTATCAGAAAGCTGATGCATGTAGGTTTGAAAAATTTATGCTAGACTCAAGAAACATAATTGAGTAACATTTTGAATTCCATGGTCTATGTTTTTGAATCTAATTTCTCATGACTCCTCCACAAATCCAACAATTATACATCCTCACAATCCAATTGGTATCCCATGCATCGATCGAGGGGATGTAACTATCACCTTAGATGTGTCAAAAATATGTGCTCCGAGATTATTTTTTACACAAAATCTCATATGAAATTTCAATTCATGGGTATAATGGGAATTCCCACCATTCTACTGGTATCGTCGTTCAAATCATGGTAGCCATGCATTCATAATTGTATCATTATTTCAAATGAATCTTATGTATCAAAAGATTTTTCGCATACATACAACAAATAATTTGATGTTGGAATCGAGGAAACACCAATAGTAATCCACAATGGTATCAATAATTGTTGATTAAAACCAAACTATTAATCAACCCCAAATAAAAATGAGACTAGATCGTAGACATCTTGTCCTCCTTAGGGTCACATTCATCCCTATATGTTATTCTCAGGCATTCGTGACAATGATAATAGTTTTGTTCCCAAATGTGGGAACATATGTAATATTAAGATAATGAATTATCATGTCTTATTAATATTCATCAATTTTATTCTATAGATTTATATTCACAAGAATAATTTTATGTAATTTTCTAATATAAAATAAAATAGTTTAATTCATACAAAAATTATTTAAATATATTATTTGTTTTTTTAAAAGGTTAGTTTTAAAATTATATAGTTTTATTTTCAAAAAATATATCTTAATTAATTTATTATTATTATAGGATTATTTTTTGGAATGTTCTGGAAAATTTAATTTTTCGAACAAATAGTGAAAATTACTAATTTTTATTAAAAACATGCATTTTTTCTTACGTTTACAAAGACCCATTTTTTATAAAATAGTTTCAAAGTAAAGTTTGTTTATTTATATTATTAATAATATTATTAACATATTTTGAATAAATTTTATTTTGTATTTTTGAATAATGACTTTTTAAAATTAAGAAGGTAATTTTTTTGAAAAATTGTTTTTCATTATATTTTGTGTGGTTTATTTTATGATAAATTCATTAACATATAAAAATTAAAATAATTTTTTTTCTGATTATATATAATAATAATAATAATTAAAATTATTTTATAATTCCAAAATAATTTTTTTCATAATAAATAGAAACATTATCCAATAGTTCATACCTCGATTAATGTTAAAATATCATTATGGGGGTTAAACTGGAGAGATAAGGGTTAAAATTACCTAAAATAAATTCTAAATACTTTTTACGAAAATATTTTTACCCTTCCTCATCTTATATTCATAAATGGTATATATTGGAGCCATTTTTATAATACATGAAAAAAATATTTTAATCAGTTGAAACAATTAGTGTGTCTTCTCCCCCACTTTTAAAAGGACACCTCTCTCCTCTCCAATCCGCACATAAATAATTTTTTGGATTGTCCAATAACAATAAAATTCCCTTTGAGACATCACTTCCCATATCCTATTAGTTTTAGTTTTGTCATTATACCTATATAATATGGAATAAGGGGTTATGAAATGGAGGTTGTATCAAGAAGATTCTTATATTTTAATCGAATGTTTTAGCTTTATTTATTCACCTAACTCCTTCAAAACCCTACAAAATATTTTTATTTATTAAAATCAGAATATTACATATAATAATACATAATTATTTTTATTTCTTAATAATAATGCATCTCTGTATTCTTCTCATAAGAAATTAAACCATCGTTCATTTGTACAACACACTATGGCCTCATGAACTGATGTAATTATTATTTCATCGCTATCTCTCATGGGCATTTATATTAATGGATTTAAATAATATATTTGGAATAAATGAAATAATAATCCCTTTATAAATCCAGTATATCATATATTTTATTTCCATTTGATCCATTGAAAAATGAGTGGCATTCATGCATTCATGTGGATTATCATCTCCATAAAGCAATGTGATTTATTTTTCATCATCGACTCAAAATTAGGATATATATATATATATGTGTATTTATAGAGATAATGTTATACATATGGATGATATAAAAATAATTTTGGAAAGATAAAATGATAATTACCTTTATTCTATCATTTTTTTGTATAATAAAAACATTACTCATGAGTACATACGACAAATCATCGTCATTATTGTAAAATAATTCATTTTTCACAACCATATTACCTTTTTGGTTCAAAAATTATGATTAATGTAAAAAATGATAATTATATCATAATTATTATTCTGAATATGATGGAGTAATAACCAGTTTTACCATGGTCAACATACAAAATTTATTTAAAAATTAAAAATCAATCATCCTCAAAATACCCAACATTGACATAAATGATTAAGTAGTTAAATATGTCATTAAAATAAATGAAATTAGTGGTTTAATGATAAGAAAATTGATAAATAAAAGTATCCCATAAAAATAAATAACGGTTAAAATATTCTTATACATGAGAAAAATAATGTGTCTGATAAGTCAAGCTAATGGAGAGGGAACAACTACCTAAAAACATCATTTTAAATATTGAAAATATTTATTTTACAATATATTTTTATTCCGTCATAAATTTATTTAAATTGTTTATAATTTTTATATATATATACATAAATTAATTTTAAACTATATTCTATTTCAATTTCATTATTATTTCAAAGTCTTTAAAAATATTTATTTTAAATATTTTTTATGGAACATTATGAAAAATGGAAAAAGGAATATTCTATTTTAACGTATACGATAATCGTGGTTTTTCCCACATATGTAACAATTATATTATGTCTTCATTCCTTTAAATGAATTCGATTTTTCTTCAATGAATAAACCTCCATCCAATTATTCTAAGTATTTTTTAAAATGGTTTCAGATTTAAATGATGTATTTATATCCAAAGATGTTTTTCATATCGGTGCAAAAAATATTTTTATGAGTTTGATAATGGAAATGCAATATTTCACATGCTATGACTATGATGTGGTTCTTGGGAATTTTTTATTATAATTATTGATCCTAATATATTTTATATTTATGTATGATACCAATATAGATCATGATAACTAGGGAGCTCAATATAGCTCTATAATTCACTGGGTAATGGGAAAAAGATATCCAGTTATAGGTTTCACCTAAGATATTAATGGAATTTAAAAGACAGGTTATTCCATCTCTATGAGTGAATTTAAGACTGATATAAAAATTATTTTCCATGTTACCAACAATATTTTTCTATAAATTCTATAGGGTTTGAGGAAAATATTATTTTTTCACAAGATAAGCCAATGAGTTTCAGTTAAAAAATTACGCTACGTTTTAAGGATGAAATGAATAAATTTTTAAAAAAGTTTTAATATTTTTTTAACGTGTGAAATGAAACCATTTTCAGTTATATTTTAAATTAATGATCACTTAATAAATTATTAATGAATGTTATTAGTATTAATGTTAATTTCATGGGTAAGAATATTTTCATTTTAATCTCATTGTTTATTATGAAAAATGATTTTTTGGCAACAAGTATTATTTGACCAACATGTTTATTAAATTATTTTTATATTTTCCTTACTGATATTGTTTTCCAAATCTATCATTTTGAAATGTCTCTCATATGGTTTTATATATGATCAGTGATAAGAATGAGGTTAAGATGAATATTAATAATATACTGCATTAAAAAAATGATTCATCAGAAAAGCTATGCATTTTATGAAAAATGGATACTTAGTGAATGTGAACACATTTTTATATAATATAATATTATTTTAATTTGATGAAATATTACATTAAAAGAGTAAAATTAAATTATCTTTTGGAATGAATGAAATTGTTTCTTATCTAAAGGTTAATTTTATAGATTGTTTAAGGACAACTCATTATATTTTGTATCATAGGAATAGTTTAGGAAATTTTACTATCCATGATATGATATATAGGTAAACCTAATAGATTAAATTTTTTAATGATGAATTTGAATATTACTGTGTTGGTTAATATAAACATTGTATGTTCATAATTTTTTCTATATGGGAAACATATAAGGTAATATAGGAAGGAACAATGAGGATAATATCCCCTAAATCAGGAACCTAGAATGGTTATTGTTGGAAATGATTTGTTTTTTAAAATGATGGATCAGCTCTTGGTGGATATAAATTTTAGTGGAATACATGCATGATATAAACCCATTCAACCTTATATGAACATGTTGATAGTGGAAGATTTTATGAGAAATATCCCTACAACATTAAATCAATATTCTAGATCAGTGGTAGTTGTGGGATATATTAAGTCTCTAGCAGAGATTTTTTTTTGTCATGGGTTATTTGTTACATCAAATGGTATTTATTTTTAACAACCATTTTAATGGTGAGGGTAATCAATGTTGATTAATGGTATAGAATTATAGATACAAATAAGTGATTGACGCCATGAAATTGGAGGAATTTAAGATTATTTTCCTTGTAAAATACTTTCCAATGGTTTTTTACTTAATATGGAAAATTAAATCATGGAATGAAGATATAATGTAAATGATTTAGTTTCTAGTATAATTAAAAATTCTCATAATTGGAATGTTATAAACCAGATTTTATAAGGGATCGTGATAATAAAATTAATTGTTGTTACTTAGGGTTAAACCCAAACAACCAAAGATCACTAGCCTCTAAAAAAAGTAAATTTTGTGAGGAACATGTTTACTTAATTGGAAAGGTATGAATATAATTTGTTGTTGAACATTTTTCATATGACAATAGTCAAAAATAAAGTTCTACTTTTCAAAAAAAGGAATAATACTTCAAATAAATATAAAGGTAGGAAAATAATGTTTTCAATATGCGATTGTTATGGTAAAAATTATAATGGGTAACGATTTATGAAATATGATATGTTCTTCCAATGTGGTAATTTGGGGCATAAGGAAAAACATTTCAATGAAAAATATCATGGTATTGGTAAAACCAATTTCGATAAGTATGTGGTATATTTTTTTAAATGTGATGAGATGGTTAATTTTGTGGATATTCCAAGATAATATAAAGTGTAATGGTAATTAGAAAGAACATAAGTTGAATGGTATGATAAAATCCTTTAAAAAAACTATAGAAAATGTTGGTCCAATGATTAATGTAGGAAAATGTACATTACATGTCTATTCAGATTATGTTGATGTCTTATTTGATTTGGGGTCTTTATATTCATCTATTTATAATAAACATTTTGATAAAATGAAAATATCACGTCAATAAATGATGTAAGGAATTTTGGTAAATACATATGGGGTAGTATTAATGTAACAGGAATTTATAAATATCTTCTTGCTTTTAATTATGGAAGGATTTCCAGTCAATACTTTTTGTCATTTTCATTGTATAATTTTTTGTTATTCTAGGTATATATTGGAATTTAGTTCATTATTATATGATATATTGTAGACCCAAAAAATTTATTTTGTGAAAGGATTTTCATATTATATACAAGAATGAATTCATAAATTTGATAACATATCATGATACTGAGAAAGGACAATAAGAAGGGTATGAAATTTTTATCACATTTATTTTTGAAAATAAAAGATCTATTCAAATTAATGATATTCTAGCAGTAATATAATAACATCAATTTTTATAATGAGTTTCATGATATTATAGCTATTTGGGAAGTTGAATTTATTATTTTCATTGAGATTAATGATAATGAAACTTGAATCTCCTTAGCCTACGGGCCATGTAATCTCTGAGACTACAAGCCTTGTAAGGGTTCCCTATAATCCCTTAAAAGGGGGGTTATAAAAAATCAATAAAAATGAAGGCCTTTGGGCCTTTCAGGCAGGCTAATGAAACATGAAAAACCACCTTATCTAGTAGAATATGTAAAACATCTCGAAATGAAAAAGTACTTATAATATTTTTTGATAAGGTTTCCATTAATCCTATCAATCCACCATGGGGTGATCCTATTTTATTTGTTAAAATAATAATGATTCATGAGTTTTTTCAATAATTAAATTGAATTTAATACCATAAATATTAAGGATATATATTCATCACATCATACTGATGCTTTATTTGATCATCTCTACGGAGATTAAAATTTATTGAAGGATGATATTTTATTTGGGTATCATCAGCTAAAGGTGATGGAGGATGAAATCCCTAAGACAGAGCTTCTTAAAAGTTATGGTAATTATAATTTTTTTCTTATGACTTTTTGGTTAATGAATTATCTCTCAATATTTATAAGGTTTCAATAATTAAAAATGTCATGAGGATCATGAAAAATAACTATTGATTATTCAAAAAACCTCTAATGAGAAGAATTTATATAGAAATTTTTGAAAATGTAAATTTTGTTTATAGTATATTTCATTCCACTTATATACTATAATTAAAAATGTAATAATTGTTTATCCTTATTATACAAAATTAGATGATGAATGGAAATGAAATATATGATATTTTCTGATTCATAGGAGGGGAGGAATTAGTAAATTCTATATTTCTATGTTTGTCACATTCCCATGAAATAAATGAAAACAAAAGGAATCCACTCCTAGATCCCATGGTCCATGCTTGGGAATAAAACAAATCACAACTCATCATCCAATACAATAATGGTACATCAATATGACCATAGGGTTATCCAAGTAATATATTGAGGAGATAAAAATGTAACCCTTAAGATGTCCAACACCTAATCTAGGGGATATACACATACTCAGAACCTCATATCTCTATTTCAATCCCATGGATGATGGATATTTATAATTTTTTATCGGTGTCACTAATCAAATCACATTACACATTAATTCTCAATGGTATCCATGTGGTAAAGAAATCCATTGAATCATTGGAATTCCAACATGATTACTATAAATAGTTGGATGTTGGATACCATGAACCACCTCACGGAATTTAGTGCTGCATAACCCAAATTAGATTCAATTAAAACTAAAAATACTCTCTATAAGAACTTGAGACTATATTCTAGACAAATCATTAATCTTAGGGTCTCATTCATATTAAAAGTTTATTCCAATAGAATCCCATGAATTAAAAATGGTTATAGTACCAACAATTTATTACCATGTATCATGGGTAGTCTCATATCATATCAAAATAATAAAATAAAAACATATCAGAAGTTGGTCAAATGGTACTTCCGGTCACATTGTTAATAGACCCACTGTCTCAAAAGTTTCCATAGTTTCTTCATGACAAAATCATCCATATCTACCCATATCCACATAAACATAAATCTTTTCATCTCATATAGGGGAACCCACAGAGGTCCCAAAGGTTATCACTATAGTGAAGGAATCCATCCTGGTATCATAGATCAAAATTGGTCTCCTGAGCTAACACCGAATACATAGAGGTCATACAACCCATTTGCATCATCATCATCATCTCATAGACTCAGAAAACTCTAGGGTGTGCCACATGGGAAACAATATCAATATGTGGATCAATGTCCATCTCTATGTATATGGTCACTCAGTAAATGTAAAATCACCCCAGCCCTTGTCCACTCGGCCTCTCGTTAATCAAACGAGGATAAGAACGTTTTAAGGGTCCTTAATCCTACAAGGAAAACCTATTAGATGTGTCACCACATCCTCTTGGAGGTGTCTATAATTATAGGTATCATACCAGTTTCTTCCTCATCCATCGGTAATTGAGGTTTCATGCTAGTTAACATGGTATGATGTGGTCCAGTGACCTTGTATATCTATCATTAGGTACTCACACATGTTTAACAATAAAATTAAAAAATAAACTGTTTAAATTATATAAAACAATTTCATAATAATAAGGACACCTCCACATGGGTGAGTCTATAGACACACACATGAATATGTATTATATACATAAAAAAATAGGGATTGTACATGGACAACCAAACTCAAAATGAAACCATATCCATCCTAAAATTCCTGGTCAAATAGATTTTCCAATTCTCTTCAAGACCCATACCAGCCCATTCAAGCTCAATAAACAACCTCCAATAGACAAGATTCCATAAACTGCATCAAAAATCATTTAATTAAATTAAATAAAATCATATATAACTAGATAAACAATTAAATTTATTGACTAATTGAATTAAATTGGAATATAATCTAATAAATCATTTGAAGGCCTTACCACACCATAACCACAACCAAACATATGCCAATGACTTTTGGCATGACACCAAACTTAATGCGGGAAAAGTACCTAACACATATCTCTAATTCTATAAAAACTTCATTTACATTATGAAAAACCCATGATAAATTGATACTAATACATACCTCCATCCAAATAGTGTGTGATGATGGGAAAAATTTATCTTGTATCATCCTCTATTAGGTATGAGTGAAAGCGTCATCTAATTGGCTAATTCAGTCAAATTTAAATTTATATTTCCTCCTAAATTTTCAATATTATTTGTACTGATTTGATATTACAAGCATAAATGAATTCATAAATCCATCATTGTATAATTAACCCATAAAAAGGAATTGAGTTTTAAAAATATTTATATTAAGTGTAATAATAATTCATACACCTAAACAATGTGGATGATATAATTAGATAATATACCTATTAATGAAATAGAATCATCTAATAGTTTTGATGAAAATGAAAAACATTTATAGTAACCTTGAATAGTTTTTTAAAACAAAAATAAATAAATATTTTTTTGTATTTTTATAAAATTGATTTTATAGAAATAAATTTTTAAAATTGTGGGAATAAAAATTAATCTTGAAAAACATAAAAACATATATTGGAATATTCTTTAATTAAGCTAATTATAAAGGTGGGACAATACATTCATATGAAAATTTAATAAATTATTTCCTCCAAATTTTTTTAATGAGTGTTAATGTTAAAAAATAATAGAATATATAGAAAATATGAAAAAAAATACTCTAAAGATTTCATAAACTCAAAGATAAGAAAAAATAACACAAATAAATATTTATAATATAAATAATGAAAGCCAAAAATCGTGATATTGAAAATTTTCATTGGGGATATGGTGTAGGTACCCTGGCCCCAGCCGCTCAAGGATGGTGGCTAATTTCATTACATTAGCATTCAATATGAGGAATAAAATCCCAAAGGACAGAATAGTTTAGTCTGCTTGGTAAACAAGTTACATGAATGATTCCCATATTAAATTTTAAAACAAAAATTACAATATAGTATTTTTCAAAAATAACTTTATTTTATATAGCATATCTTTGCATATCTATTATAGTAAAATTCAAGGAATCTTTAGGAAAGGAAAAAGATAAGGTTGAGGTCAAATGCTCGATAAGGGATTAGTACAACCAAAGTTATCATGAATATATATGCATAATCAATATGGATTTGTAAATAACGGAACACATGTGACATTTAAATAACATGACCACATGAATTGAAAATGCACAATAAATATGGTAGTGTAAATAACTAAAAAACATGCCATTTTATCAATAGACATAAAATAAAAGGTGTCTATATATAATATCATAGTTAAAATTTACTAGATAATATTAAATATTAATGAAAAAAATACTTAATTATCAGAAATCATGTTTCCCAGGCACATGACACCTCTACTGTCAAGATATTTCAAAAGGTGGTTTAACATACTACTATCAAGACCATTCAGATTAATGTTTAAAATGTAATGGTTAATGTCATGTAATGTTTGGTCAAACTGATTTCATATAATGAGACTACCGATTATTTTAAATGATTTAATTAAATGGCCCCAAGCCTATGTTTTTCATGTCCAAATCATTCCATATATTTCAAATAGTAGATTTGAATCATAAACAAGATATCTTTTTATGAAATATCTATATTTAGTAAAGGATATGGATTTATTGATATTTCACTAGTTAATAAAGTAAAAATTAAAGTATACACTATATTTAAAAGTTATATTCAATTTAAGAAACATTCATATCAAATATACAAGAATATGGTTATTTAAGTGAAAGATAATGTACATTGAAAATTTGAAACAAGGAAGTGATTATTTCTTTAAAAAGTTAACACTCACAAATTAAGTTGTGATTGTACAATGAGAAATACCCATTAGATTAAGAATAAAGAATTTTTTTCATTTATAATTGGAATACCCTAAAAACATATTCAAATACATTTTTTCAAATATCCTTTTCATTTATAAAACATTTTTAAAATCCCATTATTTGAAAATAACTTTTAAAAAAAATCTTTTAAAAGATACTCAAAAACAAAAAAGGAAGAATCAATGAAATTTAGTTCATAATAGCGTGTAATTATTTACATTTAACAAGATCTAAAATAACATTTTTTTCACTCTAAAATGGTTTGTAAGGTTATTTTTCTAGAAAATTTCCAGAAGATTCGTTTAACATTTTTTGTAAAATAAAAACATTAATTATGTTTAAAAATAATAATATTCCTCCAAAAATATTTTTTTAAACCCAAAATATTGGTGCAAATTCATTTGATAAATAATTTGGAAAATGTTAACCACATTTTTTAAAACATTATTAGAATTGTATTTTGGAATAAAATATATATCCCACAAAAGATATAAATTAATTAAGACTTTTTAAAAACATCTACGTACCAATGAGTATAAAATTTATATTATTACTAGGAGAATATTATGAATAAGTGGAGTATAAAAAATAATATTTTTATTAAGAAATAGTGTTGTGATTTCTTTCAACTAGTATGTATATATAATCAATCGCAATTAGAAAGAGATTCTGAAATAAACCAAAAAAATGATCATAACATTGATCTGATAATTAATCAATGAATAGATTATGTGTATCAACTGTAAATATATATTAAAATGTTTAAATACAACAAAATATAATCATAAGGAAATAAACACATAATATAATCATGACATAATCACTAAAGTTTATTTTTAACTTAATGTGTCAAAATTGAGTACATAAATCACTTACCACTTGGCAACATTTAATTCAAAATCCACTTAGATGAAACAATTCAAATTTAAATTTAATATTCCATGAATAATAAGGTATTCATGATATTATATATAAAATTTGAATTATATAAAACATTCAATATAAATTATGTTCATAACATTATAAAATATCTCAATGTAAAAAATTGAGATAAAATCCCTTACGTCACATTTTATTTTGGTGGAACATGATTTCAAATAATTTATAGCGGGTTTTAATCATATTAATAACTTATCCAAGAATCATATTGATATTTATAATATCATATAAAATCCCTTTAAAATATATTATCACCAATTCATTAATGATATTTGATTAATTTCATCGTTTCAGGTGCTAATTGCCTTGTTTTATCTTGTGTGTTCCATCTTGAATGATTTATTTATTTCCCATATTATATCGCTATATCGTGTCAAAAATATTATCATGAAATAATTATCAAATTTTTAAATCAATTTTACTTTTAAAACTAATAATGAAAAATGGATATGAAAAATGTTGTTTGTTACAATAATGGAGATAGTAGGTTGTACGTATGTGTGAGTGACATTTCCTTGTTTCACATATCATTTTGGAAAGGATATAAGTAATATTTTACATTTCAAAAATGATAAAAATCTAATTAATAACATATTATATACATATATATATCATTCATGTTGTGTGGTGATTAAATGATATTCGCACTACTTTGTGAAGGCAGTAGTCCACCCGTACATGAATGATATAATCATATTTATTTGTAAAAAATGACATATTATATTTTTAGAATGATGAATATTTCAAGAATACCATAATTATTTTATTCATGTAAACTATAATCATTAATATTATTCCTTATAGACATCCATATAAAGAATTGGTGAAAGTCAAATCACGTCACTTCATGAGGAGGTAGTCCACCACACACCTGAGAGACATTATCATGGCTCTTATGGAATTTAATATGATAAGTTATATATAGTATAATGACTCCATATTTATAAATATGTTATATATATATATTATATATAATTTATATCTTTCATAATACTCATCCTTGAGAGGTGTCAAATGAAAAACAAATGATATCAGTTCGGGAGGAGGTAGTCCACCGTACACCCGAATGAAGATTTCGTAACACATTTGATTGAATTTGTGAATATTTTAAGTAATTATTTTATTTTAAGAAAATAATAGTATATTTTGTATACATATTTTTTTATATCATAATATTTTATTTAATGTTTATGGCGGTAGAGAAAGATGTACTATAAAGACACTAATTGGAGAATAATAGATCTTCTCCGGATATATTTTTTGGTTTGTTAGAACTATTTAACAGGTTATATTTATTCCCATATTAAGAATTCTCGGATGCTATGATAGATGATGGAATTTTATTTGGGTAAGTCTTGGTTTAAATAATGTCGTTTGAAAGGGTGAATAAGGGGGGAGGGTGAGTTCCCTTTTATAGATGAGGAAGAGTGGAATTCTAGTAAATAATCAAAAGTATTCACTATTGGGAGGTATCCCAAACCTCATATTCCTTAAATGTTAAATATTAATGTAATTAAGGGTAAATTTGGTCAATAAAAAAAATCTACAATATAAAAACATATTCACTTTTTTATTTTTGTTTGTAACATCCAAGTTTCCCTACTTTTACCATTTTGGTTTTCCCTATGGTAACTTATTTTCTAACATAGGAAATTTATTAATTAAGACTAAATAAATCTGATATATAAGAGAAAATTTATAAATAATTATTTTAAATATTATATCTAATTTATAAAATAAAAATAAAGTGTATGTTCAAAATTAATTTTAACAGAAGCAAATGTAACGCGCAAAAATATTGCATTTACCCTAATTGTGCTAACATTGGTTTTTCTATTTAGGGATCTATATGTTCATTAAAAGATATTAATTGTTTCCTAAATAGAACATATTTTATATTTATTAATATATTTAAATATCTTAGTATAAGATTTTTTTTTTATTATTTTTAATTGAGTTAATAAATTATCATTTATTATAAAATAAATATAATGTCAATTTTAACATTATTTATTAAATTTCAATTTAAAAATATAAATACAATTATGTGATTTTAATATTTTATGTTAAAACCTATTTAATGTTCTTTATTAATATATAAAATTAATGTAAGAAAATAATTCATTCAATATATCTCACTATTAATATATTAAATTCAATTAATTTAGTAAATTATTAACTAAAAAATTACATTGTTTGAATTCCTTATACAATTTATGTAACTAAATTATCACTAAATATTATTTATAAATTAATATGATAAAAAATCATTTATCTTTCAAAATAATATGTATAACTGAACGAATGTTTTTTCCCTATCCCAATTCTTTATAGATATTAAAGGAAAAGAATGTTCATTTTTATCAATTTTTTTCTTAACATAATATATAGGTTAAATTCATGGAAAAGTGTCCCTCAAAATCATTAAAATTTATAAAAAGGAATAATAGTCTAAATAAGTAAATACAATAGGTTCTAGACAACTTTTGGGTCATTTTTAAACATTATGTTTTAAGTTTAACCATTAAGTAAACTTATTTTACCATAATCATTTAAATTAATTTTAACTATTTTCACCATGGATAAATTTTTATTTCACCTTATTAGGTAATATAATTTTCTTCTTCCAAATATGGACTCCATTTTTCTAAATTAAACTAGGAAAATTGGTAAATTTAATTTAAAAAAATCTTATTGATGTGATGAGAACACAAGGTTTTTTAAAGTGAAAATGTTCAAAAAATTACAATTTTTGATATCAAAATTAAATATGAAATTTATTACAATTATAGAAATTTTATTAATGGATATAAAATGTATATAATTTTACATTAAATCAAATTAATAATATAATTTTATATTTTAAAAAAGTTAAAAAAAATATATTTTTTAATTAAAATTCAGTATTTTTGACTATCCATCAAAAAATGAAACCTCTCATAAAAATCCCCAAAACCCACCTAAGATAATTTGGGAACTCCACTATAAAAAATATGTTCATTTTTTCTTATTAATTTCATTAAATTGTTAAAAATTACATTTAAATTATGTGTTCCAAGCATAATTAAACCGGATTTTTGAAAAAGAATTTATCTTTAAAAAAACATAATTTATTTTTTTAAATGATTATTATTTTATTACTAATCATTATATAATTAATATAAATGTGTAGACTATATATTCTCATATGTATGATAATTAAATTCTTTTCAGCCTTTCCAGTGGCTAAGTGATAACTATTATTGTAGCACCCTCCTAGATTCAATGTAAAGGTCCCCCGAGACGGTGGCCACAAGACCTCAAGTGTGCCTCCCCAAATGCTAGAGACTTCCGACTAGTATACATGGTTTAAATATGGGGAGATAATTACAATACTAATCAGAGTGGGGCACAACAATATATTCTAGTAATATTAAATAACAAAAGAAAAAACTATGACACCGGACCAGTAACCCACTACAGCATAGGTAGTATCAACAGACAAATGAAAACATAAGAGTAATAATAAAACATGTAATATAAATAAAAAGTAAGTTTAATCACAGTAAAAAAAATTGATGCATTTTATCATGTGTCTATACAAAAATTAGTATATAGGGAATCAAGTTATATAGTCAAATTCCACATGCTATACAAAATCCCAAAAGGCCAAAATCTACAACAAATAGAATCTTGAGAATTGTCTTAAACTTCTACCCCATACTCCATCCTATAATTATTAATCATGTATGGGAATCTGACTTCTCCCCTTTATCAATACCAGTAGTTATGTATTCTACTTGGCTACCAAAGGATTCCTGAGTAGCGTGTGTGATATAATCCCACCAGGCCACTACCAATAGTCTTTAGATCAATCCATCTCATGAAATATAAATTTAGAAGTGTGTAACTGATAAATAAATTTATCCCATAATACTAGGTAGTTTACATCTACCACTATGGAACACAACATAAGGATGAAAACTTCATTAAATCATAGGCTCAGGACATTACCCCTCAACATGCCCCTCACCCCCCAAAACCCTTACCACCCCACCACCAACAGTGGGGAATAAATTCATGGAATAATAAATAGATAAACTATAATGGGTTCCAATTGGACATAAATCCAATTATACTTACTTCAGCCTAAATCAGTGATTCTGAAACGATGAATCCTTCAGGAGAAAAGTGAATAGTGTAATATAAATAGATGGACTTTACCCATGCTTGTGATTTGGCTTGGAAAACACATCCCTATGATTATCATTACAATGATTCATTTTTCAATTTAATTCATTCTTTGAATTTAAATTGATGCACCCTAACCCAGTCCAAGGAATCCTGGATGGGACTGCAAGTATCACTCTTGGTGTAGTGCAATGACATCAATAACTAGCCTCTGAGTCCATACCTAGTATCATGCATAGGGGAGAGAGTATACCACAAGACATGTCATAACCATAGTTCTATCAATACCATCCACTGGGTGTACGCTGGGGACTTATGTAACTTTCATGGAGGTAAAATGGAATAATTATTAGAAATTACATCCTAAGAATAACTAGTGTCTCCTTAAGCATGTTTAAAAATAATTAAAATATTCTAATTAAGGCATTATGAGCCCATCAAGAACATTCTTCCCAACCTGTTCCTAAACCTCCACATGAAACTCAGAAAACATATACATCATCTAACAGTCACTTATGGCCTCCTAGATGACTTGCTTTTGAGCCTTCTAGATAAACTTATTAACCATGGAATCACCATTACAAGGTGTATAAGCCAGACCAATGTCAAACGAATGATGGTATGCATCCCTTCTGTACTTCCTTAGAGTCAAGTATTGCTATATCGATATTTATTTGAAACATTTATGTTTTCTTTAGACAAAAAACCACTCACCCAACAAGTAGTGACTCCAAAAACATAAGGCACGAACCATGACTTCTAATTTGAGGTTGTGCAAAGGATAATTATACTCATTAGGTGTTAGGTGGAGGGACCCACACTCTACAACCTGATCAACTGCATCAAAGCTTCTCCGATCATAATACCTGTAGACTCATAGAAAACAATACAGGTTCTTTCTAGATTAGGAAGAACTATGATCTGTAAAGAAGTCAACCTTCTCTTTAACTATTGAAAATATGTGTTATAAGATTCATTCCGGTCGAATTTATCGCCCTTATTTTTAAATCTCATAAGCATCACTGAAATATGTGAGAAATCATGTATGAATCCACTATAGTAGTTATATGGCCCTAAGAATCTATATACATTGAAGGCATTCTTTGGATCCTCTTAGGAAACAATGGTGTTTTCTTTCACTGGGAAAACAGATACACCTACCTCAGATATGATATAAACCATGAAGTGAACCACACCGATCCAAACGTGGTAGTTTATGATCGTTTCATATATTTGGTTCTCTCTCAGAATATTTATGATGATCTAAATATAGTCTTCATGGTTGTGCCTTGTGTGATAATACCTTAATATGTCATCCACAAATACCACCGCAAATAAATCAAAATATTGGTGAAAACCCGATTCATTGAAACCATAAAGACCGTTGGCACATTCATGAGACTATTTGGAATAACCAAATACTTATACAAGTCATATATATTTACGAAATTTATACATGGTATTTCTGATAGTAATAAAGGAACATGGTGATATCCTGACCTTAAGTCAATCTTAGAGATATAATTATCATCATGGAGCTTGATGATGAGGTAGTCTATATGGGGTAGTGGATACAAATTCTTTACAGAAAGAAATTTCTGTCGGTGGTAATCCATGAAAAATATAATGGTACCATGAAACTTATTAGGGAAAAGGACTGGTGAAACTAATGAAAATATGATGGGATAGATAAGACCATTTTCCTCTAGTTTTTCAAGACTCTTCTTGAGTTCTCAGAGATTTTTTGGTGTTATCCTATACGGAAGAATAAACACAATTGATGCACCAACAACAAGCTCAACATTGAACATGACATCCATCTGAAGAGGTAGTCTAGATAAATCATCAGTTAATGTCTATATAATGATCTACAGAAGGAGGTAATTCCAAAAACATCATTCCTTGATCACTCCTAAAGAGACTCTCCATCTGAGCTATCACTCCACTTAGCCTAGTAAGATTGGATACAGATCGACACTCTTGGATATCCCATTCACCATTATAGTTAAAAATGATTCCCTCGAGTGATGTGAATAACACCCAACAATGATAGAGATACACCTAGGCTCTATAAGACACAAGCCAGTCCATACCAAGAATGATGTTGAAGCTGATCATCATGAGGAAAATGATATTCCAAAAGAATTGATATCAACCTATATCAATGGGGAACTCCTTTCACATTCATATACTGACTTCTCAAACACATAAATTTGTTTCAAGAGTCATTATACTATAGTAATTTTGTATCACAATGACCATACATCCAACGAGTGTAGTAGATAGAAAATAGTCTGATGCACATAAATCATGTAAGTAAGATACTAATGTAGAGGCTACCAGAATAGTTCCTCTAATAATTGATGGACTTAGACTCTTCTCCTCAAATGTAGCTCCCAATTCTTAGATATGGCATGCACTGTGGCCCTATGATGATCCTCGAATAGCCTGAGTTGGTCCATTATGGTGAATTTGAAACTATGAGACTTGAATACCTCGGCCACGACCACCCTCTCATCCCAATAGACTAGTATAAGACGAAATCCTTTCCTAGAGATGATTATACCAACATACACTTTAATACAGCGATTGAATAGATCCCCATTCTCTTTGGACTTATGGAAATTATATTTAGAAATGTTGGAGGTGACCCATCTTGCTATAATATAGGAACTCAATTATGTTACTTATACATTAGTGATTTCTATGGTCTAGCATGCAACACTAACGACACACCGCCTTAATATTAGTCCATTCCACTTGGTTAGTACTACCCCTACATACACCCTCAGAACACTACTTCATTCCGGTGGATAAACACTACTATTCCATGAATCTGAACCTCCCCAGCTCACATTTCTATATTACCCCAAATTCGACTTAGTGATGAAGTCATGGTTCACTATCTACAAATGGTGGTCATATGAAATACATTCACCTGTAGGAATATGGCATATGCATGCCCATACTCAAATTTCCTCATAATAGTAATATTTTCATTGGATAATGTCAATTCAAAATGATATAATTCATTAAATCGAGTCAAATATTCAATCACTGACGTGTCACCTTACTAGAGGTGAATGAAATTTTCATCTTGGTCTATTCTAATAGATTAAGGAAACAAGTGGTAGAATAAGTATATCTGGAAGTCTTCCTAGGAAATACTATAATGTCGACCGGCCTGAGTAATGTTGTCCCACAAATTCTTGGTGGAGTCACATAACATGTTGGCAGTGAACTTTAGTATAATCTTTAGAAGAATATATATATTATTGAAGATTTAAAACATGGAATATATCTATGAATCGAAATCATGTGTTCCCCCATTCCCCGATAAGGTAAGAGGATACTTTTACTAGTACTCCAGTGTCAACTCATCTAAAGAACCGGGTAGGTTGAGAGAAACTATAAACAAAATGCATGAACCAAAACAAACAATCAAAAAAGTAGGCTTCGACACCCAGTGGAAGATCTATAGGAGGTGCCACAGACCCCTTATAAGAGGTAACGTAGGTGGAATAGGGCATAACACCTTTATATTACGCTCATCTCTACTCTATTGGTGTACAACATGAGGAAATTGTGTTGGAATAACATTACAATTTACAACATCACACCTCACATAGGATTTATAACAAATTGGGAAATAATTAATGAAATAAATGAAATATTACATCTTACCAATCAAACACACCCCTCTTTCTTCTCCTGGAGTCAGGTCTGGGTGATAATAACGAATCAGAGAAGTATCATAGGAAACACAACCTACTTCCCAATACTTTGTTGGGTTAGGTTCAAGGTCATGCACAACCTGACCAAACTTATGGTGTATGTAAGGTAAAAGGAATAGTATAGAGGAAAAAACCATTTACATTTATTTTTTAATCCTATCTAGAAATTACATTTGTATTTTAATTCTTTATTTTACATAATTACATTAATAATTATTTAGAAGGAAACAATATAACCCTGTTAATTCTATCAAAAATTTCTGAATTTATAAGGTCCCATACTCTTTATAAATTGAATTTCAGGTGACAAGTGTCTATATATTGGCCTTATCATCTAGTACTAGGATAAAACCTCTCATATTTGGAGATTTTATTGATTGAATTCCATTACAAATTTAGAAGTACTCACCTATTAATTTCTCTCAGTATTTATCAATCAAACCAAAAAAAATTCATAATTGATTAATTAACATATCACTATCTATCTATGATAAAAAAACAATTACATTGACGCAGGTATATAAATTGAACAAATTATATCATGCTACAAGATAAACTGGTACACAGAAGGTTATTAAAAAAGGCACATACATCAATCACATGAAAAATAGGAAATTCACATTGATAAGTATATATGGTATGACATAATTCATGACATTAAAATTATAGACTATCATGTATGATTCATGTCCTTTGCATTAACTCATACCATCATGCCAAGGTAAACGATTTCTCATCAAAATAATAATATTGTCAAGCAATTCTGTCACCCAACAATGTAATCTAATCAACTATAATAGCCCAACCAATAATATCATTTACACATCCTAGGTAATTTGGGATTCCCATGTACTTGAGTTAGCTACTTTGAGGGAAATTCTCATTCCCAAATAATAAAATCAATGTCTCATATCGAAATCCAAATAGTATGAAAAAAGGAAAAGAACATTGATACCACTTTCTAGAAACCTACCCCAAATGCACTTAATGGTTGCACGAGATGGTGACCACAAGACCTCAAGCACCCTTACCCAAATTCTATATGCTACCAACTAACAAGGAGGTCTTAGGGTGTGTCAATGTTGATACTATGTACTCATTTATCATGTTGGAGCACAAAAATATATATAATGAATAAGATAAAATAGAATAAGACACTTTGATGTTGGACTAATAACCAAACCTAGCAGAAGCAGTATCAATAAACATATATTAGAAAATCATTAATAATAAAACATGTAAGAAAAATAAACAATAAGATGAAGCTAAATAATTAATATATACAAATGATGATGATGATTAAGTATCTATAAAAATGATCATGTAAGGAAATGGGTGATACATGCATATACCACATGCTATAGTAAATACCAAATGGCATAAAAATTGGTATAACAATAATCTTGAGAATAGACTCAGTCCTCTACCACTATACTCCATCCAAGAATTAAAAATCAAGCATCAAAATCTAGAGGATTCCCTTTATCAATACCTGCAGTCATGATGTCTATATGGATACCAAAGATGGACCAATCGTGGTTTAAGATATAATCCTACCATGCCACCACCATTGGTGTTTAGATAAATCCATATCATGAAATATAAAATGAGCAGTATTCCATTAATAAATAAATGCAAAAAAAATAAATAGATATATCATAATAAGTTCTAATAGGACACCCATCCAATTGTACCCACTTTTTCCTAGGTCGGTGAGTCAAATACAAGGAATAACAAATGAGAAAATTTATTAGTATAATATATGTTTTTAAAGATAGGTTTTACCCAATATTGTGATTTTTCTTGGAGGGAATGCCCCCTAAGTATCCAATTCCAATGATCCATTTCTTAATTTATGTCACTCTTTGTATTAAATATATATACATGAATCCCTTCCATGGAGACCGAATGGGTCCCCATGTATTTTTCCAAGTATGGAGTGATAAATGAAATAACTAACCTCAAATCCCAACCTTGGTATCACACATAGGGGCCTCGATCTCTCTCACATCTTGGTACAACCATCATACCATTGGGCCCATCCACAATGTCCCCCCTACGTAATCGATGTCACTCATCTGGAGGTAAAAAATGAGTAATGCTCAGATAAACCATCCAATGAATAACTGTTCTATCCCATATAGTGTTTACAGATAATTAACATATTATAACTAAGGAATGATGATCCCATACAAAGGTTACTTAATTTAGAGCCCATTATATCACCCACAACTGAAAATAAATGCATGATTTTGTAAGAAAACCCATACAACATGTAATGAAAGAATTTATAACATGAAATAAAAGTTGATCATGGAATTGAATTACAAAATTCATTATTGGAATATGGAATAAGGCACATGTAATAACCACTTACCCAAATCATTTTGTTCATCAACTCAATTTATGACATATAGTAAAGGGTCTTAGCACATGGCTCAACATTTAGATCAAAAAAATTTATTATTTCAATGCATTAATTAAAATTAAACACACCTCAAGTGGTCTTTATCAAATTTAGAACAAAGTAAATTAATCCTCAATGTTGGAACACACCCATTAGGGTGACATAGTCTGGGCTATCAACCTAAGGTTTCTATTCTCCACTAGAAAGGGCAACATTTGGAAATGTAAGGATTTAAAAAAATATTATTTAAAAACTAAGAGAAGTCAACATAGGGGTTCAGATTAATGAAGAAATGCATGATACATGGTGAAAAAAAACAAGTGATAAGAAATTTGACCACCTACTATAACGATATAGTTTTTCCCTTATCCAGTGCCAACCTTTGATTTGAGCTATAATGGATGGTGTTAGAGAAATCATCAAATACCCAAAAATAGGGAAAACGAGATTTAACCTAAATAACACAATATAGGATGAGAAAATATAGAAATACGAGGGAGATGACCGAAGAGCCTAATTTTAGATTTTTGATGGAGACTACAATGAGATATTTGAATTCCATGTAGAGGAGTTCTCTCAAAACCTAAGATAGGAGGAGGATGAGTCTTTATAGTAGATGGATTTTCTAGTCCAGTGAAAAAATAGGATGAAGAAGGTTTTTTTTTAAACAAATCATGGGAAACTTTGGAAATTAAAAACCCTGGATGGGGACATGGGTTGGTCGCACGACTGGCCAAACCGAGCACCAATAGTGTTCCATGTTCCACTCCAAGGTGTACCCCACAAGGGATTAACACACAGTTTGGAAAACCGTGCACTAGCCATGTAGAGGAAAAAAGTCTATGGGGTCTACAAAACCACATGTTCGTTCTCCCCTTTCTACACATTTACAGAGAAACCCTATGACAATATTTTCACCTCTTCCTCGCAACCTCACAGTTAGGGACACCATGAGGGCTGGGTGGTCAGGTTTCTCCTAACCATGAGGCCTATTCTATTTCTTCAAAATATGGGGCTATAGGCTATGAAAAATCCCTAGAAAACATCATGATCTACATGACTCCATTATGAATCATTATTATAGCAAAAATTGTGTTTTTTAACAAAAAAATAAATAGTCCATACCTATTATAGAATCCATGACATTATAATCATATTAAATAATAAAATTAATCATATATTATTATTCGAAAAAACTCATTCTTATATATAACAAATTATATCTAAGAAACAAATGTTTACATGTCATGAAAGATAAGCATAATATTGTGTGTAAAAATAGACAAACTCAATGGTTTGTGTCACATATTCTATTGAATAAAATGTTTTTGTTTTAGAATATAATAGTGTTACATTCAGCGAACATTAAATGTATTGTGTCTTCACAATTTAAACATGATCTTGGTAATCAAGTGTTTGAAATTTAGAAATTATTTTATAGAAAAACCAAACATCGTAAAAGGGATTATAAAATTCCATCTTAATAAGAGAGAATGACATTGACAATGTTCAAATGGAATAAAAACATAACTAGGTTTTAGATTAGAAGAACATTGGTGGGAAAGGAAAACATGAACATGGATTTGAAAACCAACTCCCAAATAATAATGGGGATTGATAGAGAAAATTTATCATAGGGAAGTGTGTGATACATAGGTGGTTAATAACCACATCACCATAATCCAAATATGCATGAAAAAGTTCTTTAATATCATTAGAAATAATGGGAATATGATAAAATTTTATTTGAAGATCATTTTTTATAATGTTGCTATACTTTCACTAGAATATATACGTACAAGATTTCATTATATTTTATTAATATATTATTATACTTTTATTATTCCTTAAAAATTTCCACTTCAACACTTAATATATGAAACAAATTTCCAGAATTTAATTTTTATTACTAAAACTATAAAATTCACATTTAACATACTATTAGATCCATAAAGAGTGAAAATTATTTCTCTCTATATCTAACATTTTTCGAAACCAATATGTTATTCAAAAGAAATGAAATATAATAAATCAATCTTTAAACATTTTAATTAACTCTTTTGGTTCATAATTAATATTTATTCATAAAAATGTTTAACTAAAAAACAAAAATAATAACCAGGACATTATGTAGGCAAGTAGAAGGCACATAACCAATATCACTCTACGGTCATGGGTTAAATCCCCACCACCTTTTCAGATGTAAAGATTTTTCACCCTTCATGGGGGTTGTCCTTTTTATAAACAATGTAATATAATTCCAATAATTATTCCAAAAATATATGATGGAAATCCCTAAAAAAATCAATAAACAACCTTTTTACTTAGGTTTTCAGTACAAATAATTTTTTTTACAGATTCTAATAGTCAAATTATAGTATTGTTACAATTTAATTAATGATACTATCAACCATAATTGTTTATAATATCATTAAACTTATTTCTATAAAATTTTAATGAAATATTCCATAAAATAATTACTAAAATAACATATTCTTACAAAAACAATTCCCCCAAAATATCATTAATCATGGTTGAATCACATAACATAATACCCAAAAAAGGGTGTTTAATACTTTGATATTCTGATCAATATTAAACCAATACAACTCTGATGGTATCCATAAATCATAAGTTTATGAAGACATATATTCTTCTAAAATATAACACAATACTTAGATGTTTTATAATTCCTATAACAAAAATAACATTTGTAAAATTTATTATACAATTTATTTATTGAATCCCTATACATAAATATTTCATCCATTTTACTTCCACATAGGTCCTTCATAGTCTAGGATTTATCCTTTTTCATTCATTTCCATTATCTATTCATATCCATTATAATTTTTTAAATAAAAACATGAATTATCCTATGCATATCCCCTAGAGTGTCAATGTAGGTGTGTAGTATGGACCGTTTTCAGGGACTGAGTAATTCTAGTTTCATGTTCAATGTAACTTTTTTAGAGTTATTACTCCTAGGTACTTATATTCTATAACCTTTTCCACTTTTACTATCCCAATATGGATGTATTTTTAGAAAAAACAACAAGATCTCTATCTTACTAAAACATTAAGATTTTCTTCTATACTTATCCTAAAAATGTTTCTTGGGTTATGTTCCCTTAATTTATGTTTTCTGAAATCTAGTTTCCAATAATTATACTAAACTTAGTACAATACCTACTGTAGTGACCCTGACCCTAGTAGACCAGATATATGGTTTTCTACCATTACATTATTTTAATATATGAGGAATCACATACCAAAGGATCAGGTAATTTAGTAGTATTTTTAAACTATATACTTACATGATTCAAAAATTAAATTTTAATACACAAATAAGAAAATATTTTTTTAGAATAGAATTATTCCATATAAGATATCTATGAATATTTGTTATAGTTAAAACCATTAAGTCCTAATTAATAGAAAAAAATAAGGGTGAGCTGAAATTCTCCGTAAGTATTATGTATATTGGAAGCTATAATGAATCAAAAATAATAATGAATATATAAAGGTAAATAATTAAACAAACAATACTTTTAAATAATATGACCTCATGGATGGAGAATACATAATAAATACAGATTGGTAAATAACTAAAAACGCATTCCATTTAATCAATTAATTGAAAATGAAATGCACCTAGAGATAATATGGTAGTAATAATATCATTGATAATAATAACACCTAATGTATGAAATTCATAATTATAGGATGTCATATTTCCCAAGAACATGATAATATTATTGTCAAGACCTTTTACGAGACAGTTAAGCATAATACTGTTAAGACCTTCCAAAAGATAGTTTAAAACATAAAAGTTACAACGATGCTGGGTGTTTACTACTAATTTTATCTCATGAGACTACCGATGCATTTAGGGGATTGATTTAAATGGTCCTAAACCTGTTTATTTCATTTCGAAACCTTTCATTATATGTTGAATAATCCATTTACTTCATAAACAATGTGCCTTATCAATAATTATCCATATCGAGTAAACCATATATGTTTATTAATATTTTTCTAGTTAATAATATAACTATAAATGTAAATTGTTTATGTAAAAATGTTATATGGTTTATGAAATCATCTTATCCAATATATAATAATAAATATATTCAATTGAAAAGTGATGTACTATGATTTTTTACAATGATGTCATTATTTCAAGATAATTTATCAATCATAAAAAAGTGATATTTTACAATAACATTTACCCATTGGAGTAATAATTAATGGAGGTGTTTCTATTTATGAATAGAAAACCCATAAAAATAACTTCAAAATTGTTATTGAGGAAAATATATCTACTATTTTAAAAAAAATGAAAATACTTTTTTTGAAATTTTTTAAAAAAGTTTTCCATTAAAAATAAATTCATAAATGTGAAAAGGTAGTTTCAATGATTTGATGCTCATGATGGAGGATAATTCGTTAAATACATTAAAAACTATAATAAGTATTCATTTTTATAAGAAAAATTTTATAAAATTTCTTTATTCAGAAAAAAAACTATAAGATTCCTTTCACATTTTTAGTAAAATAAAAAGGGAAATTAATTTGAAAAAGACATAATATTACATTGAATTTTTTCAAAGAGTAAAAATGGGTGAAAATACCATTGATAACTAATTTATAAATGGAAAAAAAATATTGTTTTATTGTTTCTAGAAAACATGGTTTTAGATGAAAACATATTTCCCACCGAAGAGAGTCATGAAATAAAACTTTTTAAAAACATTTTAAAAAATATTTTAAGTTCCAAAGGGTGAACAAATAGTATTATTACATTAAAAAATCATAAATAATCATATAAGAATAAAATGAAATGGGTTTATTATAAAATATTAATGAAATTTCCTTCAAATTATATCCAAGAATAATTAATCTCAATTAGAATGATATTATGATGTAAACTATTAAAATGATTATGAAATTGATTTGAGAATTAATCAATAAATATATTATATCTATAAATAGTAAATCCACACAACTAAAGTGGAAATAAAACATAATATAATAAATACTCATTACACAAATAATCTTTGAATTAAATAATCAACTAAGTAAAAGTTTAACCCATTGAGTGGATAATGAGTTAAGAAATCACTTACCACTTGGTAAATTTTATATCAAATCCCCTTAGATGAAATAATTAAAATTTAAACATAAAATATCATGAATAATGAATTATTATTTATATTTCATGTCAAATAGAATTTATATAATACATATAAAGTAAATTATGTTCCTAACATTACAATACGCTATAGTGAAAATAAATTGAAATGAAATCCATTACCTCATGTGTCCATTCGGTGGAACATTTTTTACTCTAATTTATAGTTGATCTATAAATTTTATTAAATTATAAAACAAAAATATTAATAGTAAAAATATCATATATGATCCTTTTATATTATCTTATCACCCAATGGTTAATGATATTTCAATATTTTCATTATTTCTGGTGTTAATTGCCTTCTTTTCTCATGTGTTCATCATCACGAAAGATCTAGTTCCTGAGAATATTATATATTAATATTATATACATATAAAAATGGTAATTATCATATTTTAAAATCAATTATACTTTTCAAATCAATAATTAATGATGGTTTTGAAAAATAAAGTACATTACAAACCTGAATATAGTAGGCCACATATACACATGAGTAACATTTCCATATTTCACCGATCGTTAAGGAAAGGAGGTAAGAGATATTTTATCTGTAAATAATGATTAAAAAAATCAATAACATATTATATAATTATATATATCATTAATTTGGTTTTGTGATGGAAATTGAGTCACATCGCTTCGTGAAGGTTGTAGTATGAACGATGTTATCATTTTTATAAGTAAAAATTAAAATGAAACAATATACATTAAGATTTATTAATATGAAATTAATATAATAATTACTTATTTTAAATCACATATAATAATAAAAAGTATTCTTTATCACATTTCATTTTATGTTTTAGTGACATACGAATCACATCACTTCACGAGGTGGTAATCCACTGTACACATGAGAAAGAATAGTGTTTCTCCAATGGAACTAAAATAAATAATATATATATGGTCTAATTAATGATAAGGTATAATAGTTATATAAATATATATATATATATATATATTATCATTTATATCCATGATAATGCCCAATATTGATAGTTGGTAATGGAAAAATGAAGGACATTTGTTTATGAGGCGGTTGTCCTCCATACACACAAACAATGATTTCAAAACCCAATTGATGGAATTGGATATGGTTTTAAGTCATGAAAATATTATAAAAACACAAAAGTATATAAAATTGAGGAAATAAGTTAAATAATTACACTAGTGGGAGAATATTACCTTTTATTTGGATATCTATCATTGATTTTCACTAAACTCTTCCTAGATTATATTAATGACAAAAATAACAATAATAGGATGTGAGGATGGATCTTTGGATTTTAATTTTCTATGTATTGGGTAAAACAACTAGTATTGAATTTGTAAGTATGGGGGTGTGTGAGTTCCCCTTTATAGTTGAGGAGGAGATATATTCTTGGAAAACTCAAAAGTATTCGCTATTGGGAGGTCTCTCTTAGGTCATGTTCCAATTTTTTTATTAATAATGGATGGTATTGTTTATTTGGTCAATACACAACAACATTATATCAAACAATTTTTTTAATCATTTTGTTCCTTAACATCTGTGGTTCCTTACTTTTACCATTTTTAGTTTTCACTAAGGTAAAACATTTTCTAACCAAGCTATTTTATCAATTAAAATTAAATTAAAGTGAGAAATAACAAAAAATTATATACCCACTGATTATAAATATGAAATATGATTTATAAAACATAAATCCAATTTTTCTAATAAATTAATTTTAACAATTGAGAATTTAATGCTCAAAAAAACAACTTTAACACTAAATGCACAAACAATGTTTTAACTATTTATGGGTCAATATGATCATTATAAAAGATAAATTTGTAATTAAATTTATAATATTTGATAATTATAAACAATTTCATATAAATTTGAAGAAGATAATACTATTATTAATTTTAAACCATTTAATAAAATATCATTTGTTGTAAAATAACATTAATGTAAATTTTGATATTATTTAAACAATTTTAATTTAAATATATCAATTAAACAATATAATTTAAATATATTTAGTTCAATCCTATGTAACATGATTTATTTATCTAAAAAATCAATTTATTATAATAATTCATTCAATTTACCTCACTTTTAATATTTTTAGTTTCTTTTATTTAAGTGAATTATTAATTAAATAATTATTGTGTTGGAATTTGTTAATAATTTTATATACCTAATTCATCTCTAAACATTAAAGATAAAATATTATGAAAAAAAAAATCATTTAAATTTGAAAAGAATTTTTATAAATTAACTAATGTTTCTTTATTCCCTACACTAAAGGTTTATATATACAAAGTAGGGAAAGTTTATTTTTCCCCTTTTCTATAAATAACTCATTATATAGGCCCATTTCATCGAAAAATTCCCAAAAAATCATAAAAAAGGAAAAATAAATAAGGTTTAAAATAAGAATATAAAATGAATGATATGAAATGTTTTTGTTCATTCTTACTCCTTATATTTTTTGTTCAACCACAATGTAAACTCATTTTTTCCTTAATCACTATAAATTATTTTATCTATTTTCACTAATAATTATGGAAAAACCTAAATTTACCATATTATGTAATATTAATTATTATGATTCCAAATATTTAATCAATTTTTCTAAATTCAACTCACAGAAGTATCATATCATAATTTTAAATTTTTCCTATAGATGCGATGAGAACACCTATTTTACGTGTGAAAATCTTAAAAAATATTTCAATATTTTTATATCAAAATACAAATAAAATTTTTTTCCAATGACTTAAATTTGATTAATTAATAGAAAATATATTTAATTTTACTTTATAAATAATTAAAAATATAACTTTATTATAACAAATTTTATTAATGAAAAGGTTGCTTTCAATTAAAATTATTATTTGTTACTAGTCATAAAAAAATGAAACTTTTCATATAAATACCAAAAATTCAACCTAAAATAATTTTTTATTATTATTTACAAAATAAAGTTTATTTTTCTTATAAATTTCATAAAAGAGGAAAAATTAATTTTGAATTTTCTATTCCAAGGATAATTAAACGATCTTTGGGAAAAAATACTATTTTTCAAGAATTATGTATTTTTCTTTCAAATGATTATTATTTCATTACTAATAAATATATAATTAATAAAATTTTATAAATTATATATTTTCATAAGTATGTTAATCTAATTCTTACCCAATATTTCAATGTCCAGGTGATAATTGTCATATTAAATAGTAATATTAATAGTATGTTGTTGTTTAGTAAAACTCAGTCTTGCCTGTAATAAAAGTTATCAAAGAAACTCATTTTTCGTGTAAAAAAAGAAAGAATTAGTGTTCTGTGTAATATATGAGAAAATAAATGTTTTATTCCACATTACATATTTAAAAAAAATATTATATTTTAGTTTCAAGGTGTTTTATAAGGATTATCAACATAGAAGTAGAGAAAATCATGATTAAACATTATATCTTCCATTTAGTTGATTTTTGAACCTATGAGAAGTGAAATGACAGGGATACAAGAAGACCCAAAAAAAATTGAATATAGAAAAATATATGGTTTTATGGAGAAAAATAATAAATAATATCCCATAATCTAAATTTATTTTAAAAATCTTCAATTATAATGTGCGATTGTATAATAAATTGTTACATTTTTTTAAAAAAATCTCTTCAAGTGACCTATATAATATAAAATGATATGGAAAATAAAAAACCATGATTAATGATAGAATTTTGATAAAATATTTTAAATATGTAGTTTATAATGCACATAAATTTTAATATTTGTTTAATATGAAACATGCCTTAAAGAAGGCAATTTGAGATGAAAAAACCTTACATTATATTTTCACATAGTATTATATTCTCAAAATCCATGTATAATAGTTTTATTTTTAATATTCATATGAATAAGAACATTGATAATTTTTATTTTACAAAAAACCATTCATTTATACTTTTTTATTTCCCATATATAAAAACATTTAATGTTAAAATTACTATTTTAGTGTTAATTTTTCAATTTCCCAAACATGCTTCAGTATTTTAGTTCTAGTTTATTAACCTATATCATGGGATAATCACCTCCATAAATTTAAAATTGATTTAATATATGTGTTTTATATTTTTTTATATTCTAATGGTCATTTCACGTATCTTATAGTGATGGTCATTATAGAACTCTTAAAAGTTCCCTTTTAGAGTCTTTCAGTTAAAAAATAGATTTATTTAAATTGTGAATATAATTTTATATATTAACATAAAGTAATTAAGAAAAAATATATTACTAATCAATATTATATCTTATTAGAATAATTTTTTTCCCAAATAATTAATTATGTATATGGTACAACATCAATGACATTAGTCATAAAACTAACAAAAATAAGAACACATTAAAAGAATTTATAAAGTAAGAACATGATTTTTTATTGTAATATTGTCACAAGTATTGGATCTATTTTTGAAAAAAAACATTTTTTATGAAATAAATAATATTTTATAATAAATGGATAATGAATATATAGATGAATGATTAAGGAGATGACAACACTTACATCAAATACTTGAATATTGTTTTAGGGGCCAATGAGCCCGTACCCGAGTGGTAAGGGCTCCAACTTAGCATCCAAGAGACCCGAGTTCAAAACCGGGTTGAGGAGAATTTCCAGGTTACTATAGCAGTAATGTAGCAGTTACTATCCGGCATTGTAGCATCTGGAACTATTGACCCGATTTCTGCCTTCGTGCCACCGGCTTGGGCCTATGGATCTCCAGGGCCTTTGGGTCATCAATGACCTTCGGTCCACAGGGCCTTCAGGTCATGTAGACCATGGTGTATCCTAGTTCACACAGAACAGGCCGTAGAAGATGATCAGAGTAATAGGAGTAGAAACCACCAGATGCAGAGATAACCAGATTGGAAGAATGAGAGAATATGGCAGTTGTCATCAGGACCAGGCACCGTGCAGCTTTGTACGGGGCAATGTTAGCTGGACAGAAATACAAGGTGGGGAGCTATGTGATCAATGATGTAGAATTCATAGGAGAGGAAGTTCAAGGGTGCTGGGCTTACGGGTCATGTATTGGGCATGGTATGCCTCTGGGCCTTCAGGACATGTATTGCGGTTTTGTCGGGCCTTGTACCTTGGGCCTACGGGTCATGTACGTGTTCCACTTCAACCCTAAAAAGGAGGATTATCCATAATAAAATAAAAAAGAAGGCCTTCGGTCCATTCAGGTGAATATTATTTTAGGGAGCCTCTTGGAGATGAGGGATTTGGGACTCCTTATTATGACTAAAGGTTTATAAACAAGAGTGAGGATAGTTAGGGATAAAATATATTCAAATATTTATGATACATTAAAAGTGATTTTTTTTGGATGAGGTTGGTATATGAGAGATCCTTTTGTAGGCGAGATTAAGTGGCATTTTTATAAATACTCAATAGTTAATACATGATGTTTCCATTTTAAAAATGAATGTGAATGGAAGTTAAAAAAATATATGGGATGATTATAGGATGATAATTAACTCTTACATATATTTACTGACAATATTTTAAAATTTTATAATTCTTTATTCTTCATTTAATCACATTTACTATATTTTATCCATTGTTGAAGTGAAATACTATTACATTGGTAATTTATTGTAATACCTAAAAATTAAATTAAACTTATTAAATATTTTCTATATATTTATTTCAAATTTGAAATAATTTATTTTTATAAGATATTTTCAATTAATATTTGTTTTTCAAAATAATACATGTATAACCAAAAAAATAAATTCTTAGAAAAATATATTTGTGTATAGAAATAGATTTATTATTATTATATTAAATATATTATTCATTTGATGAATTGAAATTTTTAGGATTTATATTTATATACAAAAAAATCTTTTAAATGAATTATTTAGAAGTGTCCAGTTTAATTATTAATATAAAAATACCAAAAATAATGAAATAGGTTTACCTCGAGATTATCTCTTTTAAAATTAAATAAATTTAATAATATACCATTATTTATCATCTAGGTGATTAATTTTTTCAATCCATATATAATAGATTCATTTGAATACATCATGGAACTTTATAGAAATAATACATAAGGAATAATAATACCTATTGTTATAATAAAATATTATTATATTTTTTATTTCTTCCTAGAATTATTTATGAAATCTGAAATATAAGTTTTTTTACATAAAATTTCATAAATTCAAATTAACTATTGGATAATGTTGTATCAAATTAATTTATATCTTATCTCTATATATTTTAAATGGATATTTTTTCTAATATATTATGTCTAGTGGAAATATATATAATGATTATATTAGAATCCCTTATGTAATCACATATGAATCATTTAAATTCATGCATCTTATTTGTTTAGTCCTCTCTCAAAATTTCTTTTGTATTTCAAATAGTTTTCCATTATTCTATTTTTTAATCAATGTTATGGTCTTCAATACAAACCATGAGTACAATGATTTAATTTTTTTGGTATTTTTATTTACACGAGGATTTATTCGTCTTCTATTTTTATTAATTATGCTTCGTATAGTATTATCATAATTTATTAATATTTATCTCTTACTATAACATATTTTATCAATAAAATACATCTTTTTATATTATTTTTCATATTTTTTCAGGATTAATATATTGACTATGCAGACATAACTTTTTCATAAATGACCATTACATCATTTTTATAATAAATAATATAATTTTTATTCATTCTAGATTCAATTTTCTTGGTATATTGGGAAAATTATGTTCATATATAACATGTACATAATTAAAAATTAACATTATTTAAATATTTCTTATTAATCCTTCTAAAATACACCATGACCTCCATAGTACATTTATTCACTCGAGTATATACATCAATACAATTGGTGTGACAATATCCAAGTAAAGGGGGAATAACATATAAGGAATATGAAACAATAATCAATAGTACTTGGGTTAGAATAATAATAATAATTATATCATAATCATGGGATCATTATTATAATAATTATGTAATCATTTTTAAAATTCATAGAATGTGTAATACGAATAATAATGAGACAAAATAATATTTATTGTCAAATACTAATCATATTGGAAAATAAATATAGCATTATGTTTATGTGTAATATATATGTATCAATTGTAAAATAATAATTTTACATAATTATATAATCATGTTAAAACATAATAAAAATAGTATCATGATATATATGACAACAAACAATTCATTTTAATAATATATAATTTTATGCCCACCTGTCACATCAAAAAATGCACATAATCACACATGCCACATAGAAATATAACATATAACAATTCTAGTCATTTGATAATCCAATAGAACAAGTTTTATAAAGACTTAATACATCATAAATTATCAAATAATATATGGGTTCCCAAAATAATAATGCAAAAACTATTTTGGAAAAAATGATTATTGTTATTTAAAGAAGAAATAACTCCCGAGGAGGCAAAAAATATTTTGAATTGTTTTTTGAAAAATCATTGTAGTTTTTCTTAGAAATAATTTTAATAAGTTTGAAACATGTATATACCCTCTTGGAATATTAAAATATTAGTGAAAATACGTTTTAAGTCATTATTTCAATGTAAATATGGAAAATAAATTTAAAGAGGAGAAAACCCAAAAAATTATGAGTTGGGTCCGAGAATCCCCTTTACATAAATCCAAATACATGTCACCACATTTACTCATCATGTATAATTAAATTTTTTAAAACATGAAATAACAAGGGAACTACAATTATTTATTTCAATATTAGTCCATTATAATTATTAGATTCTATTTTATAATACTCATGGTTAAATGTGAATTGTTTTTATGTCATGTTTCATCAAATTATTTCATCTTGTATCGATTTCACTATTTTTTCAATGCCATTTCTAAATAATTAATATTAATTCCAAATAATAATATTATGTAATTAAATATTAATATATTTTATATAATTCATACGGAGCATCCATGAATGTGGTGATAATTAGAGAGTTGGAAATGTACTCATTTAATGTTTACCAACCATTTAAGGGACATTGTCAAAAAAAGAGGAATTGAAGTATGAAAAATAATATGTCATCAATATAATAATTACAGTAGGTTAACAAAATTAATAAAATATTTAAATACCAATTCAGTAATTTTAAAGGTTTGAGGTTGAATGGAATAGAAAAAAATGGATATGAAATGGAAAAAACAAAACAATTTAATGAATCCTTAACCCCTTATCATTGTTACATTTTATATGTGGCTCTAAACTCCTTGTGCGATAGAATTTTTGTGACTCTAGAACATCCCAAATATTTATAATAGTATTATGTTACATAAATCGGTTATATTATTGTATTTGATTGGTGATTGGTAACTAGTTTTCCAATGGTAGGTAGATGGGGTATTCATTTATGTGTAGTGGTGTTAGTTTGAGTTAAAATATTTTTTCTAAAAAATTATTTACGTGGTAAAAAATGTAATAGTGAAAATCATTATAAATTGATTAAAATTTAAATAAAATAAAATGATTTTAGGTCTTTTAAATAATTTAAATACAAAATTAATTAGTTTATTAAATGTAAACTGGTAAATGAAAAAATAGTATTTTAATTGAATACATTATCACTTTAGACATTAGAAAAAAATAGGATTTAAATTGTAATTTAATGAATTATTTAAATTATGAACCAATTTTTTGGTTGATAAAAACATTATAGAATTTATTAGATCGTTATTACATGTTCTGTGATGCAATTAAGATAGACATGTTTTTCAAAAATCGTATTATAACAATTGACATAATAAATGATTTCATTTAGAAAATGTACAAAAAAAATAAAAATTGTAAAATTACTACGTAATAAATCGTAACATTAAATTTATTTTATTAAAATAAATTTATAACATAGGTTATTTGAATTATTAACTTTAAAATTATTATTTTTATGAAAATTTTTTTAAATTTTTTTTAAAGTATTTATAACATTTTGAGTTTTTAGTATTGATATTTTTTATATTATTATAATATTAATATTTCAATTAGTCAATAATGGTTAATTTTATTTATATGAAATCTTAGTATTTTGAGTTCAATTTACTATTCCAACACTCCAGATATTATTCTTAATGAGAGTGTTAATATACATAATTGTCAGTATACATTTCCAATGTTGATATTACTATTCCAATAGTCATATCATTATTCCAATAGTCATATAACTCTTATAAATACCACTTCATCCCTTCATTAATCAGTCTCTTTAATTTATCCCATGTTTCAATATTTCACTTTTTTAAAATGTTGATACAAAAAAATGTTCTATATTTTTGTTTTACCATGTTGTTCACCACTATAGTGATTCCAAGGGATCACGATTATCCAAATAATCTAGTTATTGTAATTTTATTATTTTATATTTATTTACACATTGTGATATTATTAATTATTCTGGATATATTTATTTTTTAAATTTCATGTTATCATTTAATGAAATATTTCCTTATATGCTGGTTGAGATTATGAAATCATTTTTTTAAAATGAAAATTTAATATATATATATATATATATATATATATAAGATTTTATTGTTACATTCACACCCACAAAATTTAAATTTAATTCCAAAAATTTAATACTCACCTGATAATATATGCAAGTACTTTTATTTTAATTTTATCCTTATGTTCCCATGTTTCTTATTCATAATTGTCATTTGACCAAATAACTTTTACAAAGAGGGTCATGTTGTAGAAAATATCCTTATATCTATTTTATAGGATCTTCACTGACTAATCCTCATATGAATGGTCATGTAATAGTTGTTAAAACATTCTGTTCAGCACATGCAATTGATCAGACTTGTAAATCCTTTATAGATACATATAGAAAACATTCAGAACTAGAGCCATGTTTGGTGGAAGTACTAGATGATAGGCCATTGGTCCAATGACATCAAAGATCTAAAAGGGGAAAAAATACCAAGGTATATGAATTCAACTATTTATATACATCATGAATATCTTCCATGGTAATTTTTATGGAAACAATGTCTCTAAATTCAAACATTATGTCCCTTAGAAGGATGTCAGCATACCTCCTCAACAGATTATAAACAACCTTTATATGTTGTTATATTTCTTGAAACATATTTTTCATTTATTATACAAGATCAAGTCTATGTATATTTCATTCAACGAATTCATATTATCATTTAGGAGTCATACACCACCTCTCATATAGATCTTTACATGGGTTATTTTTAATACTCTATGAGAAACTTTTATTGTATGTGAACTATACAAATGGGGGGTTTTTATTACATCCTCAATTAGATTCCTTTGATCAAGATCATAGTATGTTTTTGATTATCAATATAGTCATATCATATTGGAAATCTAGTTTAGGGTGATCGATAATATTGATATCTAGTTTTGTATTCATAGCACGATAAAGAACTGTTTAGAAATTAAACGTTATCCTTAGATCATGATAATAAAAAATCAATAATGGTGAATGATATATCCTCTATAATTATTGATTTATATCATAGAAAAATTTTCATTAGATAAATATTCCCGAATTTTTATGAATTTGGAATTATAACTGAGTCAATCAACAACAACCCATATCACATTACTTCTGTGTGATGTATTCAAGGGATTAGTGTTGAAGCCTCTTATGATTTTCTCTAATTTCCATATTTGTGTGGGAAATGGATAAATTATCCCCTTGTAAATATATTTATCTATATTGATATTAATAACTTACAAAATCATTATGTTCTACTCAGAAATTTCATTCATCATGTTAACCCAACAAAAGTACTCTCAAAGATCACGATACATCTCTATACTTCTATAATGGATAGAGAAACATGATTTATGTTCATTATCCAATATTTTTTTTCATTATTTTAGGTGATAAGTCTACATAATTTCCTATTCCAATTCAAATTACTAAATCATTATCGATTTTTACTTTAAGAATAATTTTTCCCATTAATTATATGACATTATTTTGATGCTCAATGTGATCCAGTTAGCCCCCTTGATCTCCAATTTGAGAGATGGTTGGGAAATCATTTAGACAAGGTAATATTTCTTACCTATCATTATAATTTCTATATCCATTCATTTTATATCAATAATGATAGGCTATTTCATTGTCTATATCAAGGATAGTGTATTATGTTATTTTATTCTAAGAGCATCATCTACCCAGATTGTCTTTCTAGGATGTTAATGAATAATGTAATGAATTCTCATGTTTGAATCTATCTCTATTCATTGAAAAATATTTAGTTTATATTATATAAATATATAATTTAGTTTCTTTTGACATAACAATATTTCACACTTATCACTATATTGGTATTTTTCTAAAATCATTAAAATAAATATCACAAATGCTAAATCTAGATCAATTTTATGATAGTTCTTGGCATGGATATTTATCTATCATGATGAATATTATACCAATATAGATTTTTCACGAGTTTATAAACCAAACATTTATTTGATTAATCATTATAAATCACTTACCCTCCTCTACTTTAGGGTAGTGTAAAAACATGCACAATGGGTAGCCTCTTATTATAATCCATAAACATTTCATCACATTCTTCAATGTCACATGCTTCACTACTTTTTGTGTAAAATCATTTAGTGGGATTTAGATTCTTGTGAAATGTCGAAAAAAGTGTTTTGTACCATGAAAATATACAAAGAATACGTATTTCATTGATACTTATGTTTCTGGACCAATCCTCCATTCTTTGCTTCGATGTTTTGAATGAAATTCCATTATAGGTAATCAAACTCCAGATGAAATTGACCTGAAACAACAGAAATTATATCTTCTCATTTATTATTATCTCTAGAAAATACTTATATTCCCTTCACATTCTTCATTTCCCTTGTACTAGAAGATAGTTTCATTAATAAATTCTATCAATAAAATATCTAGGTAGTCTCTAAAGATGTTATTCATCTAATAAATGAATATTTCATTGGAATTAGTAAAAATTAACGACATCACTATAATCTCATGTTATCTGTATCGTCTATGGAAAACCATCTTTTCAATACAATCCTTCTTAAAATTTTATTTATGATATAAATAATGATGACAAAACTTTGAGAAGTACGGAAATAAATTAATTTGATCAAATATTTTATCAATCAATGGGTGGGGACAATTTTTAATTATAGTGATATTCATGAGATCTCAGTAATTGACACACATCCACGTGGATCTATTCTTTTTCTTGAAAAAGAGAACTCCAATACCCCGTATTGTTAAACATGGGAATAACAATCCATTGTCCCAATTCTACTGTAGTTTCTTCATTAACTCATCCAGTTCTAATAGGGTTATCCTACCTGGGTATTTATTGGTAGAAGTGGCATAAAGTTTGAGTTTTATTGAGAAATATATATCAGGATTAGAGGGAAATTTGGGAAACAAATTGGAAAATATGACATCACATTTAGTCACAATTTGAATTTCCATATGGTTGATACTTTCCATCAACTCTAATATTTGAGAATGATATTATTATTTACTAGGAATCATCACCTGTCTCACTGATTAAATCTAAATTGGGGATTGATGATCTTTATTTTCATATGTAAAGTAGCATGAAGTGTTTCATGACATTGAAGGATCTTTTAATTTCTAAAAAGTTTATTTGAGTAATATATAATGAGATATATTCTATGCGTAGTATAACCTTAAATTCCACTAAGGGATGAATTAAGAGTCTCCTTGGAAGAATATGTAACAACCCAAGGCTTTAAAAATAAATTGAAATGTATGAAACCATAAGTCTCTATATAATGACACTTTGTTTTAAGCTTATAGTTATAAACTGGTTATCAAATATAATTTTTCCACATCTATGATTTGAATTTTGAAAAAAAAAATATATACAGTTGTGATAAGTATGTTTTTTGGAGTGTGACCAGAAAAACTTATTTTTTTGTGAATAATAACCAACCCTTATGAATAGTATTGTCACCCTTATGAATAGTAAAATGAACAAATGAATAGTAACCTCACCAATGAATGTATTCATAAAAATTCATGATATCATGATTTATTTATCAAGGTGTAATAAAATTTGTTATAATTTTAAAAATTTTATTTTCGGAATAAATTATAATTTTTTTTTTTAAATTAATTTTATCATATTTACAAAAATTATTTTGATAAAATTAAGTTTATTTTTGAATTCAACAAATCGAAAAATGGTTAGGGTGATATTTTGGATTTTTATGAAACACTTGAATTTTTTGTGAATAGTGAAATTTGATAATTTACGAAATATGAAAAATAAATAAATTTATGCATCATGCTTAAATCATGGATGATGTAAATGGCCATTGGTATGAGCTCACATGCACATATTACTATTTCGGGTTAGATAAATATATACTATTCATAGTCTTGAGAAAAAATATTAAACCAATGATTAAAATAATGGAAAACCCCTCCTCTCCTCAACTATAAGAACTGCCCTTACCCCCTCTTTCTCTTATACTAAAAACAAAAACATTTTTTATGATGTGTCGATTTACTAACATCATGGATGATGTGTCTTTGATTTTCGTTACATACTTAAATGATGGTTCTAAAACCATTTTAGTTGTTGAAATAGATGTTAAAGTATATGATATGACCTATCTTATGTTCAGGAGTTAACTTATATTCATAATATTATTGGTATATAATTAAACAAGTTTGTGATTATTCAAGAATCGCCAAAATGATCTAAACAAATACCACTAATAATTTATCTAATGATTCATCCCCATACCATATAACCCAAATTATTTATGGAATCATTTAATCTTATAGAAACATATTAACACCATTTCATTCCACTTATGGAGTTTCACATCCATTTTTTAAGAAAATACTTTATGAACCGACCATGGAAATCATGTAAATCACACACCCAAAATAATGGAAATAACAAAATATTATTAATAAATGGGATGAATGATGTTATAAAATTATCATATTAGGTGTTATAAGAATGATAATGATTTTTTAAATTAATAATAACACCATTTTAACTATAATATCGTATGTTTAAACATGTTTGAAGTAATAAAAACCCAAGGTAAGGGAATTCTTAACCCAATTTTTATTCTTTGGATTAACAATCCAGTTCATTAATTATATGCTACCAAGATTATTCGTGTAAGGAATTTAATTTATATTATGATATATTATGTGTATATATAGTATATACACATAATAATTTCATTATATTAATTGTCACCTAAATTATATGATATCTCTATGGTATTTTCCTATAAAAACCCTTTTAAAATTTATATTTTACCAAATTCAGAAGCAATGTTTTTATGAAATTATTCATTTTTTATGATTATGATTTGGTTCATGGGAATTTTTTATGATAAAGGGTCGGACCATTATCTCCATCTAATGAATTGGGTATTTGTATGTTGGAGGTCGACCGTATGGTTACTCCAAGTGTAATTATGATGGTTACACTATAAGATAGTCATGAGGGTTACATTGTAAGGTAGCCATGAGGGTTAAAAATCATAAGGTAAATGAAAGGGATAAAATATAATTAATTAATTCCCCGATATACCTTTATGGTTTAATATATGTTCTCAAATGTTTTATGGAAATATCATGTTTCATAGAGTACATATATAAGGGTGAGAAGTATGTCTTTGTGAAAATGATATCATATGTTTATACATTTTCATGGACTAATTGTTTCATTCCTTCTTTTGATATCCATTATTGAGTTTTTTATTTTAATCCCATGTTTTTACCTATTTTCATAGGTTATAAGGATGTGTAAGAGAATGGAGGAAGTCATGGTAAATTTTTTGAAGAGTTTTCAGAGAAATCATGTTATTATTTTGTGTTAAAAATTTTATGTTTTAGAAGAAACCGATTCTGTTTAAATGGTACCCACTGGGTATGCTTGTGGGTTGATATGTATGAGTTATGTCTTAGCTTTATAAAACTCTAAACCAAAAAATATCATTGGGAATGGAAAGATGTTAAATCTTGTTGAAATAGTTAGATTATGTAATCTTTAAGGCCACATACTTATAAAATCATCCCCAAGATAATAACATGAATAATCTATAAAAAATGGGTTGAAATAGTAACATGACTATGTGTTTTTATAGATTTATACACTTCGATGTATCAGGTATGCGACTCAAGAGATCCAAGAAACAAGTATGATATAAATTAATGGTTTGAATCAGAATTAAATAAAACATTTATCATTGTTCAGTGAAAATGATGTGTAATTTTTATGAATTCATTTTCCTGTACCACTTTAGTAGTGGTTACAATATAATACTTACCTTTATCCCTAAAATTTTGTGGTTGTTGATGTTTACTACCCCGAATGACCCATGGTTTAGTGCCATGTATTTGATAGGAAACTTTATCATTATACTTGAATTGTTGATAAATGAGTGGTTAATTTGGAGGTTCCTTCTTTTACACTATCAATTTGATCATTTTTTCATGTATTTTTAACATTCATAATCTTAGTGTCATCCTATCCCATACATAATTCATTAAAATTTCCCATTGATAAAATTATTATTATGGTTATTTTCATAACTAATTTTTTTGGTGGTTGGATCCTCAGTCCTCCGTTATCACTCGATCCACCATTGTTAATCGCCATTATTATCCACTAATATCCCAATCCATGAAACTATTCTCCCAACTCCATATCTAATTTAAGATCACATAAAACTACTTATTTTTATCTCCCAACATCTTATATATCTCGATCCTTTCCATAGTTTGGTATTACACTACTAAAGAATATATCTATTTTTATATTTTAGTTGATATTGAAAATGATTTTTATCTTGAAAGCCGTGTGAAAATTTCTTCACATATCATTAATGATTCAAAAAACTTTTTCTTATGCTTTTGGAATTATCTCTCTATATCTATTCAATGAGATAATGGGAAATACATGTTAATAAATACCAACCTAATGTATTCCTACTCAATTTATTATATTTTGACTTTCAATTTTTTATCCTTATTAATGTACACCATTGGGAAGCTTCACTATCTAAATGATAAACTACCATAGTAGATTTGTACTTATTATAACAGTACATAACAAAAAAATTATTATTCAATTTAGTTAAAAAATAATTTAGTGAAAATTTGATCGAAAATCCACTAATAATAGATAGTTGTCTCCACAAAAAAAAGTTAGATGGCTAGTTTCTTCTTCTTGATAGATAGTGGATGTTCAACATGGATCAGGTTGTTTTTCATAGATTGAGATAGTATTGTAAGAACATATATGTTGTTTTAAACTCTTTATCCCATTTTATTGGGTATGTTGTTTGTGAAATCAGTGTAATATCTTTCACATGGGTTCTTTATATGGTGTCTTAGGGTTCCCAACAATTTATATGCTTAAAAGGTATTAACAACACATAAGTAAATTCAAGATAATTAAATAATTTATTTTAAAATAAAAAATAATTCAAATTTCATATCTTATAGGATCCCTATGTTTATCATAAACTTATTCTAAAACAATTATTCTATAGTAATTTAAATTAATAATTTATTAAATTTAAATAAATAATTGGTTAAGTTATATATCCTTTATAATGTTTTATATATAGCTTGCGATTAACCAAAACATATCTCATGGGAGTGTAAAGAAGATTGTCTAAAAAAGCCATGTTTTTATACACTGGGTATAATTCACATTAATACCCAATGAGCCCTTTCGGGGATATTACCCCATGAAATATTTGTTCCAAAGACACATCCATTTGCAGTATGCAGATATGGTTTTTATTTCCTAGAAACTATGAGCTCTAATAATTATCAAAAACATATGATGTCTACCAATACTTGTAATATTATTTATTATTTTTCACTAAAGATTCCTAGCCCTAATTCCCAAATTCACAAAATCTTGAACTAATAAAAACTATACTAACCAAAATTCTTTTATGCGTGAATACATCAATATTAAGAAAAATAATAAAATAGTCATCCATTCTGTAATTGAAAGCTTCAATATCATGGAAAAATCAGGTTTATACAAAACTAACACTTAATAAAACATAAAAATTATTTAAATATTTATTCAATAGAATCCTTAAAATTTCATTTTATCATTAGTATATGTATTCAACAGAGTATTACATTAATGAAATGGGTGAGCTAAAATCCCAGTTAGGGGTTTAATAACATAAAATGAATAAGAGATATGAATGCATTTTTTATGGTAGAGAATAATATTCATCATCATTTTATATGCATGTGATTTTCATTATAATAATGATGGAATTATTTTAAAAAGGAATTTCATTTTAAATATGAATAATTATTAAACACCATAACTTAATGGTCGAATACCACACAGAGTTGCAAATAAATATAATATCATGTTCATTTATAACATATGTGTATAAATACAAGCAACATAACTGTGAAAATAATATATCATAATGTTATAATTAAATACAAATAATATCTTTACATATAACACATTTTCCAATTTATTGGGGGGATATATAATTCCATGCCCTCCCATCACATCATAAAATGTTTTTAATCATGCATGCCAAATGGAAGGAGAACATATTTAATTATAGTCATCAAATAATCCCAATCAAAGGATTGTGTTTCTTAAGGATTTCATAAACAATACATTATGTTATAACCATTGGATTACCAAATGAATAATATCAACAATATTTTGGAATAAAATATCATTTTCATTGAATAAAAAATGACTCAAGTAGAGGCAAAGTTGTTTTTAAACAAATAATAACATTATTAAAAAAACATTGTAGTTTGGATTGGAAATCATTTAGACAATATAAAAACATGTATATCCCTATAAATAAAAGGAAAATTGTAGTGGGAATAAAACTTATGAACATTAGTGGAAAATTGATATTGTAAGTAATTTGATTGAGGTAATAACTCAAAAAGAATTAGTTGTGTTTGAGAATCCATTTTCCATAAACCCCAATTTTTTTAATCACTTTTCCACATCCTATGTAATTAAATTATTCTTGTTATAAAAATAAAATATAAGTGAATTATATTAATTTATTAATTTATTTATCATTTATAAATATTATAATATTATTTATAACACTTTTTATTGAACATGATATTTTTGAAGTCTTGTTTTTATTAAATATTCATATCTTGTTTTTATTTTTTATTTTTTTTCTAAATGGAATTTATACAAAATTTAAATTAATTATTAAGGAATAAATTAAATTTAATCACATAATAATATATTCTATATAATTCATACTAACCATGTATTAATGGGGTGATTATCAGACCATTTTCAATGTTCTCTTTGGTGGTTAATCGTCTGTTGATGGGAAATTTTCAAATTTGGATGAAGATAAGTATGACACATAAGTAGGACAGAAATACAACTTATAGAGAAGTTTAACATCATTAATATATTTTTTAAATTTTAGTTATTAAATTTTATAATGTTAGGGTTTCTAAGGAATAGATAAAAGGAGGAATAGAAGAAGAAAATAAGTGAAAACAATGATGAAAAAAATACCATCTTCTTATTGTAAATTGTTTTCTAAGGAACAAAGATCCTTAAATGAATGAATTAATTGACCTAAAAACGTCTCCAAGTATGATAAGGGGATTATTTAGTGAAACTTTGGTATAAGTGTGGTTTTTTATGAGAGAGATATTTTTTGGGAAGGGGAGGGAAATGGGGTATTTATACCTGAAGAGATGTGTATGTTTGAGTTAAAATATAGAATAAAATATAATTTCCATTAAAAAAATTATAATAGTGATATTCATGAAATTTTTTCTCACATTGGAATAAAATTAAATGATTTTTGGTCTTTAAAATCCTCCCAAAATCAAATATAATTTTTTTTTAAAATGAATGTGGAAAATCATAAATTGTTATTTTAATGGAATAATTTATCATATTAAACAAGGGAAAATAATTTTTATTATTATATTTTTAATTTAATGAATTATTTAACATATTAAAAATGATAATGGTGGATCCAAAAATTCTATAATTGATTAGGTAATTATTAATATTGTAACGTGAAATTAAAACATGCATGTTTTGTAAAATCTATATTTTGTCTATTCAACTAAAAATTAATCTATCTTAGAAAATTACTAAAAATTAAGCCATAAAAAATTAAATAAAATTTATTCAAAAAAATAAATTTATTTTATAAAAATAATTTTCAATCATAGTTAATTATATTTATAAACAAAAAAGTAATGTGTTTGTGAAATATATTAAAATTTAGATTATTAAACAACGGTTTGAAATTTCATTTCATTTTAAATCTTGATATTTTATTTTTATTATTACATGTTTATATATTCTAAAATCACTCATGTAATATCATTGAATTTCATTATATTTTTTTATTTATATGGAATTATTTCGGGACTAAGAAATCTGACAATGTGCAATTCCGAGGCCTGGAGTGCCCGGAATGATCCGCCAAAGTTTTGTAAAGCTTTAATTAGGGCACGTAAGAAGTTTTCCTGAAAAAGTTGAATAAATATTAAATGGTTTCAAGGATCAGAAATATGAGGGGCACTGTTGTGTCCATGATGGCGGGTTTACCCTATGCATGACCTAGGTTTAGTCTGTGCGGGCCTCCTGTGAGAAAACCCGAAAATGCCATTACCATAAATAAAATAATTAAATAAAATTATTTTATTTTTACAATGCTTTTAACTCATGAATGGTAACTCGGATTGAAAATCTAAGACCACCGCTGAACATAGGGGTGTATTCTTTCCATAGGATGATACTAATATTGGACGATGTGGGCCACCAGTGAATGTTAGTTTTTGGTCGTAAATTATATAATTAAGTGTATATTATTTTATTGTAAAATCCATAACATCTAAATGGTAACTCAGATTGAAAATCCGAGAGTACCATTGGGTTTTTTAGGGCCTGTTCTCATTAGATGAAGCCTAACCTCGACTAGCGCAGGTCGAGGCAGAACATTAATAATTTATTGAACCATTTTTCGGGTACGTTTAGTAAACACGTGAGCGGCATTTTCTAACTTTTTAACTGTTGCTCAGATTAAAAATTTGAGGGCACCGTTGAGTCCACCATTCTAGTATTCGATTAAGAGAGGATTTACTTTCTCTGCAGTAGGTCCAGAGAAAAATTTATTTTTTGAGACTTATTAAATGAAAAGAAAAGAAATAATTTATTATTTTATTTCATATCCTCCAAAGGACAATCAAAGAGGTAGATCCAACGATGTGTCAAGACAATAAATGGCTTGACCTGCCAATCCTATGTAATGACGTTGGGGAATTAGGGTGCTTCATAATTGATGAGCCCCATTAAGCTTCAATGTCATTACCTACTCTTCCCCTCCATTATATATATAGAGCTTGGAGAGAGGTATCAACACAAATTCCTCAAGAAATGATGTGATGAAGGAGCGTCGTGACACCGAACCCTTAGAGGATGGAGCCAATCCTAGTGGGAGGTGATGGTAGACACCAATCCAAGAAAATAAATATGACATGTGAGTGGCATCATTGGGAACCGGTTGCGGGGATGAAGAACCCGATCCACCTTCAAGTACGAACGCTCTCCAGTGGGTTTTGAGGTAGGGGTTTATTCATTTACATTTCCTTAAAATATTCCCTCTTCCCCATTCTTGAAAATTATACGAAGAACAGAGTTCAACAGAATAATGGTTTGATTTGTGAATCATTCGTTTTGTGGGAGGTTTCTATGGGATATACTTGTGAGGTTCTGTTTGTTGTTAATAAAAGAAATTGTTAAACACATTTTATCCTCCCTTTGATCACAAGCTAACAAGGAGGGAACGGGCCTAACGAACCTGACCCAGACCCTTAACAACTTTGTTACCCTTGCACAACCTATGGAAGACCTCGGGCATGGTGAAACAAACCAGTTATGAAGGAGTTGACACACCAACACACACCGCTTGAGGATGCCACAACATGAATCCATGGGAGACATTGTAGTGGCCGGAACTGGCCGACTGTGGAGGTTGTGCTGTGTGCTGTCGCACACAATCAGTGTGCAAAGCGGCGGGTATTGTGATCCGTGGAATTCAGAGAAGGTAGCTGGAACATTGACCAACCATGGAAGAGAAGGGCGGAAAACCGTTGCATGCCTCCGGTGAGCAGGAGACCCCGATCGAAGCTACAATGGAGGAGGAAGAATCCGTGCCTCCGACTGGTTTTGTGGAGACTGGGTGGCGCCCACATGGTGCCACCGCTTCAAAGGCTGAATGGCCTCTGGCTATTTAGGATATTGGGGGAGCCACCCTCCCAAGACGCATGGTGGGAGCACCGTGAGTTGCCGCCCTAGGGGGCCTCTGCACATGCGGGCCCATGCCCTAGTAGGTCCATGCCCATGCGAGCTTCCACCCTAGCGGGTTGTCACCTTTGCATGTCGGGCCGCCGATTTGTGGGCTTCCCCATACGGGTCGGGTCACCATTGCGGTCCAACCCTTTTTTTGGGCCAGGACGGACCTCATCCCATCCCAGACCGGGTCTGGCTGGGTTGGTCCAACCGGGTCGGACCGGAAGTGGGACCAACGAGGCCCAAAAACACTTAAAGGGCATTATCTCTAGAACTGGACGTCCGTTTGACAAACCATCTGTGGCGTTGGGATACCTAGAGTGAGGTAGTCATTTTTACATACTCTATGAGAGTTTTGGAGAAACTTGGTGTATGGATGTGTTGGATCTCACATGAATCCAACAATGCCCTCAGCACTGAAATGCCAATAATGCACAAACCGGGCGTCCGGTTAACACCGTCTGTTTCATTCGAACCCTTATGACATGAAAAATCATCAGGTTACATCATTTTGAGACTTAGTTCTGGTTGAAATATTACCCAGGGCTTGGGGAGCGGTTCTCCCATGCACACTATGTACGAAACCCTGTGACTGGATAAGACCCGACGACTACTGACTTTTCGACTCAGAGTGAATCGACGGACACGGTACACGATGTGGATGAATAAATCAGTAGGAGACTGTGGGTGAGTGGCTCAGTGGGACCTGGAATACCCATGATATAGGATGGGGTGTACCTCACTAGTTCAAGGTTAGTGGGATATGCCTCTATGAGACACAGTTGGCCCATTGTACTCGATAGAGGTGGAGTTATCCAGCAGCAGAAGTGTTAGACATTGTTATTGGAATGTTACTTGTTCCTAGGCTTATAGAATCTATAGATGGCTATCAGCATTCCTATAGATCATGTGTGGGTCAGCATAATATCTTGTTTCTCTAAGTTGTACACCTTGTTTGAGCTAAGACTCTAATTGGTCTGTGTCTATTTCAAAGTGCTTTGTGATTGAGATCATGAATTGTGGATTTTCTTGTAGAATTCTGAGAGACCTGCAGGGGTCTTGAGGACCCTACTGAGTATCATTATACTCACCCATACATGGGCTACACCCAAACCTTTCTGTGTCTTGTGCATACGACGAGTAGCTAGACTGAGGTTTGAGGGAGCCAGGACTAGGCGGTACATGGAGGAGACATGACGATGTGGAGTGATGAGGAGGAGATATATACCTACCATTCTATTAGGATCCTTAGAGGATGATTCATTAGATGTTTTCCCTTTTCCAGTTGTATTGTTCCTTTTAGTTGTATTTTTACTTTTCATTTGTACTCGTACTTTCAATTGTGTTTTTATTCAGGCCCCTTTTACATTAAACACTCCTTTTACTACAGCAGTTTACATCACAGTTTCTTCTTGTTGTGTTCTCGGACCATGTGTTTGTATAGGTTTAAAGGCAATGCCTTCCCATTTTAGGGAATATGCCTTTCGGTGATAGTCACCATCCCTTGTCCTATAGAAGGCTGGCTTGTGGTAGTCACGACATGGGCCTCGGGGGATAGGTCGTGACAAAGTGGTATCAGAGGAGTTCAGTTCTACTAAAGAACTAGGAATCTGATATTTTCTGTGTGGAAATAGTGTTATGTGTTATGAGTGTGGTTTTTAGTTTGGGGAATCTAGTGTTGTTGTAGCGACCGACGTACCCATACACCAGGACCATGAATTCTGATTTTCGACTCATCGCACGAAAACACTGATTGTGTGTGTTTTTAAAAAAATTTCTGATGATTTCATTGAGTAAGATCACCGGGTATAACTTAATGACAATGGAACACATTTTCCTTATCATTATGTCACCACGTTGATAGCCAACCTAGATTCCCAAGAGAGTACACGATGACGGAGCATCGAGTGATGAGGCCTCGGTGTAGGGCCCTATTACGATGTTAGCACCTTTGGGTGGTGCACCAGTAGCACCACCACCCATTGGGAAGCAGTTACCACCAACCACAATGGCAAACGATGCATGATGACTGAGCATGTTGCACGAGTTCTAGCGGTAGAGGCCTCCAGTGATTTGAGGAGAGACATATTCCCTAGAAGCTGAGAAATGGCTGAAGGTTTTCTCTAGAGTTTTCGGCTTATTTGAGACACCAGTAGAGCATATGGTGATGTTAGCTATTAATATTTTCTTGTGAGTGACCATGAGGATGGTCCACATGGTGATGAGGCTTCGGTAGGTGGACCATTTCCCGAGATGGTGCCTTTGGGTAGTGTGTCAGCTATATCACTGCCCGTTGGTCAGCAGTTACAACCGGCAATACTGGTAGAGGACACATGTAGGCTTAGTTCTATACATGTTTCAATATTAGATACCCCTCAGGTTTTGAGGAGAGCCCAACTAACATATGGAGAAGGACTAGCTTGAGTAGGTGTCTGGGTTTCCATCTAGCCAGGGCACCATTTTATCAGATGGTGGTCCTGGTAGAGAGCCTTCTTCATGGCTCAGTAGGTCGATGACATCATTTTTATTAACGTTTTTCTGCAAATAGGTATCTTTTTTATGTGGACAAGCTTGAGAACCTTCCTTATAGAATGGGGTATTTTTTCATTAAGAGATATGGTTTGAGTTCTCCCTATAGAATCTATAGATTCGGCATGATGATTTTTCAGTGTCTGAGTATTCATCGAGGAGTACCGACCATTCTTGGTACTTGATGAATACGATATGATCAGTGATTCAGGGCCCAAACTTCTGAGCGGGGTGTGTTTAAGGAAGTCCGAGCCAAAACTAATCTTCTATGCATTCTTGCATTATGTTAGGGTGCTAGAGAGAACCTTTGCGGTTGGATGTTCTTTGGCTGAGCGGATACAACTAGTGAATGTTAGAAGTGGGAAAGTATTAAATTGGCAACAATCACATAGACTTGGGTGTGTAAAATGTTTCAAGATGAGAATGTGATAGGGATAGATGAATCTATAGGGTTGTAGATGTAGAAGTAGAGCTAGGAGAGCAGTGTGATGTGGTGTACATTTCAAAATATTACAAACCGCCCCCCCTATGTAGTCTCCATAAGGATGAGGGAGCTGGAGGACATGGGAAGGGAGTAGTTAAATACGGCCAAGGAGTGTGAGCCAAGGGCTCTAGGAATGATTCAAGGTATGGTTTCATTCTACTAATAGCCACTGTATTAATAGATACAGTTACAAAAAATTCCATCCTTCCATGAATTTTGTCCAAGACCTAGAGTTTTAAGTTAAACCGTTGACTTGACCCTCCCGTATGGAGGTACCTTGGTGAGGAGACTCGATAATCACACTTATGCCAAAGGTGTGATCTGAACCTTGAGGTGAGTGTTTTGGTTGGAACCCATTGGTGGAAATGTCAATGCCTTACAATGTTAGTTTTGGTATGGACTGGAAATCCACAGTTCAAACTCAGATTGATGGTATTAGGCAAAAAGGTTGTGGTTTATCAACAACGTTGCAATGGGGTTTTCCTTGTTCGGTGAAAAAGAAAACCCAGGAAGCACAAGATAAACTCATGGATAGGAGGGTTCAACTAATCACTCTTGAGTCATCTAGACATACCCTTCTGGTAGCAGGAGTTTTGTGTTTTCAGTTCCAAACAGGAGTGGAAGAGTGTGGGGACATCCTTTCAAAAGATTTTTCCAAGATTTCCTCTCTGAAGGGAGAGGGACATCTGCTTTGGCTAGGTACTACCATAGATTCGTTTCGGACTTTTCCAGAGTTACGGCACCATTGTCAGCATTGATGAAGAAGGGAAAAACCTTCATGTGGAAAGAGAGATGCCAATAGAGCTTTCAATAGCTGAGACAGATATTGACAAGTGCCCCATCTTGAGGCTACCAGAAGAGGGCATTGGGTATGTAGACAACTATGACGCATCGGGGACCAGACTTGGGTGTGTCATTATGCAGGAGTGAGCAGTGTTTACCTATGGCTCATGGCAACTGAGAAAACATGAGCAGAACTACACTACCCATGACTTGGAGTTAGCAGCAGTGGTCTTCTCCTTGATGGTGTGGCGACATTACTTGATGGGTGAATAGTTTACTATTTACTCTGATCATAGTAGTCTCAGGTGTGTCTTTTCTAAGAAGGACTTGAACCTGAGACATTGATGATGGATAGAGTTCATCCAAGATTATGTCCTTGAGATATTTTATACTCCTTGGAAGGGGAACATGGTAACAGACACACTCAAAAAGAGGTCTTCTCTATAACTGTAGAGTGAGGCGTTAGAGCAGATAGACACACTGTGGATATCCATCATTGAAAGAGATGAAGCATCATACCTCCAGTCTATGATAGTCACTCCTTAACTCTTTCTGCTATTCAGGGAGGCATAGCTTGGGGATATTGACTGCAAATCCTGACGTGCTCATATATCCTTAAGACAATCTCCTAATGGATTTTCTGAATTTGGGGAGCACGTCGCCCTTTTTAGAGGACGCACCATGGTTCCAATGATGCTTCAGGTGGAGGTTTTGACGGGGATCCATACATCCCCTTTAACGGTACATCATAGAGTTGTGAAGAAGTACCAGGACCTCCGGTGTCAGTACTGGTGGCCCGGTATGAGGGAAGTAGTGGTCGAGCTTGTATATTGATTCCTCACATGTTAGCAAGTGAAGATTGCACAGAGTCGACCAAAGTCTTATGGCGACAAGAAGAGGAAGACCATGTCTTCCTATGGGTCTCACCTCAAATATGTTAGTGGAGATTTAGTAGAGGCAATAAGTTATCTCAGAAGTTCATCGGACCTTTCTAGATTCTTTGTAGAGTGGGTAGGTGGTGTACAGTATAACTCTTTCCCCACAGATGCAGTAGGTGCTTAATGTTTTCTATGTTTCCCACCGGAGGAGATGCGTGCATGATCCATCACACTTATCAACATGGGAGAGTTGAACATTGATGATGGGGTGACTTTTACAGAGGTTCCAGTAGAGATTGAGGATCGATAGTAGAAAGTCCTTTTTGGGCGATTGATACCTCTGGTGTGCATACGTTGACAACACAAGAACCTGTAGGAGATCACATGGGAGAGGAAGGCTCAGATTCATGCTCAATAACCTCATTTGATTGATTTTCCTTTGTTTTGGATTTCATGATGTAAAACCCTAAGGTGGGGAGAATGTAATGTCCCAGAATTTTTGTATATTTTTTTAATTATATGGAATTATTTTGAGGCCGTGAAACATGACGGCACACGATTCTGAGGCTCGGAGATCCCCAAATGATCTGTTGAAGTTTTTAAAAACTTTAATTAGCCCACATAAGCTGTTTTCTTGAAAAAATAGAATGACTCATAAACGTTTTCCCTGATCAGAAACATAAGGGCACCATTTTTCTCAGGATGATGGGTTTACCCTAGGTGTTACTTATGTTTAGTCAGAACGGGACTCCTGTGAGAAAATATGAAAATGGCATAACCGTAAATAAAATAATTAAATAAAATTATTTTATTTTTAAAATGATTATAACTCAAAAATGGTAACTTAGATTGAAAATCCTATATAACCGCTAAACTTATGAGGGTATGCATTCCTTAGGTTGGTACTAACATTGGCGACGTGGGCCACCAGTGAAAGTTTTTTTTTGTCCATAAATAAAATAATTATTTGACAATTATTTTATTGTAAAATACATAACTTCTAAATAGTAACCTAGATTAAAAATCTAAGAGTACCTTTCGGTTGGTTGGGGTTTTTTATCCTTAGGTGGAGCCTAACCTTGACTGGTGCGAGTCGAGGGTGAACGCTAATTGTTTATTTAACTTTTTTTCATGTACGTCCAGTAAAATAATGAACGGTGTTTTTTAACTTTTGAACCGTATCTCAGATTAAAAATCTGAGGGAACCATTCAATCCTCAGAATCGGGATTTTCTTAAGGGAGGCTTTACTTTGACCACAGTAGGACCAGAGGAAAAGTTGTGTTTTGCATCTATTTAAAAGAAATGAATTGAAATAATTTTATTATTTTATTTTATATCCTCCAATGGAAAAGCAATGGGGTGAAGCTAGTGATGTGTCAAGCCAATAAATGAATTTACCTTTCAACTCTATGTAATGACGTCATTGTGGAATTAGGAAGCTTTCTAATTGATGATCCCCATTATACTCCAACATCGTCACTTACCCTCCCCCTCTTCTGAATATATAGAGCATGAGGAGGGGTATTAGGATAGCTTCACCAAGAAATGAAGTGCTGAAGGAGTTCTGCAAGGATAAACCCTTATAGGATAAAGCCGATCCTATCCAGAGGTGATGGGCGACTTGAAACCAAGAAATGAAGGATGAAATTTGAGTGGAGATGTTGGGAATCAGTTGCAGGATTGAAGAACAAGATACGCATTCAAGCGCGAACTCTCTTCAATGAGATAAAAAGTTGGGGGTTTATTCATTTACATTTTTTTAAAGATTCCATCTTCCCCATTCTTGAAAATTATATGAAGAATGTGGGTCAACTAACTAATGGGTTGATCTGCAAGTCATTCATTTTGAGGGAGGATGTTACGAGGTATCCTTGTAGGGTTTTTTTTGTTGTCAATAAAAGAAATTGTTAAACACATTTTATCCTCCCATTGATCATGAGCTAACATGAAGGGCGTGGGCCTAACGAACCCGGCCCAAACCCTCCACAACTTTGTTACCGTTGTACATTATGTGGAAGACCACCGACATGATTACACCAACCCGCTACGAAGGAGGAAACATGCCAACGCATGCCTCCAGAGGAGGCCACGTCACGAAGCCACGACAGACATCAGAGCGACTAAAACTGGCCAACCATGGAGGAGGTGTAGCGTGTCGTCGCACTCCACCGGTGTTCAAAGGGGCTGTAGATCGTCAACTGCAGTAGTCAGAGAGGGCAGTTGGCTAGTTACCCGTCCGTGGAAGGGAAGGGTGGCTCACCGTCGCGCACCACCGGTGAGTAGTAGACTGCAGCCGATGACGCGATGGAGGAGGTGGAACATGTACCTTCAACAGGTTCAGCAGTGATCGTGCGGGCCCGCATGGCACCGTCACTTCAAAGGCCTAACGGCCTCTGCCCATTCAGGATCTCGGTGGAGGCGCCCTCCTGAGATTCCTATCAGAAGCACCGCAGGATGTTCCCTAGCCGCCTGCTGCCCTAGTGGGCCCCGCCCAACCGGGATGCCACCCTAGCAGGCCACCGCCCAACCGGGCTGCAGCCCTAGAGGGCTACCACCATTGTGGGCTTCCCATTTGTGGGCCACTGTATTTGGGTCGGGCCTCCCTTGCAGGCAGCCCCATTTTTCGGACCAAGCCATACCTCATCCCAGCAGGCCGAGTCCACCACGGCCCAGTAGGTCGAGTCCGTCGTGGCCCATCCCAGACCGGGTTGGGCCGGGTTGGTCCGACCAGGTCAGACCGAACCCGGGCCCAACTGGGCCTAGAAACACTTAAAGGGACTTATCTCGTGAACCTAAAATCTGTTTGATGAACCGTCTGTGGTGATGGGATCTTTGTAGTGATAAAATAATTTTGAATTACTCTATGAGATTTTTAGAGAAGCATGGAGTAGGGACGGTTTGGACAAACACCTGAATCCAACCGGGCCCTCAGCACTGAAATGCAAATAACGCACAAGACCGGACGTCCAGTTGACCCTCCGTCTATTACTTTGGAACCCATGTGGCACAAAAGATAATCAAGTTAATTCTTTGTGAGTCTTCGTGCTAGTTGAAATACGACTGATGTATTTAGGAGCAGTTCACCCAATTGCGCTACCTACAGAACCCTACGACTGCCTGAGACTTGACGACTGCTAACTTTTTGACTCGGAGCGACTTGATGACCATGATAAGATATGGGGAGGATTACCTCATCATGCCACAGTGGGGAGCGGCCACGGTACACGGTAGGGAAGAGTACCTCAGCAGGCCACAATGGGGGATCAGATATGTGTGATCTAGAATACCCACAATATGCGATGGGGAGGAGTACCTTAGCATTTCCAGATTAGGGGGAAGCTACTCTTTTTGACATGACATGACCACTATACTCAATATAGGAGGAGTTCCCCAGCAATAGAGGTGTTCAAAGTTGTGACTGGGAATGTTACATGTTCCTAGGACTACAGAATATGTGGCTAGCTATCACCATTCATAGCGTTCTTGTGTGGGTCAGAATCATTTCTTGTTTCTCTGAGTTATATACATGGTTTGAGCTAAGACACTAATTGAGATATGTCTATTGATTTGTGCTTTGTGATTGAGATCATGTTTTGTGGTTTTACTTGTGGAATTCTGAGAGACCTTCGGGGGTGTCGGGGTCCCTACTGAGTATCGTTATACTCACCCCTGCACTGGATACGCTCACACCATGTTGTGTCTTGTGCAGAGGACAAGTAGTTGGGATGACGTTTGAGGGAGCCCGGACAAGGCGGTACATAGAGGAGACATGCAAGCATTGAGTGTCAAGGACATGATCTATACCAACCCTTCAGGTAGGATCCTTAGAGGATGACTCAGTAGCTATTTTCCCTTTCTCATTTGTGTTGTTCCTTTCAGTTGTATTTTTACTTTTTAGTTATACTCATACTTTTAGTTGGGCTTATATTCTGACCCCTTTTACTTTCAGCAGTCCTTTTACTACAGCAGTTTACTTCACAATTTCTTCTAGTTGAGGTCTCAGACCTTGTGTTTTTATAGGTTTAAGGGCAATGCCTTCCCATTTTAGGGAATATGCCTTTCGGTGCTAGTCTCCAGCCCTTGGACTATGGAATGTGGGCTCGGGGTAGTCACGACATAGGCCCTGGGGGACAGGTTGTGACAAATCATATAAATATGATTAATCTAAAATGTTTCTATTTTGAGTTCAATTTACTAATCTAATAGTCATGTTACTATTCATAATGGGCTGGTTAATATTCTAAATGGTCACGTTTCTGGAATAGTAGTCATATCACTATTAATATAGAAATATTATATCTTATAGATATCACTTTATCACTTAATTAATAATTCACCTTAATTCCAATAACGGTTCTAAATTTTCCTTTTCAAAAATTTCGATTAGAATATTTTATTTAAAATTTTATAGTGCTTTTGGTAGTTGTGTTGATTATAGTGAATTGTGATGATCCAAAAAAAATTTATTATAATTTAATTTCCATATTCTTTTTTACCATTTTATAATTTTTAATTAAACTAAATTTTTTTATTTTGTAAAAAAAGTGATCAAATTTAATGTAATAATAATTTCCATGCTTCAAGTGTTTAACAAAGAATTATTTTTTCAGAAGGAAAATTAAATATTTATTAATGTTGGGGATGTTTAATTCATTATAATTAATTATTAAAACTTCTAATAATATACTTAGTGGAGAACATATGAGTTTACTTTTGATTCACTACTTCCATATGTTAAGTTATCATATTTCACATTACTTAATCAATACCTTTAGAGATATTCATTTCCTTCCCCTCATAGGATGTTTCGTATACCATTTATTCCAAAAAAAATTAAAACATGTGATGGATACTGTATATAATTCCTTTGGAGATGTATTTGTAATACATCATGAACTTGATCCATGTTTTTTAGATGTTTGTGCGTATTGGCCATTGATTATTTGCAATCATGGATCTCAAAGGGGAAATTTTACCAAGGTATAAGACTTGATTTCATTCCTAAAAACATGATACTAAAAAATACAATATTAATCAAAAAATTGTCTCCAACATCAAACATCAAAAACCATTTATGGATGAAAATATATCTCTTATTCTAATTTTCATAAGAATTTACTTGTTATTTGTTATAATGGGCCTTATAAGTTATTTTATGCACATGTTCTTTTCAATAAAGATTTCATTCACAATCTTCAGTAAAACATTTAGGATTTCTATATCACTTCCCATATAGATCTTCGTATGGGAACATTTGAATAATTTAATAGAAGTGGTTTTATTTTCCAAACCCATCCAATGGGATATGTGGTACCCATCCACCATTAAATTTAATTGTGAAAGTTATTTTCATTACCTTGAGTGTTTGAATGATCCTTCTATATTGGCCATCGTTTTTAGGGTGATCATTCATATTAAAAATTAATATAATATTCCAATCTTGTTGAAGTATTATTGATAATTTAAATGTGAACCACTAATAATGATTAGAAATGATATAATATGGTTCCCCATGCCGCCTCACCACATACTAAATATATATCTTAGCAAGATGGTCAAGAGAAAAATATTCCTGAATATGAATGAAGTGGTATGTCTTTATGAACTGATACACCACAGTCAAAGACAGATTTTTTTTCATTTAGATGTCTTTAAAATACCACTAAAATGAATGCAGTGATGTTCCACAATTTCCATGTGGGTATTTTAAATGAATGAATCCCCCCTTTTAATTTTTTCCACTTTATCAAATTGGTGATGTACTATGAAAATTTAGGTCTGTCGAGCAAACTATTTTTTTCCAACTTGAATTTCTCTCTAAGATCATGATAAATCTTGGCACATTACTGATGGTTGGTTAAAGATGAGTTATGTAGGTTATATAGTAGTTTTTTATTTGACAATGTAGATGAAGGAACATATATTGAAGTACCAAAAAATTTCAATATCTTTCACAATGTTAAATTTGTAAAATTCCATACCCTTTTTGATATCCCATACTTTTAAATCTCCCAATCAAACCTTTATACAACATTTATATTCTTTTAGGTTGATGGTTGGGTAACCATTTGGGCTTGGTAAGATAACTTCTTTATCACTATGATTTCCATAGCCATCCTTTACAAATCAATGGAGAAAATGTTTTTTCATCCATATCATGGATAGGGTAGCTATTTCATTTTAACTAAGAGAACTGGCTACCCATTTTGAATTTTTCTGATGGTAGTGAACTGAGAAATCATAGTCATTAATTAACCCTTATAGTTTTCAGTGATGTATTGGGATATAATTTCCTATGAGTATATACTTTATATTGTTAGGATATTAATATATGTCACACTTCTCACTATAGCACTGGTTCCACAGAATATCCAAAGTGAATATCAAATATGATAACTCTCGATCACGTGTAGGTTAGTTATGTGCACGAATAATCAAATGTTGTGAGGTGTGGTTGACCAATTTATTATTTTTCAGGAGTACACAACCATATCATTTCATTTATGAATTTCTTATAATCACAAACACAACTCGACATGATGATAGTGTGAGTAAAGACACACTGATTAACCTCAATTTTATATAATTTAATCATTTCTCACATTCTTCCATCTAGTTATACTTTACGACATTCAAGGATTTCATAGATTTGTAGAAATAAAATCACGTGAAATTTATCAAATATCATCAATAGTAACCATTAAATCTAAAAACTTGTTGATTCCAATGAAACCATAGATTTAGGCCATTTCCCAATTTACTTTATCTTTTAAGGGTTCCATTAAACTACCTCACTTATGATAATTACCCCTACTTATTTTTCTTATTGCATTATTAAGTCACACTTACTGAACATATCATAAATATTCTCATTTCTTAAAGTCTAAATCATAATTCAAATATTCTCTTAATGTTCCCCACTTTTCTTCGAGTATTTGATAATTCCATCAACATATAAATCCAAATATTTACAATTTTAGTGTCTAAATAATATTTTAAAAAAATCTATGATGATTAACAGTAAATTAGTAAGACATAATGTCATCACTATGAACAGATTGTGTCTATATGAAAAATATAATGCTTTCTTCTAAATGGATTCCTTCTTTACATTTATGTGAGGACACCATGAATGATGATTTAGCTTGGATAAAAAGTAATATCTTCATAGTTTATCAAATTGGTCATCAATCTGTGAAAAGGGATAAAAGTTTTAAATGGTGATCATATTGGTATCTATGAAATTGATGCACAACAATATATATCTATAATTTTTTATTGATAAAGAGAACCCACAATCATGAAGGTGACATACTGGATATATGAAACCTTTGTCAAAATTCTATTAAAACTATATATTTAAATCCTAATGTTATATATCTATCTTCCTCTATGGTCATTAATTAGATCCTAAGTATGATCTCCATTGAGAACTATCCCTCACAATTTGGGGATAAGGCTTGGAAAATATTCATGAAAAACATCAATACATTCCCTAATTACAGTAATTTACATAAGGTTTATGTTTTCCTTTAACTCAACCATTTTTGTATGATATGGTTATTCAATGGGTTTCATCACCCACACATTTTAGGGGTTACTTATAGGTTTTCATATCATCCATTTTTGTATTCAACAACAAGGAATAATTCGAGATATGGAATGAGAATTCATTTTACCAATAATTAAAAAAGAGATATTTATAAAGGGACACTATCCATTCCTAGTAAAATGATAAATTCCCACAAGGTATGGATTATGAGAATCCCTAGAAGAATATTCCCATTGATAATAATTATATAAGAGTCCATCACATGGTTTTCAATGATCAGACAATTATTTTTTTAAGGATATCCCAACATTAAGGTACCATGGATTTGATTCAAAATTTCTACAAAATAGGTAATATATAAAAGAGTGCGTTGAAATAAAATCAAATAAAACAATTTCAATTATTGATTGAATAGAAATTATTACTTATATAACATAATTTTCATGTTCCATCATAACATTTTTGATGTAATATTATTTATATTTCACCCTCATATTTATTTGTTTCTGTCGTTGATTACCCTTGATGACCTGTGGCCTAGTTCATAAGATTTCGTAGTGCCCTTTATATTATCAAATTATTGAACCATGGGTGGTAAATTGAGAGGTCACTCATATTCATCATTCACTTATAAAAAGTAAATAATTTATATTATACATTCGTGAACATGGTGGACTTCTCTCTAATTGTAAAATCTTTTCTTTTTTTCTTTGAGGTAATTCATTTGATGGTTTATTCCACATCTTAGACATGGGGGTGATTGGATCATATTTCTTCCATGGTAATTTGATCCACTATATTGAAACTCAATTTTTCTACTTTTATCTCTATATCCATGGGACTATTCTCCAAAATCATTCTCTATAATGAGAGAACATAAAACATGTCATCGATAACAGCTAATTTATTCGATAGATAGTGCCTCTTCAGGGTATGGTTTTATAACACTAAAGAATATATTAGTTTTTCTATCATTGTTGATAAAACAATATTGTGTATAATTAATTCCATGTGATATTTTCCTTAAAATACATGACATATTACCTTTTCAATTTTATGCTGTATACATTCGCTCTCCAATTTTATTTGACAAGTTTCACGTAACTACTTGTTATTAGATACTATCATAAAGGTATACCACTACAATTAAACCATTTAAACATTTTTGATTCATATTTTTTATCACTATGGATACATGATCATATTTCTTATATAATGGATAAACATTTATATTATCCTTCTCTATCACAAAATAATGGACCAAAGAAAATATCATTCCCATTAATTTATCATACCATTCCCCAAAATGGGTATTAAAAGGTATAATAAACATCATTGGTCATTAGGACATTATGGAATAGATGGATATATTCTCATTCTTAGGTGAAGGGGTACATTCCATATGGCTTAGGTTATTTTTTATATACTGATGTAGATAGATAAGTATCACCATGATGTTTTGAACTCCACCTCTCATTTAATTATGTATGTCATTCAGAAAATAATGGGATTGTGCCTCACATTGGGTTTTGGTCTTTGTTTCTCCTGATTCCCACCATTATCTAATATATTTTTTAAAAAATATCAGTCAATAAATCCTTAATAGAATTATTTTTCATTTTCATATAAATTTCAACATCATATATAATGGGATCCAAATTTTTATTATAACCTTCATCTAAAATGAAGCTTCATTGATCATGTACTTAAAGCATTTATAATTTTAATAGAAAAGATGAAATTAGTTAAACATCCTCTATAAAGGTATCTTTAGAGATTGTGATTAACCAAATAATATCCCCTAAGCATTTCATACTATGAATGTGGAATAGCCTAGTTTTTATGCCCCATGTATAGATTGAGTTAATACAGAATTCTCTATTTCAGGGTTATTACCACATGGTACATTTATTAGAGAGCCCCATCCACTTATAGTATCCAGATAGGGATTTTTTATTATAAATCACAATATCATATAATTTACCAAAATATATAATACATACATTTTTATTGACTTTTCCATAGGATTTTCACTATGGTTTTCTAGTTCCAATTTAAAAATTTACGAAATCATGATTAAATAGAATTTATAGTGCCCCAAATCTTTTATATATGGATATTACATCATATTTATGATAAATAAAATAATAGAAATAAATTACATAACACACATGTTAAGTATCATAGGAAAATTATGATCATACATTACTTGTAAAAAATAGTATTAAACATTACATAAAGCCTTATTTTTTATCCTCTTAAAGTATAACATGTTATCCTTTATACATGTATTCACATCAGAATATAAATCAATTGAAGGGGTGATAAAGAATCCCACTAAGTGGGTGTGGGGGTGTTACAATGATGGAATAAGATGGGAGAATCAATAGTAAATCGGAGAGAATAAGAATAAAAACTGTATAATAAACATTATACAATCATTATATTAATGATGGAACAGTTTTAAAAAGGTAGGGAATGTGGAATATGAAGAATAAAAATATTATATCATATTGGTCAAATACCCCATATAGTTGTGAATGTATAATGCATTGTTTCCACACATAAAATATGTTTATATATCATAACTCCATAATTATGAATAAATCCAGAATCATTTTCGTGTATAATAAACATATTATCATGAGATATATCACATTACTCAATTAATAGGAGGGATATGATATTATGGTCCCACCCATCTCAGCATAAAATTATCATAATCATACCTTTCACATGGAAAGCAAACATGTAACAATTATAGTCGTGAAATACAACCATCTAAATGAATGGGTTTATAAGGATTTTATAAATGATAATTTATTGAATTAAATTTTAGTATCTAAAATAAATAAGGAATAATGTATTTTTTCTCAAAATTTCATTTTTTTTGAATTTGAAGAATCTGAATATGAGTCAAAGTGATGTTTCCAATAGAAAGTGCTTTTGAAAATTCATTATAGTATTTATTAGAAATAATTTTATCAAGTTAGAAATATTTATATCCACTAAATAAAATGTAATACAATAGTGGAAATAATATTTCACATTAGTGGAATGTAAATCAGATGAATAATTTAAAAGAGGAGATAACACCCCAAGAAATAGTCAGGTCTGATAATCTCCCTACCTTAAATCCTAATTTAGTTCATAACATTTTTTCTCCTATATAGTAATAATAATATGTTTGGTAACACATGAAAAAATTTAATTTTATTCATTTAACTATGTATAAATCCATTATATTTATAATATTCTATTGAATAATACACATGATTAAACAATTATTATTTTGGTTTCTTGTTTTCATTAAATTGTCCAGTCTTTTTTATAATTTTACATTTTTGTGTAAGTACATTTACAAATAAGTAATGTTAATTTTAGGATAATAAATTAAATATAATATAATTTTATTATATTTTATATAATACATTCTAACCGTCAATGAAGATGGGGATAATTATAGAGTTTTTAATGTCCTTGGAGGTTATTGTCAAACTGTTGACATCACATTGTCAAAAAGGAGGTAGAAAAGTATGACTTATAATTTGAAGTAAATATATTCACTTAAATATAGTAATTACATTAATATAATTTTTTATGTATTCTTAATAAATTTCAAAATGGTTGGGTTTGAATGTAAAAGTGAAAATTAGGATGAGAAGAATTAAATGACAGAAGAAGGTTTCAAAACCTTACCGTCCTCTCGGCATTACTTCTACTATATAGGAAAAAATCATAGAGGTACTAATATTTAGTGAATATAAATTCCCAAAGTATTTAATGGGTATAAAGAGAGGAGATATTGGTAGAGGTACTTTATTAGTAAGTGGTGGACAAGTAGTTTTCCAAGGCGACAGAGAGTGGGGTTTTTTTCTTTTAGAGCGGGGTATTTTTAATATAAATTATTGAATAATTAAAATACCCATAATAGAAGTTGTAATGGTGAAATTATTGAACTTTTAAATAAAATTTAAATAAAATTAATTCTTTATAGATTATTAAAACCTTTCCATAATTTGATTAATCTTTATAACAAAAGGAAAGTGTAAAATTAATAAAGTTCAATTTTAATGGAGGACTTTATCATTTTAGACATTGGAAAAAATATTTTAGGAATGGAATTTTATTTTAATGAATTATTTATCTTAATAAAAATGTTCTTCGACTATGATGAATTTATATAATTTATTAGGTCATTATTATGAATTGATTTATGCGATTAAAACTGACTCTGTGAGTAAAAAAATATTTTTACTATTATCATTAGAAATGGATTATTTTTTAAAATTAAAAAAAATTAACCTTATAAAATTTAGATTTGAGGAATATTAATTATAAATTAATTTTATCAATTTAATTTTCTAACATATTTAATTTTTATTAATAACATAAAAATTATGTTTTTTACAAAATAATATTAAATAAAATTTAGTATTTTTTTATAATTTCTTTTGTCTTTAATCATGATATTTATTTTATTGTATTATAATATTTATGTTTTAATTAATTATTCATGATTAGTAGTATGTTATTTTTCATAATGGTTAGGTTACTATTCATATTGTCCATGTTTCTATTCCAACGATCATATATCTTTTCGAATTGTTGTATTACATTCAATAAGTATCAATATATCTCTTTATATGACATTTAGATCAATCCAAGGAATTTTTATACATTTTCCTTCTCTAAAATATCGATTGGATTACTAATGTTCAATATTTTTTTACATCATTTTTCATTGTTGTGATGATAATAAGGGATTATGATGTTCTAAGTTATCCTTTTATTAAAATTTTAATGTTTAATATCTACCCAATAATTTTAATATTCTTAATTACCATGGGTATATTTATTCTGTAAACACAGTATTCTCATTTAATTAAATAATGAATTGTTATTTTCATGTGTTAATTGAGAAATTATTTATTATGAAAAAAATTCTATATATATATATAATAGTTTGGAATGGTACATTGATCACAGAAAATTAATTTCTAGTGAAATATGTTATAAAGGCATGAGGTTTTACATTCTACCCCACTTAATATAATTTATCCCAAAAAATTTCTTTATTATAATGAATACAAATTATGGTTTCTATTCCTCATTACGTCTATGAGTTACCACATTTCAAACAAAATATTATTATTCCTATAGAGAACATTGATAAGGTGAATAGTATTTTATAAATTAATTTATATATATGATCCTAGATTTCTACTGGTTGTTCCTCTTATGAGATATATTTCCCTAGTTGTACAACCTATGAGGTTAACACTTGTGATACACAATGTTAACACATTTCTTAAGAATGATCCAGTCCCAAGAGCTTACTATCTTCATCTTCATCTGGACATGTTGATTTTGTGAACTACTTCCCATATAGTACCTCATATAGTTCTATTAGAATGCTAAAATTGATTTTGTAGTTGTTTGAGAACTATTCTGAAGGAAGGTGTTGATTATGGACTCAAATGAAATCTATTTCATAGGATATTATCATATTTTAAAAATTTATGATAAAACACTTATATTTCTTGTCAGTATAATCATGATCTATAATGTGAAATATTACCTCTATATTCAGTGTTTTTGAATACTTCTTAAAAAATTTGAGGTATACATTGGTTCTCGATTAGATATAATCGATAGTTGCACCCAATGCAGCCTTATCATTTCCATTTCACAAATCATAAAATGTTAATAATGAGATAATATTCACAAATATAAATATAATGAAATATCTTAAAATGTTGATCACCAATAACCCAAATGTTTTGTTTCCCATAATTGAATTAAGAAGACCTAAATTTAAAAATAAAATGATATTATTTTATATACAAATAGGTATGGTTAATGTTTACATCACCACAGTAAAAAAATATCATTCTGGATTAACATATTTGAAAAAACATCAAGATATATATATTACAATCTACATATTTATAGTTCCCCACTATAAATGATAATTGATATCAATATATAATTTTATATTCAAGAATATATATATAATGACGAGTTATTTTTATTATACAACTGATCCTTTAATTTTTTAATATATTGAGGACACATTTCTTCCCAGTACTTATGATTTCATAATTTTATAAATTGAACACTTTAAAATTTCATAAATTCTTCTACTGATCAATATCCTCCATTAGTGCCTCCATGAAAATTACATTAATGGATGATTAGAAAATCACTTGGGAAAGTTATTTTTTCCCCATCCCAAAGTATTTCATTGTCCATATATATCTAATCCATGATTAATGGGTCTCTTTAAATTATCATCATGAATAAGGTATCATGATCCTTCATTCTAATAGGATCATCCAACTTGTTCATATTATGATGACGGTAATGTATTAAGAAATCATAGTTCCTAATCAAATTAAACCAACTCCTTGAAATCATTATCAACTGGTTCTATTTGAATATATAGTTTATTCTATGTGTTTTAGTTTATATAACAAAATTTTCTCTATATAGATAAATACTCAATATCATAAAAAAATATTACACTTCTAAATTCAAATCATATGTCATAAAAAAAATTTAATGAACAATTAATTAAGATGATTCAGAATCCAATTCCATGAAATTTTTTGTTAAAACACTACTGAATCCCTTTTTAACACATAAATATAAATCAAAATCCTCACTCCATTGTATGATAATTTTAGTTTAGGTGAATTGAAAAAACATCACATTATCTTCTTAAAAATTAATAAACAACTATCTCTCTATAAGAACTTGAAGCCCTTCTTTGTTATCTTTGATAGAGCATTTGAAAATCGTATGATCTTTCTCCAAAAGAGTGGATAATATCCAACCAATATATAGAAACTATGGACCATAGATGTAGTTATTGGTCTGCTCCATTCATTAATTACCACTTTCTTATTATAATCCATATATATATACCCTCTATTATGATTATATTAACTAGGAATGATAATTTCTCAATCTATAAATCACACATTACAAAATTAGTATATATATTATAATTTCTCATGGTCATCATCACAATCCTCAAGTAATCATGATGCCCTTCATTGATCATGGAATTTATGAGAATATCATCAAAAAAGACTTGTATAAAATGATAAAGGTAATATTGCAGGGCTAATTTCATCATATCCAAGAATATTTCTTTTGAAATTATAATTTTAAATGGAATGAGTTTGAATTTAATGTTTTATTATCTTTTTCAAAGGATATCCTAGATTTATTTCCCATTTCACCCTTAATTGATGGCATATATATCATTGTTTAATCATTGAGAAACAATTAAAGCTTCACGTTTGATAAAAAAGTCATCATTATATTTTAGGGGATTCATTTTATGAACATGATCTTATTATGATCATAATAATCAATGTAAAGGCTCTTTTACCCAATATTCATGTTAATAAAGTGAATAGGTGAACCCCATAGTGAGCTTATAGGTTTATAAAAACCTTATCTATAATCTTGTAGCATTTTATCCCCAATTCCAAGTACATAATATTGATCATTATATAAGGAGGATTTTACATATACACAAATCCATTTATAAGTTATAATGAAACTAAAACTCATGATATTAGTTAAGACCAGGAAATACTTTTTTAAATACATCTTCATATTCCTAAAATATATATATTTCATCACTACTAGGTTTTTCCCAAAGTGTTTGAGTAATATATTTATCATATATTGGTAACAAGACCCATAAAAGTGATGTAACATAAATATGGAGTTTATAAAGAGCATTTCACGGATATTTGATCATGATTTGTTGTGGAATATGAAATGGAATTTTCTAATCCCATAAATAATTATGGTATTTATGTGTTGATATTTGATCCATTAGCCAAATAACATCAGATAAAACTAAATATTAAATAATAATATTTACAATAATCGCATTCCCTAATAACCACATAGAGAAGAGCTCTAGACATGTGTTGCAATCATTGTACCAATGGTATGGTTGACCAATAATTCGATATCTACTAGTTGGGAACATATTTGATAAATGTTTATGACATTTGATATAATGAGTGGTTTTAACTATAATAAAGTAATAAATTTGAAGTAAATTCGTCAAAGACGAGTTTAGAATTCACCACTAAATTTTGGTGACCACTTTCAATAGTTTTGATTGCGTAGTCTTTCTCTTTATCCCTTGGATTAGGAGGTTACAGATGTTGACATTCATCATTAACTCTGATACTATTTAACTGGTCTACATAGTGTGCATAGATATTAATGTTGAATAATTATAGTGTAAATTATTTACCATATTCTTTTTTTACATCTCAATGGTTGACTTATAATAGCACATTAGAATTTAGGTTCTTAAGGGCCATCTCATCTACATAAAAAGAATTTATATTAAAACCCAAGACCATTTTCAGAAATTAATACCTCTATTCTACATAAATATTCCTTATATTCAAATTGAGGATCAAAAATTATAAATTTCTTGGGAATAATATAACAAAAAAAAACTTCTTTAATTTAATCTCTATAAGGAGAATCTAATTGTCTTGAGATCCTTAATGGAAAAACGATAACATGGGAAATACATAAATGAAGCAGTGAGATAAAAATCCCAGAAAGGGAATAAACCTGATAGAATAGCATAACATGTGACTCAAAGGTATAACATGATATCATAAAAGAGTAGGAACATGAGTAATCACATAGAAGAATAACTTAAGGAAAATGGTATCATATAATTATTAAATCATAATAATGTAGATGATACATATTTCATGACATGAAAGTGAGTTGAGGATAACTTCTTATACAATATCAAATGGTGAAATAAGTCTTGTAATGGATTAGGTTTACTCCCTAATCTAATACATAACATCTCCTGATACTAAATCTTTTCCTAATTATTTGGTGCTTTATTTATGAGAACCTGTCTTATAATCTATATAAGGATCATTGAGTTCTATTTTAGAACACTAATCATAACATGGTCATGATTTATATGTGAAACATAATGTAAATTTATAATAATTAATAAACACACAAATTATCCATGGAATGAAAGGTGTTACATAAAATTTATCATATCTTAATAAAAATAATTTTCATAATATATGTATATGTGAAATACATATAAGGCATATACGAGCCCATCTATATAAGGAAGAATAAGATACATATATTTTTGAGACATGTATATGAATAAAATAAAATACATCCATAATATCAATGTTTATTTCATTAATGGTTTATTTTAAAATATTAAATGGAATATTTCATGTGATAAATACACTTTTCATTTCAAAGTATAAAAATTTACAATATATTATAGAGGTAACCTTCATTAAAAATAAAAATTTAATATTTTAAATTAATATTTAATTACATTATTCATTTGGGAAATGAGTAATTCTGTAAATGATGAGTATGTTTAAACAAATATTCATTCCATTTTTTTGTAATAATATTGATAAGTACCTTGTTTGGGAAATGAAAACATGATTCATTTTAATAGATTTTAAAAAAAATAAACCAGGGGTAGAAATTTCATTAAAAATCATAGATTATATTAAATTAATTTTTGAAATCACTATAAAGAAAACATATACATGGAAGGAAAATGGTTTTTGATCGACTAGAGAAACAATTTATGTTTTCTTTAAAATTATCTTCTGAATAATTTTAATTACAACTAGAGGAAAATGGTGTTATTAAATTAATATATAATAAATTAATATATCAGAGTAAAATTAATGGGAATTATTATATAACAATCATATAATTTCATACAATAAAAATTTAAGGATCAATAATCCTGATGAAAAATGAGATTAAAACATATACCCTAAGAATGTTGGTGTATTTAATTTCATAACTCCTATGAATGAAGTAAACACTTTGTAAAGTAAAATATATGTGTTATGAATTATTAATAATATAATATATAAGATTTTAGTATATACATGATTCAATAGAATTTAGGTGCATAAAAGTGCATGTGTCTCAATGAAGGGCGTTTTGAGACAAAACCATTACCTTGAGCATGAATCATCACGTTCATTCCTCGTCATCCTAAATAATAAAATTATGTTAATTATTTAATTTTATAATAACATTTATTCAATTTTATTAATCCTTTTAATCTATTTTTTACCATCTCATATTTTTTAGTTAACAAATAAATTTCACTTTAGATGTTTTGGTGATAAATGAATCATATATCCAAAATCAACTTATTAAGTTGACTAAGGTCAAAAAGATTTTTATTAAATAATATATAAAATGTTGATAATGAAATTAATATCATTTTCATAAATAAAATATACTTATTAAAACCAACTATTAAATATCATTATGGAAAATGAACTATGTTACAATCATTGAGATGGTAGGTTGTATGTACACATGAGTTATGTTTCCATTTATTAATGATCATGATGGAATAAATATAAGTGTTATTTTATATATACATTATTATATTTTATATCCTAAATATGATATTGTTTATAAGTATATCATTACGTATAAAATCAATGTTATGTGGTAATAAAATTGAATAACATCGCTTCGTGGGGCTGTTGTCCACTATACACAAGAATGACGTTATAATTTTCTCAATAGATATAAATTTAGGAAAGTATAAAATATATTTAATTTAAAGAATGATTAATATGTAATTAATATCATATATAAACATAAAATTAATCTTTTTTACCATCTATTTAAATAAAATGTGAAAACCTTATCACATTGATTTATGAGTTGGTAGTTCATTATAAACACAAGGAATGTTACTATATTGCCTATAAAATGTAATTTATGACATAATTTTTGAGATTATAAATGTAGATTTATAATTATATATTTAATAACGTCATTGAATTAAAGATAAATTATTATATTCATCTATGAGAAGTAGTGATGGAAAATAAATTCCATTGGTTCGTGAGGCGGTAGACAACCCTACAAACATTCAACAGTTTTGTTTCACATTTGAGGGAAAGAATATGATTGTAGGTAATGTATTTATAATAAAAAATAATTATATATAAAATAATGAGGATAATATATAATCATGGATTAATTATATTTTAAGGAGTTGGAATAATTATTAAATGAAATTCTATGTTAACGACTCTACATCTTATTCTCACCACCTCTTTTGAATTACACCTAAAGCCTACATATATTGATTGAAAAAGTACTATATAATTGTGGATGTAATGTAATGAAGTTATTTTTGAATTTATTTTCCAATCCAATTGGGTTTGGAAGTTTTAAATAGAGAGTATAGTGTATAACCATTTATAAGTGAGGGAGAAGACACATATGTGATTTTTGAAAATAATGAATTACACCCAAGTTTTTGAAATTTTAAAAAGGGAAAAATTGGACTATTTTCCAAACTTATAGAACATGAGGTATAAATATGACCTTATAATATGTTTTTACATGTTTGGGTAATTATTAATGCTTATCGTTTTAGATTTACCCCCCCAAAAATGTTTTTTTACCATAATTTAGGTAATTAATTATTTATGTTTTAACTATTCATTAGGGTCAAAAAATTATTTTTAATTATTATATTATTACAATTATTATTATTCCAAGTACGTAATCCATTTATATAATTTAAAGCATATAATTGGTATAATTTAGTAAAAATATATACCCATTTACGTGTCGAAAAACTGGTTTTCATGAAATGAATTTTTTAAGCATAAGGTGTTCCTATAATAACTATATAAAAAGTAATTAGAATTAAATTAAATAAATTAATATTTATAGATTTTTAATATATTAATTTAATTTAAATAATTATTCATCAGGTTTTATTTTAATAAAATAAAATGGACAAATGTTATGCACTTTAAAACATTTCCCAGAAAAATTCATTTTTAAAACTAAGATAAAACTTGTAATAAAATCCAGTATAAAGAATTTTTAAAATTATTATTTTTGGATTAAATATTTTTAAATAATAATAATATTTATTTTAAAATAAATTAAATTAATAATGGGACATAAAAATTTGTTTTTTGTCAAAAATAAATGCTAATTTTATAAAAATTTGTATTTTTCACTTTTCAATGAAAAATTGATATTTTTTTCAAAATACAAAGATTTAAATCTTAGATAAAATCAATATGATGATTTAAAAAACTAATTACATTTTAATTAACAAATATTGTAACAATTTAATAAATAATTATATTAATTTCATACAAAAAGCATTAAAATTCATTTTTTTAAAATAAAACGTATTTTTAATGAATAAAATGAGTTTACATAAAATGGAGTGATTAGTAAATAAAAAATTATAAATAAATTTATATTTTTTAGGAAATTTATATAAATTTTATTATTTAGTTTTTCCTTTTCATACTAACCAATTTAAAGGATATAATATAATGGTCTTATTTAAATAATATTATGTAATGGTTTGTTTAGGCTCAGTGTTTCATGTATTATACAATATTGAATGTAATCTGTATTTAAAATATTGGGGAATAATATCATACCAATCTTAAATATATTTCTAACTCTAAATATTAACTTCTTATGAGTAATCAATGGTTTAACATTTGAAAATATCATTAAGGAAAAACTCACCTCGTAAAAAGGTGTTATAAAACTTCCTCATAATAGTGGGAAATTGAAATAAGAATGACATATAGAATTATAAAGTTATAGGTTTCCATGTATGATAAAATTTATGGGAAGTGAAAATAAGGATATTTAGGAAAAACAAAAATAACTCTCTAGATAAATAGAGATCATTGATCACTATAAATTTAACGATAAAGAGAATGTTAACAATCAAAAAACCATAAATATATTATGAATTAAAGGACCGATAATTCATTTTAAATAAAGATAATAGGGTGATTTTTTTATTTCAAGTTAATTTTTCTAAATTTGATGTATTATTTAACTATCTAGATAGTGAACACTATAAAATATACATATGTGATATCATTTTTCTTCATAAAAATAATTTCATCTTTTTGTTGTTAGTCGATCAATTTCTATCCCACCACATACACTAATGAATTAATGTCCAATATGAATTTTTTCATTCATGAAGTACTCAAATTAACTTTTAGAAGACCATAATATCCAAAAAAATAAATCATGATATTCATATTTCCTATGACATAATCCAAAACCATAAATTGTAAACACAACGTAGGATAATAAATAAATGAATATGAATAAGTTAATCTCAAAAATTTAACAATAAGAATAATGTTTTAACATAGATCATTAGTTAAATAAATAAATTTATACTGAATTAATTTCAATAAAATAAATATGTAATGCGTTTTTAACCTCAATAGCTATCTCATACCTTTTTTACTTACATCTCCAAACATAACAGTATTCTTCCCTACTAATTATTTATGTTATAACTAAAGGTTATATCAATAATATTAACATTATAAAACACTTTTCAAAAATATATTAAATCACCTGAAAATTATAAAGAAAAAAATTATTTTATCATCTCATATGTTTTATAAAATTGACATAATTGTTAATTACTAAATAGTTTATGTGGAGGAGGGGAGATGTAGCCGCTCGAGAGCCCCACTTGGCCTAGGGATATAGCACCAACCTTGCCCGAGCATGCCCGACCACCACCTCCCCTTCTCTATGGATTCTCACTCAGCCTCCATTCGACTTCCCCCTCACACAATGCTAGTTTGGATTCCCCATAACTCCATCAATTTCTAAGGGAACAGATCCGTCATCGCCATCCCTATGATTCCATTACTGTCAGAGGGTCTACATATGATGTCTCCCTCCTAGATCCTCCATCCTTCCTCCTCGATGCTGATGTATGCAATGACAAAAATTCTTTCTTGTCTCTCCACCTCGAGGTCACCATTATTAATAGAACGTTCACCATTTCGACATGGATTTTTCCTACTTCTCCACTGGATATTTAGCCAGTTCTCTCTTGATGTTGTCAAAGAAAACCCAAGCCTCCCTCATAGTTTGTTTTGACACACTCCCACCCTGACAAACTCGACTTTTCATGAATCTAGATCCATCCTCATGAAGACTCAATAGGCCGATAGTCCAAATCTGCTTAGACCTATTGTTTTTGTATCCCCTTTCCATTTCATCATTGATACAATGTCCTCTGATTTATAAGATATAAGAATAACAAGTTAATGGGAAGCCATGGTAGAGCTCTCTTGAACATACATAATAGATGATGTTTCATCCTTGGACAAGCTTGTGATACCGGCTGATGGAGAGGCTTCTACTCTTCGAATTTTATCTTTTTCTTGGTATCCTATACCATTTTATCATTCTAATTCATATAAGATGTCATTTTGGTAGGATTTGGTGTATTCCATGATGTTTTAGATGGTGCTGCTGGATTTGGTGAAGGATGAACATTTTGGGTGGTCTTTTTCATCGTCCATGGTGGCTTGATGGTCAAGTGGTTCATCGTTCTGGAGATATATCAATGAATAACTCACCATAAATCTTACTCATTCGAAGGCTCTTCTGATTTTATTTTTCTTTCAATGCCTTATGTTGTTCCTAGTTGTTTGGGTTGGTTGTTCTTGGTTTTGTAATATTGAATCCCATTGGTAATGTTGCAACATCTTATTTTTCTTGTTTGATTGTCACTTAAACAAAAAGTGTTTTTGAAAATAAAAAAAATGAAATTTCATTGATATAAATAGTTTAATTAAAAAAACTTCATACTATCCAATACATCACATAAGCTAGTGGTGGACACTTCACCCTTATAATGCTTCAATTGTGGGTTCAACCCTCATAACCATTCTAAATATGATGAATTTTCCCCCAACATGTAGGGTTACCTTTTTCCATAACTACATTTATATAATTCCCGTTAAATTAGAAATTGTTTGATGAAAATACTCAAAATAACAATACTCATCAAATCTATAAGGACCTGACCTTAAAGATTACATAATATTGAATTAAATAAATAATTCACATTGAGGATATATTTAGGTTTAGTGTTCTAGAGAATTAGGCCAGAACTATTACATAACAACTTGAATATTACATGTAGACACTACTACTCAGTATCCATTTTTTCAAAAAATAAAAACACTTCAAAGAAACATGTCTAGTTCCATGTTTTAGAGAGCATGAATTTTCCATGATCTCATCATTGACCATATTCATCTTTATGTCATGTGGAAAACATTTCAAAAATATGGGATGAGCATAAAAATCTTAGTAAAGGTTATAAAATAAGGAAGGAAAACAATATCCCATCAATAAATAAAAATCAATGAAGCCATACTTTTCAATCATAACATACCTTACGAAAACATAAGATTTATGAATAACACACACAAATCATAATTCATAAATGTTAATTATGGAATCCATATCAAACATACATTGTAGTTATCACAGCTACATAGGGAGTTACACTTGGAATAACCATCACATTATATTCCCTAAATCTCTTAGGAGAAACATCACGTTTACCTCCATCACATTACCCAATGCATTGGAGAGCTATCTCAGGCTCACCCACCCTAGGTTTATCACAGAACCACCCATATACATAAAAAATACCAAATGACCATAACATATTCATAACACATAACACAAGTATAAGGGAAAGATAACATTTTCACCTTACAATCACAATATATCAAATCAATATGTTGAAACAAACAATGCTTTATCAAATCATTTTCAAAATCATTTAAAACATTATATAAAGAGATTTTTGAATCAAAGTGTCCAATACCACTTTGAAACATTAAATGATTTATCATTTGAAAACATTAATGTCCATATAATTAAATCCTAAAACCCATTTTGAAAACATGGATGTTAATGAGAAATATTTACATGAATAATCTTTTAAAACATTTAAAACGATATTTTAGTGAAAGTGTTTTTTAACAAAAAGAGAGACGCTTGAATACAAATAATTGAGGAATAACCTTTAATCAAAACTTTATAATATCATGAGAATAAATAAATTCATGTTATAATATGTCAAAAGACAGTATATACACCATATAAGAGTGAATTGGTGTATAACAAAAATGAAGTCTCAGTGGAAATGTAAATTGACATGAAATCCTTTATAAAGATGGTATCCTAAAATTAAGGATAAATTAATCACATAATTATGTGAGAAAAATATAAATACACCCAATAAAAGTGGATATTATGTGTAAAACAATTGTATGTCATTCACACATTTTCATAGAACTTCATATTCCTGAAGTACAAGTTGAACCAAAAGAATTGAAATTGGGTTAAGAAGTTCCCTTGTAAAAATTCGACAACCTAACGACATCACATTAAAATTGATATAGTGAGTTGATGAGATAAAAAGGGTATCTAATGACTTGGTAATAATGTTTACATAAATAAGGATATATAATAACATTTCTGAAAATAATAATATGTAAATTAAAAGGCATAACAAAAAGAAGTCTTCTAAAAAAAGGAGGGTGAAATGTTCTCTTACGGATTAGGTTACTTACAAAACATACACAACATGAAATAATGATCATAAAATGAAGATATAAATACACATAAATGAAATCATATTACACAAAGGTTATAATAATGTTTAGTACATACACCACATAAAAGGAAATAATGTCCAATATAACATGAATCCAACGGGAATAAAAAGTGAGATGAAACCCTTTACAACATTGTAATCAACTGAGTCGTATGACAAAAATCTAATAACCAGCAAGTGAATCACAAAATACCAGGAATTTAAGGAGAATCATGATTATATATATCAAATGTCAGTACACAATACATCACATGCAATGAATAAGTGGTGAATAATGGAAATCTAACGGAATTAAAAGTTATATAATAAAATCCCTTACCTCGTGTCCGACTTGGACCGTTCGTTCGATAATCTCATGAATAATAAACTAAAGTTAATTTCTAATTTCTTAGGAACCTTTTAAATCTTTATTATTCCTTTTATATAACTTATTACCATGTTATAAACATTATGTAATCATTTAAGTTAATAACGTTTGTTTTGTCGATATTTGGTACTTGAGTAAAAAATAAACAATTTATATTTACAAGTTGTCCATGTTGTCAATAGTAAATTATATCCAGAATGATATTAATTATTTAGATATCATATATATCATATATATCCAGTATATAAATATATAACAGTACATATCATTTGGAGTTAAGAAATAAAATGTATCGTTCATGAAGACAGTAAGCCGTACGTACGCATGAACGCTACTTTCATTTCTATTTCTTTTTTTAATGGAATTAAAACATAATGATACATAGGTATATTATAATTCCAGTATAATATAATATATAATATCATTAAATCTATCTTATATACATCTCACATGTGGCATTAACGAGTCATATCACTTTGAGGGGGCGGTAGTCCGCACTTCCTCGAATGAAATTATCGCGTTTACCTATAATGGAAACCATAAAGGTATGGAATAAAAGGAAAATACATAAGCATAAAGAAAACATAAACATAATATATATCATATATAAATACAGCGCCATCATAATGGCCACCATGAGAGGCGGTATGAGGTAATTGAATAATCATCGTTTCTTGAGGTGTTAGTTTTCCATCCACAGAAACATTTAGTTCTTCATTCATTAGATGGAGGGGTGGGTAAGTTTAGTTCGAATAATTCTCATAAAAAAATCCTAGTATACTTAAGATACAGGGGTTGTTACAAAATAAATGAATAAAAAGATTTTATGGTTTGGATAAGTAAAATAAAAAAACAATTTCATAGAAACTGTTAACTTTAATTTGGGTAACTCCCTTTGGATTGAACCTAAGGACTTCTTTAAGTTACTTATCCCTAATGTAATGATTCTAGGTGGAAGAGGGGGATGTTGGGAGCTTAATGCAGAAGAGGTTTTATGAGAAAATAGGCTTTATAGGTGTAATGAATTGGTTATAAGTGGTCTCCTTTTATATGGGAGAGGAGGTGCTCTTATGGAAAGTGTGAAAAGATTATTTTATTATATAATGATATTCAGTTTCTAAAGGTCAAAAAATAATAAAATTATAAGAAAAGATGAGTCATACATTAAATAATATAATCCAATAGGAATTGGAGATCTTTTGGATAATATTGTAATAATTATAATTTTATTTACTTAAATCATTTATTAATGAGGTAAATACTTCATCATTACGGTGTCACAAATAATATTATTTATATTATGTTAACAATTATAAAAAAACACAATGATGTATTATATATTTTCATATTTCCAATGAATATTTATAGTCGAAAATATAACTTATATAAAACCATATAAAAATTAATTTACAAAGAGATATTTATTTATGTTATTTTTGCCTTTACTTTAAATTAAATAATCTAAAGTGTCATTATCCTTCCTAAGTGGCTCCATGGGGTCCCAAAATGGACCCAAGGATTCCCAACGTCGTCCATTACTCATCCAATAAGGTTAAGACAAGTGTTAAGGTCATTTTAAATTATTATAATATTATTTTTACCTTCATTTACCCTATTTACCTTTACCCGCGGTAATTAAAAGTAAAAAGATAATATTCACCAAAAATTATTTTCATCTTATTGAACCAAATTTTACTTATTAATAACAACCATGTATGTTGGATTTTTTAAAATCAATTCACAGAATTGGTAAAATTTCATTTAAATGAAAAAGTCGGTTTTTTTAACTATTACTAACTGGTTTCACCATTCATCAAAAATTGATGTTTTTCAGAAAAATACCAAAATATCCACCTAAGATATAATTAGTCTTCCAAATTAAAAAATTATTTCTATTTTACCAAATTAAAAAATAGAATTTTTATTAATTAATTTAAAATTAATTCCCGTTGTCAAAACAAATATCTTGTTTTTAAGATACAATATCTATCAAAAGATTGATACTTGCTTATTTCGAATTTCAATGTGAAAATAATTCCAATGACAAACATTGGATTAAATGGTAACAATATCTTCTAATTAATCTTTAAAAAAATTAAAAATATAATATAACCATAAAAAAATTAAATTAAAAGGCAGTTTTGAATTAAAATACAATATTTTTCACTATTCATTAAAAAATGAACTTTATCAGAAAATTCCAAAAATTTACACAAAGTAAATTTTTATATCCCCATTCTAAAGGAGGATTATATTTGATCAAATATAATGTATTAAAGTTACCAACACTTTATTTAAAGAGGGTTCTCTATTAAAAGGTGGTAAATCGACTTTTTAATGTAAATTATGCTTAAAATAAGATTTATTCACATTTTAAGCCTCTAACTTTTATTAGATAAATGTAAATACATTTAACAAACATGTATAATCATATTTTACTTAGTTTTTTTTCATTCCCTCTTATAAAATGGCTAGGATTTAACTACCATTTAAAATAATAATATTTAATTATTAGTGTGCAACGTAAGATTTCAAAGAAACTTGTTGTTGTGTATCAGGTATGCTATCGAACATAGAAATCCCTTTAAAGAAATATTAATATTTAATTCACAAATATTAATAAATATTAAAATTTCATATTATTTATTTTCTTAGGATGTTACATCCTTCCACCCTTCTGGGAATTGCATCCTCTCAATTTTAAAACAGGGCTTGGAAACATCATTTTAAAGTCCCCCATCGGAAAAGAGTCAGTAAAAATATCACATTAAAATAAAGAAAGAAAAGTGCAATGGTCACCTGAGATAACTCATACTAGGATTCCATGTAAGAAAACATGGATATGGAAGAGAAAACAAACTGTCAAGTTCTGATGGAGAGTGGTAGAAAACATGATTAGGAGAAAGTTATCCACCAGAAAATAAAAAACATGTGATGGGATAAACAATCATTGATTCCCAAGTAGGAAAAGTTAGCAGACAACGTTTTTGTTTAAAGTTACCTTTCATTGAGGAATTTATTTATGATCTTACATAAAATCAAAAGGAAACTTAATTACTTGTCATGTAGACATTCATCCTTTACTAGATTTCTAACACAAATTCATTTTTTCTCCAAATGTTGAGTATTCATGATGACTTGTTTAGATTAAAATCTCTATAATCTACTTTGAGAGAATCACATAATCCAAAAAAGATGAACTATATATTTCCCATGACTTTTGACCTTAACCAAAACCAAAATTAGTTTGTATATGATAAGATAATCCACAAAAAGTATAATCTTTTACAAAAAATAAAAACTACTCTTAATCTCCAAAATTTTTCAAACAATACCCAATGTTCAACCAAGACCATTCAATAAACAATTGCCTATAAAATTATTCAAATTAATCCAAACTAGGAATGAAATCGAAATCTCAGAAGAATTTAATCACATAGTCTTCCAAGATAAATCTAAACATTTATCTCCAAATAACATCAGTTACTCTTAAAGTCTCATGTTGAAAATTAATTAACCTAATAATATATTTTCCATGATAGGTTAATCGTTTCATAAATAACCCAAAATCAACTTATTTTTTATTAATAAAATCATCTAAATAAAAATAATTAGTCATACTAACCAGGGACTTCACGTAGTCTATTGGTAGGTGATAAATCCCAATTTCACTTTGGTTGGGGATTCAATTCCCGCAGATTTGTCGGACACGACGGGTTGTCATGCGGTTTATGTGTAGTCCTTTTTCAAAAAATATATAATTTCATAACTATCCTAAAAAGATATAAATTCATCAAAAATAACCATAATATATTTTAAGCACAAATTTTATCTAATATCTTTCATTTTGAATACCAAAATGTATTAACCTGTAATTTCCTCAAATTCAAAGATCATTTAAGCACTAACAGTTCTTTATAACTCAATCAACAAAAGAAAAGATAATTATTCCGTGAATAAAATTTTCATATATCAAACATCAAGGTAAAAAATACTATAAAAAGTCTTCTAATGTAATCCCTTCATCAAAAGAGCCTTAATACTTTTAAGCATTTCACCATCCTAAAAACTACCATAACACTTAAATACCATATATACTGACTTCTTACTCATTCAACATTCTTCATGATCTAGTAACCTTTCATTTCCAGATTATTCTGAAATACTTCTTTCCTACAAACAAAATCATGAATCATATCCAAGGATTCAATAATATCAAAACAAATGTTAAGAAATAATCTATACCTATCATTCGTCATTATTGGTTTCTTCATCCTCAATCAGAATGGTATTAGGTATTGGTAAACAAATTTTTGTATGATCCTAGTTATCCCATTCCTGCAAATTCTTCGTAGGACATCTATTTGTATAATGACCATGCACATCACATTTAAAACATTCAATTGATCCCTCAGAAATAACTTCTTTCCCTTTCCAAGAGTCCGCTGGAAGCTTCATTTTTTCATGGAAGGTTCTTTCTTTATGACCTTCATTTCCACATCTATAGCATCTTCCCGTCCCTTTGAAACATTTTCCTAGGTGTTTCTTTCCACATCCATGACACAAATGTTTTTGAACATACATTCTTTTAGGATTATTACCTGAACATCTGTGGGGATTTGTTTCTCACATATACAATTCCTTATAAAAATCACTAAGGTTCATGTGGTCAATCATGACTCCAAATAGTTGGTTGACAATAACCAAAAGAGTTCTCAATGCAGCTCCTATTTCATTCAATTTCTCATTTAGAAAACTGTCATAGTTTTTTTCACATCCATTGTTACATTGATGCCTGCAAGATCCAGCCATTGACTAAAACCAAAAAGGTAAGTGTGAGTATATTAGTAAAATCATTATATATTATCTTATGAGGAGGGTAAATACTAAGATATATTTATTCCTGTTATCTTAAACTCATTCAATTTATCTAAAATAACTCTGACTCTTTCTAAAATCCTAACCATTATGGTAATTTCACTTATGCGTAAGGAACACCCTAACCTATAAAGTTATCTAAACCAACCTATGATACCAACTATAAGGACTCAGCCTTAAACATTACATAATATTGAATTAAATGAATAATTCACATTGATGATCTTTTCAGGTTTAGTGTATTAGATAATTAGGCCAAAACTATTTCATAACAACTTGAATATTACATGTAGACACTACTACTTGGTATCCATTTTTTCATAAAATAAACACTCTTAAAAGAAACATGTCTAGTTCCATGATTTAGAGACCATGGCTTTTCCTTGATCTAATCCCAGACCCTATTCATATTTATGTCATGTGGAAAGATTATAAAAAACATGGGATGATCCTAAAAAACTCAGTAGGGGTTATAAAATAGTGAATGAAAACAATATCTCATCAATAAATACACATCAATGAAACCATACATTTCAATCATAACATACCTTACAAAAACATAATATTTATAAATAACATACAATAATTATAATTCAGAAATGATAATTATGGAATCCATATCAAAAATACATTATAGATATCATAGCTACGTAGGGAGTTAAACTTTGAATACTCATCACAGTATATTACCTAACTCTCTTAGGAGAATTATCACCTTTACCTCCGTCACATTACCCAATGTGTTGGAGAGCTATATCGGGCTCACCTGCCCTAGGTTTATCACGGAACCACCCATATAAGTAAACAATGCCCAATGACCATAACATATTCATAAAACATAACACAAGCATAAAGGAAACATAAAAATAATATATATCATATATAAATATAGTGTCATCATATTGTCCACCATGAGAGGCAGTATAAAGTTATTAAACAATCATCGTTTCATAAGGGGTTAGTTTTCCATCCACAGAAACATTATGTTCTTCATCCATTAGATGGAGGTGTGTGTAAATGTATTTCAAATAATTCTCATACCAAAATATTAGTATATTTAGGATACTGGGTTTTTTACAAAAGAAAGGAATATAAATATTTTATGGGTTGGAGAAGTAAAATAAAAGAAAACAATTTCAGAGAAACCGTTAACTTTAATTTGGGTAACTCCCTTTGGATTGAACCAACATACTTCTTGAAGTGCCTTATCCCTAATTTAATGCTTCTAGGTGGAAGAGGGGGATGTTGGGAGCTTTATTGGGCAGTTTTTGTATGAGAAAATAGGCTTGAGAGGTGTGAGGAATTGGTTAGAAGTGGTCTCCTTTTATATGGTAGAGGAGGTGCTCTTTAGGAAAGTGTGAAAAGATTATTTTATTATATAATGATATTCAGTTTATAAAGTTCAAATAATCCTAAAAGTATAATATAAGATGACTCATAGTATTAATAGTATCATCCAATAGTAATTGGAGATGTTTTGGATAATATTGTAATAATTATAATCAAATTTATTTAAATCATTTATTAATGAGGTAAATACTGCATCATTATGGTTTCATAAATAATTTAATTTATATTATTTCTAAAAATTATAAAAAAATATACCATGATGTAGGAAATATTTTTAAATTTTCAATGAATATTTATATATGAAAATATAACTTATATAACACCATATAAAAATTAATTTACAATGAGATATTTGTTTATGTCATTTTTATGTTTACATTAAATTAATTAATCTAATGTGTCGTTGTCTTTCATAAGTGGATCCAAGGGGTCCCAAAATAGACCCAAGGATTCCCATGGTCAGAAAATACTCATAAAATAAGGTTATGAAAAGTGTTAAGGTAATTTTGAATTATTATAATATTATTTTTACCTTCAATTAACCTATTTACCTTTAACCATGGTAATTGAAAGTAAAAAAGTTAATATTCGCCAAAAATTATTTTCTACTTATTGAACCAAGTTTTACTTATTAATGACAACCATATATTTCAGATTTTTGAAATTCAATTCACAGAAGCGGAAAAATTTCATGTAAATGAAAAAAGTCAGTTTTTTTACTATTACTAAGTGGTTTCACTATTGATCAAAAATTGATGTTTTTCATAAAAGTACCAAAATTTCTGCCTAAGATATAATTGGTCTTCAAAATTAAAAAATTATGACTATTTTACCAAATTAAAAGAATGGAATTTTTATTAATTAATTTAAAATTAATTCCCTTTGTCAAAACAAATACCGTGTTTTTAAGAAACAATATCTATCAAAAGATTGACACTTGCTTGTTTACAATTTCAATGTGAAAATAATTCCAATGACCAAAATTGGATTAAATGGTAAAAAAATATTCTAATTACTCTTTAGAAACAATTAAAAAGATAATCTAACCATATAAATAAAATATATTAAATGGAAGTTTTGAATTAAAATACAATATTTTTCACAATTCATTAAAAATGAACTTTATCGGAAAAATTCCAAAAATTTACACAAAGTAAATTTTGATGTCCCCATTCTAAATAAGGATTTTATTTGATAAAGTATAATGTAATAAAGAGAACAAAACTATATTTAATGATACTTTTACATTAAAAGGTCGTAAATCGACTTTTTATTGTAAATTAAGCTTAAAAATAGATTTATTCACATTTTAAGCCTATACCTTTTATTAGATAAATGTAAATACATTTAACAAACATGTATAATCATATTTTAGTTAGTTTTTTTCATTCCCTCTAATATAATGGCTAGGAGTTAACTACCATATAAAATAATAGTATTAAATTATTAGTGTGCAATGTATGATTTCAAAGAAACTTGTTGTTGTGTATCAGGTACGCTATCGAACATAGAAACCCCTTTAATGTAATATTAATTTTTAATTCCCAAATATTAATAAATATGAAAATTTTATATTTTTTATTTTCTTGGGATGTTACATCTTTCCACCCTTCTGGGAATTGCGTCCTCGCAATTTTAAAACAGGTCTTCGAAACATCATTTAAAGTCCCTCATCGGAAAAGAGTCAGTAAAACTATCATATTAAAATAAAGAAAGAAAAGTACAATGGTCACCCGAGATAACCCATACTAGGATTACATGTAGGAAAACATGAATATTAAAGAGAAAACAAACTTCCAAGTTCTGATGGAGAGTGGTAGAGAAAATTATTAGAAGAAAGTTAACCACCAGAAAATCAAAAACATGTGATGGGTTAAACAGTCATTGATTCCAAAATAGGAAAAGTTAACAGACAACGTTTTTGGTTTAAGTTACTTTTCATTAAGGAATTTTTTTATGATCTTATCTAAAATCATAAGGAAACATAATTACTTATCATGTAGACTTTCATCCATTACTATATTTCTAACACAAACTCATATTTTCTCTAAATGTTGAGTATTCAGGATGACTTGTTCAGATTAAAATCTCTATAATCTACTTCGAGAGAATCACATAATCCACAAAAAATGAACTATATATTTCCCATGTATTTCAACCTTAACCAAAACCAAAATTAGTTTGTATATGATCAGATAATCCCCAAAAAGTATAATCTTTTACCAAAAGAAAAACTACTCTTAATCTCAAAAATTTGTCAAACAATACAAAATGTTCAACCAAGAACATTAAATAAACAATTGCCTATTAAATTCTTCAAAGTAATCCAAACAAATATTGAAATTTAATTCTCAGAATAATTTAATCACATAGTCTTCCAAGATAAATCTAAACATTTATCTCCAAATAATATTATTTACTCTAAAAGTCTCATATTGAAAAGTATTTAACCTAATCATATATTTTCCATGATAGGTTAATTGTTTCATAAATAACCCAAAATCAACTTATTATTGATTAATATAATCATCTAACTAAAAATAATTAGTCATACTAACCAGAGACTTCACGTAGTCCATTGGTAGGTGATAAATCCCAATCTCACTTTGGTTGGGGGTTCAATTCCCACAGATTTTCCTGAAGCGATGGGTTTTCATGCAGTCTGTGTGTCATCCTTTTTCAAAAAATATATAATTTCATAACTATATGAAAAAGAGATAAATTCATCAAAAATAACCATAACATATTTTAACCATAAATTTTATCAAATATATTTCATTTTGAATACCAAAATGTATTAACCTTTAATTTCCTCAAATTCAAGGATCATTTAAACACTAAAAGTTCTTTATAACTCAATCAACAAAAAAAAAGATAATTATTCCTTGAATAAAACTTTCAAATATCAAACATCAGGGTTAAAAATACTATAAAAATGCTTCCAATGTAATCCCTTCATCAAAAGAGCCTTAATACTTTTAATCATTTCACCATCCTAAAATCTACCATAACACTTGAATACCATATATAATGACTTCTTACTCATTCAACATTCTTCATGATCCAGTAACCATTCCATTCCAAATTATTCTGAAATACTTCTTTCCTACAAACAAAATCATGAATCATATCCTAATATTCAATAATATCAATACAAATTTTAAGAAATAATCCATACCTTTCATTCGTCATTATCAGTTTCTTCATCCTCAATCGGAATGGCATTAGGTATTGGTAAAAAATTATTTGTATGATCTTAGTGATCCCATTCCCGAAACTTCTTCGTAAGAAATCTATTTGTATAATGACCATGCAAACCACATTTAAAACATTCAATTGATCCCTCAAAAAGAACTTCTTTCCCATTCTAAGAGTTAACTGGAAGCTTCATTTTTCCATTAAAGGTTCTTGCTTTATGACCTTCATTTACACATCTATAGCATCTTCCTGTCCCTTTGAAACATTTTCCTAGGTGTTTCTTTCCACATCCATGAAAAAAAGGTTTTTGAACATACATTCTTTTAGGATTATTACCTGAACATCCGTGGGGTTTTTTTCTAGCATATACGATTCATTATAAAAATCACCAAGGTTCACGTGGTCAATCATGACTCCAGATAGTTGGTTGAGAATAACCAAAAGATTTCTCATTGTAGCTCCTATTTCATTCAATTGCTCATTCAGAAAACTATCACAGTTTTTTTCACATCCATTGTTACATTGATGCCTGTAAGATCCAGCCATTGACTAAAACCAAAAAGGTAAGTGTGAGTATATTAGTAAAATATTCATATAATATCTTATGAGGAGGGTAAATACTAAGATATATTTATTCATGATATCTTAAACTCATTCAATTTTTCTAAAATAACTCTGACTCTTTCTAAAATACTAACCATTATGGTAATGTAACTTATACTTAAGGAACACCCTGCCCTCCAATGATATCTAAACTGACCTATGATACCAACTATAAGGACCTAACCTTAAACGTTACATAATATTGAATTAAATGAATAATTCACATTGAGGATCATTTCAAGTTTAGAGTTTTATAGAATTAGTCCAATACTATTACATAACAACTTGAATATTACATATAAACACTAAAACTTGGTAGCCATTTTTTTCATAAAATAAACACTTTTAAAAGAAACATGTCTAGTTCCATGATTTAGAGACCATGGCTTTTCTTTGATCCCATCCCAGACCCTATTCATCTTTATGTCATGTGGAAAGCTTTTAAAAAACATGGGATAAGCCTAAAAAGCTTTGTAAGTGTTATAAAATAATGAAGGAAAACAGTAGATCATCAATAAATACAAATCAATAAAACCATACATTTCAATCATAACATACCTTAAGAAAACATAAGATTTATGAATAACATAAAATAATTATAAATCATAAATGTTAATTATAGAATCCATATCAAACTTACATTATAGCTATCACAGCTATGTAGGGAGTTACACTTAGAATACCCATCACAGTATATTCTCTAACTCTCTTATGAGAAACATCACCTTTACCTCTTTCACATTACCTAATGCGTTTGAGATCTATCTCGGGCTCACCTGCCCAAGGTTTATCAAGGAACCACCCGTATACGTAAAAAATGCCCAATGACCATAACATATTCATAAAACATAACACAAGAATAAAGGAGACATAAAAATAAAATATATCATATATAAATACAGTGCCATCATATTGTCCACTATGAGAGGTGGTATGAGGTTATTGAACAATCATCGTTTCATGAGGAGTTAGTTTTCCATCCACAGAAACATTATGTAATTCATCCATTAGATGGAGATGTGTGTAAGTGTATTTTGAAAAATTATCATAAAAAATATTAGTATATTTAGGATACTGGGGTTGCTAAAAAATAAAGGAATAAAATGATTTTATGGTTTGGAGAAGTAAAATAAAAGAAAACAATTTCAGATAATCTGTTAACTTTAATTTGGGTAACTCCCTTTGGATTGAACCAAAGTACTTATTGAAGTGCCTTATCCCTAAGGTAAGGCTTCTAGGTGGAAGAGAGGGATATTGGGAGATTAATTGGGCAAAGGTTGTATGAGAAAATAGGCTTGAGATGTTTGAGTAATTGGTTAGAAGTGGTCTCATTTTATATGGGAGAGGAGGTTCTCTTTAGGAAAGTGTGAAAAGATTATTTTATTATATAATGATATTCGGTTTCTAAAGGTCCAAAAATCCTAAAAGTATAAGATAATATGACTCGTAGTCTAAATATTATCATCCAATAGTAATTGGAGATCTTTTGGATAATATTTTAATAATTATAATCATATTTATTTAAATCATTTATCAATGAGGTAAATACTGCATCATTATGGTTTCATAAATAATTAAATTTATATTATGTCTAAAAATTATAAAAAAATACCATGATGTAGGAAATATTTTTAAATTTCCAATGAATATTTATAGTCTAAAATATAACTTATATAACACCACATAAAAATTAATTTACAAAGAGATATTTGTTTATGTCATTTTTGCCTTTAATTTTAATTAATTAATCTAACGTGTCATTATCATTCATAAGTGGATCCATGGGGTCCCAAAATAGACCCAAGGATTCCAATGGTCAGACATTACTCATTAAATTAGGTTATGACACGTGTAAAGGTAATTTTGAATTATTATAATATTATTTTTACCTTTAATTACCCTATTTACCTTTAACCTTGGTAATTGAAAGTAAAAAAGTTAATATTCGAGAAAAATTATTTTCATCTTATTAAAACACATTTTACTTATTAATAACAACCATGTATGTCAGATTATTTAAAATCAATTCACAGAAGTGGTAAAATTTCATGTAAATGAAAAAAGTCAGTTTTTTAACTATTACTAAGTGGTTTCACTATTCATCAAAAATTGATATTTTTCATAAAAATACCAAAATTTATGCCTAAGATATAATTGGTCTTCCAAATTCAGAAATTATTTATATTTTAGAAAATTCAAAACATGGAATTTGTATTAATTAATTTAAAATTAATTCCCTGTTGTCAAAACATATACTGTGTTTTTAAGAAATAATATCTATCAAAAGATTGACAGTTGCTTATTTACAATTTCAATTTGAAGATAATTCCAAGGACCAACATTGGATTAAATGGTAAAAAATAATCTAATTAATCTTAAAAAAATAAAAATATAATCTAACTATATAAATATATTATATTAAAAAGCAGTTTTGAATTAAAATACAATATTTTTCACTATTCATTAAAAATGAACTTTATAGGAAAAATTTAAAAAATTTAGAAAAAGTAAATTTTGTTGTCCCCATTCTAAATAGGGATTTTATTTGATCAAATATAATGAATTAAAGAGACCAAAACTATATTTAATGAGAGTTTTCCATTAAAAGGTCGTAAATTGACTTTTTAATGTAAATTATGCTTAAAATTAGATTCATTCACATTTTAAGCCTCTAACATTTATTAGATAAATGTAAATACATTTAACAAACATGTATAATCATATTGTAGTTAGTTTTGTTCATCCCTCCAATACAATGGCTAGGAGTTAACTACCATTTAAAATAATAATATTAAATTATTAGTGTGCAACATAAATTTTCAAAGAAACCTACTGTTGTTTATTTGGTACGCTATCGAACATGGCAACCCCTTTAAAGTAAAATTAATATTTAATTCACAAATATTAATAAATATGAAATTTTCAAATTATTTATTTTCTTGGGATTTTACATCCTTCCCCCTTCTGGGAATTGCGTCCTCACAATTTTAAAACATGTCTTGGAAACTTCATTTAAAGTCCCTCATCAGAAAAGCGTTAGTAAAACTATCACTTTAAAATAAAGAAAGAAAAGTAAAACGGTCACCCGATATAACCCATACTATGATTCTATGCAGGAAAACATGGATATGGAAGAGAAAAAAAATGTTATGTTTTGATGGAGAGTGGTAGAAAACATGATTATGAGAAAGTTAACCACTAGAAAATCACAATCTTGTGATGGGTTAAACAGTCATTGATTCCAATGTAGGAAAAGTAAATAGAAAACGTTTTTGTTTTAAGATACCTTTAATTGAGGAATATATTTATGATCTTATCTAAAAACATAAAGAAACATAATTACATGTCATGTTGACTTTCATCCTTTTCTATATTTCTAACACAAACTCACATTTTCTCCAAATGTTGAGTATTCAGGATGACTTATTCACATTAAAAGCTCTATAATCTACTTCTAGAGAATCACATAATCCACAAAAGATGAATTATATATTTCCCATGTCTTTAGACCTAAACCAAAACCAAAATTGGTTTGTATATGATCAGATAATCCCCAAAATGTATAATCTTTTACCAAAAGAAAAACTCCTATTAATCTACAAAATTTGTCAAACAATACCCAAAGTTCAACCTAGATCATTCAATAAACAATTGCCTATAAAATTCTTCAAAGTAATCCAGTCTAATATTGAAACCAAAATCTTATAAGAATTTAATCACATTGTCTTCCTAGATAAATCTTAATATTTATCTCCAAATAACAGAAATTGCTCTTAATGTATCATATTGAAAAGTAATTAACCTAATCATATATTTTCCATGATAGGTTAATAATTTCATAAATAACCCAAAATCTACTTATTATTTATTCTTAAAATAATCTAACTAAAAATAATTAGTCATACTAACCAGGGACTTCACGTAGTCCATTGGTAGGTGATAAATCCCAATCACACTTTAGTTAGGGGTTCGATTCCCTTAGATTTTCCGACGCGACAGGTTGTCATGTGGTCTGCATGTCATGATTTTTCAAAAAATATGTAATTTCATAACTTTACCAAAAAGAGATAAATTCATCAAAAATAACCATAACATATTTTATCCACAACGTTTATCTAATATATTTCATTTTGAATACCAACATTTATTAACCTGTAATTGCCTCAAATTCAAGGATCATATAAACCCAAATAGTTCTTTATAACTATATCAACAAAATAAAATATAATTATTCCTTGAATAAAATTTTCATATATCAAACATCAGGGTTTCAAATACTATAAAAAGTGTTCTTATGTAACCCCTTCATCAAAAGAGCCTTAATTCTTTTAAGCATTTCTCCATCCTAAAATCTATCATAAAACTTGAATACCATATATGCTAACTTCTTACTCATTCAACATTCTTCATGATCCAGTAACCATTCCTTTCCAAATTCTTCTGAAATACTTCTTTCCTAGAAACAAAATCATGAATCATATCCTAAGATTCAATAATTTCAAAACATATATTAAGAAATAATCCATACCTTTCATTGGTTATTATCAGTTTCATCATCCTCAATCAGAATGGCATTAGGTATTGGTAAACAAATATTTGTATGATCCTGGTTATTCCATTCACGAAAATTTTTCGTATGACATCTATTTTTATAATGACCATGCACACCATATTTAAAACATTCAATTGATCCCTCATAATGAACTTCTTTCCATTTCTTAGAGTCAATTGGAAGCTTCCTTATTCCATGGTAGGTTCTTACTTTATGCCCTTCATTTCCACATCTATACCATCTTCTCGTCCCTTTGAAACATTTTCGTAGGTGTTTCTTTCCACATCCTTGAAACATTTTTTTTGAACATACATACCTTTAGGATTAATACCTGAACATTTGTGGGGATTTGTTTCTCACATATTCAATTCCTTATAAAATCACCAAGGATCACGTGGTCCATCATGACTCCAGATAGTTGGTTGAGAATAAATAAGGGTGTTCTCATTGTAGTTCCCATTTCATTCAATTGCTCATTCAGAAAACCGTCATAGTTTTCTTCACATCTATTGTTACTTTGATGCCTGTAAGATCCACCCATTAACAAAAACCAAAAATTTAAGTGTTCTTATATCAGTAAAATCATTATATAATATGTTCTGAGGAGGGTAAATACTAAGATATATTTATTCATGTTATCTTAAACTCATTCAATTTATCTAAAATAATTGTGACTCTTTCTAAAATCCTAACCATTATAGAAATGACACTTATGCTTAAGGAACACCCTAACGTCTAAAGTTAGCTAAACCGACCTCTGATACCAACTATAAAGACCCGGCCTTAAAAATTACAAAATATTTAATTAAATGAATAATTCACATTGAGGTTCTTTTTTAGGTTTAGAGTTTTAGAGAATTAGGCCAAAACTATTACATAACAACTTGAATATTACATGTATACACTACTACTCGGTATAAATTTTTTCATAAAATAATCACTCTTAAAAGAAACATGTCTAGTTCCATGATTTAGAGAAAATAGGTTTTCCATGATCCCATCACAGACCCTATTCGTATTTATGTCCGATGGAAAACTTTTAAAAAACATGGGATGTGCCTAAAAAGATCAGTATGGGTTATAAAATAAAGAAGGAAAACATTAGCTCATCAATAAATACAAATCAATGAAACCGTACATTTCAATCATAGCATACCTTATGAAAACACAAGATTTATGAATTACATACAATAATTATAAATCATAAATGTCAATTATGGAATCCAAATAAAACTTACATTGTAGCTATCAAAACTACATAGGGAGTTACACTTTGAATACCAATCACAGTATATTCCCTAACTCTCTTAGGAGGAAATCACGTTTACCTCTGTCACATTACCCAATGCATTGGAGAGATATCTCGGGCTCACCTACCCTAGGTTTATCACGGAACCACCCGTATACGTAAACAATTCCCAATGACCATAACCTATTCATAAAAAATAACACAATAATAAAGGAAATATAACATTTCCAAATTCCAATCAAAGTATATAAAAACAATATATTGAAATAATCAATGATTTACCGAATCTATTTCAAAAGTATTTAAATCATTTAATAAAGATATTTTTGAATCAAAGTGTCCCATAAAACTTTGAAGCATATAAATGAATTATCATTTGAAAAAATTAATATCCAAATAAATGAGTCCTAAAACCCATTTTAAAAACATGGACATTAATGAGAAATATTCATAATAATAAACCTTTACAACATTTAAAACAATATTTTTTTAGAGAGTTTTTTAACAAAAAGAGAGACACTTGAATAAAAATAATTGAGGAATAACATTTAATAAAAACTTTATAATATCATGAAAATAAATATATTCATGATATAATATGCCAAAGGACAGTATATACACCATATAAGAGTGAATTGGTGCATAACAACAATGAAGTCTCAGTGGAAATGTAAATTGACATGAAATCCCTTATAAAGATTGTATCATTAAATGAATGATAAATAAATCACATAATTATGTGATAAAAATATAAATAAACCAAATAAAAGTGGATATTAAGTGTAAAAAAATCATAGGTCATTCACACATATTCATATAACGACATATTCAAGAAGTACAAGTTGAACCCAAGGAATTGAAATTGCGTTATGAAGTATCCTTTTAAAAATTCGACAGCCTAACGACATCACTTTAAAATTCATAAAATTAGTTGATGAGATAAAAATGGAATCTCATAACTTTTAAATAAAGTTTAAATTAATAAGGATATATAATAACATATCCCAAAATAATAAGATGTAAATTAAAAGGCATAATAAAAAGAAGTCATTTTAAAAATGGAGGGTGAATGGATCCCTTACCAATTTGGTAACATAAAAAACATACACCACATGAAAGAATGACCATACAATGAATATGTAAATACTCATAAATTAAATTATATTACACAAAGGTTATAATTATGTGCAGTACATACACCACATAAAAGGAAATAGTGGCCAATAGAGCATGAATCTTACGAGAATAAAAAGTGAGATGAAACCCTTTACCACGTTGTAATCAACTGATTCGTATGACCAAAATGTAACTACCACCAAGTGAGTCACTAAATAACATGAATTTAATGAGAATCATGATAAAATATAACAAATTTCAGTACACAATACACCACATGAATTGAATAAGTGGTGAATAATTGAAATCTCATGGAATTAAAATGAGATAAGAAAATCCCTTACCTCGTATCCGACTTGGCCCGTTCGTTCTATAATCTCAGGAATAATAAACTAAAGTTAATTTAAAATTTATTAAGTACCATTTCCAGGTTTATTGTTCCTTTTATATCACTTATTATCATGTTATAATCGTTATGTAATCATTTAAGTAAATAACGTTCGTTTTGTCTATATTTGGTACTTGAGTAAAAAATAAACACCTTAAATTTACAAGTTTTCCATGTTGTCAATATTCCATTATATCCAGAATGATATTAATTATTTAGATATCATATATATCATATATATATCCAGTATATATATATATATTTATGAGAGTACATATCATTTGGAGGTAAGAAATGAAATATATCGTTCATGAAGACAGTAAGCCGTACGTACGCATAAACGCTACATTCATTTATATTTCTTATTTTAATGGAATTTAAACATAATTAAACATAGGTATATTATAATTACAGTATAATATCATATATAATATCATTAAATCCATCCTATATACATCTCACATAAGGCATTAACGAGTCATATCACTTTGAGGGGGTGGTAGTCTGCACTTCCTCAAATGAAATTATCGCATTTACCTATAATTGAAACCATAATGGTATGGTATAAAAGGAAAATAAAGAAGCATAATGAAAACATAAAAATAATATATATCATATTTAAATATAGTGCCATCATAATGGCCTCCATGAGAGGAGGTATGAGGTAATTGAACAATCATCGTTTCTTGAGGCGTTAGTTTTTTCATCCACAGAAACATTATGTTCTTCATCCATTAGATGGATGTGTCTGTTAGTGTAGTTCAAATAATTCTCATAACAACATCCTAGAATATTTAGGATACTGGGGTTGTTACAAAAGAAAGGAATAAAAAGATTTTATGGGTTGGAGATGTAAAATAAAATAAAACAATTTCAGAGAAATCGTTAACTTTAATTTGGGTAACTCCCTTTGGATTGAACCAAAGGACTTCTTAAAGTGACTTATCCATAAGGTAAGGCTTCTATGTGGAAGAGGGGTATTTTGGGAGCTTAATTGGGCAGAGTTTGTATGAGAAAATAGGCTTGAGAGGTGTGAGGAATTGGTTAGAAGTGGTTTCTTTTTATATGGGAGAGGAGGGGCACTTTAGGAAAGTATGAAAAGATTATTTTATTATATAATGATATTCGGTTTATAAACGTCCACAAATACTTAAATTAGAAGTTAAGATGACTCATAGTCTAAATAATATCATTCAATAAGAATTGGAGATGTTTTAGATAATATTTTATTCATTATAATATTATTTATTTAAATCATTTATTAATGAGGTAAATACTGCATCATTATGGTGTCATAAATAATTTAATTTATATTATGTATAAAATTTATCAAAAAACAACCATGATGTTGGAAATATATTTATCTTTATAATTAATATTTATAGTCGAAAATATATCTTATATTACACCATATAAAAATTAATTTACAAAGAGATATTTGTTAATGTCATATTTTCCTTTACTTTAAATTAATTAATCTAAAGAGACATTATCATTCATAAGTGGCTCCATGGGGTCCTAAAATAGACCCAAGGATTCCCATGGTCTTCCATTACTAATCCAATAAGGTTAGGACAAGTGTGAAGGTAATTTTGAATTATTATAATATTATTTTTACCTTCAATTGCCCAATTTACCTTTAACCGCTGTAAATAAAAGTAAAAAGTTTTTATTCATCAAAAATTATTTTCAACTTATTGAACCACATTTTACTTAATAATATCAACCATTTATGTTGTATTTTTGAAAATCAATTCAAAAAAGCAGTAAAATTTCATTTAAATGAAAAACTCGGTTTTTTTAACTACTAATAAGTGGTTTCACTATTCATAAAAATTGATGTTTTTCAGAAAAATACAAACATTTCTGCCTATGATATAATCGGTATTCCAAATTCAAAAATTATTTGTATTTTACAAAATTCAAAACATATAATTTTTATTAATTAATTTAAAATTAATTCCCGTTGTCAAAACAAATAGCGTGTTTTTAAGAAACAATATCAATCAAAAGATTGACACTTGCTTATTTTCAATTTCAATGTGAAAATAATTACAATTACAAAAGTTGGATTAAAAGGTAAAAATATATTCTAATTACTCTTTAAAAACAATTAAAAATATAATCTAACCATATAAATAAATTTTATTTGAAGGTAGTTTTGAATTAAAATACAATATTTTTCACTATTCATTAAAAATTGAACTTTATTGGAAAAATTCCAAAAAATTACACAACTAAATTTTGATGTCTCCATTATAAATAAGGATTTTATTTGGTCAAATAGAATGTATTAAATTGACCAAAACAATATTTAATGAGGTTTCGCCATTAAAAAGTGGTAAATGGACCTTTTAATGTCAATTATGATTAAAATTAGATTCATTCACATTTTAAGCCTCTAAATTTTATTGGATAAATGTAAATACTTTTAACAAACATGTATAATCATATTGTAGTTAGTTTTTTTAATTCCCTCCAATACAATGGCTAGGAGTTAACTACCATTTAAAAATAATAATATTAATTTATTATTGTGCAACGTAAGATTTCAAAGAAACCTATTGTTGTGTATCGAGTACACTATCAAACATAGAAACCCCTTTAAAGCAAAATTAATATTTAATTCAAAAATATTAATAAATATGAAAATATCATATTCTTTATTTTCTTGGGATGTTACATCCTTCCCCCCTTTTGGGGATTTCATCCTCGCAATTTTAAAATAGGGCTTGGAAACTTCATTTAAAGTCCCACATCGGAAAAGAGTCAGTAAAACTATAACTTTAAAATAAAGAATAAAAATTACAATGGTCACCCGAGATAACCCATACTAGGATTCCATGTAGGAAAACATGGATATGGAAGAGAAAAAAGATTTCAAGTTTTGATGGATAGTGGTAGAAAACATGATTAGGAGAAAGTTAACCACCAGAAAATCACAAAATTGTGATGGGTTAAACAGTCATTAATTCCCAAGTAGGAAAAGTTAACAGATAAATTTTTTGTTTTAAGTTACTTTTAATTGAGGAATTTATTTATGATCCTAAATAAAAACATTAGTAAACCTAATTAATGGTCATATAGACTTTCATCCTTTACTATATTTCTGACAGGAACTCATTTTTTCTCCAAATGATGATTATTCAGGATGACTTGTTTACATTAAAAGTGTTATAATCTACTTCAAGAGAATAAAATAATCCAAAAATATGAACTATATATTTCCCATGTATTTAGACCTTAACCAAAACCAAAATTGGTTTGTAGATGATCAGATAATCCCCAAAAAGTATAATCTTTTACAAAATGAAAAACCTCTCTTAATCTTAAAAATTTGTCAAACAATACCCAAAGTTTAACCAAGACCATTCAATAAAAAATTTTATATAAAATTCATCAATGTAATCCAATCTAAGGTTGAAACCAAAATCTTAGAAGAATTTAATCACATAGTCTTCCAAGATAAATCTTAACATTTATCTCCAAATAACATCAGTTACTCTTAAAGTATCATATTGAAAATTAATTAACCTAATCATATATTTTCCATGATAGGTTAATGATTTCATAGATAACCCAAAATAATCTTATTATGGATTCATAAAATCATCTAACTAAAATGAATTAGTCATACTTACCAGGGACTTCACATAGTCCATTGGTAGGCGATAAATCACAATCGCACTTTGGTTGGGGGTTCGATTCCCGCAGCTTTGTCCGACGCGACGGGTTTTCACATGGTCTTTGTGTCATCCTTTTTCAAAAATATATATAATTTTATAACATTCTCATAAAGAGATAAATTAATTAAAAATAACCATAACATATTATAACCACAAATTTTATCTAATAGCTTTCATTTTGTTTACTAAAATGTATTAACCTGTAATTGCCTCAAGTTCAACGATCATATAAACCCAAACAGTTCTGTATAACTATATCAAAAAAAGAAAAGATAATTATAACTTGAATAATATTTTCATATATCAAACTTCAGGGTTAGAAATACTATAAAAAGTCTTCTAATATATTCCCTTCATCAAAAGAGCCTTAATACTTTTAAGCATTTCACCATCATAAAATCTACCATGACACTTGAATCCCATATATGCTGACATCTTACTCATTCAACATTATTCATGAGCCAGTAACCATTCCTTTCCATATTCTTCTGAAATACTTATTTCATACAAACAAAATCATGAATCATATCCTAAGATTCAATAATATCAAAACATATATTAAGAAATAATACATACCTTTCATTGGTCATTATCAGTTTCTTTATCATAAATCGGAATGACATTAGGTATTGGTAAACAAATATTTGTATGATCCTAGTGATCTCATTCCCAAAAATTCTTTGTAGGACATCTATTTGTATAATGACCATGCACACCACATTTAAAACATTCAAATGATCCCTCAGAAAGAACTTCTTTCCCTTTCCTAGAGTCAACTGGATACTTCATTTTTCCATGGTAGGTTCTTGATTTATGAAATTCATTTCCACATCTATAGCATCTTCCCATCCCTTTGAAACATTTTCCTGGGTGTTTCTTTCCACATCTATGAAAAATAGGTTTTTTAACATACATAACTTTATGACTATTATCTGAACATCAGTTGGGATTTGTTTCTCATATATACAATTCCTTATAAAAATAACCAAGGTTAAAGTGGTCAATCATGACTCCAGATAGTTGGTTGAGAATAACCAAAAGTGTTCTCATTGTAGCCCCCATTTCATTAAACTGCTCATTCAGAAAACCATCATAGTTTTATTCACATCCATTGTTACTCTGATGCCTTCTAGATCCATCCACTGACTAAAACCAAAAAATTAAGTGTGAGTATATCTGTAAAATCATCATATAATATCTTATGAGGAGGGTAAATACTATGATATATTTATTCATGTTATCTCAAACTCATTCAATTTATCTAAAACAACTGTGACTCTTTCTAAAATCCTAACAATTATTGTAATTTCACTTATGCTTAAGGAACACCATAACAACTAAATTTATCTAAACTGACCTCTAATACCTACTATAATCACTTGACCTTAACAATTACATAATATTTAATTAAATGAATAATTCACATTGAGGATATTTTCAGGTTTAGAGTTTTAGATAATTATGCCAAAACTATTACATAACAACATGAATATTACATGTAGACACTACTACTCGGTATCTATTTTTTTCCTAAAATAAAAACTCTTAAAAGAAACATGTATAGTTCCATGATTTAGAGAGCATGACTTTTCCTTGATCCCATCCCAAACCATATCCATCTTTATGTCATGTGGAAAAAATTTAAAAAAACATGGGATGAGCCTAAAAAGCTCAGTAAGGGTTATAAAATAAGGAAGGAAAACATTATCCCATCAATATATACAAATCAATGAAACCATACTTTTCAATAATAACATACCTTACGAAAACATAAGATTTATGAATAACACAGGCAAATTATAAATCATAAATGTTAATTATGGAATCCATATCAAACATACATTATAGCTATCACAACTACGTAGGGAGTTACACTTGGAATAGCCATCATAGTATATTCCCTAACTCTCTTGGGAGAAACATCACGTTTACCTCTGTCACATTACCCAATGTGTTGGAGAGCTATCTCAGGCTCACCCTCCCTAGGTTTATCACGGAAGAACCCGTATACGTAAAAAATGCCCAATGACCATAAAATATTCATAACACATAACACAAGCATAAAGGAAAGATAACATTTCCACATTCCAATCACAGTATATCAAATCAAGATATTGAAATAAACAATGCTTTATTAAATCATTTCAAAAGAATTTAATACATTTAATAAAGATATTTTTGAATCAAAGTGTCCCATAACACTTTGAATCTTTTAAATGAAATATCATTTAAAGCATTAATGTACAAATAAATAAATCCTAAAATCCATTTTGAAAAAATGGGCATTAATGAGAAATATTTAGAAGAATAAACCTTTTAAACATTTAAAATGATATTTTAGGTAAAGAGTTTTTTTTAACAAAAAGAGAGATGCTTGAATACAAATAATTGAAAAATAACATTTATTGAAAACGTTATTATATCATGAGAATAAATATATTCATGATATAATATGTCAAAGGATAGTATATACACTATATAAGAGTGAATTGGTGCATAACAACAATGAAGTCTCAGTGGAAATGTAAATTGAAATGAAATCCCTTATAAAGACGGTATCCTTAAATTAAGGATAAATCAATCAAATAATTAAGTGAGAAATTTATAAATACACCCAATAAAAGTGTATATTAAGTGTAAAACAATCATAGGTCATTGACACATATTCATAGATTGACATATTCAAGAAGTACAAGTTGAACCCAAAGAATTGAAATTGGGATAAGAAGTTCCCTTGTAAAAATTCGACAGCCTAACGACGTCACTTTAAAATTCATAAAATTAGTTGATCAGATAAAAAGGGTATATCGTCATATGGAAATAATGTTTACATCAATAAGGATATATAATAACATATTCCAAAATTATAAGATGAAAATTAAGGCATAACAAAAAGAGGTCTTTTAAAAAAAGGAGGGTGAAAGGTTCCCTTGCCGATTTGGTCACTTACAAAACATAGAACACATGCAAGACGGATCATACAATGAAGTTGTAAAGAATAATAAATGAAATTATATTACACAAAGGGTATAATAATGTGCAGTACATACACCACACAAAAGGAAATAGTGGCAAATATAGCATTGATCTCACGTGAATCAAAAGTGAGTTGAAACCCTTTACCACGTTGTAATCAACTGAGTCATAGGACCAAAATGTGATAACCACCAAGTGAATCACATAATACCAGAAATTTAATGAGAATAATGATAATATATATAAAATATCAATACACAATACACCACATGAAATGAATAAGTGGCGAATAATGGAAATCTCACGGAATTAAAAGTGAGATAAGAAAATCCCTTACATCATGTCCGACTTTACCCATTCGTTATTTAATCTTTTGAATAATAAACTAAAGTTGATTTATACTTTCTTAAGAACCTTTTCCACATTAATTATTCCTTTTATATCAATTATTACCATGTTATAAACATTATGTAATTATTTATGTTAATAACGTTCGTTTTGTCGATATTTGGTACTTGAGTAAAAAATAAACAATTTATATTTACAAGTTTTCCGTGTTGTCAATAGTCCCTTATATCCATAATGAGATTAATTATATTGATATACTATATATCATAAATATACAGTATATATATATATTTATAACAGTACATATCATTTGGAGGTATGAAATGAAATGTACCGTTCATGGAGACAGTAAGTCGTACGTACGCATGAACGCCACTTTCTTTTCAATTTCATATTTTAATGGAATTAAAACATAATGATACATAGTTATGTTATAATTATAGTATAATATCATATATAATATCATTAAATACATCCTATATACATCCCACAGAAGGCATTAACGAGTCATATAGCTTTGAGGTGGCGGTAGTCCGCACATCCTCAAATTAAATTATTGTGTTTACCTATAATGGAAACCATAAAGGTGTGGTATAAAAGGAAAATACAAAAGATTAAAGAATAAATAAACATAATATATAACATATATAAATATAGTTCCATCATAATGGCCACCATGAGAGGCGTTATAAGGTAATTGAATAATCATCATTTCATAAGGTGTTAGTTTTCTATCCACAGAAATATTATGTTCTCCATCCATTAGATGGAGGTGTGTGTATGTTTAGCTAGAATATTTATCATAAAAACATCCCAGTATATTGAGGATACTTGTGTTTTTACAAAATAAATGAATAAAAATATTTTAGGGGTTGGAGAAGTAAAATTAAAGAAAACAATTTCAGAGAAACTGTTACCTTTAATTTGGGTAACTCCCTTTGGATTCAACCAAATGACATCTTGAAGTGCCTTATGCCAAAGGTATGGATTCTAGGTGGAAGGGATGGATGTTGGGTGCTTAATTAAGCAGAGTTTGGATGATCCAAAAGGCTTTAGAGGTGTGATAAATTGGTTAGAAGTGGACTCATTTTATAAGGGTGTGGAGAGACACTTTAGGAAAGTGTGAAAAGATTATTTTATTATATAATGATATCTGGTTTCTAACAGTCCAATAATAATTAAAGTAGAAGATAATATGACTCATTTTCGAAATAATATCATCCAATAGGAATTGGAGTGGGTTTGGACAATATTTTAATCACTATAATCTTATTTTTTTTATATCATTTATTATTGAGGTAAATACTGCATCATTTTGGTGTCATAAATAATTTAATTTATTTTATGTCTAAAAATTATAAAAAATACCATGATATATGAAATATTTTTATCATTCCAATTAATATTTATAGTCTAAAATATAACTTCTATAACACCATATAGTAATTAATTTACAAAGAGATATTTGTTTATGTCATTTTCACCTTTACTTTAAAATAATTAATCTAAAGTGTCATTATCATTCATAAGTGGCTCCATGGGGTCCAAAAATAGAAAAATATATGAAAATGGTCTTCCATTACTCATACAATAAGGATAGTATAGGTGTTAAGGTAATTTTTAATTATAATATTATTATTTTTACCTTAAATTACCATATTTACCTTTAACCGCTGTAAATAAAAGTAAAATGTTACAATTCACCAAAACGTATTTTAATCTTATTGAACCATATTTTACTTATTAATAACAACCATGTATGTTGGATTTTTGAAATTAAATTTAAAGAAGCTTTAAAATTTCATTAAAAATGAAAAAGTTGGTTTTTTTAACTACTACTAAGTGGTTTCACAATTAATCAAAAATTTATGTTTTTCAGAAAAATACCAAAACTTCAGCCTAAGATGTCTTTGGTATTAAAAATTCAAAAATGATGTCTATTTTAAAAAATTCAAAATATATAATTTTCATTAATTAGTGTAAAATTAATTCCCATTTTCAAAACAAATATTGTGTTTATAAGAAACAATATCTATCAAAAGATTGACACTTGCTTATGTCCAATTTCAATGTGAAAATAATTCCAATGACCAAAATTGGATTAAATGGTAAAAATATATTGTAATTAAACATTAAAAACAATTAAAAAGGTAATATAAACATATAAATAAATTATATTAAAAGGTAGTTTTGATTTAATATACAATATTTTTCACTATTCATTAAAAAATGAACTTTATCGGAAAAATTCAAAAAATTTACACAAAGTAAATTTTTATGTCCCCATTGTAAAGAAGGATTTTATTTGGTCAAATAGAATTTATTAAAGTGACCAAAACAATATTTAATGTGGGTTCTCCATTAAAAGACGGTAAATCGGCCTTTTAATTAAAATTATGCTTAAAATTAGATTCATTCACATTTTAAGCCCTTAACATTTATTGGATAAATGTAAATACATTTAACAAACATTTATAATCATATTGTAGTTAGTTTTGTTCATTCCATACAATACAACATATAGGAGTTAACTACCATTTAAAATAATAATATTAAATTATTAGTGTGAAACGTAAGATTTTAAAGATACCTGTTGTTGTGTATCAGTGTCATAACCCCCACCCACCAAAGATGCCCCTCCTGAGCTGGAAATGGTGAAAACGAAATAATGACCCCCGAGTCCCGCCTCCAATAGGCCCTAGAGTGGTGACTAGCACCAAGGTTTTGGGTTTTCACAAATATGGGAGGCATTACGCTTTTTATTATTTAAGATCGGGAAATAGGACAAGTCAACCATCAAAAAGGAAAAGGAACAAGTGTATAGAAATAAACACAAACCAATCCCACATGCATGTTGAAATAGTTCTGAAACAAAGTATAAGTACAAGAAGCTCAAAAGTACAATACCTATTGAAACAAGAGTACAACAACTGTAACAACTCCAACTGTCCCGACTAGTAGGGTCCCACATTGGCCCTGGTAGTCCTCCTAGAAACCTGAATGTAAACGTAGGGTGAGCATACATGTATACACAGTAGGGAACCTAATGCTCTTCTGCACAGGTGGGGAGACATCCTAATGTCCCGTGAGAACAACAGAAGAAACCAAACCTAACAAGGAAAACTATCCACCCAACCACACCATCCACGCTCACCAAAAACACAAACAACAGGTAGTAGTATATAAGAACAAGAGTATTGGGTACCCCACATCATTTCCCACTAGTTAGCTACTCTTCCTAACGGTGAACGTCCTGACGCTACCACACTCTTCCCGCCCACACACACCTGGGTCTCACCCCTACATATCCCTCCCGTACAAACCTGGGCCTCACAACCACCTATCCCTCCTACACACACCTTGGACTTACAACCACGATCACATCCACGCCTGAACACACCTATGCCTCATCCCGAAGATTCTTGGGAACAATAAACCTATCCAAAGAGTCTTGGGCTAAAACCACCCCAAATGAACCCTACCCGAAGAGTCTAGGGTGTAAGGTCGCCTCAAGCCATCACAACCTATGGAAGAAAGAGTAGGAAGGAGCTAGTAACTATGGGGAAGACACCCTCTCCCATGAAATCGGAGTATTCGGCACTAAATGATCAACATGGGTGGTGTGCGACAAAACACAAAGATACACACATATATATATATATACCAAACACACAACCCAACCTATGGATTCTAAACAGAGAGACTGAGCACGTGCCTCGACACTGCTATCACGAAGCATGCATACAACAAACAACCCCAACCCCATTTAGGTTTTCATGTTTCAACAGAATTAGTTTATTAGTTCCTTGACTACTGGGCAATTAACCACAGCCAACCATATCAATCATTCATAAAACACATCTCTAGCATCCACAAATCAAGGTAGATAAGTCACAAGCAACAAACCAACCTTTTTATCATCAATCAACCCCATTGACTGTTTCCGGGTTTAATTCATCATCGTTCCCCACAGTTCATTTATCAACTTTCCACTTTCTTTTAATATCACAACCCATTACTGCAGCCCTGCTTCCATTATATCCACATCTCCACGACCATATCACAAAAAAGGCTCATGCCACATCATTTCCCATTTAATATCATTTATCGCAGCCCTACTTCCCATCCTATTCATAACAACCCAGGATTTACCCCCCCCCCCTTCACACATCACATAACCAAGCCAACACCCAAGTGTTCATTATTATATTTTGTTCAACTGGGGTGATCACACAAGGGTCCCAGATATTATTTATTCAGCCAACACAATGTGATTAACCAATTTCCATATTCCACAAATTTTCGATGCAAAAGATGGTCTAGAAAGATATGGAAACATTTAATTGTGCAAGCAAAGGCCCCCAACGAGTGTTATTTTCAGTAGGTATACACCTATTCAATTCACAACATAATAATAGGATAAAAAAATATAAACATAACAACTTCCCCATCCCCATTATTTAAGCCAGTTATTTTCTTTATTAAACTGGTTAAACTATGTCTCATGAAAGCAAGAGGACACCCATCTTGCATGATGCACAAATTAGAGAGATGAAGGTAAAATCCCTACCTCAAGAGGTTCTGATCACAACGCTCCCCCAAAACAACATTACAAGACGTCCGTCAGCGTCTGTTGCCTCTGTCAAATCCAGGAAAAACCTCCTCGGGTGGAAGCATGGAAGGAAAGTCTGAAGAGAAAGCAACAAATCCAAGCTCAGAAGTTCCTCCTCGTCGTTACGATATCGTGGTCACTGTCGGATCGTAAATCAGAGCTCGGGCGAAAAAGTTATGGAAGAAAAGAGATTTGGAGTCTCTCAGGAGAGCTCCGCTCGAAGGAAAGGGGAGGAGAAGAGTGATTTGAAAAGGAGGAGAGGCCCCCTCATTTTAACTGTGAGAAAAACTAAAGTACATGGTGTGTACTTTCTAGTACATGGCATGTACTCGACCATTTTACACGGTCTCCATGCGGCTTCCAACACAGCATTCAAAGCAGCACACAGTCATTGACTGGTAAACACATGGTTTGAGGGTAACGCGTACGTGGGGAGGAACTACCCGACGTGTAATATGAGCTACATGGCATGTACTCATTTATTTCACGCAGCAAGGACATGCCTTCAACAGGGCACACGACTATTGACTGGTCAACACACGGCTTGAGGGTAACTCGTACAAGGGGAGGAACTACATGGCATGTAGTATGGGCTACGCGGCGTGTACTCATTTATTTCATGTGGCAAGGACACGACTTCAACACTAGGTATACTCGACAAGGTGTTACACGGCATGTACTCACACTACACGGCGTGTAGTTACAAAATTCTGAAAAGTGTGGGAAAAGTCCATTCTACCCTTCAGAACACTTCATGAACGTGTTTTCGTCAAAGAAATGGGACAGAGAGATTCGGGCCATTAAATTAGATACCTTTTAAAACATTATCTTCCCCAAGAATTCAAAAACCAACCTAGAGGAACCCAACATGTTACCTCTTAGGGCTCTAATTATAAAAGGAACCCAACCAACAACCCTAATCATATGTGTTAGGAATTCCTTCTCCCATGTCGAGATATTATGCGCTTTAGGTGGCACTGACTCGCCTACATAGGTTTAATCGCATATGCATTAATGGGTCTCGATTAAGAATTGGATCTTCCCACTTCCATATATTAAGATTTTTCAACTTACACTACCGCCAACACCGTACAACCAACACACTATCCGAACACATATCTTGGGGAATTCCTTTTCGCATGTCGAGATATTATCCGCTTTAGGCGGCACTGACTCACTCGCATGGGTTCAATCAGATCCACATTAATGTGTCTTAATTAAGGATCATGTTTTCCCTTTCCTTACATATCCGGACACGTTACACACTTCTAGAGAACAAGTAAACAAAACATCTCGCAACCAACAATCTATGTTTTCCATATCAAAGGAACATAGCATGTCATCAAAACAAAGCTCAGAAGAACAAAGAAAAAACACAAGTCAAAATAACTCCGGGTACTGAGCATGCATCTGAGTCTCCTTCTCCCAAGTGCTCTCCTCGAGGCTGCCATGCCTCCATAACACACGAACCAAGGCGATGGTTCGTCCATGAAGCACCTTCTCTTTACGATCCTCGATTCTGACTAGTAGTTCCTTGAAGGTCGCGTCGTCTCCCATATCTAAGTCTCCCCAGTTGATAACATTAGAGTCGTCGTGTAAGTACCGAAGAATCTGGAAGACGTGGAAGACGTTATGAACCATCTCCAACTGTGGTTGAAGGGCCTGCTGATATTCCACCTCGCCGACTCGCCTCAAGACCTCGAAAGGTCCGATGAACCTAGGGGAGAGCTTACTCCCCTTCCCAATCCTTTGTTTACCCCGTCGAGGGGAAACCTTCAGGAACACAAGATCTCCCACCTCGAACTCCAAGGGCCTCCTTCGATGATCAACATAATACATCTATCGAACCTGAGCTGCTTTCATCCTCTCACGCACAAGCTGAACATTCTCTGTGGTGCTCTATACTACCTATGGCCCAAGAGAACATGTCTCACCATCCATTTCCATGCAAATGGGTGAATTACATGGTCTTCCATACATATCCACAAATGGTACTATGCCAATAGTATATTGGAAGATGTTTTTGTAGGCAAACTCTACTAAAGGCAAGTGTCACACCCATGATCCTCCAAATTCAGAACTCATGCTCGCAGCATGTACTCCAACGTCTGGATAGTCCGCTCTGTCTTCTCATCGTTCTGGGGGTGGAAAGTAGTGCTAAGGCATAGCTGGGTGCCAAAAGAATGTTGTACCCCTTCCAGAGTCGTGAGGTAAACTGAGTATCATGATTTGAGACGATAGTATTTGGAACTCGATGCAAATGAACCACCTCACCTACATACCTCTGTACTAAGGTACTCACTGGGCACGACTCCTTAATTGCTAAGAAGTGAGCTGATTTTGTCAGTCGATCCACCACTACCCAAACCGCATCATAACCACCCTAAGCTCTGGGTAGTCCTGTGACGAAGTCCATTGAGATGTCATCCCACTTCCACTCGGGGACATCCATGGGATGCAACAAACCACTGGGAACACGGTGTTCAGCCTTTACTTGCTGACACACTAGACACTTAACCACAAACTCCGACACTTCCCGTTTTACCCCGGGCCACCAAAACCATTCCCTCATGCCACGATACATTTTTGAAACTCCCTAATGTACCACCAAGGCTGAGCTATGGAACTCACGGAGAACTCCCTCACGCATTGCCTCTGGAACAAAAAACCTTCCATGAAAAAGAATTTGATGTCTGATGTCCTATGACCATCCTTCTGGAACATTCCCCTGATCGATACAATCCCGCGTTACCTTCGCCTCGGAGTCTCCCCACAGAGACTCTTCAACCTGCTACAACAAGGAGGATTGCACTGTCATCTGAAACAAATAGACTCTAACACCCTCTACCCTTGCATCCAAGTGCAAGGCAGCCAACTCTCCCATCACTTTCCAAACATCTACGGATTCCCGAACCACTTCCTAATGTGACTTCCTACTCAGGGAATCAGCCACAACGTTTCCCTTACCTTCAGTGTAAGAGATCTCGAAGTCATAGTCTTGGTGAAACTCAACCCATCTCCGCTGCCGCAAGTTCATGTCACGCTGGGAGAAGATATAACGTAAGCTCTTGTGATCTGAGAAGACCACAAAGCGCTCCCCAAAGAGGTAATGTCGCAAAATCTTCAGTGCGAACACTACTGCTGCAAACTCTAGGTCATGTGTGGCATAGTTACACTCGTGAGGGCACAACTGCCTAGACCCATAAAAGATCACACCATTCTCCTGCATCAATACGCACACCAAACCAAGGCCAGAAGCCTCAAAACACACCTCATACAACAACCCTTCCTCTGGAAACCTGATTACTGGAGCACATACCAACTTCTCGTTCAGGTAGTCGAAAGCTTTCTGGCACTGCTCGCTCCATAGGATGACTTGGTTCTTCCTAGTCAAAGTTGTCAATGGAGATGAAACTAGAGAGATGTCTGTAATGAACCTACGATAATAGCCTGCCAACCCCAGGAAACTACGAACTTCTACTACGCTCTTGGGTGCCGCCCAAGAAAACACTGCCTCCACTTTTGACGGGTCTATTGACACTCCATACTGAGACACCACGTGCCCAAGGAAGTGTATTTCTTGCATCAAGAACTTACACTTCGACAATTTCCCGTAAATCTTGTGGTGTAGAAGGGCCTCTAAGACTGCCCTGAGATGCTCAACGTCCTCCTCCTCTGATTTTGAGTAGATCAGGATTTCATCGATAAACACAACGACGAATTGGTACAGAAACTATCGGAATATAAATTTCATAAGTCCCATGAACACAGCTGGTGCATTCTTAACTCCAAACGGCACCACTACAAACTTGAAGTTCCCATACCTGCACATGAAATCCGTCTTTGAGATGTCACTGTCTTTTACCCTCAAATGATGATATCCAGATCATAGATCAATCTTAGAAAACCAACTTTCTCCCCTTAGCTAGTCGAAGTGATCATATATCATTGGAATGGGGTAAAAGTTCTTGACCGTTACCTGATTCAACGTTCGGTAGTCTATGCATATCTGGAGACCACCATCTTCCTTCTTCACGAACAAAACTAGAGCACACCATGGTGACATGCTGGGTCGAAAAAAAACACTTCTCCATCAGATCGTCAATCTGAATCCGCAACTCTCACAACTCTGAAGGTGCCATCCGATAAGGGTCCATCGAGATCGGACGAGCACCAGGATGTAAGTCTATCTCGAACTCAACATCACGTTGGGGGGGGTAGAGTCACAACCTCCTCGGGAAAAACATCGAGGAACTCCCCAACAACTTCTAGGAAATCCAACATCTCTGTATCAGCTGAAGCCACTCATAACTCACCCAACATGGAAAGGGTAGGCTTCAAATGCCGGCTTCCCACCTTATAGCTCCTCTCACCAACGAAAGCTACACGCTGCCCATCAATGTCGAAGAACGTGACTCTTCTTCGGAAGCAGTCGATAATGGAACTAAAAGAAAATATCCAGCTGATTCCTAGTATGACATCATATGGTTGCATTTGTAGCAAAAGAAGATCCCTACTAGATCGATGTGGTCCCAATGTCAGTCCACATCCCCGAAAAACACAAGATACACTGGTCTGACCTCCTACTGGTGTACGTAGCACCAGGGGTACGGAAAGTCTCTCTACGTCTAGACCCATAGCATGGGATAGACCCAGTGCAACAAAGTAGTGCGAAGCTCCCGAATCGAACAAATCAAAAATGAGAGTTTTGAACAAAAAAACCATACCTCGCACCACCTATGTTCCTGTTGGAGCTGCTAACTCTGCTGCGTGAAACTGCCCACGCCCAGCTCCTCTGCCTCTCTAATGTCGACCCCCTCCCCGACCACGCCCTGGTTGAGGTCCCTGAGGAGCACCCTGAGGTCGGCCTCCTCCTGCAATGTCTGCCCTCGGAAGATAAGGATCCTGATGCTACTGGAAGGGCCTCGCCAGCAACTGGTGCTGCTGAGGCGGGCGCTGAACCTGCCCACCTCCACCATACTGATCTTGGGTCGAGCACCTACTCTGAACATGCCTGAAAACTACACAAGAGAAACACTTCATTCCTGGGCTCATCAAAAAGGGATGAGGACCCGAAGATCTGCACTGGAACTGCTGGGGTCAGCTCCCTACTGTCCTGAATCTGGATGGTCCTGTCGTAGGAGACCTGCTGCTGACTGACATCCCCTTCGATGAACCCATCTTGATCCCCTCTCGTGGTGTGCCTCCCTACTATTGCATCCTATATACAACCTCTACCTTCTTCTATACCTCCATGTTCATCCGAAGGGTGAAGGGGGTGACATCATACTGGAGCAAAAGATGAAGCGCCTCCTCCAAACGTCTCGCCCGAGACTCCACATCCAGAAAGAGATCCGGAGCCAAGAGTAGGTGATCGTTGAACTTGATCCCCAACTCTTGTGCTGACATACTCTCCTGCTGGAGGGAGAGTGACTCATGTCACTTCTCCGCCTTGATCATTGAAGAAAGGAATTCCTCTCGGAACTCCTTCTCAAATTCAGCCCACAGAACCTCTGCCTCTATCCTCTCCCCGAGGTAGGGTGTCCACCACTTGCGCGCCGCACCTCTCAGCTGAATGACTACTAGGGGAACCCAGTAATCCTTTGGAGCATGGATCAATGTAAAAGCGATCCCTAGATCTTCAAGCCACCCCTCCATCTCCATATCCAAAGTACTACCCTCGTACTTCTTGAGGGTTTGTCGCTAGAAATAACATAGAGTCTTCTTCCACTGGCCATCTTCCTCCTCTCGGTCATTCCTCAACTGATTGAATACCTGAATCTGTTGATCCTTGACTCTCTGAGTCACCCGAGGACGAAGTCCATGTTCCATAACTGTCCTGTAAACAAATAACTCCTAAGCCCAAGAAGCAAGGAATTTTTCTCAAGGTTTCATTTTTATCACCTTATTTCAATTTCATTACCAGAACACACAAATCAAGTAAAACACAATCATGATGATGTATGTACCTACCCTAGGGTCTCTACCATGAAATCAATGTTGTCTCAAATGGTAGTTCGGTAGGCTCGGAGTCCTTGCATCAGATCACGGGGGGCCCTAAAATCACGTGTCCCAGTCGGTCTTCCCTGGCCTATGTCACGCACCAAGATCAGCCAACACTGTCGCCCTACCATCCCATGAAATCCTCACTATTCCTAACTCCAGACTCCATCCTATCTCTCAACCATCATCTCTAATACCATTCTATCACAACCACCTCCCACCAAAGATGCCCCTCCTGAGCTGGCAATGGTTAAAGGTAGATAATGACCCCTGAGTCCCGCCTCCAGTAGGCCCCAGAGTGGCGACTAGCAGCAAGGGTATGAGGTTTCACAAATATGGGAGGCATTACCCTTTTTATTATTTATGATCAGGAAATTGGACAGGTCAACCACTAAAAAGGAAAATAAAAAAGTGTATAGAAATAAACCCAAACCAATCCCACATGTATGTTTATACAATTCTGAAACAAAGTGAAAGTACTAGAAGCTCAAAAGTAAAATTCCAAAAGAAACAAGAGTTTAACAACTGCAACAACTCCAACTGTCCCGACTAGTAGGGTCCCACACAGCCCTAGTAGTCCTCCTGGAAACCTGAAAGTAAACGTAGGGTGAGCATATAGGTATACTCAGTAGGGAACCTAAAGCTCTCATGCAAAGGTGGGGAGACATCCTAATGTCTCGTGAGAACAACAGAAGAAACCAAATCTAACAAGGAAAACTATCCACCCAACCTCACTAGCCATGCTCACCAAAAACACAGACAACAATTTGTAGTATATAAGAACAATATTATTGGGTACCCCACACCATTTACCACTAGTTAGCAACTCTTCCTAACGGTGAACGTCCGGATGCTTCCACACTCTTCCCGCCCGCACACACCTCGACCTCACCACCTCATATCACGCCCGTACACACCTGGGTCTCACAACCACCTGTCCCGCCCACACACACCTGGGCCTCACAACCATGATCACATCCCCGCCCGAACACACATGTGCCTCATCCCAAATATTCTTGGGAACAATAAACCTACCCAAAGGGTCTTGGGCTATAACCACCCCAAAAGAAACCTACCCAAAGAGTCTTGGGTGTAAGGTTTCCTCAATCCATCACATCCTATAGAAGAAGAAGCAGGAAAGAGCTAGTAACTATGGGGAAAACACCCTCTCCCATGTGATGGGAGTGTTCAACACTGAATGCTCAACATGGGTGGGGAGCGACAAAACACAAAGATACAGATATATATATATATATAAATATATATATATATATATACCAAACACACATCCCAACTTATGGATTCTAAACAAAGAGACTGAGCACGTGCCTAAACACTGCTATCACGAAGCATGCATACAACAAACAACCCCAACACTATTTAGGTTTTCAGGTTTCAACAGAATTAGTTTATTAGTTCCTTGACTACTGGGAAATTAACCACAACCAACCATATCAATCATTCATAAAACGCATCCCTGCCAACCACAAATCAAGTTAGATAAGTCACAAGAAACAAACCAACCTTTTTATCATCAATAAACCTCATTGACTATTCCCGTGTTTAATTCATTATCATTCCCCACAGTTCATTTATCAAATTTCCACTTTCTTTTAATATCACATCCCATTACTGCAGCCATGCTGCCATTGTATCCACATCTCCAAAATTGTATCACCAACAAGGCTCGTGCCACATCATTGCCCCTTTAATATCATTTAATGCATCCCCACTGCCCATCCTATTCATAACAACCCAGGATTCACCCCCCCCCCCCCCCCCCTCACACATCATATAACCAAGCCAACACCCACGTGTTCCTTATTCTATTTTGTTCAATCGGGGTGATCACACAGGGGTCCCGAATATTTATTTATTCATCCAACAATACGTGATTAACAAAATTCCATATTCCACAAAGTTTCCATGCACAAAACGGTCTAGAAAGATAGGGGAACATTTAAGTGCGCAAGCAAAGGCCCCCAACGACCATGATTTTCAGTATGCATAATCCTATTCAATTCACAACATAATAATAGGATAAACAAAGATAAACATAACAACTTCCCCATCCCTGCTCTTTAACCAGTTATTATCTTCATTAAACAGGTTCAACTATGTCTCGTGAAAGAAAGAGGACACCCATCACTAATGATGTACCAATTAAATAGATGAAGGTAAAATCCCATCCTCAAGATGTTTTGATCACAACGCTCCCCTTGATCAACGTTAGAAGACATCCGTCAGCGTCTGTGGCTTCTATCAAATCCTAGAAAAACCTCCTTGGGTGGGAGCTGGGAAAGAAAGGTCGAAGGGAAAGCAATATATCCAAGCTCAGAAGTTTCACCTCGTCATTATGATCTCGTGGCCGCTAACGGATCATAAATAGGAGCTCAGACGAAGATGTTAAGGAAGAAAAAAGCTTTGGAGTCTCTCGGGAGAGCTCTGCTCGAAGGAAAGGGGAGGAGAGGAGTGATTTAAAAAGGAGGAGAGGCCCCCTCCTTTTATAGGAGAGAAAAATTAAATTACATGGTGTGTGCTTTTTAGTACACGGCGTGTACTCGGCCATTTTAAACGGTGTCCACACGGCTTCCAACATGGCATTCAATGCGGCACACGGTCGTTGATTGGTCAACACACAATTTGAGGGTAACACGTATGTGGGGAGGAACTACACTGCATGTAGTATGGGCTACACGGAGTGTACTCATTTTTTTCACGTGGAAAGGACACGCCTTCAACATGGCACATAGTTGTTGACTGGTTAACACACGGTTTGAGGGTAACGCGTACGCGGGGAGGAACTACACGGCGTGTAGTATGTGCTATACATCATGTACTCATTTATTTCACTGGGCAAGGACACAGCTTCAATACAAGGTATACCTGGCAAGGTGGTACACGGTGTGTACTCACACTACACGATGTGTAGTTACAAAATTCTGAAAAATGTTGGAAAAGTCCATTCAAACCTTCATAACACTTAATGAACTTCTTTTCGACAAAGCAATGGGCCGGAGAGGTCCGGACCATTCCAATCGGGTACGTTATCAAACATATCAACCTCTTTAAAGTGAAATTAATATTTAATTCACAAATATTAATAAATATTAAAATTTCATATTCATTATTTTCCTAGGATGTTACAAAATCAGTTTGTAACTGCAACGGTTTTCTATACAACATAATTTTAACATAAAATGAATGAATATTAATTGATTATTATTATATTAACATCATAGATAGAATAATACCTAAATATTACCAATATATTTAATCATACTTCAAAAAATTATTAAATAATTCAACTCATATAAATTTTTTATTAAAAAGTTATACAAACCCAAGGGTTATTTTACCATAAATATAAACTAAAATAAACTTAATTATCTAAGAATTCTATAACATAAAACCTAAAAGGATTATTTAATCCGTTAAAAACAGGATCAACCATAGACATATCAACCAAAGACAATTTATTTTAACATAGCTCATCTATTATTTACATCAATTCATGTCTATCATATTGGTTCATAATGTTCTGTGAATTTCTATATAAAATCCCCAGAGAGTGTCAAACTAGGTATCTAGAAAGGCCCATTATCATAAATTAGGTGATGATCAAGTCTATATCAATGAACCATTATCAGATTTGTAACACCCCAAGCTTCCACGGTACGTTTCCCTTCGAATAATGCAATGGCATGCATTGTACGCAACTTTGAGATTCTAACACACCACAACCAATCAAACTAGCCGTTATGAATATTAATACCTGCCTTTTGAAATTTTATAAATTCTATCTCTCAAAATGGACTTCATTTTTGGATTTGGAATATCGAATTTATCTTAGGGTGAAATTTTGGAACTTTTCGGATAACACTTATATTTTGATGAATATTGAATATTACTAAATTTTAATTAAAAACAACTTTTTAAATAAAAATAATTTATAGTGATAAATTATATTATTGAATGGTTTTAAAGTATTATTATAATATATTTTTACCATTTTATCCAATGGTGTTCATTATAATTAATTTCACTTTGAAATTGGACCTAAACAATTGTCAATCTTTGGATATATATTGTTTCTTAAAAACACGCTATTTGTTGTGACAAAGAGAATTAATTATAAAATTAATTAATGCAACTTATATGTTTAGAATTTTGTAAAATAGACATCATTTTTGAATTCTGAATATCAATTATAACTTCGGGTGAAATTTTGGCATTGTTATGAAAAACATCAATTTTTGATGAATAGTGAAACTACTGAGTGGTAGTTAAAAAAACTGAATTTTTCATAAAACTTAATTTTACTGCTTCTATGAATGAAATTTTGAAAATCTGAGAGACACGGTTAATATCAAGAAGTAAAATGTGGTTCAATGAGATGAAAATAATTTTTTTGTGAATAGTAACTTTTTACTTTTATTTACCACGGTTAAAAGTAAATAGGGTAATTAAGGGTAAAAATAATATTAATATTACCCTAACACGTGTCCTAATTCTATTGGACAAGTGTATCTCGACCAAAAAATCCATAGGAATAAGATATTATCATTTAGGTCCACTTGGATTAGATTAGGACATTTATTATTATTTAATTCAAAGAAGAGTTAAAAGAGTTAAAATCAAAGTTTATTTACTAAAAAAAATTTAATATAGGGTTATACATAAGATAAATTCGATTGTAAATATTAATTATAAATATAATAAGATTTCATACATAATGATATTTTATTTATAATTTTTAGACATTAAATAATTTATTATATCTATGACACAATAATGATGGAGTAATTACCATAATAGTGAAAAATTAAAATAATTGATATTATAAATACCCAAATAAATATAATTTAAGACTTTTAATGAATTAAACTAATTTTATAGTATAATATGACATATTAGGATTGATTTAATTTACTTTTTTGGAAGTAATCATTCTGTTATGAGTTTCACAAAAATCAACTATTGAATAGTGTCAAAATTGACATAAAAGAGTTTTTAAAAAAAATATTATATTATTAATTGATATTAAATTCCTAAAAATCTACGGTTCGGCCAAGAGACTTATATAATGATAGGTATATTATTAATGGACCACTTGGGGGTCTCTTGGATGTATATAGTATGTTTATTAACTATATGATATACAAATACAAAGTGATATGGTAAATGTCAAACTAATTAACTAAGAGTTAAAACTAAAGGATAAGGTTAATATAGTAACCCAAATCTGTCTAAATTCTATTGGTTGAATGGTTTTTGACCTATCACCACCTTAACCTTTGATTAATCAACTTTTTATCCATTATAAACCGAATATGAATTTACTATAATTTAATATTTCTATCTTTTCCAAAGGTGCCCCTCACCCCTCTTATAAAAGGGCACTCCTCCTTCTCATTTCTTCAAACCTTCAAAGCCTTTTGGTTCGGCCAAACCCTGCCCAAATACTCTCTCAACTTCCCTCACTACAACCTATAGGCCTTATTTTGTTCATAAATCCAACCTAAGGAGCCCTTTTGATCAAATCAAAAGAAAAAACCCGAAGAAGAGGTAATGTTTTCACCACCCCTTTTCAAGTTCCTTTCTTCTTCCACTTCTTCTTTCTTTGATATTACCATTCTAAAATAATAACTCCAGTATATTATATATACTGTGATTTTATTATAAATATGTTACAACCATATTCATTATTCTATCCACCCTTTGAATAACATGTCACCATACGTGCGTACGTACGTCTTACCGTCTCCACGTCATGGTGTAATTGTTATTCAATATATTATTATTTGGGTGGGTATAATAATGATGTGTAACTCATTTAAATAAAAAATATAACATTATAATGATTTTTTATATATGATATACCATCCAATTATATATTATTTTAATATCAAAATAATGATATTGTCACTCGTGCGTACGTACGGACTACCGTCTCCACGAACGCGATGAGATTCATTCTCTATCATATCGATTCAAGTATAATTATCATTTTATGATTTAAAAATAATGTTTAAGAACTTCATATCATTCTGGATATTAATAAGATACAACCTATCCATGACAAACATGTCTTACGTAACAAAACATATAAAAGAAAACGAGTAATTTAACACCCGAAACGACGATAATTCTAAGATATTATTAACAAAGCAATGTTAAAAGATCATATATAATATCATATTAATGTATATGATTCATGAATAATTTAATAACAATTATTTCAACATTATACAGGTGTTTAAACTACCGCAACCAAGGAAAGGTACAAGGTAAGGGGTTTCTTATCTCACTTTTAATTCTGTGAGAATTCCATTGTTCACCACTTATTTATTGCATGTGGTGTGAGTATTGACCATGTTTATATTAATTGTGTAATATAATTTAATTCATGTATATTTACATCATCATTTTATGATCCTTCTTTCATGGGTGTATGTTTTTTATGTTACCAAATCAATAAGGGAATTTGAAATTTTAATTTCCACTCATTCAGCTTTACGCATACTTCATTGATTATTTTACTCCAAGATTATGTGTAGAATCACTATTCATTTTATTATGTCATAATTTCCACTCCCATTTCTGTGGATATAATTTTTATACACATAATTACTCCATTGATAAATTCTCAAGTCATCGGTATGAACTTGATAAGAGTAACTTTTGCTCAATCTCGATTTATTTAGATAAATATCCAATTCATTGGTGTTGTTTTTACTAGAATATGTGTGAATGTCCCTTGATTGTTTTACACTGAATATCCAATCACATTTAGTGTATTTATATTTTTCACACATAATTATTTCGTTGATTTATCCTTAACCTAAGGATACGGCCTTTATGAGATATTTCATCTCAATTTGCATTCCATTGAGACTTCTTTGTTGTTATACACCAAATCACTTTTATGTGGTGTATATAATGTACTTTGACATAGTATATCATGAATCCCTTTATTCTCATGATATTACAATGTTTTGATTACCTCAATTATTTTTATTCAAGTGTCTCTCAATTTGTTATAAACTCTAACTAAAATACCATTTTTAGATGTTTTAAAGACCTATTCTTATAAATTATTCTCATTAATGTCCATGTTTTAAAAAATGGTTTTAAGGATTTATTTATATGGAAATTAAAGTTTTAAAATTAAAAATCCTTTTGAATGTTTCAAAGTGGTATGAGACACTTTGATTCAAAAATAAATTTTTAAATGGCTTCTTGACAAATAGTGTGACTTTTAAATAATTTCAAGAAAAAGGGGGATATTTCTCTCAAATAGTTTGGATGATTATTTTCATCTATGTAAACATCTTTCATTATTCTTGATTGAGGTTAATGTGATACAATACAATCTTCCATATTGTATCGAATGAGTTATGTTTGACTGTGGATGTGCTATTTTTATACCATTCATGGTTTGTGGTTAAAGTATTGACATTTCCTATGCTTGTTTTAATACGAATGTTTATGTTATGTTTAAACCTGTTCATATGAGGAATGCATTGGACTTAATAAGTGACGAGTGGAGCCCGCTATAGCTCCTCGATGCATCGGTAGGTCTCATGAGACAAACTAGTGTCTTGGCACAAGGCCTTGGAAAAATCTTATTTGTAGTCTTGGCACGAGGCCTTGGCTATGTGGTTATGATAGTCTGGCATTATGCATTCCATCATTATGAAAGTGGTTATTGATATTGCATGTGATCATTAAAATAGTAGAATATCCATGTGATTAAGTAAATGTCATTATTTTATTTTATCTTTTCCATTTTATGCAGAAGTTCAAGTTTAAAAGGCTTTTGTTATAAACTGCCTTGAGTGTTTATGCTTATCTATGAAAGCTTCTGCTATAATGTTATCCTTACTGAGCATCTGAGCTCACCCCTTTCAATGTTTTATTTTTCCAAGGATTATGAAGAAGTAATTTATGAATGACCTGCAGGGATAGTATGAGGGGATATGAAGATAAGATGTTGTTGTAGTTTTTTTTACCTTATGTTGTAATGTAAGACTTATGAATATATCTAGTGTTTCCAAGACTACTAAACAAATCAGTCTTTTGAGACTTGATCCTTTGTGATCATGCCAATGTTATGTAATAATGCACTGAATCTGGGTATCTAGGGTCAGGGCGTTATAGTTGGTATCAGAGGAAGTTTAGTAAAAACCTTGGAAGCTAGATTTAGATAAACTCTGATTAGAGCACGTAGACCTAAGATGAACTTTGAGGATTAGTATAGAATAACTTCCTAGAATTTTGGTATTGTAGAGATTTTGTGAGTTTTCCGAGTAATACATCCCTGTATGGATATGAGCAGGTAGAGGCGGCTCTGGCACAGATGTACCTAGGGGTAAAACCCGAAAACACTGCTTTGAGCTAGACTCGAACGGGAACTGGTGCACGACAATGGGCCTTGCTGCACTCTTGGTTACGACACTCCCAGGGGATATGCTTAGGATAATTTACATTTTATTTACAAACTGATTTAAAGTATTATATATATAAGATGAGAGTAAATGACCTTGGTTAATCCTAATGTGTTTCAAATTGAGAATATGGTGACATGTTAATCTCTAAATGATTGTATGACTACTATTACTCACACAATGCTTTTTGGTTTCAGTCAATGGATGAATTCCAAGTAAGTCATAGTGACTTTGAGAATGATGTACAAGGTGGGAACGGTGGTGACAATAAGCAACAAAATGGAATGTTGATAGGCGTAAAAGATATCGTCTTTATGCCAAATCAATTTTCCAAAAATATGATAAAAAATATATATATTAGCCAATTACTGGACTCAACAAAGAAGAGAAAGGTGATGAATGATAAGAGCTCCAGTAGTGGAGACCATGGAGAAGGAAATCCTCAATTTCCATCAAGCAGGAAATGTGGAAGGAGACACCCAGGAAAGTGTCTCAATGGGACAAAGAAATGCTTTATGTGAGGGAAGGAAGGACGTAAAGTGAAGAATTGCCAAATAAAAATGAAGAGTACTATGGAAGAAGATAAAAATGGTCCCCAAGAATCCATTTACAGTAATTTGCCGTAAATGTCGGGGACCTGGCCATTACCTGAGTGAATGTCCTATTCTATAGGATATTTTCTTGGTCAGAGAAGAAGCTATGTGGAAATAAATGGTTGGATAAATGTTTAAAAATTATTAGTGATCCTTGTTGAAGGGTTTACTTTGGAATAATTTTCTCTTGTATTTGTAACCCTATCGTTTTCCATATGAGAATGATATTTATGGAAAAATTATCTTTTCTCTTGTGGATATAGTTATAAATAACCGTTTGGTTTTATATGATCATTGGGTTTGAGTCAATTACAAATTATTATAATTTGGGATGAAAATGCAAGGTATGAGATAACATTTGTGGTTAAATTATGTTATGGTTATTTTGAGGAATTTATCTCATTTTGTTAATGTTATAAAATATAGTTTTTGAAAAAGGACAACACGTAGACCGTGTGACAACCCGTCGCGTCGGACAAAGCTATGGGAATCGAACCCACAACCAAAGTGCGATTGGGATTTATCGCCTACCATTGGACTACGTGAAGTCCCTGGTTAGTGTGACTATTATTTTTAGTTAAATGATTTTATTGATCAATAATAATTTTATTTGGGATCTTATGTCTTATCAAATGAATACCCTTAGTATAGGAAAATGATTTGGTGATTAAGTGATAAATTTTATTTTGGAAGTTGTTCGCTTTGTTGAGAATACTATTTACCAAAGGAAGATAGAGTAGTATGGGATTTCATTTGAGGAGTAATGGTGGATTTTTTATCTATGTTTTTATTGTGGATTTATAATGATTTGGGTTATTTATGGAAATGATTAGGTTAATTACTTTTAAGTATGTTACTTTAAGAGTAATTAATGTCATTTGGAGAAACAATTTAACGTGGAATACTACATTATTAATAAGTTTTGGTTTTCAATATTAGTTTTGATTATATTAAAGGATTTTAAGGAGAATTGATTATTGAATGGTATTTATTTAACTTTGGGGTATTGTTGGTTTAATTTTGGAAATTAAGATTAGTGTTTATTTCTCTCAAGGAATATCCTTTTGGGGGATCATTAGATCTTGTACTAACCATTTTGGTTTTGATTAATCTCTAAAGACAATGTAAATATATAGTTCCTCCTGTATGGATCATGTGATTCTATAGAAGTTTATTCTAGCTCTTCTAGTGTGACAAAGTCTTCTTGAATACTCATCGTTTAAAAAAAATTAGTTAGTGGTTGAAATTTATTAAAGAATGAAACTCTACTTAAAATGTAAGTATATATCTATATATTCTTAGTCAATATCATAAATGAATTCCTCATCCTTATGTAATGTAACTTAAAACAAAAAAATGTTGTCCGTTTACTTTCCTACTAGGAGACTAATGGTCGTTTGTCCCAACACAAGTTTGTGGTTTTCTTATTGTTACCTTTATCATGATTATGATTTCTATCCCTCTCCATCAGAACTTGACACTTAGTTTATCATCCATATCCATGTTATCCAACATGGAATCCGAGTATGGGTTATCTTCATTGACCTTTATACCTCTCTTTCTTTCTTTTAAAGTGATAGTTTTATTGACTCTTTTTCTGATGTGGGACTTTCCATTATATTCCCAAGCACAATTTTAAAAATTGCGAGGACGCAATTTATTAAAGGAGGGGATAATGTAACACCCCAAGATTCCACGGTACGTTTGCCTTCGAATAATGCAATGGCGTGCATTGTACGCAACTTCGAGATTCTAACACACCACAACCAATCAAACTAGCTGTTATGAATAGTAATACCTACTTTTAAAATTTTATAAATTCTATCTCTCAAAATAGACTTCATTTTTGGAGTCTTAATATCGAATTTATATTTGGGTAAAATTTTGGAACTTTTCGGATAACACTTATATTTTGATGAATAGTGAAAATTAAAAAAATTAAATTATAAACAACTTTTAAAATCAAAATAATTTATAGTGATAAATTATATTATTGAATGGTTTTTAAGTATAATTAGAATATATTTTTACCATTTTATCCAATGGTGTTCATTAGAATTAATTTCACTTTGAAATTTGACCTAAACAATTGTCAATCTTCGGATATATATTGTTTCTTAAAAACACCTTATTTGTTGTGACAATGGGAATTAATTATAAAATTAATTAATGAAACTTATATGTTTATAATTTTTTAAAATAGACATCATTTTTTAATTCGGAATATCAATTATAGCTTAGGGTGAAATTTTGGCATTGTTCTGAAAAACTTCAATTTTTGATGAATAGTGAAACTACTAAGTGGTAGTTAAAAAAACTGAATTTTTCATAAAACATAATTTTACCGCTTCTGTGAATGGAATTTAGAAAATCCGAGATACACGGTTAATATCAATAAGTAAAATGTGGTTCAATGAGATGAAAATAATTTTTGGTGAATAGTAACTTTTTACTTTTATTTACCACGATTAAAAGTAAATAGGGTAATTAAGGGTAAAAATAATATTAATATTACCCTAACACATGTCCTAATTCTATTGAACAAGTGTATCTCGACCAAAAACAACCTTAGGAATAAGATATTATCATTTAGGTCCACTTGGATTAGATTAGGACATTTATTATTATTTAATTCAAAGAAGAGTTAAAAGAGCTAAAATCAAAGTTTATTTACTAAAACATTTTTAATATAGAGTTATACATAGGATAAATTCGATTTTAAATATTCATTAGAAATATAATAAGATTTCCTACATAATGATATTTTATTTATAATTTTTAGACATTAAATAATTTAATATATTTATGACACAATGATGATGGAGTAATTACCATAATAGTGAAAAATTAAAATAATTGATATTATAAATACCCAAATAAATATAATATAATACTTTTAATGAATTACACTAATTTTCTAGGATAATATGAAATATTAGGATTGAGTTAATTTACTTTGTTAGAAGTAATCATTCTGTTATGAGTTTCACAATAATCAACTAATGAATAGTGTCAAAATTGACATAAAAGAGTTTTTAAAACAAATATTATATTATTAATTGATATTAAATTCCTAAAAATCTAAGGTTCGTCAAATATAATTATATCATGATAGGTATATCATTAATGGACCACTTGGGGTCTCTTGGATGTATATAGTAAGTTTATTAGCTATATAATATACAAATACAAAGTGATATGGTAAATGTCAAACTAATTAACTAAGAGTTACAACTAAAGGATAAGGTTAATATAGTAACCCAAAACAGTATAAATTCTATTGGTTGAATGGTTTTCGACCTATACCCACCTTAACCTTTGAATAATAAAATTTTGAACCATTATAAACCGAATATGAATTTATTATAAATTAATATTTCAAGCTTTTCCAAAGGTGCCCCTCACCCCTCTTATAAAAGGGCACTCCTCCTTCTCATTTCTTCACACCTTCAAAGCCTTTTGGTTCGGCCACCCCCTGCCCAAATACTCTATCAACTTCACTCAATACAACCTAGAGGCCTTAGTTTGATCAGAAAGCCAACCTAAGGAGCCCTTTTGATCAAATCAAAAGGAAGAACCCGAAGAAGAGGTAATGTTTTCACCACCCCTTTTCAAGTTCCTTTCTTCTTCCACTTCTTCTTTCTTTGTTATTACCATTATAAAATAATAACTTTAGTATATTATATATACTGTGATTTTATTATAAATTTGGTACAACCATATTCAGTATTCTATCCACACTTTGAATAACATGTCACCATACGTGCGTGCGTACGACTTACCGTCTCCACGTCGTGGTGTAATTGTTATTCAATATATTATTATTTAGGTGGGTATAATAATGATGTGTAACTCATTTAAATAATAAATATAACATGATAATGATTCTGTATATATGATTTACCATCCAATTATATATTATTTTAATATCAAAAGAATGATATTGTCGCTCGTGCGTACGTACGGACTACCGTCTCCACGAACGCGATGAGATTAATTCTCCATCATATCCATTCAAGTATAATTATCATTTGATGTTTTAAAAATAATGTTTAAGAAATTTATATCATTTTGTATATGAATAAGATACAACCTATCCATGAAAAACATGGCTTATGTAACAAAACATATAAAAGAAAACGAGTAAGTTAACACCCAAAACGATAATAATTCTAAGATATTATTAACAATGCAATGTTAAAAGATCATATATGATATCATATTAATGTATATGATTCATTAATAATTTAATAACAATTATTTCAACATTATACAGGAGGTTAACCTACTCCCAACCAAGGAAAAGTACAAGTTAAGGTGTTTCTTATCTCACTTTTAATTCCGTGATAATTCCATTGTTCACCACATATTTATTGCATGTGGTGTGAGTACAGCCCATGTTTGTATTCATTGTGTAATATAATTTAATTCATGTATATTTACATCATCATTTTATGATCCTTCTTTCATGGGTGTATGTTTTTTATGTTACCAAATCAATAAGGGAATTTGAAATTTTAATTTTCACTCATTCGGCTTTACGCATACTTCATTGATTATTTTACTCCAAGATTATGTGTAGAATCACTATTCATTTGATTATGTCATAATTTCCACTCCCCTTTCTGTGGATATACATTTTATACACATAATCACTCCATTGATAAATTCTCAAGTCATCGGTATGAACTTGATAAGAGTAATTTTTACTCAATCTCAATTTGTTGAGATAAACATCCAATTCATTGGTGTTGTTTTTACTATAATATGTGTGAATGTCCCTTGATTGTTTTAAACTGAATATCCAATCATATTTAGTGTATTTATATTTTTCACACATAATTATGTCGTTTATTTATCCTTAACCTAAGGATGCGTCCTTTATGAGATATTTAATCTCAATTTACATTCCATTGAGACTTATTTGTTGTTATATACCAAATCACTTTTATGTGGTGTATATAATGTACTTTGAAATAGTATATCATGAATCCCTTTATTCTCATGATATTACAAAATTTTGATTACCTCAATTATTTTTATTCAAGTGTCTCTCTTTTGGTTAGAAACTCGAACTAAAATACCATTTTTAAATGTTTTAAAGACTTATTCTTCTAAATCTTTCTCATTAATGTCCATGTTTTAAAAAATGGTTTTAAGGATTTATTTATATGGACATTAAAGTTTTAAAATTAAAACTCCTTTTTAAAGTTTCAAAGTGGTATGGGACACTTTGATTCAAAAATAAATTTTTAAACGGCTTCTTGACAAATAGTGTGACTTTTAAATGATTTCAAGAAAAATGGGGATATTTCTCTCAAATATTTTTGATGATTATTTTCATCTATGACAACATCCTTCATTATTCTTGATTGAGATTAATGTGATACAATACAATCTTCCATATTGTATCGAATGAGTTATGTTTGACTTTGGATGTGCTATTTTTATACCATTCATGGTTTGTGGTTAAAGTATTGACATTTAGTATGCTAGTTTTAATATGAATATTTATGTTATGTTTAAAACTGTTCGTATGAGGAATGCATTGGACTTAATAAGTGACGGGTGGAGCCCGCTATAGATCCTCGATGCATCGGTAGGTCTCATGAGACAAATTAGTGTCTTGGCACAAGGCCTTGGAAAAATCTTATTTGTAGTCTTGGCATGAGGCCTTGGCTATGTGGTTATGATAGTCTGTCATTATGCATTCCATCATTATGAAAGTGGTTATTGATATTGCATGTGATCATTCGAATAGTAGAATATCCATGTGAGTAAGTAAATGGTATTATTTTATTTTATCTTTGCCATTTTATGCTGAAGTTCAAGTTTAAAAATATTTTGTTATAAACTTCTTGAGTGTTTATGCTTATATATGAAAGCTTCTGCTATAATGTTATCCTTACTAAGCATCTGAGCTCACCCCTTTCAATGTTTTATTTTTCCCAGGATTATGAAGAAGTAATTTATGAATGACCTACAGGGATAGTATGAGGGGATATAAAGACAAGATGTTGTTGTAGTTTTTTTACCTTATGATGTAATGTAAGACTTATGAATATATCTAGTGTTTCCAAGACTAATAAACTAATCGGTATTTCGAGACTTGATCCTTTGTGATCATGTCAATGTTATGTAATAATGCACAGACTTTGGGTATCTAGGGTCGGGGCATTACAGGAGTTATTAACCATATGTTAAAATATTCATGATGCACATACACTTTCATTATCTAAAATGAGATATAATTTTTTCGTAACCACTCACTCTTTTAGTCACCAAAATTCCATGATATTATCCAATAATTAGTCTTTTCGTTAGAATAAACCCTTAAGTTCTCAATAAATTTTCCAAATCATTGTATCAAAAGCATAAATAATCCTTTTCTAAGATACGAAATATTTTGACCAAAGCCTTTTACACATATTATTAATAGATTTTCTCTACAAATATCCATTAAATACCAATTGACAACTGAAAATTATTAGTGTATTTAGAAATAAAATTACTTATTTTTTTAAAAAAACCCTATATTTCTATCTATATAATGATCTTATAATTTCATTCAGATCCTAAAATTATGTAGGATAAAATTGAAAATATATAGAAGAAATGGGTGAGCTAAATAACCAATTAAAGAATAAACCTGACAACGAAAAATAGAATGTGAGTCAAAAGAATACCATGATATTGGAAAAGTGGAATAACATGAGTAATATCATGGAAGAAAAACATATAAACCATGGTATCATAAGATTATTTCCTCATACAAAAGTGGACAACACATATAACATGACATGAAAAAGATTCAATGATAACTAAGAATAAAATATAACATCGGGGACAATTTACTATAATGGATTAGGTTTATTCCCTAATCCCATACATAATGACTCATTAGACTAATGGTTTGGCCAATGCATTGGAGTGCATTTTGGGAGCAACCATCATATAAGCTATATTAGGCTCACCTAATTCTATATAAGGAAACCCATTATAAAATGATCACGATATTTGTGTTCCACAGAACTAAAATTAATCATAAGTAATAAACATAACAATTACCCATGAAAATAAGTTACTTTCATAATATTGTCTCATATGAAACCAAAATATATTTTATAATGAGTGAATTTAGAAAATAAACATAAGGCATGTATTATTCCATCAAACTAAGGGAGTATAAGCATAGTATATCTGTTAGAGACATATATATAAAATTCTGAATAAATCCATAACATCTATGGTTAGCTTAATTGACAAAAATTTCTTTAGAAGATAAAATTGATTATTTCATGAGAAAAAGACCCTCTCAATTTTTAATCAAATCTTCAGAATATTGAAAAATTAAAAAATATTATAGGAAATATTTTATGTAAAAAACCTAGGAAATATGTAAATGACACTTTAATGTGATTAGCGGTCATTATTTTGGGTAATTTTGTATAAGTAGAATACATTAAAATATGGATTTCCTTTACATTTGAGAAATTAAAGTCAAAAGAACCTTGTTTGGGGAATGCTAGCAAGAATGATTTTTTTATAAAAATTCATTATTGGGTGAGACTTTATTTAAAAAATAAAAGGATAATATTAAAAACATTTATGAAAACGCATTAAATAAATCTTGGGCATGGATATGGAAGGGTGTTCAACCAAAGAGAGAAATAATGTCATATTTCATTAAAATAATTATCAATCAATTTATGTATCTAAAAGAAGAAAATTCAACTATTATAAGAAAATTTCATAAACATCCATTGGGTAAGAAGTTTAATTTTTTTATTAGATAACGATAAAATAATTTCCTATAACAGAGATTTAAGCATTAATGATCCAGATTAAAAATTATATTGAAATTGAAATCATTTGTTCTTTGGTATCATTTGAATCGTAACATAAATTAATGAGTTTTGAATTATAATATTATGAATTATGAAAAAATAAAGATATTATTAGAAAAGTTAATGTATATAAACCACTATAAAGAAAATTGGTGCATAAAAAAAGATGTGTCTCATAGAAGGTTGTTTTGAGATAAAACCTTCCCTCGAGCCCGTATCATCATGTTCTTTCCATATATCACTAAATAATAAAAATATGATAATAATTTAATTTATTAAGAACATTATTTCAGGTTTATTAATGCATTTAATTTATTTTTTATGGTTTTATATTAAATTACATAACGAATTAATTTCATATTGGATGTTTTGATGATAAATGAATTATTTGTCCGAAATAACTTTGGTAAGTTAACTAATATAAAAGGTATGATTATTTTTTCATATATATAATGTTAATAATGAAATTATTTTCAGTTTTTATAAAAATTATTTATTTTAAAACAGAATAATAAATATGTTTATGAAATATAAAATACGTTACAATCATAGAGATGGTTGAGTATACATACGCTTAAGTAACGTTTCCATTTTTCAATGATCATGATGTAAGAAATAAAAGTGTTATTTTATTAATAAAATATTATAATTATAACATAAATATCATATTAATAATTTAAATACCCTTACATATACTATCCATGAGATTCTGTAATAAAAAATTCACATCTCTTCGTGAGGTGGTTGACCTCCACACACAAAAACAACCATATCATTTCATCAATGGATTTTAAGGTAAGAAATTAAATTATATATTTATTTTAAATAATCATTAATATTTCATAAATATCATATATAAACATTAAATTAATCCTTCTTACCTTTCATGATAATTGTATGTGTACATTGCTTGGCACGACTATAGTTCACCATACACACGAATGAAATTATTGAATTCCCTATTGAATGCAATGTAAGAAGGTATATGTAATATTATAATTATATAATTTTTATTATAACATAATTATAATATATAAAGAATAAATAAATCATTACATACATCCTTGATAAGTAGTTATGGAAATATAATTATGTTAGTTTGTGAGGAAATACACATCCATACACATGATCAAAATATTCATTTCACATTTGAGGGAGGTGGAAATGAATTAATGTCATTAAAAAACAAAAATAATATCATTATATGGAATATATTGAGTTAATTATACTTTTATGTTTTGGTATAATTTAAAGGATCTTGAATAATAAATAAAATAAAATTCCCTGTTAATAATGTTCCCTATTCTTGAGGCCACCACTTTAGGATTACACCTAATGCCTTAATTTTATTTATGATCCAAAAAATTATTTTATGTGGGGATTGAGGTAAGGAATTTATTTTTTCAATTAATTTCCATAACAATGGTTTTCTGAAGCATGTAAAGGAGAGGATAGTGAGTGAACTTTTATAGGTGGGGGAGATGACACACTTGGATCTTCTAAAAATAAACCATTCCACCCACCTTATTCACATGTAAAAGGCCCCAAAATGTTGTATCATAGAAAAATTAGAATATATATGGTCATAATTTGATCATAAAATAAGAATTAGACTCTTTTTATTTCATTTTGAACCATAATGTTTTTAGTTTTACCCCGTGTAAGCACATTTTTACATTAACCGTGTTAATTAATTTTTACGGTTTTCACTATTCAGTATGGTAAAAAATTAATATGGTAGTATTAAATAATATAAATTATAATGAATCAAAATATTTTATACTTTTTATAAAATTGAACACATATAACTGTTATAATTAAAATTAAAATCAAACCTACCAAAGTGTTTTGAAAAAATGGGGGTTCAAGTAATGCATTTCTATTTCATAAGTTGATCTTATAATTATGATAAGAAATTTAATAAAAATTAAATTAATTTCAGTTAATATTTATAGATACATAATAGATAAATTTCATTTAAATATTTCATCATTAGAGGTTATTTTAATTAATTAATACAATGAAACATTATGCACCTTAAAAAAGCTCCCACAAAATGCATTTTATGCCTAAGAATAAACTTATAATAATATCGAGAATAAATATAAATATAAATTAATTAATTATATTTAATAAGACTAAATAATTATTATATTAAATTTCATTTAAATTTAAATAATAATGGTCAATTTTAAATACATAATTTATTAATAGGGAATAAGAATTTTACAAATATCTGTAATTTTCTCTATTGGCTGAAATTATTTTAATTTTTAAAAAATAAAAAAATATCTCCATACATTAATTTAACAATATTTATTTAAAAAATTAATTCTAATTTTAAAAATAAATTTTTAAAAAGTGTAAGTATGTTTAATTATATAATTTTCCCAAAGAAAGATATAAAAAATGTTTTGTAAGGAAAAAGTACTTTCGATGAAACAATTACAGTGCATAATATTTATTGATTAGTTGGTAAGAATTTATAAATAAATTTATATTGATTACAAAATTTATGTAAATTTAATTTGTTAGTTAATACTATTCATAACCGAAAATTTAGTTGTTATGAAATAATGATCTTATTTAAATAACAATATTTCATGGTTTGTTTGTGATCAGTGTTGCATGTTCTATACATTATATAACATAATGTTATTCTTTAAATATACATCGACGTTATAATTTACATGTACCTTTAGGTAAATTTATTCAATTCTTAATCTTATATTTTCGGGATGTATTAATTTTAATTTCCTTTCATCCATTGGTATTATAATTTTATTTTCCTTAATGCTCAATATATGTTTTATTGACCCAAACTATGAAATAATAATGGATGTCATAAATACCCATTTCAAACATGATAAATAGATGATAAATTCCTTGATCTAAATCAATGTCCCTTATAGCCAATTCCTTTTAAAAATTTATTATTAATCCATTAACAAATTTACTTTTCTTTTCGAGTCAATGATAAATCCCAATGTATACCTTTAATGTATCATGATGTTTACTTCAAATATACCAATGGATTCATTATGATTTTTCTTTATCCCCAAAAATTATCCCTCTGTTTTATACAGAATATTTGGGTGGAATAAATTCATTGAAAAAATCATTTTAAAACTCCTCCTATTCCATAGTATCAATTTCTTCTTCTTGCGTAATCTTATGAATGTGAGTCCACCACCATATAAAATGATTTTTTTAAAACAAACATATTATTATCTCATTACTCTAGAATGTAAAATATCTTTTATAATGTATTGATACATTTCATAGAAATTAGTGTATAGAATAATCCATTAATGGAGGGTGAAAATTGTTGTGTAATGGAATCAATAGGGAGTGATTTATTTATTTGGCTGACTAGGAGTTTGACATGATTCATGTTATTGTTCATAAATAGAGAGAGTTGGGTTAGCATAGACCTTATGTTTTTATTCTAGATTAAAGCCCATTTAACTTATTAGTAATATCATCATTGTATTCTCTATTACACACATTGTTAACTCAATTCCTCATTGTTCCAACCATTCACTAAAACAAAAAATTTAAGGGTTTATATCAAGAAATTATTTGAGTAAGAATTCACATGATAAGAAAAATTAATACTAAGATGTCGTATATTATGACACCATCCATTCAAATGGTGGATCATTAGAGTCATACCAAATCAATTTTGGTTCAACATTTATTGTTTTATGTAATATATACTAAATATTTAAAACATAATAATATAAAATATTGAAAATAAAATCAAATGAAAACTAAGATAACCCAATTATAACATACATAAATATTACAATAGATTATTTGAATTATTGTTACATGTCAAAATGAATCTCCCCTAATACCTACAAGTTTAGTGTCGTTGATGATTCTATATGTAATAATATTATTTCACAAAATATCATCAATATAACTAAAGTAAATTACTCAAACATTGTATAATTCTAAGCATATATTATCAAATCAACTCATTGATATCCTATGGAATAGAAAAATAAGAAATAAAGAGAAAATATAAACATTAAGGGTAAAAATATGAGATATCAATTGAAGATCGTAAGTTATAATGTGATATGCATATATATAAGGTCATTATAAAAATTCATGGATATTACATATGATAAAAAAACCTAATAAAACATTTATTATAAACCATAAACCAGGCCGTATAGAATTTGGAAGAAAATAATACATGAGTCAAATGATCTAGGAAATAGAAGTGAATCCTAGAATAAATCACTAGTTCTGGTCATCATGTCATATGATATTATACACATATCCTCATAATCAAGAGGATGTTGACTAGTGGAGAGGGTCTAAGAGGTGTTGTGCTGGAAATATACCCACAATATCAATAGACATACATCAACATAATAAAAACTAAGAAGAAAAACCATGGAACAACAAAGAGTAAATTATCATGCTATAAATTAATGGAATACAAGTCATATAAATGAATAATCCAAAATAAACTCATTGTATTTTTTCAAAAAACTTATGATAAATAATGTAAATAATGTAAAAAGTCCAATAATAGTTGGTAATTTGACCTAAAATTTCCCTTATTCTCTAAGTTTTACCTTCTCAGTACCTAACATATGGTCTTTTCCTGTATTTGGATCATTGAATAGGAAATATTCAAAACCATTATGATTCATGTGTTGGGTGGTAGTATAAATTCACCAGGACACCACAAATATCTCATTAACATAACATAAATATTTATATAATGTTGTATTTTATGTTGGTTTTTAAATGTGTAAATCAATCACCTAATCATATGTTGGGAGATTGTGTGATAACATTGCTTACATGAGCCCCAACCATATCTACTTCATCTCAATACCAATAGGAATTTCTCAAGAATCATCACTTATTCGGTCATCCAATAATGAAAAACCATGTGTTGGGTTAAATACCATAACCTATCAAACTATGGGTCAGGTCACAATGTCATAAAACCAACGAATTTATTTGAAGCTCGTCCAAAAGGCCATCATTCCCCTACCAGTATTAGTCCATGCAAAAAGGTCATCACACCCTTAGCTCCACCATAGGTTAGTTCTAAAGGTAATCTTACCCAATCCTCTGTCCTGATTCACGTCACAAGGCCATATTTCTACTACTCTATCTCTAGGACCCAACAATTTCATCCAAACCATGTATCTATGACACATTCTACCCCTATATTGTAAACCATTCCATAATTATCCACTTATGACCATCATACTGGATACACATCAACTTACAATTCCTTCACACCAAATATGTAATACCACTGATGGGAATAATTATAAAACACAGTGCATAGGTCTCATAGGCCACACAAACCCCATATAAAAATCAATAATATACCATATCACATTTTTCATCTCATATCTCTACATGAATGCAAACACATGCCAATCGTTCCATACAAATTCGAAGAAATTCCCTATGTGATAAGAAATTCAAGCCAAATATGTATTAATTCCAAAAATAAGAGAGTCATCCCCAAACCACATCCTTGCACTGATGATTTATATATCCCATCCAAATTCCTCACAAAACAGATTATACAAACAGTTTTATAAGGCTAACATAACATGTTCTCATATTGAGGCCAACATACACAATGAGATCCCCTGCTAATTGCAGAACTAGATTTGTTTAAGGGATGGTAGAAAATTTACTAGATATGAAATATAACAATCAATAAACAAATAATTTATTATTAGACAAAAAATATTTCCTAGATCTACACAACATAGAAAATATATTTCATTTATCTCAAGATAATTAGAGGATTCAAGCTATAATTAAAAAACGTATCATATGAAAATCAACAGATCAATCCAACAATTAATCACATAAGAGAGGAAAAGGAGAGATCAAAATAATTGTAATAAGAGCTACTAAAGGATTTATTGGATATATAACTTAATATAATACTTGTTTTTTGTATTATCCAGAATATTTCTTGGTATATCCCACTTGAGTTTTGGTTAAACTTCTTTAGTTTGGTTTTCTATTTTTTCATTAAACATCTATGATCAATAATTTTCTTTGGGATGGAGAGCTTTTATTGGGGAAATGACATAATTTTTGGGTTGTATTTTTTTAAATTAATGGACTCTTTTTATAAACATGTAAATGAGATTATTAGAGTTATAAATATGTTTGGAAATCTTTGGTGGTGGTTTGGGTTCTTTTGGAAAATGATGGGTCAATATCTATATACTAGAAACATTCATTTCATGAACATGCAACAGGATGTGAACATGTGGTTGGGAACATTTCATGATCTAGTTTAGAACAATTTATCTTACTCCATGAAGTCGGTTCACAACATTAAATAGTACAATGATATTATTTTTTGTTGAGACGATGTATTTTTAGGAACATCTTATAAATCAATATATGCATGATGAGAAGGGAGTCACATCATAAATATCATGGGACCATTAATTATAAAACTCATATTGAATATTATTTTATTTCATCTATTATACAACATATTATCTTGAACCTTAGAAAAATTCTAGGTGATTTTGGAGAGATTCCTTCCTTTTTGGATTTTTTATTCCAAGGTATAATCTCTGGTTTTCCTTGTGATAACAATTGACTTCATTATTTGTTAGTGTTACCAGTTGAATGTGTATATTTTATAACCATATAATTTTGAGAGGTCTTAGAAAAATTCATTTGGTCTATTTACAATTTTTTAAGTATTTTAAATAATATGTGATTGCACCAAGACACTTACTGAATTAAATAACAAAATAATGTGATGATAATAATGTGTTTGGACTATTACTTGGATCCGTTTGGATTACATAGTGATGAGACATAGACTGATGCTACACATATGTTGATCCTACTCATGAAAAATAAATAACTTGATAATTCATTAAAGAAATGTTTAAGTATGATGTGAGAACATTGGTGATTACTTGTGATAGGATCACTTTACAATATATCAAAATTTATTATTTCAAGTGACTGGTGGTACGTTTATATAAGATGGTTATGTGAAATAACATGTTAAAGGGTTAAGAAATAAATAGTTGAATGAAAGGCAATTTAAGTGAATAATGATAATTAGTTGGACTATACATTATGGCTTTTGATGTATGTTTTCTCATTTATTCTATTTTGAGTTGTGTTTTAATTCATACTAAAATGATTCTATAATGAGTTTATCTTAGTTATTATGTAATGCTTATAATAATTGGACTGGTTATTATTTAATTCATATATGGATTGGCATGACTATAATGTAATTCTTTTAGGAAATGGCTTGATTAGGCTGTAATTCATACATATAGGGCTTGTCCCTATTTCATGCTGAAATACTTCTATTGAGGGATTGGCCTAGTAATCATGTATGTCTTCTAGGGATCAACCCTATAAGGATAAAATGAATTTATATTTTTCATATTACCCATTATGGGATTTTTCAATGGACTTTTGGTTGTGGTTGGAATGGGTATGCATTGTTATTAGTGATATTCAAGCATGGGTATGAAGAAGGTTAATTATTGTATTGTATTAATTTATTAACTAATACAACTTCTAATCGTTGTATGGTATGCACATATTATCAGATTAGTTTTGTTTTGATACGATGGTGTTGACCTATTGAGTTTTAAGCACATCCTATTCCGGATAATGTTTGATACCTGAGTAGATTATATAGATACAGGTTTGGAAAACAGCATGAGACCAGTCGTTGATTGTTTTTACAATATGTGCTGGAGATTGGAGATGTGAACATCTAAGGAGTTGGTATTGGTGTATTTTTATTGTATTTATGTTATCTTGTTCTTTTATTTGTATGACCTATAACATGTCATTTAGTTAAATTCCATCCTTATATTATGTGGTCCATCTATTATCTTCCAGTTTTATTATATCACAATATAAGTATGTAAATATTTTTAAAATTTTTAATTAATGGTTGTAATTTTTATAAGTCATAAAAATTTAATTTCAATTTTATGATTAATTTAATAATTTCAAATAAAAAATATTTTTCAAAAATGTATTCATAAATAAATATATTTATTTATTATTATTTTAAGATAATTTTATGAGACATTAAGTAGGTTTTTAAAGTTTAAAAAAATCAGTTATAATTTTAAAAAATATATTTTCCAATGGAATGAAGATTTTATTTAAAAATTAATTTACTCATATTTATAAAATTATATTCATAAAATGAAATTCCTATTTTAATTGTACAGGTTGAAAAATTGTTAGGGTGATTTTTGGGGTTTTTTTCTGAAATAATTGAATTTTTTGTGAATTGTAAAATACGATAATATATGATAAATGCTAAAAACTAGATTGTTTGATTCATGCTTGAGTCATGGATGATTTATGCGACAATTGGTTCAAACTCACATAACTATTTACTCTATTTATTTACATTAATCCTCACTATTTCTTTTCTAGAGCAAAATAATTAACTAATGATTAAAATAATAATAAAACAACCCTCTCCTCCACTATAATTACCACCACTGAGACCATTTTCTCCTCACATATCTTAAGCTTTGAGACTATCCCAAATTCTACAAAACAAACTTCCCTAAAAACTCCCCCACTTACAAGATAACTTTTTCTCATAAAATACCAAACCTTGGTACCTTTAGGAGGATCTCAAGAGGATAATTTAAGAGGTAAACCCTCAATCTTTTTCTTTTAAATTCATTTCAATTTCATTTATTTTCTTATTATATATCCACCTACCTTAATAAAAATTTAAGGATAACTCAATTAGATTACATAAAATTGAATTATATCATTGTAATTTAATATCCATAAATAATATACTCCCTCTCACTCTTATATTATAAAAATGAAATCGTCGCTCTTGATGTGTCAGTTTACAGACATCATGGGTGATGCACTTTCATTTTCATTAAAAGACTTCAAGGATATTAATAATACCATTATTTGGTTTAAAAATTATTTTAATATGTATGATACAACCCCCTTTATGTTCTCAAACAAACATTTGTACGTAATACAAAATTATAAAAAAATGAGTTCTTTGTAATTGAAAAACTGCCAAAATTAACCTAAAATGATCATCATTAGTTTTTATTTAACGATTAATTCTCATGGTACATAAAAAATCCTTTACAATATCATTTAATCTTTTTAAATATCATTAAAACATATCACAAAATTTTTGGATATTTATCAACATTTTAGACGACCTTTTATTCCTGAATATAAGTGAATTGATCATGAAAACAATGGGAATGAATGCTCCTGAACAAATAAATTAAACTCAATTACTCATAAAGAGGACCATAAAAGAACATAATAAAACCATAATGAATCATATTCTTGTATAGAATGTTTTTTAATTGTTAGATAATTAATATTATGTGATTATAAAGGATATTAATGTGAATGAAGCTTTCGAACAAAAGGTAAGTGGAATTCTCAAACCCAACTCTCTTTTTTGGGGTTTCCCTCATTCACCCCATTTTTAGTATGGATATTCCTTAAATATAAGTTCATCAACATTATTATACATTTTATTGGATATAAATGGTTTTTAATTGACATTATGGAAAACAAAATATTTTCCAAGAGAACCCTTCTTCCAAAAAAACACACATCTCGTGATTATTTCTTCTTCACTCAAAGTTGATGATTCTTATATCAAGTATGTTATGCCCTCTAGAATTTGAGAACCCAAATATTTTGAAAATATTTTTTTTGAAAAGAAACTCATTCATTTTTATAAGTTATTTTGTATCCATGATTAATATATTTTCTATATGGAATTGACAATAATGTAATTTTTATGATGTGACAGGTTTACCTAGAATTATATAATGCAAAGAAAATGATAATATGTGATGGGTGAACCCATAATTATACAGTTTTCTAATGAATTGTATAATGAGATTTATGTTAGGGGGAATGTGAAATATGCCTAAACATTATGCTATCTCTGTTCACAACTATATGTGGTAGTTGAACACTAAGACATGATGTTTCATTTTGAAGCATTGACACATTACATTAATTTATCTAATAGTTAATCTCATGATGATGATGTTTTGATTATGGTCAACCCATGTCATATTGTTTCATGATATTATATATCATCTTACAAGGATTTTTATCTCACCTATTTTTGATGCATATCCTCTAATGACTACATGTACTAAGGAGAACACAAGGGTCAATAAGAATCTTGAGAATATGGAATTAAATAAATTTTTAGGATTGATGTTGTAAATGATATGTATGGTCATAGTTTTACCAAGACTATAAACCATTGGATCCTTGATGTGTAATGATTTTATATTGTTTACTATTAAAATGATGTAATAGTAATTTTAGAAAAACTAGGGCCTCTATAATGAATTGGCTCATTCATCCCTTCCTAGATTAGATTGTGGTGGATTTCATTGATGAAATAATAGTGTACTCTCAGTAAATATACAATCATTCATAACATCGAGACAACGTATTGAGTGAAATGTAACAAAATCATACTTCCATCAAGCAATCCAAATGTAATTTATTGATCATTAAAATGAATTTATTGGTTTATTTTATCTCACATGATGGAGTGTTAATGTACTAAGAGAATGTTGCAACCATTATGTCATCGGATAAAACCATGAATTTCAAAAAAAATTGAATATTTGGGTTTAATAGGTTTTACTAGAGCTTCATCCAACTCTTCTCCCAAATCAAAGTATCAATGGCTTGGATAAACAATAAATGGGTGAATGATTTTTATGATATGCATGAAAGATATCATTTTAGGAGAAGAATGTACATATGACTTTTACACATATTCTCACCTTATCAGTATTAATTAAGGAATATATCATGAAATTTGGTACAGTCGATGTTAGACTTGGAGAAGTTCTTATGTTGGAGGACCTAGTGGTTTCATATGGATCTAGAAAATAGAGAACTCATGGGGGAATCGTCCTACTATCAATATGGAGTTATATTTGGTGGTACATTCCCTTATATTCTTTAGGAACTCACTTTTGGGTGAGAGGTTCTTGGTGAACATGGACTACAAGAGACTCAGGTACATCATTTCTTAGTGGGACCTGATCCATCATTAAAGAAGGTGGGTCAAGTATATATAGTTTTTTGATATGAAGCTGTCTTATACACTGAAAATCGGAAATATGATCACTGATGTCATGAGTTGTATGATGTATAGAGAGGTAGTTCAAGAGTCTTATGATGAGTGGAAAATTGTGGAAATATTTGGAACCATGCTTCTAGATGTTAATGAGTCCCAAGGATGAGTGGATTTGTCAACAAAATATATTATACACAATATTATTGATTAGGGGATTAAAGAGAAATATCTGATCCATATGGCTTATATCTGAGATACATCATATATGTTTGGGATCCTCCACTATGATGGTCTGTTGACAAAAAAAATTATCTTATTTTTCTTTAACCATAAATGTGCTCCTATGGGATTGTTCAAGGATCCGAAGAGAGGGTTTCATGCTTTTTTATGGAAAGTATAAGAAATTATAAAAATATATATTTCATCATATCAAAAGAAACTAATGTCATATAGAAATAAAGAAGGAATTAGCTGGATTCGTGGTGAGATATTTTACCTCTCAGTTGTTAATGGACAAGAATCAGAGGCCTACAAGGTTATTAAAACTTTTTCCTATTACGATTTATAAATGAAATTATGTCACCTTGGATTCTATGATAAGATTACATAGTAAAACTCACAATAATGATGATATGTGGGTGATCACAGATCTAATGAAGAAGGTATCCCATTTTTTTCTACCAAGGATACCTTCACTATTGGTGATATATGAAGTCTTTAAATATATTATTTAGTTATTATGAATTATATTTCAGGTAATATTATTTATTATAGGGATTTTTGTATCAAATGTCAATTCAGACATGGTGTTCAGATTCCCCTAAGATTTTAGGTTCTTCTATGTATGGAATTTCATCCTCAGATTGATTGGAAATCAGAATAAACTATTCAGCTTCTAGAGGATATGTAATGATATGGTGTTTTTTATTTCGATGGTTCCTAGGAGAAACATTTTTCAATCATTTTGATTTCATATAATAACACATTATAGGCCTCAATCCAAATGAATATTTTTTAGTATTTTTATTAAAGTTCATAATGACCGCCTCATTATAGGTCAGAGGAATGTTAGTAAGTGCTTGTTTGACCTAGTCACGTGAAGGTGATGTGTGATAAGGTATAGTTAATCAGGAAGCGGTTGGTAGCCACATAGATTAGGTGGAAATACTACATTGAATGGATGGGATGACCTCTAGAGTTTGCGATGGTTTAACATGATTTCCTTTCGATGTCTCCTAGGTTGTGGAACTTCGTATCATGAAAAAGGGAAAGCTAGTGCATCGGTTTATCGACCCATTTTAGAAAATATAGCGGGACGGTCTTCTAGAATACTAATTATCACTACCATATTGTTATGCACAAAATATTTCATGTATCAATGATTTAGAAATATCACCCGCACCCTTCTCATATAAAAGATGTTAATGATGTCGAGCAGGGTGTAGATACATCATTTGAGGGGAATCTAATACGAATTGTGGACCATAGTGAGAAGTATCTCTATGGAAAGAATATACCTCTAGTGTGAGAATAATAGCTGTTTCTACATGTTCTAGATGAGACTTGGGATAGGTAATTAGATATGTGATCATAGTGAAAGAACCTTTTTTTGAGACCCCATAGTTATTATTGGAGTATCATGAGGAAAATCTGTTATATGGCAGGGATTTTGTATTATCCATTCTATTTATAAGTACATTTTTCATTAGTTTTGGTTGAACAAATTTAGTTTTTATTTTGTTTCATCATTAAACCTTGGTGTTTGATAATTATATTTGGGGTGCAGTACATTCAATTTGAAAATGAAATAATGGTCAGGGATTTATGTTCATTTGAGTTAATATAGTCCATGTTTAAATGTTTCATAGAGATTAAGAGAGATCTCCATGGGTTTTTAAATATTCATAGGGGCTTCAAGTTCCTAGTATAACAACTGGGCTGAAAGCTATTAACTGGATGATTTCTCAATATGAACATATTACAAATCATTGACCAGTTATCAGGAATATGTTATAAACTATTTTTGATGATGAAAATTCTATATTTTGTGAAACCTTTTTACATCATGAAGTGTTAAAACCATTTTATTTTTACCAAAGGTGATGTGTTTTTTCATATATCTTTTAAATCAAGAAATTAATTTCATGAAGGTGGTTGACATCATTGATATCTTAGGACCAACGATTTTAAACCACACAATGCACATTATTTTATTTCACCCACCATGTTTCCCCCTCTCTCGAATCATAGGGAGACTCTAGGGAATTTTGGAGTGATGTTTTCCCTCCTAGATGTCTCTACATAGCATTTAATGTCTTGGTTTACTGAGGATCATCATCACCTTTATTCTTTGATGGAATTACCTTGTGAAATATTTTCATTCATCACCAGATAAAGGTAGTTGGTCTTGAACAAAGTTCTATAGTATTTTACTATTTGTTTAAGTATGTGAAATATTATGTGATTGTGCTCACATAGTGTCTGCAATAACTAACAGAATAATGGGTTACGCTAATCATCTGTTTAGACTATTTTGTGGATCCCATTGCTTTCGTTAGTGTTGAGACCAATATTAGAAATATGTTTTATGATGACATTAGACATTAAGTGATTTATTCAGATTATATCACATTAGAAAATGGATTACTTATTTATATGAAATTTCTAGTGATACATTGATATTATTGTGTAGACTGTAATTTTAATGGGTCAATATATTAATTAACGAAGGAAATGGATTTGACAATTATAAATGTAATTGGTTGAATTGGACTTTGTGGAATATGATTCATGTTTTTATATTTTTTCATTATGAATTGTTTTCACACTTATGCTTGAATGATTATATAAATGGTGTGGAGTAATTATGTGGTAATAATTATAGGGATTTGACTATTTATATTGTAATGCTTATAGGTCTTAGTCTGGATATGATATAATATTTATATGACCTGTCACATTTATGTATTAATTCTTATATAGAGGGATCATATGAGATTCCTGCTAAAATTATTATATAGATGGATTGACCTGATTATGTTGTAATGATTATAGGGATTAAACCAATCGTTTTGAAATTTTTATACAGATGGATTTTTCTCAGTTATGTGATTATTACATGTACTTTTGGTTGTGGTTGTAATGTTTATCCTTCATGATCAGAGATATTATAGCATGGTTCTGAAGTAGGTTGATTGTTATACTATACTAATTGATGAACTAATACACATATTAATTACTATATTTCATGAACTTATTATCAGGATTGTTTTTTAGACACATTTGTGTTGACCTGTTATGTTTTATTCACACCCTATTCAGGACGTCATTTGGTACCCATGTAGATTATTTGGATGAAGGATTGGACAAAGGAAAGAGACCTTACTATAGATTGTTTCATGGTGGATGAGTTAGAGATTAGAGATGAGAATTCCAAGGGATTCTAGACCAGGATCTTTTGAGTGAACATGTATGAGATTTTTCTTTTATCTGTATAACTTCTAGAATGTCATTTGGTTACATTCTATCATGATATTAAATGGTTTATTATTATTTGGTTTAAATGGTTTATCATTTATCTTCCTGTTGTGTGTAAGAAATTATTCTATTTTCATTACTTATATTTTTTTATTTCCTCTATATTGAAACTCTATACATGGGGTTATAGTCTCCCAACTATTTTATCTATAGTCCCACTTCTACTTGGTATCCTATCTATTATTGATAGGTATTCATGAGGTATAGTATCCAACCTGATTTGGATGCATGAGAGAGTGCTAGATCGAGGGGAATTACATGTTTTCCTTGTGACCATACCCAATAAGTGAGGACATATGAGAAATTACTTTGGGGATGGGTCCCAATATAATATTACTAGGTTATATTGTAGAATGGTTAGCGAAAAATCTCCAAACATACGGTTGGTTTATTTTTTTAATATTCATATACCATCATGATATACTCCTGTATAAAAAAGTTTGTTTTTTATTAAGGTTAAATTATCTGTATTCTAACTTGGATCATACTCACAGAATTCATGGATATATCCATGAGTGTTCTGATTTTATGGTTTGGGATCTAGTAGATGGAAAGGGCCATATGTTGGGGTGTTGATAATGTGGTTCTTAAAATATTGAGGCATTTTTAGGATTGACTCTATAATTTTTGTACAAGCTTTTAGTTTATTTACTTGGTTTATCACACATTCTATTACTAAAACATTAAGAGTATTTTGGTTTATTTATTCTTTATTACGAGTGTGACATTTACATTTAGTATGGTGATTCTATTGTGTTACTCTAGGTTATTTTTATTACATGTTGTTATTCTCATGTTTGAAAATTAATAATGGGAATATAGTCTTCCAATGACACTGTTTAGACTGTTACTTATAGTAACCATCATCTTATGTATGGGAATATGTGCATGGGGACTTGTGATATATCAATCCAGTCCATCTATTCATTTGTGATGTTATAATGTGTTTTCAATGAGTTTTTTATTCATTCATCTTGAATATTATTTGGGAAAGTTATAAATGATATTATATATGTTGAACTCATGTAAGGGTTTCATGCATATGTCTGTAAATGAATATATTTTAGACCACTGAATTACCATTGTGGGGATTAAAATTACTAATTATGGTATTATAGTTTAATTTTTATCCTATGTACTATTGTGATACTATAATTAATGAGATTTGTTTGTTTCCCTTCATAATGAATACTCCTGTAGGTTAATAGGTCATGAAAATGATTTCCTTTAATATATAATAATCCAATTAATAAAATTAAAATATGAATATTTTAACTATTCTTATATTGTATTTCAGCAGTAGTATTTTGATTGAATTTATTTAGTATGCTATGTTTTTATATATAATTGAGTCTCACTAACATTCATGTGTAGAATACTTGGTTCAGGCCCTATATAGTAATTTTAGGATTGTTACTTTCTGAAATTTTTATCCTCTTAAGTAGAGTCTTTGTTTATTAATATTTTATTTCAGACTATAATTTTATGAGTGTTGTATTTATTAATTCTATTAAAGGCGTTTCCATGCATTTGTTTTTTTGGAATTTTAGATAATTGAGCCATGAAATCATCATATAGGACTGCTTCTTGAGGTGAGTTATGATGATCTTGTAACATAGGTCATTGCATTAGTGACTCCATACTTAAAGGATAGTATAATTGAGCATTTAAAATTTCCTCTCCAGTGGTTTAGGCTGAAGAACCATTCATCTAGGATTCTTTCAGATAGTCTGTAATGAAGGATGATTACATGAAATGATGATTTTCAATTATGAGTAGGATTGGTACATTCATAATCCCCCATCATTCCATGGAATTGGAGGGAATATTATACTAAGGATTAGATTGATATAATAAAGGGGAGAATTAATATAATAGAGGTACCATAGGATAAATCGGTTAAGATGACTATTATTGTACCTTAGAAAACCACATTGATATTTTAAGTACCCTACCTTAAGTATCCAATAATCTAGTGTCTTTATATGAGAATTTACATTCTTTTGTTTCCAATAACTTTTTAGTTTTGTGTTTTAGATAATTTAGAGAAAATCTTATATTATTAACCCTAACATTAGAATTGGGAACTTCTACCCAGTATCCATTTTATCATAAAACAAAATAGTTTAAAATGAACCATGGTTTATTTTCATAAAAAATCCCCATTATCTCAACATGACTTATTCCCTTTTAATACACATCTATAAATCCCGAAAAAAGAATTTTAAAAAACATGGATGAGTATAAAAATATCAGTATGATGCATAAAAAGGTGAAAACCATTAGTCTAGTGAAAAAATTAAGACCCATTACGTATTTTCTAAAAATCATAAATTTTCATCTACAAATAGAATCACTTTTCCTTTTAAAAGATTAATTTATTACCATTTTAATTAAAACAATTTCCATGAAAAATCATTAAAAGTTTATAAAATTCAAATAGGATCCATGTAAAATCACCTTAACAGAGTTGTTGTAGAACCCTTGTAGTAATACTTATAAACTAGAATAACTACATAGTTGAGTTGGTGTATAATTTTATGGAGAACTAAATCATTTCCCATTATATAAGAGCGCTATCTAGGACCACCAATTTTATAATATATAATTTGAATTATTATGATCTATAATGGGGTAAAACCATTTTTAATTAGTTTACAAGGACCATATGATGAATAAAGCCCTTTAAAACACTTTTATTCCCATGAATGAAGCACTTTCAGATATCAAAATACAATTTTTCTTAAAAATTACTTTAGAATATAAAAACTTTTTACATAATAATGAATAAATTTTTGTTGAAAAAATCCTAAAAACAAATAAAATAAACTTCAAATTATTGAGGTATAATAATAGAATGAAATTACATTCATTAAATATATGTTATAAAAGATATTCAATTTTGTTTTTATTAAATGTGGAATTATGAATGTTAAAATAGGGGTTTTACAATAGTCTCTATTACCTTGAGTCTAAAATGACACATAAATTATTTATATTCCTAAATATAAAAAATATGTGAATTATTTAATTTTTTATAATCATTTTTAAATTTTTAATTCATTTTATTTAAATTATTAACAAGTTAACTCAATTATATAATTTTTTAGTTTGTATCCGATGTTTTGACGATATTCGGTACATAAGTCCAAAATAAATTCTGTAACTTGACAATGGTAAAATAGACCATTATACCAAAATTATAAGAATAATTATAAAAAAATAACTATAAAATTTATACTTTAATTATAATTTTAAAACTAATCCTGAAATTTGGTTATGAAAAATGAAATACATTACAATTATGGTGAAAATATGTTGTAAGTATGCATATGTAACATTTCTACATATCAGTAATCATTAGGTTAAGAAGGTAAATATTAATTTATCCTTAAATAATTATAATAAAATCATAAATATCATATTAATAATTTATATGTATTTATATATATATCTTTAATGTGAAGTGGTAAAGAAAAAAGAATCACATCACTTTGTGGAGGTGGTAGTCTAAACATACGCACATACCACATTGTAAATTTTCTGTTCATGAATGGGTAAAAAGGGAAATAATATATTAGAAACACATACTGATAAATATATTATTAATATAATATATAAAAATTAATTCTATAATTATAATCCATCCATTAGATATGGTGATGGAAAAAAAATTACATCAGTTCATTAGGTAGTAGTATGTCGTACTCACGAATGTTGAATTCTTCACCAATTTAATTGATTATGGAGTCATTAAATAAATAACAACACATTTTTATAAGTAGGATACTATTTATTTTATTTTATCATGGAAAAGAATATTTTAAGGAGGTGGAAGAAAAAACAAAACTTAAATAAGGGAATGAAAACTATACTCATTCGTTCAACAACCTAAATTGATTAACCCCATAAGAATTCAATGGTTGGTTTCATGGATATATTATAGTATCTATAATGAAGTTATGGATTATATTAATGGATTTTGGTAGGTATTTACTAATCCAAATGGGTTTTTATGTTTCAAATATGGAGAAGAAGAGTTACAATTTTATAAGAGAGTGGAGTGGAAGCCTTTGAATTCCTCAAAATATTATATTAATTAAATTAAATATTCAAAAAAATAGACCCAAAATGATTCATTTTGAATATAGGATTAGTATGGGTCAAAATACCATGAATAAAATAGTTTTTATCATTATTGAATAACATTTTTAAACTCATGATGTGGTTTTAACCCCTCGTTAAACCCATTAAATCTTACTCTGACAACATGGATTTTTGCTGTTTGAGTGTCAATGTAGTTACTAACAATGGAAAAAAGGGGAAAAAATGGAACATGGATGATATTATAAACCACATAAATATATAATTCTAGAATTTAAGATTTTATGGAATTTTATATCATTTAATAAATATTGGTTGTTATAAAACATCAATAATGGCTATTTATAACTATAAATTACAATTACAATAATAATGACAAGACACATAGAATTAGAACAAGTTACTTTAAAAAATAAATAACATTTAATAGTGATCTAATTTTGTTAATTACATTAAGTATCTCATATTATATTACTTTTAATATTTTTTAATATTTATTATTTTTTTTCATTCAATTGTATAATTACTATAGCAGTGATGTGTATGAATTTAAGGTAATCGTTTTTTCAAAGAAATAAAATAAATAAATATTTCCATGATTAGTATAAAGATATTATAATCCAAAATTTTATTTATTATTGAAATTATCAGTGGATAAACAAATATTAAAATTATAATAGTTATTAAAAACAACAGTGTAATATATTTGATGATTCTTGAAATAAAGTACTATAAATATCATAATATCATCCAAAAGGCCAACATGGTATCAATAAAAAAATATTGTATGATTATGGATGAAATATATTCATATAATAAAATTATGGAAAGTGTATTGGTCATTTTATAGTCCTAATAATTTTTTTTCTTTTATTAGCAATTTTACCCTTTACTGTGGAAACAAAAATTATTAAGGTTACTATTAATAATGACCAAAAAGATAAATATTATCTAAATTCAGACCAACGGATTCTAAATATTATGTCCATTTTTTAAAATTAAAAACATAGAAGTATCATAATAGAATATAATATTATACTGAAAAAACACAATGAAAAATTTTTTTCTTGGAAAATTGCGTTTTACGACAAAAAATGTACTTGTACCAAAACAAGATATAATAATGATTAAAATGTAATTAATTAGATTAAATATGAATAAATATTAAATCAATTACTTGGAGGTCAGAGCTAACTCATAAAATTAATTTTTAATATAAATAAAATGATAGTTTTATAAAATTTGATATTTTCCACTATCCACTAAAAAATGTACCTCTTTATAAAAATATCAACAAAATAATCCTATGATAATATTTACTTGATAAATTAAAAATTAATTTTTTTCAGAAAATTGTATAAAATGTTTTAAATTAAATATAATTATCATTTATAAAATTAATTGAAAAATTTGTGATGAAAACATATTTCTTATTTTTTTTAAGATGGGGTCAAAGCCCAAATGTTTATTGAAAAAAGGCAACAGAACATGAAAGTTGCAGCAAAATAACACAAGAGAATGAGAACCCACATCACAAGGGTATGATTTTATTCTAATCTTATCAGCAATTCAACATTCAATAGCCTGCAATTCTCCCCAGTTCGTTCATCAACCTCTGCCTTTAGCATGAACCGCCGAGTGCATCTCTTGGATTTCAGCTGCACGCTGCATCAGACATTCAATATCTGAGTCATCCTCATCTGAGTCAGACGGCACATGAAGTGATTCATCCTGCATTGGAATTGAGTCACCCCAGCCGCGACCCCTCCCACGAATTCTAGGATGGCGTCCACGTTGCCATGACTTGGTCTGTTGCCTAGGACCATCAAGGTCATCTTCATAAGTAGTAGCAGGAGGGTCCATCAGAGAAGTCCTCTCCTCGGTCGCCTGTTGAGAACCATTATTCCCAAATGGGGATTGCACCACAACATTCACCACCACATCCACAGCTTGTCCTACATCATTGCATTGAGAAAGAAGGATATAAAAAGAGTTATATGTTGTAACCTGTACATCCATGCTTGCTGACTACTGATTGCATGATAAGTCAGTCTTATCATGATCCACCGAAGGCTGTAGAATGTGAGGAATGGAGGCAAAAACGGCTGCAAGAGGCTAAGCCTCTTGTGATGAAACCACAATATATTCCAAAGCATTATCAACGAAAGACTGAGCATGTGTTTGGAGCAAAGGTGTTTTCCCAGCACTTTTCTCAGCATCAAGAATTCCAGAGCTCAGAGAAGAAGAAGTCTGAAAAGAACCAGAAGCAGCGGGAGGACCCTGAACAAATCCAGACATATACCCTTGAGCTGTCACATGAGTAGGGTTCTCACAATACAAGTCATGGGTCATATCCTTTTTACAAAGAGTTTCAGTATTCTGAACATCATTAGTGTTACCTTTGTCAACAATCTTGTCCCATGATTGAGTTAGAGGCTGAGTAACTGGAGAAATCACTTTATTCAATATCCTAGCCTCACTAGGTCCAGTAGAGAAAGAAGTAGAGGAAATAATATCCTGATTATTCACTATATCCAGTTTTACATTTGAAACTTGAAGCAATGGAAATTGGGAAGCAATATCAGGTCTGTGATCCGATGGGTCATCTGCTAGACAACCCCGTTCCAATTTAACAGAGTTAGGTTTCAGAGATGGACACTTTTTGAAGAAAGAGTTGTTGTCATGTCCATGTAAAGAGCAGAAATCAAAAACTATAGCTCTCCTATAATTCGATATGTCGTGGACTATCACCTTACAAGATGAAAAAACCCAAGGGAGGTTTTCAAATTCAAAACTCAGTTCAATTTTTCCTCATAAGTAGAGAGGAAGACCTTGTCAACAAGGGTGCAGCTGATATCCACATCCACTAGAATTCTAGAATAATGCCCGTATCTAGCAACCTCTATTTGATTTTCCATTTTAATCGGAATACCCAAAGCTAAAGCAATATCATATAGAATATGAAGGTGCCAAAGAATCCAGTTCAAGCCAAACACTTTCACAAAAGTTTGAACCGAAGTGTTACCTATTTCAAAGGGGTTGAATTTGAGATCCCACTCGCGGATGTGCAAGGCTCCAGGTTTGAAGGAGATTGAGCCAAAGAACCATGCTCGCATCTTGATGTCTTCATTGGGGAAGAGGATGTGGAAGAAACCCTTCCCTAAAGAGACACATCTCCAGGAAGAGAATCCCCAAATGTCCGACATCAGTTGGTTCAGATGGTCAAGCTTCCATGGAACAACACCTCTGGCCAAGATGAGCCGAGAAATGATAGAGTGAGATCCGATTTCAAGCCTCTATGATATCGCATCCATATCATCCTTCACATGTTCAACTGTTCCCTTCTGGCGAATACCAACATTTGAACCTTTGAAAGAGGAGAAAGTTCGATTTCAAGCATTGACCTCAGGCTGGTATGAATCTGATGGCTGTTGATTCATGAGCACAGGGTTGACGTGCTTGTGAGAATCAAAACGACCTTGAAGAAGAAAATCCACCATCGATCGTGAGGACGTGGAGGGAGAAAACCCTAATCGCCATCACGAGGAACCGAGTGGAGCACCCGACTGCTCGCCATCCTTCATATTTCTTATGAATAATATGAATTTAATAAAAATTAAGTGAATATTTAATATGAATTTTGTAATAAATAAATATTTATTATATCATTTAAAATATTTAAAATGCTAGTTTTTTCTACTTTTACCCACCAATTTAACGCCTTGGTTATTATGGCCAGGTTTAAATAATAATTTTTTTATTTGTTTAAGATCAATGTAGTGTATCTTATGTGATATTAAACATAGTATTTCCTTTAAAATCACCGGATATTAAATTATCCACTATTTTATATATTTTATCCACAAAATTTTAACATGGGCTTCATAATTAGTTTTATAATTATAAAAAAATCTTTTTTATAAATCCCACCTCAAATAATTATTCGATAAAAATTTCACTTAGAAGAGATAAAGAGAAGTATGAATGTCATCTCGAATAACATATAATTGATTTATATGAAAGAAAACATTTCATGGAAGAGAAATAATGGACATAGAATTAAAAATAATTCTCAAATACTAATATAGAGTGATATAGAAAATGGTCAAGAGAATGTTACCCATCTCATAACAATAAATCTCTATGGGGCTAAAATACCGTTGATTTATTGATTATAAAATTAAATAGTTAATATAATTGATTCAATATCCTCTTTCTAGATTTGATGAACTCCATTATCGTATATAATAAAAAATAATGTAGTTTAATTACATTAAAAGTATAATTTCATCATTTAATCTATTCTAACTAAATTACCAGCTTTTTCTCCATAAAATGATCAATAAGGATGATTTTTCCATGCTTCAAGCACTAGAATTAACTTCAATCTATCACAAAATCCCTAAAAGAATAAAAATGTATTCCTCATATCATTAGGAATTAACCAAAACCATAATGGTTATAAAAAGTTAAGTTAATTCTCAAATGAATACAGCTTTATATAAAGAAAAATAGTTTGATCTCTATAATTAAATCGAAATACTCATAGCTCAACATAGATCATTCAATAAATAAAAATCCTAAAAATTAATTAAAATATCGTAGAGTTAGATTTAATCGGAAAAATAAAAATATTTGATCACATCATCTCACAAGATAAATTATATATTTACATCCTAATCATATAAATGACTCATAAAGTATCATACAAAAATGTGCATTCCTTAAAAATATATCATTCAAGATTTCACAACTATTTCCATAATTAAACAAAATCACGGTAAATTCAAATATGCTTCCAAATTATAATTTAAAATTTATTTCTCAAATAAAATCCCATAATATTCTATTTAACATAATCTTGTAATTCTCCACAATGTTATAGTGATGTTATTGTAAAATAACATTAATCAATTATCCACTAGTCTAATTCCCAATCTGATGGTTATATATATGCTAAAATATATCTTCCCAAAATGTGATAAATATACTCAACAATAACATTTATATATTAAACATTAATGAATTTTATAAACTCAAGGGTTATCTCATACCTTTAATTTTTCATCCCAAAAATGTAATAACCAATAATTAAATCAAAATCAAATCCTATATAAACCCTAATGGTTATCCATAAAATTAAACATAGGTCCACAAAATGAAAAAGTATTTTTCCAGAAATAAAATTTTCACATGATAATGTTAAGTGTTACATGTACATAAATATTATATAAAAACTCAATAAAAGTCTCCCAAATTGCACCCATAATCAAAAGTGTATTAATGATTTTAAACACATGGTCATAATTTATTATACTAATACAACAAAAATATATAATACAAACACATTAATCAGTTAACATTCTTCACAATCCATTAAACAAGTTTCTCCATATTTATCCTTTGTACACAATTCCTATAGTTAAAAATATGAATAATTTCTTATGGTTTAAAAATTTCAAAACACATGCCAATAAATAATACATAACTTTTACATGTCATTTTATGTTTCCTCATCATCAAGGATAATGTAATTAGGTATTTATTAACATATATCTATATGATGTTTTTTGATACCATTCATGAGCCTTCACCATAGGACATTGATTTTCATTATGGAAATAATACAAAAATTTAATTCATTCAATTATAAGCTCTAGAATAACTTATTTACCCTTCCTGGAATTAACTAATCATTTCCTTTTACCATAAAGGATTATTGATTTTTGACCAACCGTACCACCTATAATACATCTTCCTGTCTCTTTTAAATACTTTACTGGGTTGTTCTATACAAATTATTTTCATATAGTTTATTTAATATACTTACTTTTATAACCATTATAACAAGTACATCCATAGGAATACATTTTTCTCCTAATACGAAACATATCTAGGTCTATGTTTTTAGTCGTTACTCTTGATAGTTGGTTATGAATGACCACTAGTGTTTATACTAATGATCCCATTTAACACAATTTCTCACTTAGAAAGCAATTGTGTTTCCCGTCACAAACATTATTACATTTTTTTCTATATCAAACCATTTAATAAAACCAAAAATATTTTTGTGAGAATATCAATAAAATTATTATATACAATTTTATACGAAAGATAAACACTATGATATCCTAAATCAATTTTTCATACTCTATACATTTACCCAAAATAAAGGCGATTCTACATAAAATAATATCCATTGTGGTTTTATAATAAGAGTAACTTATTCTTAACTAAAATTCCATCCTATAAATTTATATAAACCTAGATATGATACAAAATCAAAGGACATGATGCTGAACATCACATGATCTAGTGTCATTAGGCTTGAATTCACATTATTTTATAACCAAATTCCTTTTTGGATTAGAGGTTTAAATAATTATTAAAACATAATACATAGTAAACAAATAAAATTCTAGAGGAAACTTCTAATTAGTATCCATCATTCTCATAAAATAATTATTTAAAATAAAATATGATTTCTTTTCATTATTAAACATTACAGTCTAAACATGACTTCTTCTTTTTTCTTACCCATCCTTAAAATAAGTGAAAAAACTTCTAAAAACATTGATGAGTATAAAAATCTAAATAAGGGAAATTAATATAAGAATATCATTTTTATAGTGAATTACACAATAAACCTTAAGACCCTTTTGGTAAAAATAAACCTTTTAATTCAGAATGAGAATCATTTTTCCTCTTGAAAAATCATTACCTTAATTTTTGAAATTAAAAATATTTCATGAAACATATTTAGAAAGTATAGAAAGGTCTTGTAAGTGCATTGGGATGCCCTAATCATATAATCCTTACATAATCGTCACAATAACCATTACAACATGGAATAACCATATGTTCCACTTACAATATAATTATTTGAAGCGAAAAATCAGTATCCAATGCATTAGACCACAATCGGGGTCTACCCATCATATAATATTTAACAGGAACACCTTTTAGCATAAATGGGTCTCAACCCTTTTTAAATAACTTCCAAGGACTATATCATGAATAAATCCCATGAAATATCTTTTTAACCCATGTAGAAAAAAATTTAGATATAAAAATACAATTTTCCTTAAAAAACCCTTTTTAAATTTAATAACTACTCAGGTAATAAAAAATGAATTTTCATTGAAAAAACCTGGAAACATATAAATAATTCGTAAATATAGTGAGTAATAATGATGTACGAAAATTATGATCATGTTTAATATATTAAAAAATAAATTCTTTTTTTTTTCTTTTTTAAAATGTAATGATAGAGGGTCATTAAAATAGGATTTCTAAAATAAAGACCTATACCTAGATTTTGAGATGTGAGAAAAAATCTTCATTATAATGAATAATAAACTTATGTTAATTATTTAAATTTTGGAGGAAAGGTTCCTAGTTTATTATTACATTTATTTAACCTCTTACATTTTTTTAATAATTTTATATTTATTTTAAGTTCATGTCGGGTGTTTTAATGATATTCGTGTCATAAATCCAAAATGACATTGGTAATTTGACTATGGTAAAAGAAGAATTTATATCAACATCTACAAAATACTATTGAAGAAATTATTTTCATTTTTATACCTGAATAATACATTTTAATAAAATCATGGTATATGGTTATGAAAAATAAACTATATAATAATTGAGGATATGATAAGTCAAACATATGCATAACGTTTCTATTTTTTAATGATTATTATAGAAATAATGTATGTATTTTTTAATCATTACAAAATTTTTATAAAAATATATATCATATTATTGATATATATATAATCAATGTGATGTGGTGATAAAAAATGAATCACATTTCTTTATGGAAGTGGTAGTTCACACATACTCACGAACACCGTTATCATTATTCAGTGTATGGAAATGTAGGAAGGTAAATGACATATTAAATTTTTATAATTATAAATATATCATTTATATCATATATAAATGTAATTTTATAATTATAATCCTTCAATGAGTGATGGTGATGAAAAAATAATTGCACCGGTTCATGAGGCGGTAGTCCGCCTTACACATGAATGATGAATTCCCCTCCCATTAGATAAAGGTTGGTCATTTATATATGTTATTCCATTAATATAATAAATTATTATTATATTTAGGATACTTGTGTTATTATTTTATCATGGTTGAATAATATTTTAAGTAGGTGGAAGCAAAAATAAAATAAAAATAAGAGTATAAAAAATATACCTCTTCATTGGAAAACCTACATCAATTAACACCGTATTCCTATGATTCTTGGTAAATTTTGTAAAATAATTCCAGTAAAATGAGGTGAGGGATTATATGATGTGTTTTGGGAAGGTATTTAAAAATTTAAATGGGTTTCTATGTTTTTAGTATTGATAATAATAAGTACCCTTTTATAATAGAGGGGAAGCACACTCTTGGAATTTCTCAAAATACTAAATCAATACAAATTAATTTGTAATTCAAAATTTCTCAAACACTATTATGTTTATGATATAATTAGTTTTTGTTGAAATTATTTCATATAAAAATTTCCATAAACAATTAGGTCATATTTGTAGGCTTATCATTTGGTTTTGAACCCTTGTTAACCCTTTCAAACATTACCATGGAAACATTATTTTTTAAACATTAAGAATAAATATTGTTACTATAAATGGAAAATAGGTCTATAAATGAAAAACGTATTGATTAATAAATAATATAATAATAAATTTTAAAAATATAATATTTCTATTAATTTTATATCATTTAATAAATTATTATTTATCAACAAATATCAATGTTGCAATTTTTTTTGAACTATTCACTATGTTGACTTTAATAATATCAAGATAACAAATATAATCTAAAAACATTATTTTAAAACATATATAAAATTTCATGGTAATTTCTAAATTTTTTTTATCAAATTATTTTCACAAATTACATTAGATTTAATATATTTAATATCATTTATTTTATTTTTCTATTAATTGAATAATTACTACATCAGTGTTGTGTATGCATTTATGGTAATATATTCATCTCTAAAAATTAAAAACAACTTTCAATGATGAATATAAATAGTTTATCTTTCATAATATTAATTATAGTTTAATTTAACCTATATAGAACTCCATAAATATAATATTTTATTTATTAAACATAATAGTGTGATATGTTTGACTTTTATGGGAATAAAATACTCTAAAATACATAATATCCTCCAAATGGCCTTAAAATAACCTATAACCTAATATTTAAAGACCATGGATGAAATTCAATCATCCAATATAATTATGGCATGTTTATTGGCCATTTTATATTCCCTATATTTAATTTTTAACATTTATTAACCATTTTACCATCTACCATGGTAACAAAATTTACCAAGGAAACTATTCATATTGACAAAAAATAAAATGGACCTATTTACTTTGTAGGACATAATTATTCCATAGGGGTACTATTTAATTTTTAGGATTTCATCATATGTTTCTTCATGATTTGAAATAATTTAATTGAATATTAACCATATAAATTATTGGTAAACAAAAAAGAACCTATTTAGCTTGAGGTATATCCTCTCTTCTTAGCGATTCAATAAATATAAGAGAAATTCAATTCCATGTCTATATAATTTTACATTTTTGTGTGTTGTGATTATAGAGTGGGTAATGATTATTGGAATTATCTAAATAAGAAGGTTCAGGATCATAGATAGTGGACTTAATAAGAGGAATATAGATTAATGAGCTTATCATCAAAATAGTTTATTTTTGTATATAAGGATCAATTAGTGAAAAAATATCCCCCTTAGTTTCCACATATTCATTGGGGGATCATGTTAATTTAATCTAAGAGTCATATTCCATGAGCATTGGGGTGCAAGAATGGTTCAAGGGAAATGACCCAGTTCTATGATGGATGCTAGATAAAGACAATTGGATCTACATTCATCGGAGAGTTGTGGATACTACATATATTAGGAAAGTGATAATTAATGAATCTCTTGGTTCATTGTGATAAATTCACCTAGGATCAATGTAGATATATATTGATATCAAACAATGGTTCTGGTATATAGGTATGAAGAGAGACCTATCTAGATTATTTCTCTCATTGTATAAATATCAGAGGGTTAAGGATAATAATCAATAACTAGGTGGATTGATTTAGGCACTCATTATTACTATGTGGATGTGGGATAATGTAACGATATACATTTTTAAATTTTTTCTTCAGATTATGAGTGGTCGATATGTTGTGTGGTCCATTATTTATTTACAGAAAAATGTAGTACATTTTTTCGACTTTGGAGACATGCTCCATGGATTAGTCTGACAGGATCTATGTTTGAGTTATTTTATGAATGCATAGAGTTACTATGATCATAATATCTGACCACAATGGTCATTTAACATGATTTTTCTACAAAGGATTTTAGAAGGTGATGGGTAATTTATTGATTCTGATTTTGTCTCACTTTCTATAAACTGATTGGCTTTTATAGAGTAAAATCTATATTCTAAAGGAAATATTTTGGGAATGCATCAATATTATTGGTGGATAATGGGATGACCATATATACTTGGAAGTTTTTTCTAAATTAATATTAAATTTTATTTATTTCAAGTGTAAAGTTTTTAGGCATTTTGTGGCCTACCATGCAATTTACTATTTTTTTGAATGAGGATGTAGGGGGTAATTTTCGAATGCCAAGTATGGTTCCATATACCACTGATTAAGACTAGTTGGTTTAGAAATGGTTGTTTACCAATAAAATATAGATTTAATTGTATGCATGTCATAGGATATGAACTTTGGAAAAACTTATGGTGTGTCATGTTCTCTTATGAGTGTCACATCAATTAGAGAAATCACTGTTTATGGAAATAAGGTAAGTCTACATCATCGTTTGTTAGACTATTTTAGATCATCAATCATAGTGAAATAATGAATAATTTACTTGGATATCCCTCCATGGTATCATGTTATTCATAATGTATTAAATGTGTCTCAGTTATTGAACTATGAACCTATTACTATGCATTTGTTTGACACCAAGGATGTTGAATTGGAAAGAGATGTAACATTTGTGCAAAACAATTTATGTAATACATAATAGAGAATGAAAGGGTTGGGCGAGAATACATTACCACTGGATTATGTTCTGTTATATCATAGATTAATCTAAGATGATAATTGTAACTAAGAGTCTAACGTTCAAGAATAATGCATTAATGTATTCAATAATAACAACAAGAAGAACTTTTTGGGAATAATATGACATTATATTTGATTTATAAAATCCTCAAAAAGTTAACGGTGCATTAATAAAATGATCAATATATATTTTTCATTTATTATTTTTAATTAGTATTGTTTGGTATTTGTAAGTTAGATATTAGAGGAGGAGGATTTGGGTGCACCAACATTCAGTTTAGAGTTGTTGTTGGGCCACCATCTTGGGGATGGAGGTGGCATAATCCCATAGTGAAACTAGTTTCCACCTGTGTGCCGATAGCTAATGAAATATCCCAATATTCTACCTATAGTGACTGGACAACCAATTGGAATCCAACGTCTAATTGGTGGAGATAGTAACTAGTGGATGAAGGCTATTGGGTATCTGGTAGTACCCAGGTACAACATTGGATTCTCACACCTCCATGAGATACCTAATGGTGCTATACCTACACAATGATGGAACACAAGTAGAATGAAACTACAGATTGGTGAACTAGATCCTACTATTTATATCTATAGATTCCAAATCCATAAAAATTAATAAAAAATATAGAAATAATAACCACAATACATTGTACATAATCTTAATGTACCTTATAATTTGTTGGATTTCATAATAGAAGTCAACAACCATGACCCATATGAACATTATATGGGTCCGCTATAGAGAAATAGAATGTTGAATAAGAACATTGAAAATATGTTAACAATGAAAAAAATTTACCCTTTCAAGTCCCACATCCAAGACCATCATCACAAAGTGGACAGAGTCCTATAGTGGATTGAGATCACTCAACCATTCTTTTAAACAATAATGGATTGGGTTCACTCCCAAGTCCCATTTATATCATCTCATTAAATATAAATCATGACCAAATTCATAGAAAATATATATAATTATATTAAAATCCATTAAATAATTAATAACTATACATAGTAATTCCACATTAACATGAAATCAGTCATAATTCTATCATAGATTAAAAAAATATGTGAAAAAATATGTTTCATAAATATTTCTTTAAAGCATAATCATAAGACATCCAGATAACATGGGTGGTTGGTATAATTTTGAATTATACCTAATGAATAAAATGATACATAAATTAATGTTTTATGAGATGAAAAAATCATTTATAATAAAATTTGTAATTTATTTTTAAAATAAAGAATAAATTTCCTTTAATGTTTTGTGGAATTTATTTTAGTTGAAAAAATATAATACAAAGGGAATAAGAATTATTGTTAGAAAAAATGAAATTATGTGGTGGTATATTCATAGATAATAATTAATAAGATAGTAGAAACATTTATTCATTCTATGTATGATAAAAAAAATTTATTTCTCACTTCTTCAAATAGATACATTTTCAATAAAAATAAGTCCTATAAAAAATTATAAAAAATATTTCTTTAAAAATGTTTTAATAAATGTAAATGTATAAATAAAATGAGCATATGTAATAATATAAAAATATAATATATAATTTAGAAACAATATTTAGAATATTATCATGGGGGAGAATAATTCTTAACCAAAGGTATGAGTATGGTTGGTAGAAATTATATGCATCCTTTTAGTTGATTTTTGATCGAAAAGAATCAATATTATAGGATGAGATATAAACCCAAAAAATAACTATATATGATAAAATAAATGGAATTATAAAAGTAAATAATAAAAAATTTCTCTAAATGGAATGTTAATATAAACATCCTTGATTTAAAAATGAGATACGATAATAAATCCTTATAGATTTCATAAGATCATATTGAAAAGCCCTAAAAAATGGAACTTCAAATGAATTATTAAATTTCCATAGTAAAAAAATATAATTATTATAAATTTTTCAAAGAGGTAGTATATACAAAATATAAATTAAAATTGGTGCATAATATGATCTTGAATAAAATAAAGGAATTTGAGGCAAACAACAATTACCTTAGACTTCTACTTAGTCAGGTGTTGTCGAAAGCCATGTATAATAAATTCATATTTATTATTTATATGAACTAGAACCATTTTTATATTATTATTGTTTAAATCGTTCATTTAAAATTTTTTATTAACCAAATGGTAATGGTTTATTCTTCAAATTAATATTTATGTGTTAATTTTACTATTTCAGGATCATGCTTCAGATCGATGAATTTGGTCCTTACTCCTCGATAATGGGTTCATCACCTAATTTTTTTATTAATGATATATAATTTTTTTTGATATTTTTATAGAGTTCAATGGTCCTTTTACAAATATTATTGTTTGGTTTTTAAGAGTAAATTTAAAAATATCCTTAGTTATTCAAATTTGATTTAATAAAAATAATTTATTTAATAAATTAATATAAAAATATATATTACATTTTTATAATTTTAAAAACATCTAAAATTAATCATTATTACCTATAATTTCATGTATATATGTATTCTTATTCATTCATGATGTAAAAATCGTAACATAATCCATGTCAATGGTAAAACCGACCAAATCAAGAATATATTACGATGATTGAATGTGTCATAACATGTTATTTTATAGTAGTTATTTCAAATTTAACAAAACATAATGGTTTTATAAATGTACTAATAATATTAAATTTTTTATTATAGATGTTTTGAGGGAATAAAATATATAATAATGATTAAGGAGAAGATAAATGTTTTGTTGAATACTTAAAACTCATCTAACCGAGCCTATTAGAAATGAGGGTTTTGAAACTTATTCATGGGTGAGTGGTTCCCAATGTGAGATGTTCTTTTTTAGTGTAATAATTTTTGAGGTTAATAAATATAAATTGAATTGAAAATTATGGTTTGAGTTAGGCAGATGTTTATTCCATTTATAGGTGATCTTGAGTGGAATTTTTTCAAATAGTCATTACTTAATGTGTATGGTCATTATATTAAAATAAAAAGTAAAAAAATAGATAATTGATTAGGGGAGATCTATAATTATTTAATATATCCATTTTATGATATGTTTTTTATATTGAAGTTCTTTAAAAATTATTTAAACGCTTTTACCATATTTCTCCTCTACTGTAATGACAAATAATTAATTTTATTACATATTTTTACTCCTAAGAAGAAATTTAATTAATTTATTAATTTTTATATTATTCGAATAGATATTAAATCCATTTATTTGATAAAATATGTAAAATTTATAAGAAATAATTTTAAAATAATAAAAATGTAATGTATAGAATAATATTTTGGAAACATAAATTTAGAAGCCAAAAAAAATTCTTTCTTATTCCTTATCATGTATTTATAATTAAATTAACGGTTATTTATTTTATTATATTTGTAAATAATATTTATCAATGAAATTATTCTTAAATAGTGATATATTTAATTATTATTATATAAATATCCTATATACTGAAAATAACTCTTTTAAAATTTTCAATTTTAACATTATGTGAATTTAATCACATACCATTATTTATCTTATAACTGATATATTTTAAAAATCAATTATTATAATATTACTTCTATGAACACATAAAATCATTTCTTAATATTAGTTGATAATTAATAAAAATACCAATTTATATATTTATATATTATTATATGTTAATTTCTTTTAAATATTGTTTATTATAAAAGAATTATATTATTTTGTTACAAAATATTGAACAATTTCAATACACCTATTGGATAAAATTTTATCCAGTTACCTTATATCTAATTTTAATTTATTTTCACTAGAGATATATCAAATGAACATATAACCCACAAACTTATATATAGGTATCGTAAATCATTTCAATATATAAACGTACACGCTTCACTGAAATTCAGTCATCTTATTCTTCTACTTCTTTCTCAAAATTTATATTTTATTTATACTCTTCTTCATTCATTCCATAGTTATAATTGAAAGAATGAAAATCCATGAAAACCATAGGGATAAAGTTATATTTTCCATTTTATTCTTTTTTATTTTTTGTAACTTATCTTTAACCATATTTAGGTAACTCCCATCTTTTTATATGTTTTTCTATTTAGTTCAATGTGTCTTGGGACTCCCGTTGTTGGATAGATTTTTTTGTGTGTGGAAAGTAATATATTTTTCATGGATGTATGTTTTTATGAATTAATGGAGTCCTGGTATAAATGTGTAAAGAATTTTTATGGTTCCCTCTAGGTTCAGAGAATACAAAATGAGGTTTGGGGGGTTTTAATAGAAAAATGGTCTTTTAATAGTATGTAGGATAAATACAAGACTTTTAATGAGAATACATGACATGTAATTTCTTCCAAGAATATGTTTCAAACATGGTACACAGTGTGAAAGGAGTACACACTATATAATATATTTACATTGTGTAAACATTGACAAGTGGTTTGAAAAAAGGTGAAGGGTTTTTCAGCATACATGAATGTTGTGGACTAGATGCCTTGTAATAATTGAAAGTTTTGATTTTATTCCACACCATGAAAGATTTTTATTTCATTTAGTTGTATTATACATTTCTATTAAACAATGATCACTCATAAGTGATTTTGGAGACCTCTATTCTGCCGGAATACAATTATTAAGTGATTCATATTAGTTTTCATTGGGTCTCATCTCTATCGGTGAGTAATAATTTTTGTTGCATTGTTTCCATAGACACCATTTCATTGTTGTGTTTAATCTATTGATCTGATATGATGATTCTTGGTGATTATTTATAGATATTTTGGGTGATCTTGTTCTGAGGGATGATCCTTTTTTGGTTATGTTGTAGCTGATGTGCATTCCTCTAGGTATGTGAGATCTATCCTCTTCACTGATGATTTATATGAATTAAATAAATTCAATGATTTGGGGATTGATTCTACGAATAAAAAGATTTTGTTACATTCTTATAAGTTTGTGGAACCCTGGGCATTCATGTAAGACCATGAGTTTGAGGTAAGTGGTTCTGTATATAGCCTATGATAGAAGTACCACAGTACTCTGGTTTTGATAAATTGTTTTATAATTGAAATGGAATGATTGAATGATTTGACTTTTGTGTGTGGAAATGTATTTTCTAAAAAAATATAGGGTTTTCCTGACTTTAGAAATGTAAAGGGTTTTCAAATAATTGTGAAATTATTTTATAAAGAGGGTTTTAAATAATAGTTTCTCTAAAGTAGTTTGATCGATGAGTTTTGAAAATAGAGTATATGGGAAGCCATGGGTAATCGAGTGGATGGTATACAATAATCCTCGATTGTTGATAAAATTAGGGGGGTTCACTCATGGGGTTTTCTTCTTCTCTATATGGATATTTTTTAGGTATATTGTAGAATCTATTGGGAGGTTCAATTTTAGGGGTTTTTGACAACTACCTAGATTTGAAGCATATTTTAAGGGATTGATTCTTTTTTATTGTCTATGTTGGGGGTAGGAGGTTCTTAGTAAGACTATATTATTGTGATCCTTTTTGTGATGTTACCTATGAATTGATTTTGATGCTTGGAATCCTTTGGCTTGTACTATTTTAGCATGTAGTTCTTGGGATTGGATTCGATTTATGTTACATTATTTTCTTTTATTTGATATATCTAAATTGATATATGTAAATGAAATTATTTTAAACTATTATACCTATTTTATAAAAAAATTTAAAAGGTCAAATTAAAAGGTTTTTCCCGTTCTTCTGATATAAAGATTCTAAAATATATATTAGGTCATGTTTTCATTATTATTGTGAATTGTTGGATTATTTTTATAGAGACTTATTTTGTAACACATGGGTGGGCCCCTACTATGCATATTATCTCACTCGTGACATAGACCAATGCGAGTTCATGGACCTTGTTATGTATTTTGATGCATGGACAGTCAAGGTGTCACAAGGAGGATGTATGATTTCCTATTAGTTATGTTTGTGTAGCCGGTGGTGAGATGGTGGGAGTTTTCCAACATTATAACATATATACTATTGGAGTAGCTTTTTTATTTTTTTCATCATTTACGGTTGGACTTGTTTATTCAATATTGGTTTTCTACCCTCTCTAAAATTTCTATTATGCTATTCACTATCTATTATGAAATATATATTCATTTTTAATTACCTTATTTCTTTTTTTGTATATGTATATATTTCATTTTTTTTCTTCATGTTGATCAAAATCATTCCCTCTATTTATTGTTGTTTCCTTGGTTCTAGATGCATTCCCATGGGGATTGGAAACACATTCCAGTTTTTTTGGAAATTCAGGTTGGCGACCAGTATTTAGAGGGTATCCAAGATAGGTCCATCACAGTTCTGTATCTTAGGTGGTTTTTTATCAATAGTAATTTTCTTGGGATGTTTTCTAAACTAGAGATAATATTTTCAGGAAATCCATGGTAGATTTTGGATTATACCATTCTATAAGTTACTGTGATAAGAATTAGGATACTATGGGATGTTGGGATGGGTGTCTCTTATTTTGGGTTCATGACCATAATCACACTTTTTCTTATTTATTTCTAGTTCAAATAGATATTTTTCTGTTTTATGTTTTCTTCCACTATTTCATTATGTAATAGTATTCTTATGAGTCATCTTCTACAGGTACCACAAGATGGTGCAGTTGATGATCCTTTAGGGAATCCTCCTATGGATCAGAATCATATATAATTGATCAAGATACAAGTGTATGTTATAGATATGAGTTTATTCAATGTCCATAAACTAGTCATTGTGGTACAACCCGAATCTATTTGAGATATAAATTTATCACTCATGTTCTTGCATAATAATGTACCATCTTTTAAGGATATGAATGAACCTCCAGAAGTGGAGGACTGGATTGAAAAGATCGACAATATATTCAACATCCAAGATACACCTTAAAGTATCAAGGTTATGTGCATTCCATTTGAACTCGATGGTCCCAGAAGAAATGGTGGGAGTCAATGGTATAGAAGGATATACATGTGGGTTTGGATTTGAAGGGTTTCAAGAATATATTATCATATCTATTTTTCCAGTATCACTGATGATAAAAGTCTCTAGATTTATTCTCTTTATAGCAGGGAAAGATTTTTGGGTCAGTGTAAACCAATAGGTTTATAGATATCATTAATATTTTTACCATAGGTGGTAAATAATGACAAACTAAAATCTTATAAGTAACTATATGGTTTATGACCGAATATCTGATCGTAGGTACTAATGCAGAATTTTTCAACATTTGAGCAGATAGTGGATAGTGATATGATAGTAAATATTAATATATAATGAAATGATTGATATTAAATCCTTTCCCTTCATAGTAGTGGATTATTCAGTGTAACACCCATGAAAAATATGAAGTTGAAAGATCAACATAGGAGTGGCATGGTTGGTTCTCAATGTATGACTCTTATGCACCTTCGGTTATAATAGGTAGTGCACCTTTAGCATTTCTATCAGTGTGAAATGTTTAGACATACACAATGTTCATGTACATCTTATTCAAAGATGTGAAATATTTTTGGAGGTTATGGTCATCTAAAAAATCTCTTTTAGGCTATTGTACACCTCAATATGGTTTGGGATTGTCAGATCCAAAGGCTACCAGGGTACAATAAGATGATTTAGTGATTAGAGGCCTTTATCCATAGGCCACAGAAGTGAAGTACCTTTTTTCAATAGATGTGTTTCTATTAGAGGTATATGTGGGTCTATTAATAGTTTTTGGTACTATACATACTATATCTTAAGTAGTGATTTCTTTATTTGATACTAGTTCCTCCCACTTTTTCATATCTAGCCATTTGTTTATATTTATAATCATCCAATGGAGATCAAATACTTTGTTTTTTGAGTTAATCACACCACATTGATAGAGGATTTTGAAGGGAGTTTTAGTGTCCTTGGGTTCTATGGATAGCAGATGCAAAGTTAGATTAGGATTTCTCATTATCAATCTATGTTTGTTTAACATCATCATTAAGATGAATTGTCTTATGTCTCTTTATTATGAGGTTTATTTTTTTCATTGTAATGTCTCAGTTTTTGTGGATGATTCGTTCTCATTGAAATTTCATGGAGAGTGGTATCTAGGGCCAAATTATATAAGACCTCCCCACCCAGAGCAGAAGATTTTTCTTCACTTTATCAACTGTGTCAAATAAAATTTCTTTTATTGTTTATCTTTTAACTATTGAGTACTGTTTTCTTTATGTTTTCCCATATGATTTCATTAGGATTAGTCCAGATAGGGAGGTAGAGTTTATGATTGACCTAGTTCTAGGTACATAGACGATATTTTTACCTTCCTATCATATGGCACCGATGAAGTGGAACGAGCTCAGGATTCAGATGGATTATCTGATAGTGAAGGGTTTTGTTTTCCCTTGTGTTTTACTGACAATATCATTAGTGCAATTTTCCAAGAAGTTATATGGCTCACTCTAATTGTGAATGAACTATTATAAGTTAAACTGGGTAATTGTTAGGAATACGTATCATTTTCACATGTAGATGATTTTTTTGACCAGATAAAGGTGGAATAGTCTATTTTCAATGATCGATCTTCATCTAGGATAAACTCAGCTCAGAGTTAGGGAGTGTGACATAATAAATATGTATTTCAAGAGAAGGTAAAAATATTTCATATATCTTATGATGAATTTATTTTAGAATAATTCTTCTATAGTTTTTATGTATTTGATGAATATAATGTCTCATGAGTACCTGAAAACATTTTTGATAGTATTCATGGATGATATTTTAGATTATTTAAGATCTATTCATGGGAAATGAGTACAATTTTTGGTTGGTTATGGAAATCATAAGGAGTCCTTATTTTTATAGAAATATTTCCAAATGAAATTTATGGGTCCATAAAGTGAAGTTACTAGGGAATATGATTTTTGAGCATGTATTAATTTCATGAGATCATTAAGGTAGTTTAGTCTTGGTAAGAACCATATAATGTCTTCAAGAATCTAAAAATCCTCATTATTTCTAGATATAATCAACAATTAATCAAGGATTTTTCTATGTTGGCATCACATTTGAATGATCTTACGGGTGAATGTGTGATATTCACATTGGATGAAAAAATTTAGTCTTCATTCAATGAGTTAAAAATACTTCTAATATCCACACCTATTCTGATTTTACATGATCCTAGTATGGGATATGTGGTTTCATGTGATGCTTATGGTGTAGGTTTGGGTAGTGTGCTCATACAGGATGATAATGTGGTATAAAATGACTCTCATTATATTTGACCTCATGAGAATAATTATTCCACTCATGATTTAGATCTTTTTGTATCTATGACTGCAATAAATGTTGGTGAAACTATCTTTTTATGGTGAGGATAAAATTATTTTCTTAACACAAGAATTCAAGCCATATCTTTTATTTGAAATACATGACTAATATAAAAAGGCAGTGGGTATAATACCTTTATACATTTGACATTATTTTTTCCTAAAACTCGAGGAAGGGGAATATTGTTTAAGATTATCTAACCAAGAAAGTAACACCAGATGTTGTTTTTGGAATAAAAGGAAGTGTGGAAGATTATAGTGAATTTTTATCTGCTGCATCTCAATTCCAAGGGGAATGTTTATTGTATGCTTCTGGAAAATGATTAGTTATCATAATATCACATAGAGTCTATTCTGTAGGGTCTTCTTCATGATGACATGTTCATAGGAAATTGAGAAACCCTTTATGGTGGAGAGATCATTTATGGTTGGTATCTCTCATTAGATGGTATTCGTGGTTTTGGGGGTCGGTTTTTCAAGTCTGTATGTATGAGGATCTCAATTTTTTGGATTATCATATTTATTCGTTGGATGTTCATTTGGAAACTATGAATACATATTATAATATCATATGTTGAGTCTGGTGGTCATGTATTACATGTGACATTTCTTTTTATGTGTCTGACTATTAAACGTTACAAAAATAATTGAACAACATATAAAACCCTTGGATTTTATACAGCCCATTTTAGTACTAGTATGGAAATTGGAAATGGTGTCCATGTGATTTATTTTGATATTACCATGGACTCCACAATTAAAAAATGAAATCTTGTTGATGATTCATATGTTGAAAAAATCATCACATTTCATTCCAATTAGTGACACAACTAATGTTAAAGAACCTGTTAGGTAGTAAGTGAATAAAATTTTGATGATACATGTGGTTCCTTCTTGAATTGTTTCAAATTGTGATCATAGGTTTACTTTGAGGTTCTTGAGGGTTCTCCAAGAGGCAATGGGAACTCGGGTTTGGTGAGTAAAACTTATCATTCACAAATATATGGTCAGATGGAGTGTTCTATTGAGATCCTGAAAGAAAATCTTTTGTCACTATGTCATGGATTTTGGTTGATATTGGGATATCCATATGGTACTTATTGAGTTTTATTATAAATAATTTATCATTCTTAAATCATAATGGCTCATTTAGAGGCTCTGTGTAGTCTCTTTGGTAGGCCAACTCTTTGTTGGGAAAAGGTGGGAGAATCCTCTTTAGTGGGACTGTGTTTGGTTCAAGGGATGTTAGTGGGGTTCAAAATATACGTTGACATATGGTTATAGCTTAGAGTTGACATAAATATTTTGTAGATCAGTGGTGTCACCCATTAGTTTTTTTTCATAGGTGGAAGGGTTTTCATGGATGTTTCACCTTGTTTTGGACACCATCAGCTTGTAAAATTAAAAAACATAGATTCAAGATACATTGGACCATATGAGGTCACTGAGTGGTTTAATATAGTTTCTTATTAGTTGGAATTACTGGTTTAGATGATGGGAATTCATGATGTTTACCAAACATTGCAGCACGGAAAATCCAATCCTAGTCCCTCTCATGTTTTGTGTTGGTAAGAAATTGTGTTAGAGTTAGATGTTCCTATTTTGGAGCATCCAATAGAGATAATTGACTATAAAGTGAAACAATATCATGGGAAGTCAACTTCACATGTTAGAGGGGTATAGAGACACATGTTATATTCTTATGAGACTTGGGAGTGCATGAATATGATGAGGGAGAAATGGTCTCACCTCTTTACCCGACATCATTCTTTAACATGGCTTCTTGTGGAAGGAAATTATTATGGTGGGGAGTTTGTAATGCATAATTACTCTATTTTAGTTAATTATCTACATTTTATTAATTTTAAACTTTTTTTGGTGAGACTTGGGACTCTAGATGATGGAGAGATTTGTATTTGGGAAACTAAAATAAAATTTCATGGTGGTATACTTATTTTGATTAAGGGATTACATGAGTAAAAATGTAAAGTCTTTTATAGTCTACAGTCAAGTTCATAAAAATTAGAGGGTAGTTTTGGGGTTTTGTTGAAAATTGGGTTTCTAATAGTATATAGGAGAAATAAGGTTGACGTTATGGGATTATATGCCTTTTAATTTCTATTGAGGAAAACCCATGAACATGGTACATAGTGTGAAAGGGGTTTAGGCCCTGTAAAGGTTTCACATTAGGAAAATTGTAAAAATGGGTTTCTAATAAAATGTTGATATGTTTTTCGGCATACATTAGTGCCATAGATTATATGATATGTAATATTATTACAAAACATATTAATATCATGAGATAGGATTTTAAGGTACTAAACGAGATATTTTTATTTCATTCATCCGTAGACTCTTTTTCTCTTGACCTTCAAGCAATACCAGGCAATTTTAGAGACCTCTATTGTGCTCTGATCTCTTTTTTATGCCATAGAAATCCATTGTGTTTAGGTTGTATCTCGTTAAGAAAGTAATAAATTATGATTAATTATTGAATTTTATCATTGTACTTTTTGTTTCATTTTAGTATTGGAACCACTGATTTGATATGAAAATTTATTGATACTTTCTATATCAGTCAAGTGACCTTATTCTGGGGGTCGATACTTTATTGGTTGTGATGTGACAAGTGTTCATTTGTTGAGGATTGTGAGATTAGTACACTTATCTATTTTTTTTATTAAATTGAATCAATTAGATGAGTTTTTAATTGATTCTAGGGCCTCTATATTCATAGTTACATTGTTTTGTGTTTATGGATCCCTTTACGGGCATGAAAAACACCGAGTTTGAGGTTTGTGGGTTTATATATCTAGCCCATATTAGATGAAATTATTTTTTTAATTATAATTTTTTTATAAATGAAATTAAAAGATTGAATTATTTTATTTTGTGTGTGTAGAAATAGGTTTTTTAAATGTTAATTTCCCCCATGTTTGGTAAAATATAACAGTTTTTTAAAGCATTGGGAAATTGTTTAAATGAATGGTTTTTATGAATTAGTTTGAAGAATAGGTTTGTAACATTAATAACATGATAAGAAATTGTTACTTAGGTGTATGTTGGAGTAATAAGACATGTTTGTTGATACTGTCAGGGGGTTCAGTCATTGGGTGGTCCTTTTTTATTTTGGCATATTATTTTAGGAACATGGTAGACCCTATTGGGTGGTTCACTTAATGGGGTGTTTATATGCTTCCTAGATTTGATGGATATGTATAAGGGATTGATGTATGTGATATTGTATATTTTTGGGGTAAAGGATAACAAGGTAACATGACATGTCGTTATCTTGGGCATGAGGTTACCTATGTTTTGATTTGGCTACTTGTCTATCACTAGCTTGTACTATTTTTTATTATACGTCCATGGATTGGATATGATATATGAGAAAATATTTACTTTTATTAGATATATCATATTTGATATGTTTATATGAAATGATTTGAAACAGTTCTTACTATTATTTTAAGAATTTTATAGAAGGTAAAATTAAATGTTTTTCCCTTTTTTGGTATAGAATTGATAAACAGTATATACTGATTTTTTTTATTGATAAATCATTGATTATTTTTTATGTAGACTTATTGATGGACCACATAGAACCCTGAGAGGGGAAGTGTGATTCATGATATCATATTTATCATTTTAAATGGATAGATATTGTTCCCACATTTGTAGTAAAATGTTAAGACAGTCTGAAGAGGAAGTGTAGAATAAAAAAATCACACACAAAGAAAGGACACATCAATTTTACTTGGTTCACCACTAAGGGCTACGTCCACAGAGCATACACTGACAGTGTATCGGTCGCACCAAAAACAACTAATATTCAAAAGTTGTGGGTTACAAGAGTTTATCACAATCACCCTGTGCCATGCCCACTACCTTTACAAGGTTTAGATACGGCTCACTACTACCCTCACATCTCTTCCACCGAATCCCCTTGGATCACTACCTTGGAGAGGTCTTCACTCAGTTTATTGACTTGAAGGTCGGTTCAATGGTTTAGCATTAATTAATGAATCCTCAACTATAAATGGATTCTATGTTGAATTCCTATAATCTTGTACATATGTAATTTATTTTCCTGTACACAAATATGTAATGAAGATTAATTTCGAAAAATAATTTGTCCAATTTTAGACTTCCATGGGTGTTCCGTGTACTTATACTATTTCCACATACCACATCGATTTTCACATACCATCGATGTCCTCTACGTACCATCCAAATCCTCCACGAATTGCGCTGCTCCGCATTCCGCCCCACTCCACGTACTTCTCGACACCTCCGCGTACCATCCTACTCTGCATACATTCTTTCTCTACTACATACTATGTGAGCATCCTGCACGAACCACATGCTCTTCCATGGACTATTTTACTTACACAGATGAGTCTCTCTATGTACCATTTTCTCCTCTACAAACCACTTCAGACTTCTTCAGATTTCATCACAAAATTTTAATATCCAATCTCATCATCTAACAAATGGGATTACTATTCCTTAAATAGGAACATAACTCCCCAAATTTTGGTAATCTGATTTACCCAAATTTTCAATGTGGAATAATATTCGCTATAATCTGATCTTCATCCATGTAATTTTAGCCTCCACTACATACCTCTCTTGTGTTTCAAACCACAACAATCCAGCAACACATCAACATCCTGCGTACCACTTGTATTCACTGTGAACCATCATTTCGAACCATTTTCATATCATTCCACGTACAACATGCCTTCACAGTGTAACATTGATGCGAACAGTTTTTGTTTCTACGCACCATTCTGTATACCGCAGCCATCACCGCGTACCGTGCACCTTCACCGAGTATCGCACACCTTCACCGCATACATGCGTGTTCACAGCATATCACGTTCCTTAACCGTGTGCCATCGGCCTTCACTGCGTACCATTGTAACATACCATTACCAAACACCAAATTTTTTAGGGCCAAAAAATTTGGAGAACACTTGGAAATTGCGCCACCATCTATATAGATTTCAGCCTCAAACATATGACCTAATTTCTTGCATCCTCCATAGTTATAAATGTGCAAATTGACAAAAAAACACCAATCAAACTCCAGTATTAGCAATGAAAATCCTTGGATCCAAAAAATATCCCCCTATGGGTTAGTTTGTAATCTCTAAATAAATTCACTGATATGCTAGTCATGATCAAAACCTAAACCATCAAGATACAACCTAGCCATCAATCTAAGTCTACGTGAGTATTTCTTGATGTAGAAAACAAGAGAGAAGACATGAATTGAGTTCTCATTTTTTTTCTTTTCTCCCCCATAGTTTTAGTTGTGGATTTTCCTGATCCACACTCTACATTTAATCCATTGAATTTATCCATTCTCACCTGTTTTTAATAAAACAAAATGATCAGTATGTAAACATTGTAGAACATAGAACATAATCCCCCTAGATTGTATCGCCCCTATAAACCTAAAACACTTCCACACACAGATTAACACTATTAAAACAGTTCTGGAGAGTGGAATCTCATAACCTTGTTATGTAAAGGGAGGTGGATGAACATAGAGGATCAACCGATGTGTCTCAAACACAGCCACTGATAGTGGCTTGGTGATAATGTCAACCACATGATCATCAGTTCCCACATGGCCCATTTTTGATCACACCTTGTTCATGATTTTCTTTAATGAAGTGATATATAATCTCAATATGTTTTGTATGAAAATGTTGAAATGGATTCTTATTAAGAACAATTGCACTCTTGTTATAATTGTAAATCAACATTGGTTGTTTCACCTCATCACCTATGTCACCCAGTTGTTGTTTCACCGAAATTAATTGAGTGCATTCCTTGATATCAAATATATATTCAGATTCAACGGTAATATGTGAAGTAATTTCCTATTTATTTCTTAACAAGAACACAAATTTCTTCTTAATATAGAATGCTCCACCACTGGTAGAATTTCTATCCAGTATATATCCAGCTTAGTCCACATCAGAAAATGCTGATAGTTTACTATCCCCTCATGAAGAAAAGTATAGCCCATAATTGTGGGTACCTTGAATGTATCTCATGTCCCTTTTCACTTATGCAATATGTTTGCCTTTAGATTACTCTAAAAGTGAGCCACCAGGCAAGTTGCAAAGACAATTTCTGGATAAGTCTTCATCAGGTACAATGGGATTCCAATAATACTTCTATACATGGTGGGATCTACAAAGGTCCATTCCACATGCTTTTTGAGCTTTGATCCAACTACAATCGTAGTCAATATTGGTTTGTAATCATGCATATTGAATTTTTTCAATAGAACACCTCCATAATTTTCTTGAAAAATGAATTTTTAATCCTTCTTATGATGTACCTACATCCCTAGAAAGTATGTGATTTCACCAATCATGGACATTTCAAATTCTGGTTTCATGTGATTGGAAAATTCATCCAATGATCCATGTCTTCTTGCAAAAAAAATAATATCATTCATGTATACATATACAATGAACTGATACTGTTGAGAGTTCTTCACATAGATATTATCATCCACTCCTCCTATTTTATACTCTAATCTTCTTAGATAAGAGTCTTACCAAGAGTACCACTCCTGTGGTGGCTATCTCATACCATAAAGATCTTTCTTTAATTTGGAATCATTCAGTTTATCATTGACAAGTAAGAACCCTGCAGATTGTTCAATATAGACTTCTTCTTCTAATACTTCATTTCAGAATTCTGTCTTGACATCTATTTTATACACTTTATTACCTCTTTGGATTTCCATGGAATGAAATAGCCTGATTGACTCTAGTCTTACTATATGAGCAAATGCTTCCTCAACATCAATGCCTTTTATTTTTGAATATCCTTTACATACCAAGTGCACCTTATTTCTGATTACATTTCCATGTTTATCAAATTTTTTCTTGAAAATCAACTTTGTACCAATCAAATTATGATCATCAGGTCATTTGACAAGATCCCATGTTTGATTTTTGTCAATTAGATCTAACTCTAAATTCATTTCATTCACACATGACTCATCCTTGGTAGAATCTTCAAATGAGGATAGTTCCATGACTCCTAAAAATGCAGATTGTGCATTATTCCTCATTCGCCTTATATGTGTGGGTGCATTCCAATCCCCGATGATATTGTTCTGATCAATCTCTACTCTTCGATTTCTATTTTGGAGCTCAACCAAATTCTCTCCAGCTATGGATTCCACTTTTGATTCTTCTTTAGAGTCAAATTATTGATGTGAATTCTGAGAGTTTTTCACACCTTCCTCTACGTCTATATTAGAATTTGTTCCTTATTCACATTCTTCCTCATCTTATATCATGTCAACATACGAATTCCTGGAACCATTTGGGGTTTCTCTTCAATGATCATAACATCACTGATTTCCACAATTCTTCTAAAGGGATTATTAAAACAATTATAAGATTTTATGTTTAGTAGGTATCCATGAAATATTCTTTCGTCATCAATATATCTATACTTACCTTATTTTCTTCTTTGTTTTAGATAAAACACGTGCTTTCAAACACATAAAAATATTTCAAAGAGGGGTTCCATATATGAAGCATTTATTATGGTGTCTTTGTTTCACCCATATATAGCCATATTTGATTTTTAATATATACTACAACTTGTACAACCTCTTTCCAGTAATGTTGAAGAATACGACCCTCAATCAGCAGAGTTTTGGCCATGTTGTTTACCTTCTGATTCATGCTGTCAACTACTCCATTTATATGTGGAGTTATCATAGCTGCCACTTCATGTTTCATCCCATGTTTCTCTAGGTAATTTTCAAATTCAATGGATGTGTATTACACTCCATTGTCAAAAAGTAAGAATTTTATCTTCCATCAAGTATCATTCTCCACCATTCATCGATAGGTTTTCATGCAATCAAGCACTTGCCACTTCCTATGTATAATGATCATACATTCCATTATACTATAAATATCTATGAAAAAAACAATGTATATATCTCCATGTGTTCCATCAGCATTTATTGGGACACATACATCTGTATGGATGAGGTCAAGGAGATTTCATGCTCTTTTCTTCTTTGGTCGGTAAGAACACCTGACCAATTTCCATCGCATGCAAGAATCAAAGGTAATTTTTTGTTCCTGCTTTAGATTACGGATATCCATGAATATATTTAGCTTAGATATCTTTTCAATTTCTTGATGATTGATGTGTCCCCGTATCCGATTCCATATGTTCTTTTCCTCTCTAACTGTTAGGTAACAAATGTTCTCTTTGCGGTCAACCTCATATAAGTTGCCTTCTATTCAACAGACTTTAATGAGATAATTTCCAGAAATTACTCTTATAGTACACTATTCTTATTGAATGTCACAATAAGACCTAACTCACATAGTTGACTCCCACTAAGAAGATTTTGATACATATCTTCCACATCTAGAAATTTAGTTTTCTTAATCTCTCTATTATCTAGATGAGTACTTCCACTGACTTTTATCTTTAAAGAACCATTGTTACCAAACCTCACTGTTCTATCAACATTTTTCATTAAATTCATTAATAGGTCTGCATTACCCATCATGTTGGATGAACATCCTCTATCTAGAATCCAGGTGCTATTGTTCTTTGTAGCTTTGAGGGATACTTCTGCAAAATTGGACTTTTCAATTTTCGTCTTTTCTTTCCATGAGATATTGGATTGAGTGTAGGGTGCTGATGGAATTTCAATTATCCCTTTTATGTAAATGGGTTCTTCATATTCAAATTATTCTTCTATAGGAGAAAACCTATCTAAAATAAAATCACTGTCTGTTTGAAATGTATTGACTCATCCATAAATATTGAAAGAATTTATCCTATCGTACCTCTACCTACAATACACAACTTTACGACCAAATTTAGAACAATGAAAAAAATATCCATAGAAATTATTTATTCAATAAGAAGTAATATATGAATATATTCACATTTTTTGAACTCCAAAATCTTCCCCATTCATATAGCTCCTTGCCTCTTTGCAGTATGACATGGTATGGCCCAAATAGAAAAAAATGAAACTTCATGAAAGGAAATGTATTCTCAATTATATTTATCCTCATGACTTATTCCTCAGGAAAATAGTTTGACTTCCATTAATATCTAGAAACTTGAGGATAATCTTCACTTCTCTTTTCAGTTTGATTTGAGGGTTTTATTTTCTGCACTTCTAGTGGCTTTTCAACACGACCAAATTTTATCTTGAAATTATTCTAAATCACTATATTTATAGAATTTAACATTTCAAAATCACAAAAAATTCAACTATTTTACATGCATGTGGGTATTTGATTAATAAAGATCTTTTCAATCCCATCAGTACCATGTTTTTCTCTCTCTAGTAGCTTAGAATCCGAGAAACTTCCAAATTGTATTTTCTTCTTTGCTTCTTTTGATATTGATTCACTTTAGAGTTTACTTATTATAGTAATAACTTCTTCTTAGAATCACTAAATGGTCTTGGACTTCTCCTCTAGTCTCAAGGTATTGTCGTTAATGGCCTTTTATTGTTATTCAATTCTGATTTTAAGTTCCATCACATCATCAGTGCTTTTAAGTATTAATGATTGAACCTTCACCATTTCTTCTAGTCGATCAATTTCTTCTTCCAGCTGATCAATATATTCTGATGATTCCTACACCATTTCTTTCAACATATTTTATCTCTGACATTTATTCTTAATATAAATAAAAGTATTCTTATGTTTCAACTGGGGATCAACATTAGTAGATAACCGATTATCTCTATATTTTTTTGTCAATGGTTTTGACTTTTCAGTGGTATCCATCATGGAAGTAGGGTTCCCATATTTGAATTATTCTTCTTCTTACTCAAAGAGTTGATTTTCATCTTCTTCTTCTTCACACACAAAACTCTTTTATTTAAATTTATTCCAAGATTTGAAGTCTCTCTTTTTGATGAAACTATTTTGAGTCTTTTGAATGTCTCCATCTTCGCTATCTCCATCATTGAAATTTCTTGGTCAATGAGAGGAATTTTGCCTAACTCTTTCATAGTGAACAAAAGATAGAGGTAGACTTCCTTCAAATTTACCTATCCCCTAATTGAGTTTCTTGGAAATGAGAGAAAGAAATTATTTTTCGTCATCATATTTATCAATATAATCAACTGAAATTTTCTATTTTCATGTGTCTTTGAATTCCATTCCTTTGCTAACCCATGTCATTGCATCTTCAGGGTTGAGTCTCATCTCATTTCCACTAGGAAGATCAATAGAATATCAAGAGAATGTTTCGAAAGATCCCTTTCTTCAAGAGCTAAAACATTTTCATTATAAATGGGTTTAAGTATTCTCAAAATTTTCTTTACAATATCAATGTATTTTATCTCTTCTACAAGTCCTCAAATTTCTCATACTACTTAAGTAATTTGATTGAAGAAAGAATCCAAATTTTCATTAGGGTTCATATTCAGATCATCAAACCTATTGATTAAAACATGGAGCTTCACCTCCTGCACTTTGTAATCTCCTTCATAAATATTCTCTATTTTATCCCAAATTGATATTGTTGATGTGAACTCATTAACATTAGATTAATCTGATCAGAAAGTGCTATAGTGAGAGAATTCTATGATTTTACATCAGTGTCAAGCAATTTCCTGTCTGTATCTGTCATCGAAAAACCTGAAGGATCAGTGACTTGTATTTATTGTGTAGTAGAAACTAAGACATCCATTCATATATATATTTTGTATTATCTCATCCTATTTTTTGAAATTTGGAAATTACTTCCATCGAAGAGGGGAACTCCAATAACATTGATTGGATTCTCCATAATAGAGAGATTCAACACTAAAATCCTGTCTCTGATACCACTTGATTGACCCCAGAGCACCCTGAGTGGGGAGGGGTTAATCAAGTTGTCAAATTTTTCATTTAAACTGATGGATCATGTTCCAACATTGGTAGAAACCTACTAAACATGTCTGAAGAGGATGTTCAGAAAAAAAATAATCACATGAAAAGAAAGGACACATCAATTTTAATTTGTTCACCGCTAAGGGCTATGTTCTAGGACCATACCCAGACAATGTGTCAGTCGCACCAAAAACCACTAATATTCATATGTTGTGGGTTACAATATATTATCAATGTCACTTTGTGTCAGGTGCACTGCCTTTACAAGGTTCAAAGATAGCTCACTGCTTCCCTCAGATCTCCTCCGCTGACTCCCCTTGGCTCACTACCTTGGAGAGGTCTTCACTCAGTCTATCGACTTGAAGTTCGCTTCAATGGTTTTTAATTAATTCATTCATCCTCAACTGTAAATGGATTCTCTATTGAAGTCCAATAAACATGAAAGAATTTAATTTATTTTCCAATACACTGATATGTTATGAAGAATAATTTTGTAAATTTATTTGGCCAATTTGATGTTTCCTTGGGTGTTTCGTGTACAGATGCTGTTTACGTATACCACATCGATTTTTGTGTATCGTCCAGCTCCTCAAGGTACCATCCAGCTCCTCCATGAACTACTCTACTCCACATTCCACCCGACTCCACGTACTTCTCCACACCTCTATGTACCATCATTCTCTGTGTACTACCTTGCTCCACTGCGTAGTGTGAAAAATACTGCACGAACCACACAGACTTTTGCAGACTGTTTTAGTTACGCGGATGAGTCTCTCTATAAATCTTCTTCTCCTCCATTAACACTTCAGACATATACAAATTTCTTCTCAAAATTTTAATCTCCAATATCATCATCTAACAAAGGGGATTACTGTTCCTTAAATAGGCACGTAAGTCCTCAAATTTCGGTAATCTGATTTACCCAAATTCTCAAAGTGTGATAATATTTGCTGTAAAATAAACATCATCCATGCAATGTTAGACTCCAACACATACCAATCATGTTTTAATAACCACATCAATCACTCAAAACTTCAATATACCACGAACCACATGTATTCACCAGGTATCATCACTACAATCTTTTTTTGGTAGCATTCCGCGTACCTCATGACTTCACCATGTACTGTTACTGCAAACTGTTTTCGGTTTGGTGCACCATTCCATGTACCACAGGCCTTTACTGCGGACCACACGCCTTCACTTTGTACCATGCACCTTCACTGTGACTGCATGCGTTCACCATGTACAACTTTCCTTCACCGCAGACCATCGGCCGTTACTGCGTATCATTACTACAAACCGTTACCAAACTCCAAATTTTTAAGGCCCATAAAATTGGAAAACACTGGGAAACAGTACCACCTTCATTACATCTTTCATCCTAAAATAGATAACCTCATTCCTTGCAACCTCCCTAGTCATCCATGTATATATTAAAAACAAACACCAACAAAACTATATTATTAGAAAAAAACTTCTTTGGTTCCAAAACTTATTATAGAACACATGGGTGGGACCCTACTAATCCTTTTTGCTCACACCCTCTGCACCCAATAGGTAGTGCATAGGCATTCTTATATCATTTAGTGCAGGTAAAGGAATGTTTCTATAGTGAATCGACAAGGTTGTTTTCATCTGGGATTCAATAGTTAATTGTTATATGGCAGTATTTTACCCATCAAATCACTTGGAGACTATTAGAGTAGCTAATTTATTTTTTAATCCTTTTTAGTTGAAAATTTATCTTATAGATTATTTTTATACCACTTCATTTGTATCACTTGTATTTCTATTTATCTACTATGACATATATATTCTTGTATTCTTTCCCTATATATATATATATATATATATATATATATATATCATTTTGCCTTCTTCAGTTTGGGTGAAATTGTTCCGTCTATTTTTTGGTGTTTCATGAGTGCTAGAGGCCATCTCATGTGGATTAGAGGCATGCTTTAAGTAAGTGTAAATTTGGGTTAGGTTTTAGTGTTGAGTGGGTATCCGGGTCGGGTTAATCCTAGTTTTGGTTATATTATATTGATATTTTTATTAAATATTCATTATATTTCATTATCATAATTTATTATTTTTAATATTTTATGGAGATATTTTATTTCAAAAAAAAAATATAATGATTGGTTTTATTAGAGTGTTTCATGTGAAATATTTAATTAATTACACAAAATTTATTTTTAGAGAAATATATTCTAAAGTCCCGGGGAATTTCTGTCTTTTCGATAATGTTAGGGTTTGATGAATCAAGACACATTTTCATATAAATAGTGGGCTCCACACCTAAAAGAATGCCCATTTATCCTTGATTAATCCTTCAGATTGAATCTATTATATTACTTAACTTCATCAAATACAAAAAATCATCTCACTTAGATAAAGAGAAGTGTTACCTTGGAATGGAATTGAAAAATTTGGCAATGAAAATAATCTATTGTGAATTAGGATAGATGAGTAATCCTGGGTGAATGTTTTAAATTTCAAGAATTTCATCCTTTTGGATTTTTTTATACTTCATACATACATGATTAAGAACAAATTAAATGTTTATCCAAATATTGACTAATGTTTTTCTTTAATATTTAAAAAGATTATGAATATATAATCCAGACATATTTTAATGCTATCATAATATTTATTCATTTGATGATTGATATAATTAATATAGAGTAGTCCCATGATTTTGAAAAGATATTGTTTCCTTCCAAAAACCTATATAAGAATTTATAATATATTCTACTACATAAGTTAATTTACTTGTACAAGAATTAATCTTAGACTAACTAACTAATATCAGAGGTAGTTTTATACAAGAACATATCAGGGTTTAATCATATATCATATCTATTGATATAAAATGTCAAATATCTAGTATTTTTGTTAAAAATCTACTTATTTTTCTAGATTTATCATATTGCCCATGAATACCACCCCATAATATTTTAATAATGAAGTATATTGAAAAACACATAACAATTATTCAATCCATTGATTATCACTCATTGATAAAGATTAATATTATAAAATAAAATATGATCTAAGCCTTGGGTTCAGATTCAAAAATGAATATATATAATATTAATTGAACTAAAATTCTAGAGGACATCTAAAATGAATGTCTTCATAAAATTGTAACTTTTTTGAATTCTAAAAAGCAAAACAACTACTATAGGTGTTATTGTAAAATTATAAAAATGACACATGATTGTATCCCCAACCAATAAAAAATTTATAATTTCAATATGGAAGATAATATTCTTCAAAATAAATTAAAAATAATATAAGTTTAATATCCTACATGATATAAAATAAATAGAAACAAATTGGACAAATAAATACTGATGTAATTTATAAAATTATCAATATGAGAGTTTAGAAAATAAATAAATCCCATATGTAAAACCTCATTTATATCATTTTTTATTGATACCATGTGTCTCAGTGACTATTATTTATTTTCCAAGATTCACATATTGGTATGGGGATGGTCAACTACATAATGGGAGAAAAACTGGTATAAGGGAGAATAATCCATTTGGTATTATTTTTTTAGTTAATAATTACACCTATATACAATACATATATCATGTAATGTATAATGTTTTACTTTTTAATTCCATTTCATGTCTAGTATTAGTGTATCACTGCCCACTTAAAGGCATATGGAATCCAAAATAAACCATTTTCTCTTCCATGGGCATATGAATCATAACAATATATAATTATAAACACTATATAATATAAGAATTTCTAATTTTAATATAGTTACATATTTATGAATTCCCTAGATTATTTTAGGACATTAATTATATTACCTACATCCCATATATTAAGAAATAATGCATTCCTTTTTTATAAAAATTATATTGTGTATCTCTATAAATTAAACTATAATCAATATTTATGAACTTATTCATTTATTAATGCATGAAGGATATGTGGAAACTAGTATATTCACCTAAAAACACCACAATAGGTAATCTGGTTGGGGGTTATGTAGTGTTTAGTCCCCCACAAGTGAATGATAATCCATCATTGTAGTGTATTGAGTTTTTGGAAGTGGTGGTACTGGATACATTGGGTTATTATAACATTCATAACCATACTATCAATCAAATTAATAAAGACACACTTCTAGGTGGTAAATGATGTTACATATGGGAAATCAATTTGGCCATATATTTTAATATAAGAAAAAATTATTTTCCCTTGATCATAACCCATATGCTTCATTCGAATAAAATTATTTTCAGTGGGACATTCTTAGTTTTTTTTTGAACACTTTTTTATTAATGATTCATTCACACCCACAATGCATGATGAGGTAGTTGATCCCTCAGATATCACATATCTATCATGTAATGGGATAGAGTTTAGTATCATTTATTAGAACATTCTACATCCTAGGTAAAAAATCATACATAATTTGCATTGATGTTTTGAAATAAAATTGTAATCCCCTAATTACCAATGAATATATTCTAATGAATTTGGATTATATTCTTCTATAATATGAGGAATCTCTATGTGAAAGGTAGTAAATTATACTACTTTAAAGTGATCATCAATCATACTGGGGTACATAATGGTTGTTCAATTAAATATTATAGAAATGTTATAGTTGGAATTGAATCAACACATTATGAAAGGATCTATATAGGTTTTAGAACTAGTTAAATGTGTGATAAAGATCTTATATATATGCATCGATGATTATTAATTATCATCAAAATAGGAGGTTTGAGATTTTCCTTCATTGTGGGATAGATGTATGTATATTCTATATGGAATTTAATTTTCAAATATTTAATACCACATATCATAGATTATATATTAATGATTTAAATATATCTTATGGTAAATATTTTCTTAGATCCTCAATGATAGTTGTTTCATGACTTATAATCCTCAAAAGATGAATTTACTTATAATCAAAGACCTCATGTAAGAGGTTGTAATTATAGATTTATTGAATGTTTTCACTATGGTCATTAAGAAGAATCTACCAGGGGTAAATATATAATATGTGTCAACTGATGAGTTAGAAGACGTAGAGGATTTCCAAAAATCAACATGTAACAGTTTCTATCACATGTACACATTGTTATCTTATTTTAAATTCATTAATGAATCATATCCTGATCACAATTTAAAAAAATAAATTACTAGCATGAAATAATAGATATATATATTTCAACTTTTATATGAAATACAGATGAGTTGTGATATAAAAGATTTTACTCAAACAACTAAAATAAAGGGAACTTCAAAACATAATAATATTTTATTCTCCAATTTGATATTGATGCATATTATATACGAGTATATATGATAGATTATGATTCATATTTTTAGAAAATATTGTTTCACATTGGTGTATGATGATCTGCATGTCATGATATTCAGAATGTAATCATTGTTACCTATTTTGAAATTATAGGCAAGTTGTTGTATAATATCTAATAGTTTTTCATTACATTATCATTCATTGAATTTAATTATTATAAAATATATTCTATTTTAAATTATATAATCAGTGTTTAGGTGTAAACAGTGAAAATACATTCATAATTTACCATGGTTTAGTCCAAAATATATTTTGTAAATCTCAATTGATCAACATATAAAATTAAATCTCTCCATATTGATGAGTTCAAAAAATTACTTTCCTTGGATTAATTATTATATTACCCTTGATTTCCACACCTATGAAAGAATATAAATGTAATAATAACAACTAGAAAACATTTATAATACGTTTTTATGAACAAGAATATAGTATAATATCTCATTAAAAGGCCAGATGGTTGTTCCCAAACATGGAAGTATGAAAAAAGATGGCAACCAAACATTGGAAAACACTTAATATTTATAATCAATAAATAACTATATCTGGAATATTAATACAAAATTAATTATCTAATTCTTTATGAAAATATTTATCTATACAATTTCATTAAAATAATGAAGGTGAGACTTTTAATACTCTATGTTCCACACCTGATAATCCTTTCTGGAAAATAATTTTATTTCAAATTTATATATGTACACCTATTAAGATTATGTCATATTTTTATATTGGTTATTTTATTCCCTTGAAATAAAATATTCATTTCTTCAATCCATATAAATCAATACATAATAAACCATTAATTTACATAATCTGTAACATAAAATTAATTAGACCAACATAAATTTTGTTGGGAAGTGTATTTTGTAAATACTCTATTAAATCTAAAGTGAAAATAATTAATAGATTTAAATGCTCATATATTATATTACAAATTATCCTAATCATGTATATTTGGGTTTTATATTTAACAAAATTTTATTTTGATGGGATAAGGTTATCTTGTTATATAAAAGTTGAAAAGGATATGATTACCTCATGGATATTTTCCCTTAAATGGTTATAGAAAGGTATTATAACTAGTATATGTTCTATCACTATGATTTAAGGTGTTTCTACTTAGATATGAAAAAATAAGACAATCATTCTATGTGAAATTACGAAGGGGATATTTTTTAAGAGAAACAATGACCAATGGGGGTTTCAATAAATAATTATTACATCAGTATTCATCATTGAAACATTTTCTATAAATAATTATGAAAGGAAGAAGAAGGAGTTGTGATATTTTTAAGAACTCGGCTCATATTCTTGAGGTACAAGTTTCTTGTTTTCCTTTTCCTGAAGTGTTTTTGAGAAAACAAGGTAAATATGGGAAAATCCAAAATTTATGGGTACATGCCATGTACCTTTGTACAAACGTCGTGTACATTGGCTGTGTGGGATGAGAATACAGGGTGTGTAGGCTTGGGTGTAAAAAACTAACAACACGCCTTGTACATTTGTACACACACCGTGTACTTTGGCTATGTGGGATGAGAATACATGGAGTGTAGACTTGTTAGCGATTAAGGGTACAAAAACTAACTACATGACGTGTACTTAGAAATAAATTTCATGTAATCAGTTGGTAGATGAACAATGAGGCAGTGGAAAGTATCCACCATATGAGTAGTTAAAAAAAATATACGCCGTGTATTTTTGTTTTTTCGTTAAAAACAGGTAGTAGCCTCCTCATTCGGTAGAGGAGGTAGAGGGCTCACCAATAGTAGAGGGAGAGGAGGTTAAGATTAGGAGGAGCTCCTGATCGCTCATTGGGACTCTGATTCTTCCGCTGTCGATCTTGTTTGAACCGTGTGGGTTAGGTCTTCCCTCTTCTTGAATATATTCTTAAAATTATTTCCTTAAGGGAATTTATTTAGGTTTGATCGAATAATCGTTTATCTCATATCTACATCATTCTTGGGTGTTTCGGGAGGCACCTTTCACATATATCGATCCGAGGAGATTGAGGTAGGTGGTCTTGTGTTTAATTACAACTGTCGTGCGGATTTTGTGTACCATTGTGCCACATGCCCATGTTCGAGGTGTCGTATGGATTAGAACTTGACTGTTGAGATACCTAGAATTGCACAGGTAATCTAATGAATAAGTATAAACTACTATTTGGGAACTTTGCTTTGATTTAGGGCCACCACGAGGGTGCATTCCCTTGTTTAGCTCTTTGGCCAGGAGACCCGTGGGTAAGCCATGATTATAGCATGTTTTGAGTTTTCTTGAGAGGAAGAATATATAAATTTCTTGCTTATGCGTTGGGATCAGCCCAATTACTTTATTTTCCTATGGAACATCCGAGGGAGTGTTTTGTTTAGACTGAGGGCATTTTTTCTTATGCCTGAGGGCAGTAGCTTCTTCTTCTTAGGGAGATATCTCATATGCCTGAGGGAAATATTCATTATGCCTAAGGGCAGTCACCTGAGGGTTTCAATTCTATTTTCCTGAGGGTATGGATTATCATGTCTGAGGACAATGTTTACTTTGAATATTCACTATAGTGATTTCTTATGTTGTCCCAAACAAGCTAAATCACTGGCATGGTATTATTATTATCTTTGACTTGTTAAATAGCCAATTGTGGTTTCAGCTGTGGCACTAGTATAAGAGATTTCTGGTTGAGGTCGAATCTTAGAAAACTCAGAATTAAATTATATTGAATTGTTAAATAATTATTAAAATGACAATGTAACTTGTAGGAATAGTTACTTTTGAGTAATTCCTAGTTTACTGCATTTCATTATTGCACACTACTGTTGCACATTTTCACTTACAGTTGGGAACGAGCCTTTGGTTGTTGCCTATTGAGATTTATTTCTCACACCCTATTTGGGTAATGTCTTGGGCCCAAATAGATTATATTGCAGTAGGTGTTGATAAGGGAAAGAGTCCCTATACAAGTACATGATTGTTTCAAAGGAGTAGGAGAGAATGAGACCGAGCTTAGGCTTGCAATGCTACTGCGATCCTGTTTCACTTCTTTGGTTTTGTTTTGTTGTACTTCGTACCTTATGATGTATTGTATTAGATTGAAATGTATCCTGTTTTTTTTGCTTTCTTAGAATTAGATATATGTTGCATCATCGTATATATGACTATTGGATATCTTTTACTTCAGTTTCTTTGTTCATTTCAGGTCTATATTGTTTACTGCTTCCACTTTTGTATGTTTATATTTTGTTCCTCTATGCTACACTTTGAAAAATGAGGACATAGTTTCCCCACAATAATTCCTAGGCCCTCGTTGCTAGTCGGAAGCCTCTGGAGTTTGGGGAAATGCGCTTGAGGTAATGTTACCAACTGGGTTCGGGGCACCCATTGTGTGGCACCCAGATCTGGGACATTACAAAGTGGTATTAGAGGTGTTATTTTCTTTGACTTAATATTTAGAGCCTATACCCAGGGATAAGATGGAATTGGTACTTGGTAATATGCTGTGCCCGAGAGTAACTAACCCATGTATAGGGAAAAGCCAATTTACCTCATGTTGCCATTTTCTTATTTTGCGATTATTACAGTTGATTTTATTTCACCATTGGGTGACAAACATGTGGTGTTCTAGTTATATTTTATAAATATACATGGGTTCTATTTAGTTGCAACCTCATGAGATGATGGTAAGCCATATCATGCATCATTTTGGCATAGGTTATAATCACATATCATGCATAGTTCCATGCTATGTAGGTGCATTAGAAATTGAATGTTGTTGTGATAGATGTTTTGCAGACAAATTCATGTTGTTGTGATAGTTTCCTTGATAAAAATCCCTGATGTTGATAGGGTATTGTTTGTGTAAGGTTTTGTTTGAATAAATTCCAATACTTGGTTCTTGAGGTGTTATGGGCCCTCATTGACCGAAATTTGGCGGATCATTGATTTTTACCTTGTTAATAATATGTATAAGATTCCAAGATTTTATTCGAGGGGAGTATGGGCCCTCACGGATCAGAATTTTGCACTTGGTGTTCTTTCCATTGTTTTTCTGGGATTTGGAGTAGTTTCTAAGGCTTAATGTCCAGAAAAATCTATAATACACACCGTGTAGTTCTGAAAACATTCCACGTGTTCTTCTATTCGAGAAGAAATAATTTTGTTAAGTACATGATGTGTACCTTATGTACATGCCTTGTAGTCTATAACCGTGTCATAGGCCATGCGGGCAGAGACACAAGATAAGGGACTTTTTATGCGAACACATCATGTACAGGTAGTACACTCCGTGTAGGGATGACCCTGTGTCCGCCCATGTGACTAACAACATGGATGGAGAAACCTTAGGTAATACACTTAGTGTAGTTTAATGTTGAAATATGGCCATGTAACTAACAACACGGGTCAGTGATACCTTTCCAGTACATGTCGTGTACCTGTGGGACACACCGTGTAGTCTTGACCGGTGAGAGACCGTGTCGACTTGGCCGTGTGGATTGTGAAACAGGGTGGTGTATACACCATGTGCGGGTGTAACACGCCGTGTACCTAGGGTTGAGACATTCCCATGCTGACATCAGAACACAACCATGTAAGGGCTTATGGGTACATGCCGTGTAAACCTTATACATGACATGTAGTCTCCTTTTTTCAATCCTTGTGTATCAATCCCCTTTTTGTTGGAACTCTTAACCGGACAAAAGAAATCTCGATAGTAAATTAAACTAAGGCGTGTGTTTGACCTGGTAGAGTTATGCTGTCGAGACGACCATGAGTTTTTCGCCAAGAGAGTAGCGACGATTATACTCCAGAGATGGTAGGCCATGGACTACCTGTGGATCCTCCGGTAGTGCCAGATGCAGCACCAGCCATTATTCTATATGTAGGCATAGATGCACAGTTTCATGAAGTCTTCATGTGGTTCATGTAGACCTTCCATAGGGAACCACCGGTTTCCACTTCTATGGAAGAGCTGACATGTATATTCAATCACCATCATCAACCTACATTTTCATGGGATGGAAGACCATAGGCTACAGAGTCATGGTTTGGTTCTATGCAGACGATCTTCGAGCATCTGGAGACACCTCATGGAAGGAGGGTCAAGTTAGCTACTTACATGATGTGTGATTCCACCAAGAGATGGCGAGATGTTACCATCAAGATTGAGCTTCACCGAGACATGGAGTGGAAATATTTTTAGGCAGTCATATATGAAATTTTCATTGCAGAGATGCTAAGGGAAGATCGAGCTCGAGAGTTCATTAATCTATAGTAGGGAACCATGTCAGTGATGAACTGTTCTTCCTGCTTCACCGAGCTACAACGTTTTTCACCTGTTCTGGACAGTGATGAGACATTGAGGGCTAGATGATTTGAGGATGGTCTTCGATATGACATCCGAAAACTGTTGAATGTTTTCATGTTGTCTACAGTGAATTCTATTGTGAACCAAGTGTTGATTACTGAGTGAAACATGCAGGAAGCGAGTGGTGCGGACCAGGGTGGTTCGATAGTGGTCTCTAGTACTATTTCAACCAGCAAGTGGAAGTTGTAGATGGATTTAAATCACGGTGGAAGTACTAGCCAGAATAATTCTTTAGGTGGCCAGGTAATGTGCTACCAATGTGTTAAAGAGGGGAAAAAGAGACCTCAGTGACCATGTGACCTAGGGGAGTGAAGATCATGCAACATTCTAGGTTATATTTAGTATTTTTGCAGGGAATTTCCACTAGTGACTAGTGAGAGGGGTTCTGTGCAGAAACTGCATGCAGGAGCAGGGCCAACAGTTTCTTACTAATCAAGGAATTAGAATACTTCAGGATGTTCAGGCTTAGGTGGTGGTCGTGGACGTGGTATCCAGACACCAGGATATCAGAGACAACATGGGGGGTCGGCTTAGTGTTTCCATGATGTGTCACAGGGCGCCGCACTGGGCAGACATATGCAGAGCAACAGATCCTACAGTATCAGGATCCAAGGTCATCCACTGTCATAGTTACTATTCTAGTTACATATTTTTTATCTTCTTTACTTTTCGATACTGTTGCTACACAAAGGTTTATATCTGTGTCCGTTTTGGAGAGCCTTAGACTCTTTGTTTCTTCTTCTTCAGATATCATTACTCTAGAAACTCTGTTATAAATTATAATGGCAGGTGTGTGTCAGTGCAAAGATTTCCCTCTATAGGTTGATGTGTGACACTTTCAATGGGACCTTAATGTCTTAGGAATGATAACTTTTGATGTCATTCTCAGGATGGACTAGTTGGTACCCTTCCAAGACTTTGTATATTTTTAAAATATCAGGGTGAGTTTCACGTCACCAGAGGGAAGAGTGTTTCTATACAAGGGTGAATGGGATTTCTAGGCGAGCCCTGCTAGACCCGAGCATCATGGGCGAGGTGGAGTGACAACCCAGATTGCGTGTTTATATCTGGAAGACCGGGGAAGTTGTCAGAAGGATTTCCCTCCAGTGGTTAATCATTTCAGGGATGTCTTCCCAAATGAATTTTCTGGTCTACCTCCGAAGCGAGAGGTTAAATTCTCTATTGATCTTGTTCCAGGAGGGTACTAGTATCTATTCCTCCTTATAGGTGGGCGATGCCAGAATTGAAGGAGCTCATGAGGTAGTTAGAGGTGTTAGAAGCCAATGGTTTTATCTGGACCAGTATTTCTCCTCGGGGTTCGCCTGTAATTTTCTCTAAGAATGCAGATGGTTCCCTCAGACTCTGCGTGGATTATCGTAAACCGATCCAATTGATAGTTAAGAACTGATATCCCTTACCAAGGTTTGATGATCATTTCGATTATCTTCAAGGAGCACGAGTTTTCTCGAAGATTTACTTGAGATCCAGATATCATCACTTGCGCGTTAGTCCATTGGACATACTGCTTATAGCCTTTCGGAGCTGATATGGTCTATATGAGTACTTGGTCATGCCGTTCGGACTCAAAAACATGCCAGCAGTTTTCATGGCTCCCGTGAATCGTATGTTGCACCCATATCTGGATTCTTTTTTGGTAGTCTTCAAGGATGACATCTTGGTGTACTCTCACACTCGACACAACCATGACACCAATCATGAGATCGTACTGAGTACACTAAGAGAGAATCTGTTATATGCTAAGCTCTCAAAGTGAAACATTTGGATGGACCAAATTAACTTCATTGGTCATATTATCTCAAAGGCAGGAGTTGATGTAGACACAGAGAATGTGAGAGCAGTAGTTTCCAGGGAGCATCCTAAGAACATGTTTAAAATAGGGATTTTCTTGGGGATGTCTGGTTACTAAAGGTGATTTATAAAGGATTTCTCCTGCTTAACAGTGCCATTGACGGGTTTGAATAAGAAGGTTATGATGTAAATTTGGTCAAAATCTTGCGAGACATCCTTTCAGAAGCTGAAGGGAAGATTGACATTAGCACTAGTCCTGATACTCCCAGAGCAAGGGAAGATCTATACAGTTTACTGTGATGCATCAGGAATTGGGTTGGGAGTAGTGTTGATGCAGTGTGATCGAGTAGTTGTGTACGTGTCTTGGAAGCTGAGGCCACATGAGAAGGATTACCCGACACATGATCTTTATTTGGCTGCAATTGTTCATGCGTTATGCTGTTGGAGATGTTATCTATTGGGATATCATTTTGTGGTGTTTACGGGCCACGAAGTCTTAAGTGCATATTTACCCAGCATGAAATGAATTTGAGATAGTGAAGGTGGGTTTAATTCCTTCTATCCTTTAACTTTGACCTTCCCTATACACCTAGTAAGGGTAATGCAGTAACTGATTCACTGAGTTGGAGGACTCTGATAAAGGCAGTGTGGTAGGCCAGTGGTGATTGGAAGCTTATGGATTTGTTCTGTAAGATGCATTTGGAGGTGCACAATAGTCAGGGGCGCTCCTATCTTTCATCCATAGTTGTGACTTCTACCATCCTAGATAGAGTGTGTTTGAGACAACTATTATATTCAGATGACCTAGTTCTATAGGAGTTAGTGTCAAGTGGGGACCCTCCTCCTGGTTTGATGATAGGCGATGATGAGGTACTGTGTATCCATGGATGAGTGTGGGTTCGATGGGATATATGCGAGGAGTTGATGTGGGAATTTCATGCTTCATCTTGGGCAGTGCATCCGGGAGTTACCAAAATGTACAGTGACTTGAGACGTTAATATTGGTGGTCGGGTATGAAAAGAGAGGTAGCTAGTTTTATTACGAGATGTTCCACCTATCAGCAAGTGATGGTGGAGCATCAGAGGCCAGCCAGACTGTTACAATAATTACCCATTCTAGAGAGGAAATGAGATTATGTCACCTTGGACTTCATGACTGGGATGTTGAGGTCACCTCGAAGAAATGATGCCGTATGAGTTGTCATAGATAGAATTACGAAGGTAGATCACTTTTTTCCAATCATGGAGACCTTCAGTGTTGAATATCTTAGGAAGTTGTATATCCGAGAGGTATTACATCTTCATCGGGTCCCTCATTCTATAGTTTTAGATAGGGACTCCAATTTTACATCATGTTGATGAAAGATTTTTCATAGGGAACTAGGTACACATGTGATTTTGAGCACAACATACCACCCTTAGACCGATGTCCAGTCAGAGAATACAATAAAGGTGCTAGAGGACATGTTGCATGCATGCGTCCTAGACTTTGGGGGATCTTGGGAGAAGCACATATCCATGGTCGAGTTTGTCTAAAATAATAGATTTTAGAAAACTATTAAGATGGAACCTTACGAGGCTTTATATGGTAGTCCATGCAAATCAAACTTGTGATGGTTTGCGGCAAGTGAGGAAGCTTTAATGGGAACATGTCTCATGCAAGAGACTTCAGAGCAGGTCCAGTTAATTCAGAAGTGGATGGCTTCTACACAGTATCATCAGAAATATTTTGCTAATCGTTGCAAATGACCCTTGGAGTTCGTGGTCGGGGATCAGGTTTACTTTCATGTTTCACAGAGGTTGTGGCATATGCGAATCAGGAGGCAGGGTAAACTTTCACCGAGGTATGTAGGTCTGTTTGAGATTCTGGGGAGAGTCAACCCGGTTTCCTATCAGTTGTAATTACCATAGAGGTATCGGGCCAAGCATGTTGTCTTCTACGTTTCTCAGCTGCGCCATTATCACTCAGACCCGTCTCACATTTTTCAGCCTGAAGAGGTTAAACTTCAGGTTGATGCATCTGCTAAGGATCATCTGATTCGTATTGTTGATAGGAGCACGAAGGTTCTTTGAGGTTGGTCAATTCCTCTCGTATGGGTGCAATGGCAGTATGACCGAGTGTAGGAAAAAACCTGGGAGCGGGAGACTAACATACATTCTTAGTGGCTAGAATTTTTCTTGACTTTATCTTCACCACCTTTGGAAGGGAAATACTAGGATGAATTTCTATAAGGGGGGAAGTTTGTAAGAACCCGGTTCTTATTCATGAGGTACGAGTTTATTCTTTACCTTTTCCTTAAGTGTTATTGAGAAAACAAGGTAAATTTTGGAAAAATCCCAAATTTATGGGTACATTCCATGTACTTTTGTACACACTCCGTGTACTTTGGCTGTGTGGGATGAGAATATAGGGTGTGTAGGCTTGGGTGTAAAAAACTAACTACACGCTATGTACTTCAGTACACATGCAGTGTACTTTGGCTGTTTGGGATGAGAATACATGGCGTGTAGGATTGTTCAGGATTAAGGGTATAAAAACTAACTACATGAAGTGTACTTAGTAATAAACATTGTGTAATTAGTTGGTAGATGAACAATGAGGTGGGGGAAACTAACCGCCATAGGAACAATTAAAAAAATAGTAAATGCCATGAACCTGAAGGTACATGTTGTGTAGTAATTTTTTTCCGTTAAAAACAGGTAGTAGACTCCTCATTTAGTAGAGGAGGCAGAGGGCTCACTAGGAGTAGCGGGAGAGGAGGCCGAGACTTGGAGGAGCTCACGACCGCTCACCGGGAATACGATTCTTCCACTGTCGATCCCATTTGAACCGCACAGGTAACGTCTTCCATCTTCCTAAATCTTTCATTCCAATTATTTCCCTAAGGTATGTAATTTTGGTTTGAATGGATAATTGTTTATCTCAGATCTACGTCAATCTTGGATGTTTCGGGAGGCCCCTTTCACGTATATTGACCAGAGGAGATCAAGGTAGGTGGTCTTGTGATTAATTCTAACTGTCGAGTTGATTTTGTGTATCATTGTGCCACACACCCATGTTTGGGGTGTCATATGGATGAGACATTGACTTTTGAGATATATATAATTGCATAGGTAATATAATGAATAAGTATAAACTATGGTTTGAGATTATTGATTTGATCTAGGGCCACCCGAGGGTGTGTTCCCTTGTTTAACCGTTTGACCAGGATACCTGTGGGTAAGCAATGATTATAGCATGTTTTGAGTTTTCTAGAGAGGTAACGTATATAAATTTCTTGATTATGTGTTGGGCTTGGCCCAGTTACTTGATTTTCCTATGGAAATTCTAAGGGAAATGGTTTGTTTAGCCTGAGGGAAACGTTTCTTATGCCTAAGGGTAGTAGCTTCTGCACTTGAGGGCGATATCTCGTATGCCTGAGAGAAATATTCGTTATGCCTAAGGGTAGTAACCTAAGGGTTTCAATTCTATTTTCTTGAGGGTAAGGATTTTCAGGTGTGAGGACATTTTTTACTTTGAATATTCACTGTGGTGATTTCTTATGTTGTTCCTGCAAAGTTAATGCATAGGATTGGTATGACAATTATATTTTACTTGTTAGATAGCATATTGTGATTTCTGTTGTGGAAGTAGTATAATAGATTGTCTGTTAGGGATAAGTCTCAGAAAAATCAGACTTAAATTATATTAAATTGTTAAGTAATTACTAAAATTATATTTTAACTGGTAGGAATAGTTTCTTTTGAGTACTTCTTAGTTTATTGCATTTCATTATTGCACACTGTTGTTGCACATTTACAGTAACAGTTGGGAATGAGCCTTTGGTTGTTTCCTACTGGGATTTATTTCTCACACCCTGTTTGGGTCATGTCTTGGGCCCAAACAGATTATATTTCTGCATGTGTCGATAAGGGAAAGAGTCCCTACATAGGTACATGATTATTGTATAGGAGTAGGAGAGCATGAGACTGATCATAGGCTTAAGATGCTGATGCGTTCCTATTTCACTTCTTTTATTTTGTTTTGTTGTAATTTGTACCTTGTTTTGTATTGTATTGGATTGTACTATATCATGTCTTGGATGCTTTTTTAGAATTTGAGAGATGTTTCATCATCCTATATATGACTGTTGGTTATCTCTTCTTCAGTTTTGTTGTCCATTTAAGGACTATATTGTTTACTGATTCTACTTTTGTATGTTTATATTTTGTTCCACTATGCTAAACATTGACAAATGAGGGCATAGTTTCCCTACTATTAGTCCTAGGCCCTCACTTCTTGTTGGCAACCTCCAGCTTTTGGGGAAATGTGCTTGAGGTCATGTGACCAATCAGGTTCGGGGAAACCATTGTGTGGCACCTGAATCTGAGACATTACAATATTTTTTCCTATCTATAAACATAGTGGGAATGTATTTGACTTATTTGGGATAAGGGGGGAAGTTACTATTTGTTTTTTGTACTTATTATTTATACACTATTTTCCTAGAAAAAGAAGTAATATGGTCATAGAAGGAAATGTCTCAAAATTTAATTAGTTCCTTCTTGAGTGTTATCAAATAAAAAAGTCATTGTATCTAATTTTTATGATTTCAACCCTTCAATTCTAGACAAAGATAAAGTACCTAAAATATAATGAACCATATCAATTTACAATGGTGTTTTCTGTTTAATGTTAAAAAAAGGTGGTCAATGATTTTTGGAGTTAATGGTCTCATAATGTTAACCAAATATGTGGTTTTCCACACTATTGTTCACGAAAATATATTTTAATGTTAATAAATTTTACCAAAAAAAGTACAGACAACCTGAAAGATAAAAAACCAATTTTTTATGTCCATACTTCTTATAAAATAATGAATTTATAATGAGTAATGTCGAATTTATTTATAAAAATTACACCGACCTATTTATAAGTATAGGTATCAAATATAAAAATTTAATCTTCTTTCAAAATATGATTTTAGAGATCCAGACATGCATAAGAAATTAATCACTAACACAATAAACTCTGATATAATGAAAAGGGATAATAACTAAAACGGATAAATTTTTTAGTAAGTATAAAATTTTCACATATGAATATACCCCATGAGGGTAGTGTCATGTTTTTGTGTATTTTATATTATTCATATTGAATATTAATTTTTTTCAATATTTTATCTAATTACTATTCCATTAATGGATAAATATTACTGAGTATAAAAATAATTATATATTATGCCTCCTTTAGAAATTTTCCACTCTGAAAAGTCAGATTCATTTTCATTTTATAGCTAAATGTCCTAAATATTATACCAAAACATATGTACAATGTTTATAGTCACAAATAAATGATTAGCAGGTGACTAATTGATTATGTTCATACTATTTGTAAGCATGATTCGGTTTTTGGTATGGATAAATGTTTAATAGAAATTATGTTAATGGTAAAGGTAACATTAGGATCAGAAACCTAGAGGGGTTGAGGTGTTCATTGATATTATGATCATGATTAATACATTATAATAAAGATCATGATATAGTTTTTAGTATTTTACTGATCCAAGGGATTTTATATTTAAGTAAATATTACTTGACCAACTTATTGTTCCTATTTTTGGAATTTGAACAATGAAAAACTTTAGATATTAATCATAGTCCTAAAAAATTTCATAAAGGGGTGCATCCCAATTGTAGGTCATAGTGTTTATGATATTTTAGTGTCAGGTTACACTACCAAATTGATCATAGTTAACATAAAATTAATGGTTTATCAAAAACAAATATATGAAACTTTAATTTTTATTATGGTGAAATGTGCGAATCAAGGGGTTGTATACAAAAAATAACCGATTTTTTCTTTCAGAACATGAAGACTAGATAATGTAAATAAAAATATGAGGCATTTTTTATGTATTGTGTAATTTTATTGAATTAGGTTTGTTAATTATTGACCATAGTATAATAAATAGAATATTTCGATACATTTTGATATATATCGTCAGGATAACAATCGATCACACTCAAATAATAGGATATATTGAAATATTTACAATTTTTTATGTTTTTATATATTCATTTACATAGGTAATAATAAATTCTTTGGGATGTATATATACATAATGTGTATATTTTCTCTATGTTATCACAATAACTAATAGACACTCTTTCAATATGATTTATGTTTCATTAGTGACTGTGAATATTTTTTGGTGATCAAAATATTCCTGAAATATTTTATTTCACAGGGAAATGATTCATAATGAATTTTATAACATTCCATATTAAGGATAATAAAATGAATTTTGTAAAATAATTTTGGGAAGTGGATGGATGTTGATGAAATATTGTGGTTTGGACATGAATAAGAGGTTCATGCATTGATATATATCATATGGGAATATTAATATTGAAAATTAATGTTCTAAAAATAGGAATTCTATGCTATAATGTTAAACAAGGGAATGAGACACATATTGATTCAATGTGGATAGACATAAATGTGGATTACGGGATTGGTTGGAGTGAAATAAGGTGGAACCATGTGATTTAGTTGAGTAAATCTATTCCAAATTGTAGTATATTTCATTATATTATTGTTTCTGTGGATAAAATTTTAATTCAATTTCGAAAATGATACACTATGTTCATTTTAATCCATGGATGAATCGATATAATATTTTGTTTTTGTGTATTGGAATGGTGGTCCAGTTATAACTATGAATCCAATAGTGACATGGATAATATACCTTGTAGTTATAGGGGAGAAAAATTACATGAGAAACTGTATATGATTTCAATTAAACAGTGTTGTGGGAATTTCAGGCGAGTTGCCTATGGTGCAATGGAAAGAGGCCAAAATCAATATAAATTAGTTTTTTTCCTAAAAATAACTCTGTAATGTAGGAACATATTTGATATAAGAATATAATGAGGCTTAAAATAATATATCTAGGAATCATTATTTATTAAATGTTAATAAGATTAAAGTAAACCATTTTTTTTTGGAAAAGTGCAATTATTGGACATATGAAGTAGTAGTGAAAAATATGAATACAAAATATAAATTATGATTAGATGAGTCCATATTTAATTAATATACATTGATGTGTCATATTTTGAAAATGGGTGGTAAATGGGTTTTAGTATTTGGTCGAACCTAAGTTATGATATTTGAGCATAATAACATGTTTAATTTAAAATATCATTGCAATGAAAATTATAATAAATCATCATATATGAAATTTGATTATCAAAATGTATCCATTTATAACATGAATCATTAAACACATTGTATTGGAATGTATAAATCTATATATTAATAGGTCATAACATTATGGAGTCAAATAACATAGAAATTACCAAATCTCCAAATAATTGTGGTTCATACATAGATTAGTATATTATGAAATAAAATTTATTTAGTTTGAATTCATGCTGAATAAACCACTACAAGATGATTATGATCATACATGATTATCTTTATTTTATGTAGTTTACGGAAATTATATGGGGAAAATACATTATATATTGTATGTGCATGTGGAAAAGGACATTCACCACATAGTATATAGTCATTTTGTAATGAACTTATATTAGGTTGTCTTGGGTTAATTGAAAAGGACATATAAATAATAAATTTTAATATTGTGAAGATTTTTATTCATAAATTGAATATTGATTCATTTTACATATTAAAAAACCTTTTACTTTTAGTTGACGTGGTATTCTATCTATCTTAGGTAATAATTAAGTAATCGCCTTTGATATTTTCCTTAGGTTTAATGTATGGGCCATCACATTTCAACTCATATTTTTCCATTTCATCCATAGAATCATCATTATACACAATTTAAATATTAATTATAGTTAAATAAAGGATTTAAGGTATATCTTATTATTCAATAACTATGTTATGTAATTCATACAAATCATGTGGTTATCTAATACAAAAACATGTTTTTATCCCATTTTGAAAACATAACTAACAAACATTGAGATTTTTTTATCATAATTCAGCTAATAAAAATTATCTATTCAATATGAGGCCAATTTAATTTGAATATAAAATATTGTTTTTCCTCTAATAAAAAGAAAATATTTGGCCTCTTTTTTATAAGTACGTGTTTTTGGATTAGTCATACTATCATGCATTAATTTATTTTATGGAATGAATTATTTTCCTTATTATTATTCCCTATTCCATATTAAATAATTTATTTTATAATGTATCCATTAATTCATTATAGAAAAATTATTTCTTGATGAGTGAGTGAAATATATATATTATTTTTAATAATTGCAGTTCTTTTTATGTGAATAATGTTTATTGATATAATCCACTATTTTATTGTGATGAAATCTAAAACTATTGGTAATGCTGGATCTTGTCATATAAATACTAGATTTTAATGGGATACGATTTATGTTTATAACATATACCTTATCAGTAATGATATTAATCAAAGGGATGATAATTATGAAAATACCACCAATAAGTTGAAGGATTAGAAACATTATATATATTCACCCAATGGTAAATGGTTAGGATTATTTTTTAGAATGAAAAAACTTTAGTAGTTAATGAATTATGATTGTGTGAATATATCCTACATAAAAATCTATTATAAATTCAACATTTTCAAGAATAATATTGGGATAAAATTATTAAAATCTACCCATTTAGTGAGAGAAAATTAAATTATCATGATGATTATTTATATCATTCTTGGTCGAATGTGGCTCCCTCGACCATGGTGAAAAAAATATAATCAGTTATTCACTAAAATTATACAATGGACATACAATTATTCACTATTTTGGGTTAAATAAAGTAATAACAACCTCAAACACTAAAATAATGTTATATTATCAAAATTGTATCCATTATGTATTGATAATGTATGATAATAGGTATATATTCTCATTTCAACTAAACCAAGACTCTAGGTATCATATGGTTATGGATTCAAATTAATTTCAACAAGTTACCTCCTATGGTCATGGTTTATATTGTTATTGTTTTTAACATATGACCATAGTTTTAAATTCATGGCCATTACTATCGAATAATAATGCAAAAATAGGAACCTACTATTGAAACCATGGCCAATAAATTATTATAACGATTGTATGAAAATCAAACTAATTTTTTGTGTTTGTATGTATATGTTTATATATATATATATATAACTATGCCAGTGGCCAATGAAACTTTAAAAAATGGTTAGAGATAACCACCTATAGATGTGGTGTACAGAAAACCTAACCATATGTCTTTCTTATAGTCTTGATTTTAATAAACCATATCCATAGGAAACCTATAGTTATATTTCCTAATATCAGAAACAACAAGGGAAACTAGAGTGATTATTTTGATAAACTCTCACTATATGGGATTTACGAAACCTTTTGGTGGGAAATTATTCTCCAACAACAACTTAGGAATCCATAATACTATATTTTCATTGTATATGGACTATATTTGATCTTGTATTCTTATATTTATAAACAACGACCATTATATATCATATTTTCATTTTCTATTTAACCTTTAAAGTATCCCAATGGCTATAATTGCATAAAATTTTAGTAAACATATATCTAGGTATTTAATATAATGAACTACTATAACTAGAGAGTTGGGTTGATCCATAGAGTAAGAATGGAAAGTGTGTGGGTGAGCAATAAAATAATAAAAAACGTACTTAAAACTATAAATGACTGAAATAATGATAATAACGGGTAGTAGTTTTGCATAGATAATGTTAAAGAAATTATCATTTGTAATAGGAATTAAAAAATTATATGTACAAAAATAATTCCATAAAGAAGACATATCACCATTATCACAGGGAATTAATATGATGAGTAATGGAATTTTGATTTTTTTATTAGAATATTATTTCCTTTATATATGTTTTAAGGACCTAGCATTAAAAATTACACAATATAGCTTCTTTAGACTAGAATTAAATTATATTTTCTTAAGATATTTTATGTTTAATGTTTATGAAAATTATTTCATAAACCTTATATATCAAAACCATATTTCAAAACTTTGTCTACTCTATCTAGTATCTTTATTTCCTATAATATAATAGATTTAAAAAACATGATTCTAATACCCCTTTTGAAATCCTTTCAAACAATGTCAATGAAAATCATATATTAAATTCTAAAATTTGTGCACGTAATGAACATAACATTATCATTAAAGACAATTGTGGACAATTTTAATGGAAAATTAAAATTATTGACACATCATGATGGTGTGAAATTATGTTCATTCCATATATGCAATAATATTGATTTCTTTTGACCACTGTAAAAAGAGTTTAAAGAGTAACATTAAAAGAGGATTTCTAAAATAATTTCAATTAACTTTTGGTCTAAATCATCAGGTATGTTATTTAGATTCCATGATAAAAAATATATGATAATTGTTTACTTTATTAACATAAATTTTCAAGTTAATTATCATTTTTTGTAACTTAATATCACCACATATTCAATTACATAATAAATTAAATTCATTTCATTATTTTGATTATATTCAACATATGTGTTGGAAATGAATTTAGTAGGTTTTATATGGACTATGAGGTAATTATTCTATCATCTAAAGAATAATAATCATGGAAAAATTTTATTTTTTATAATTCAAATATATTTTTACTTCCATCAATTTAATATGGTTTTGATTATATACTATATGACAATCATAAAGATGGTATGTCATTTTAATGCATGATTAACATTTCCAATTTTTAATGATAAATATGGAAATGTTAGTAAGTATTATTTTATCATTATGAATTGATCATAATATCATTAATACCATACTAATAATTTAAATATAATAATATATTTCATCTTTATGATGTGGTGATGAAAAAAGAATCACATCTCTTCACAGAGGTGTTAGTCCACAAGTACACATGAACAATGTTTTAATTTTTTAGTGAAAGAAATTCTACGAAGGTAAATGATATATTATATTGTAATAAATATAAACATTTCTTTAAAATAATATATAAAAACTAATTCAATCATAATAATCCATTCATGAGAAATGGTGATGAAAAATGAATTACATAGGTTCGTGAGGTGGTAGTCTACCGTACACACGACTGATGAGTTCATTTCACATTTGATTGAATATGAGATAGATATAAGTTATGATATTAATATAATAATATGTATATATATTGAGAATATTTTTTTTCTTTTATCTTGTATGAAGAATATTTATTGGATGTGGAAGAAGAAGTAAAATAGGAATTTTGGATTAGAAATGATACGTCTTCTTTATACAACCTCCATTTCTTAACACATTCAGACCACTAAGGCAAGTTTTAGGAAAACAATTACCTCTATAATTATTTTAGGGATTAAATTAATGTATTTTGGTAGGTTTTTTACAAATATAAATGGGTTTTTTCTTTAATTAAATGAGAATAATTTGTGCAGTTTAATAAGAGAGCGGATGTGCACTCTTGGGATTATTATAAATATTAAATTAATATAAATTAATTTTCAATTACAAATGGATCCAAAATGGTTTATTTAGAATATAAGATGATTGTGGGTCTAAATAATCTCATACAATATTTTTTGGACTTTTTAGGTAACATTATTTCCCTTATATTTTTTTAACCCCTCATATACCTATTTAACTCTTACCATGACAACAATGTTTTATACTCTTTTAAATTTAATATAGTTACTATAAATTTAAAAAAGGTAAATAAATTTATCATGATTGATATTACCAATGATACCCTAATATCTTAGTTGAATATAATATATTTAGTAAATTTATATCATTTAATAAAATTCTTTATCTCATAATATATCATTAATGTCAATTATTTTATCAATTCATTAATTATATTTTAATAACATCAGGAAAAAATGAAAACTTGAAAAAAATATTTTAATAAATCCATAAGTTTTCATGGATATCAATAAAACTAATGGATGACCCAATTTATCTAATATTATGTTATTTTTTATATTTTTGATATCATTTATTTCATTTTTCTATTAATAAAATAATTAATGTGTAATAACTTTATAAAAATTTATGGTAATCATTACCTCGATAGAAATTTAAAATATATTACCAATATGAAGATAAAACATTATATTTTAAATAAATATTTATTATCAAACATGTAATATTTTTAATCCTTATTCTAATAAAATTTTAGTTACTAAAAAAACATTTTGATTTTTTTTACTTTTCCCTATATAATGTTTTATGAATGTTATAAGCTCACCCAAATGTATAAAGGCCATATAGCCAAATATTGGAAGAATACAGATAAAATTGAATCATTGTAGGGTCCAGAAAAATCCGCAAAGGAGAATGAGAATCCCAGAGGAATCCTATGGAGATTCTATGCAATTTCCGCCAAAAGAATTGGGGAAAAGTGTGGAGAATACACAAAGGATGGGAAAAGATGAACCAGTTTGCAAACCGGTCCTAGGATAACGGTACTCGACCGGTTCTGCGAAGCACCCCCCTAAGCGGACTGCTGTCGTTTGCGAAACAGAGACAAGGATTATCCGCGGGTACAAAGCAGGACGGGGCCAAGCCGGTCCACCGTCACGAACCTCCCCTGCCGCAAACCGCGTCAACCGGCCCGGACCGCATCCGCTGTCATTCGAGGAATGAAGGAGGAACCCTACGCTACCACGAAGCACTCCCCAAGCTAGTTTGGTTCACGGGGGAGATGCATTCAATGCCCCCTGCGAGTTGCATATTTACCAACTCATCCGCAAACCGGGTTTCCGGTCATGGGCCTTCGAAAACGATTCCGCATGACCACATATACATCTCTTTCCCCACTCTATAAAAGGAGATGTAGGGGAAGAGGAAGGGGAGATCAATCAGATTATGATGGAATGATTTCAAAATAAAGAGTTTAGGATTTCGCAAACAGTGAAGTTCCAGTTCGCGATCTAGAACAGGAATGAAGATGGAAATGAATTAATAAGGAATCGAAAACGCATAACAACTTGGTGAACCGCGAACTTAAAATAAAAAATAAAATAAAGCCGCAAACCATTTCCCCTTTGTGGATGCACTCCCCATAGAACAAGGAGTTTATTCCCCTTTTCTGATCCATCGCACAGTGTAGCACCCTCTTACGCGGGCGAAGCCCCGACCAGCGAAGCCCCAACCGACGAACCTCTAACCTGTGTCTCCCTCAGCCACCGCAGCTCTCGTGGACCTCTCCATGTAACAATCTAGTACACAAGCCGAACCAGAAGCCATGAACCACTCAGGTTCTTGGGATGCCCATCGGTCCACAGACCACACTTGTTCGCAGATGGCCTCTCCAGCCGCGTAGCAGCTCCCTACGTGATGGGCGCCACCCCTCATACACCTGTGTGGCCCGCCAAATCCTTTTGAGTTCCCATTCCATGATCCAGATAAAATCCTTCCAATCCAGCCTAATCCTTCACAACCACCTCATTCACCCATTCATGGGCCCCGAGCCGAGGCCTTCATCATAGCTACCAGACCCGTGTGATGTAACTTTCAGGCGCATCAGCGCGCCATTTTGAGTTCACACACCCACGGTAAGCGAGGGCGAAGGGGTTTCTCCAACCCTTGAGCAGATTCCCAAAGCATTCCTGGGTTCACATTGTCATGGTAACGTGGATTCTGAGCCCGGGAGTCCCCTTTCTGCCCCTCCACTTGTTTGGACTAGGGCACTTCTTCCCTCCCCAGGGTGTGGCGGACTACACATCAAAAGGAGGAATCCACGCACCACCGTACTTCCCCAGTGCCTAGAACCAAGAGGGGAGATAGACATGGGGATACCATTTCCCTATCCAGCTCGGCTTTATCACCCTTGGAATCCATCTCGGAGTATGCCCTGGCTTTTTGGGCCGCCCCCGTGCATAAGCCCCATTTCATTTCCCATGGACGGACCTTTCACGAAGTGATCGTCTGGTCCCTGCTACCTCTTTTTTCTCACACCGAGCATGACTCACGTGGGCTTAGAGTAAGCATCGACCATGCCATCATCTCTTGGTATTCCCTAGAGAATAAGTCCCATGTCTATTCGAACTACATGGACCTTGATTCCCCACCATAGGGATACACAAGAAGCCTCCAAGATGATCAATCCCGATCACCATTAGACCCCCGGGTCCACATTCACTTCAATTCTCCGACACTCCCATTTGAACAACATGGAATTTGAACCCTATCTCCTAGGCAGGGTAGGTAGGAAGCCACCCATAGGTTCAATCCCAACAATCGGTCATTCCGACCATCTTCACATCGGTTTACTGCACCAACCCTTGGAAGCCTAGAGCGTAAGACCTATACCAAAATGAACTACATGAATTATGATTCTTCTCGTAGGGATATTTAGGAGGCCTGTACCATGGGTTTGATCCAAATACTAATGTCGTTCTCTATCTCCCCTGGATGACAATAAACTCTAGAGTTCCTAGTTACAAGGCTTTAAACTAGTGTCGTCTCAATGTGTCCAGACTTCTCGGGGTCATTAATCCAACGAGGTATGGTAAACCTCAGGCATAAATGATTCTAAACCTCTACGTCCAGCTGACCATTGGCAACCAGGAGTAATCCATGGATAATATGATTGGGTATAAACCGAAGATTCTCGAACATATGAATGCATCTTAAATCTATAAGAGATTCCTGGAATAGGCAATAATACAACCAAAAAGGGTGCGATCAGCCCGACTTCGCATCCTCACGACCAATGTGAGTTCATAAGCATCTCTGGTCAAACCACCCAGTGAACACTTGCCTTTGGATAGGAGGTCCATGTATTGCTGGATATGGAACCGTTGGGCGTTTCGATGTGAAAATGGTGAACTTGATAATGGTGATTAAGTAGAACCCAACCTTCTCTAATCAACAATCGGGTAGCGCATGTTTCTCCCCCACGATCCCGTCGTGAGCCGCGAGACAAAAAATGGTGAACCTGACGTGAATATTTAACCATGCATGACAGATTTAACCTAATCCCACCCTGTTCCCACTTTATACTCACAAGGAAGACCAAGCAAGGTCATTAATTTTTCATGGCATCATGAGATGCTGCTTTGATGGGTTTGCTACTTGTATTTGATAAAATATTTTACTGGTACCACTCAGAACTCCCTTCGATCCAATGGAATCACAAAGGAACTCACAAGCGCGTGCTTCCAACAATGAAATGAGTGTACATCCTCAACAAAGGAGGACCTTATCACCTTCCAAGAGTTTTCAATACTGGGTCTCGGATGCGCTGATCCGAGAGTACCACTTGAACGGTACTCTCCCAACGGTGGAGGCGGCCATGCACGCCCTCAAATCCGCCAGGACTCACCGATTGCCTACCCAGCAGCGGCCACAAAAGTAGATCCAGACAGCTCATTTTTCTACGTCAAACCATTTCAGGAGTCTATCCCTGGAACAGTACAATGTGTACCACCCTTAACATAGGAAGGTGGGTGAGGTCAACGCTGAGGACATCATCCCCACTGAACGAGGGTTCTGCTCTAAGGCCCCCACCGAGAGACGTCATCGCGGTTACGCTGCGACTCTATATCCTCACGCTAAGGAGGATGTAACCCCAAGGATCCAAGCCCACGCTCCCTGAGCTCCAGCCCCTTGGACTGCCCGACGAGGGCGGCAAGCATACAATCAGGGACCGATCATCACCCTTGTCCCTAGGGAGGAGCTCCGATGCCCAATCACAGAGACCTATCACGAACAGCCACATACACCCGTTCTCTCCTCCAAAGCCTTCTATCCAGACATGGTGGCATCATACGAGCAGGTGTGAATCCCCACTATGATCCATCAAGCCCGTCGCTCACACAGGATGACACTTACCCGGAAGACACCTCTCCTTGCCCAGGGCCGTGAAGCCCACTAACCAAACTTGGTGGCGACCCACCGCCTGCATAACCAGATCCTAGTAGATGCTATTGACGCATACCATCTTGGCATGGTGGCGATCAACAAAGCCCTCCATCTAGATGTCGCGGAAATTAATAGGTGGGAACGTCTCCCTGCAAACAAAGGCCGCTGACTCGATGCGGTGGGAAACCAACATATGTAGGGCCAGCTCCCTACAGATGCAAGTAAAGTCCACCATCCCGATGTGGCGGAAAATGGAGAGGTAAACCTCCATACCCCAGGCCAGGAGAAGATTCGTTCACCTACCCCAACACAGGTGAATTTTCAGTTCCTACTGACAACAGGAAGATCAGATCAGGATATTCCTACTCCAATACCGGAATGGGCCTTCATACCCGTTCCAGCCAAAGATGTCTCTCTGTATATCCTGGCAATGATGGAGGAGCAGGTATCTCTCCCAGATCATATCTTGGAGACTTTCTAGAGTGTGATTGCATCAATGGAAACAACAAGGACTCAGGCCCATGAGCCCGTCTCCCCAATTGAGGCGACTCATGTAAGAGATGACATAGGCACCTCTGATTATATCTACATCCATGCTTTCTCCTAGGAGGGTCTTTGGCTATATTTTGCGATATAAGAGAAACCAGATCAAGTAGCTTCATTAATTCCGAATGGGGGACTCCCGTCCGCCATGGTGGATGCTCTATGGCAGGAATATAATCCTGCTAAATGTAAAGATGTTCCTCGGTGTATCCAGGCAGCATCACAGGACCCAATTAGAGAGGGACCCAAAGGTGATGGTCATTGTCAATAGCAGACAATCCCCGCTGCCCAAAGGAAAGCACCCCGAACGCACCAAAGGAAGATGGAAAATAACGAGCAGGTTCATGACTCCACTATGCTGGAATATGGGGTTACCGATGCCGATAAGTACATATCGAAGGCTCAGAACCCTGCCTACCGATTACCATATTATGGGAGTGGCAGTAGCAATTGCGAAGGTCCTCCCCACAATGTAGCTACCAGTAGCTCTGAAGGTCCTCCCCAGAGCACCTGCGGGGGCCTCCCCCACAGGAATATAATGATCGATCACAAGAGCTTCTATTTTGATGCGAGTCACGACAGCCCTCCATGTGACCAGAAGATCGAGCAGCATGAAGGCCCCCCACTTGCTGTGGTCCACCCTGAAGGTCCTCCCAGGGGTATTCACTGCAAGCACTCTCCACGTAGTGGGACCACATATTATGATAGTAGTCCTCACTAAAATAGTCTCAAATACGGAGGCCGTCCCCACAGTGACGTATCATTATGAAAAGAAGGGCCTCCCCTTGTCGTGGACTACCCTAAAGGTGCTCCTCAGGGGTACGTTGAAATGACACTCCATGCAGTCGAGCATTAGATCATGGTGGTAGTCCTCACCACCATGATAACGGAGGTCCTACCCATAGAGACGTCAAGCAACGGGAAGACCCACCCCTCATTGCGGTACATTCTGAAGGTCCTCCCCATGGTGTACCCCGTGGATATTCTTCCTACCGCAGCTGTAAAGGTAGTCCTCGCCATTACAGTAGCTGTGATGGTAGTCCTCGGCACCACGATCGCCATTGCGAATGTCCTCCCCGCAGTGGACCCAAACTACAAGAAGGTCCTTCCCTTGTCGTAGTGTGTCTTGAAGGTCCTCCCCAGGATGCACATCGAACATCAAACCATGATGGTCCTCCTCAACATGATGGAAGTTGTTGTGAAGTCCCTCCCCATAACAATGCTACGTGGCTAGATGGTCCTCCCCTTGCTGTGACACGCCTTGGAGGTCCTCCCCAAGGTGTGCACTGCAAAAGTCCTCTATGCAGTGAGGCATCAAGCAGTAATGGTATTCACTACCATTGTGGCCACAATTGTGATGGTCCTCCCCACAATTACATATCATATCGACAGGAATGTCCTCCCCATGCCGATTCAAGCACAGAAAATCCCTCATGTGCTAAGGAACTCAGAAGGACGGGATCAAGCATGTCAGATTCCCAGCTACTTTCCAACGACACCCTTCTTCAATCGGGAGACGTTCCAGGGCCACATTCATCTTATAAACCACCTCATAATCACCCACATGATAATTAGATACCTACCAGTACCACTACCTCTGACCAAACTATAGGTGAGAGTCTTAGTTGGGATGACCAGGTAGAGGAATCACCAGCAGAGGAGTTTTTCGACATGTTGCAACTGAGGAAACGATTAGCCATGGATGATATACCAGTTATGTTTTGGCCCACAGAAACCTCTCAATTTAAAATATCCCGAAATTTGTCGAAATAATGCACACATAAGATCCACTAAAATATATGGACAACCCTCCGTCAGCTAAAATCAAGCATCCTCCCCTACGACAGGTATGTAGACAATGGTGAGACAATATGAGGCCTCATGCATCACATCAACCTGGAATCTCTTCCTTCAGCGTGGCAACAGTGACCCGAGAGGCATAAAGAAAACATTGAGATAGCCTAACTCTAGGCGCCGCACCAGCTGCACCGCCTCATCGGTGACGCTCCGACAAGTGTCCATGTGAGGGGATGGGGGAACATGGAGCTATAAATATCACTCTTCACCCATCCTAGAAGATTCCGTTCGGCATGGTGTCTTTTAATGTCATCACGTCAAGACAGCAATAGAGTGGGGTCCCTACTCAGGAGAGAAAACACACCCAACAAATACATGCCTTGTGTGAGTCCCAGAAGCATCAGGCCCGATGGGAACAAGCCATTTGAGAACTCCTGAATCAGGCCATCGAGAGCATACAACATGCCTCTCGCCTAAGAGAGGCTAATCAGTGGTCATTTAATGCCTCCCAATAAGGGATTGATTCACATAAGAACTCGGAACCAAACCCAGTTCACTCCCGAATGTGGACACACAAGATCAGGTAGGAAGAGATAACAACAGCCACTGCCGAAATCCATGGTCTACCCCAGCATGTAGGGCTGGGAGAATTTTTAACGACTAATGCCCCCGTAAGACCAATAAAAACGTGAAGAGGCTCAAGGTCCAAGGAATTGAGAAAACCCCATCCCTAAGGGCTGGGGGAATTTTTACCTCCTCAACAACGACATCCCCCACGAGAATCAGTATTCTCTCGTCTAGGGAGGACAGTCAAAAGAGGAGTCTCTTGTCCTATCCCATCTTTTGAATCACCATTCCCTCCGAAAGGGAGGCGTATCGTAAGGTCGCATCAAAGAACTCTCCATGTCACCCTTCATCAAGGAGTCCAAAGGAAATCCCGGGACATGAAAAGGAAAGCCCATAAAAGATGTGGGATATCCTCATCTTATTTGGATGATGACATCTTATCCACCCCATGATATGAATCCATCAACACCATAGAGGTTAACCTCATGGGTAACACCGAAGATGGTGAAAATATTGATGGATCGAGAGACTATGGTTCCAGTCAGCCTATGACTCACAATGAACCACTAGGTGTGCACACCCAAAACCAAAGGGCCACTCTAAATATGGACTCCCCTTCAGCTAACCTTCCGCTACTCACCCTGCAAGCTCCTAATAAGGATATGAACAAAGGATATGTTACCCTTAACCTACCTCATTCTCTTGATAAAAACCAGCCAATTACGCTTGAAGATAGATTCACTCGACAAGAAGAGGAAATGAAATACTTGAGGCTGCTCAATGCCGAGCTACTCCAGAGGAATCATCTTATTGAAAGCACATCCCAAGAGAAGCAACATCATGCACTCCCAGTAAGTGCACTTCAAAGACTACAGTTTGCCTCCGCAAAGGAATCATGATCAGGGATCCCACCTAATGAGGCTCCCGGCCCATCCAACTACCTAAATGTGGATCGGGCTGAATACCAAGACTTCCATACACTCAGGAAGCAACTCGAGCGAGTACGTCTGAACCCTCCGAAGGTGTCACAAATGGAACATGCACCCCTGGTGCTGACTGAGCTGGATCCTCATGAAATTCCTTTGGCTACACCTACCCAGGACCGGGCCCAACAGGTTGTAATCCAGGGTCTCACCAACACCATCGAGGCACTAAATGCTCGATTGGAAGTAATGGAAGGTCGAGGTGCTCCGATACAGCCAAAGAGGAAGCCCTACCCTGATTGGGTGAGCAACACACCCCCTCCACCCAATTTTAGGTGCCCTTTATTCCCTATTTTCAATATATTAGGCGATCCAGAACAACACTTGATGAACTACATGTCTTATTGTGACCCTATGATGGGAACTCCGGAATAAAAAGTAGTGAAACTCAGATTCTTCGTATGGACCTTGATTGGATTTGCCTTTGTCTGGTATATGAGTCTTCCAGACCAGTCAATAAAAAGCTGAGAAGACCTTCGGCAGAAATTCCTATTCAACTTCAGCTCAATGTTGCCTAAAACAACATTCAGAGTCCTCATGAATTGCAAACAGATGGAGAATGAGAGGGTCTCAAATTTCATCTCTAGATGGAAAGGTCTGACATACTCTCTAAATAATCCAATGCCTCAAGATAAGATGCTTTCCATATGCATCGATAATCATTGAAATGAGCTGTGAACACCGCTCATAATAGTGGAGTGCACCAATGGCTTCTACCATCTCTCGGCCATCGACTAGAGAATTGAGGAATCCCTGCAGCGGACTAATCTGAAGTCCTGAATATCTGCACATGCTCCTGAAAAGAGAGAAGTTTGGGCTGAAGTGCCCTCTGTCTTGCTCAAGCCAGCCCGTGTGCCTGCTCCACCACTAAGGGCTCCACTAAATCATCAAGGGCCCCCTATATATCAGTGGCCGCCTCTTCCTATGCAGGACAATCTGAGAGGATCCAAGCGGGACTAGTTTGAGGAATGAAGATACAAAGCTTACTCATTATTTGTGGACCAAGTTTGTGACTACTTAATCGCAGCCATGTATTGAAACTTTCTCCACCTCTTAGAGCCAAGGAAACCTGAAGACGTTGGACGTGATGATAGGCCATATTATTGTCCCTACCGTCGAATGTTGGGGAAAAATATTCGGGAATTCTTCATCTTCAAAGACATCCTGCAAAGGATGGTAGACTCTGGGCAGATCGAGATGGGACCACCCCCAGCACATGTGACTTATATATCTACCACTGAATCCGAAAAAGGGGAAGGGTGGAAGGAAGTCACCTACAAGAAGGGGTATATGTTTTATGATTGGATGACTCAGAAGACTATCAGTCAAGCGCAGGGCATACTCTGAGCTCAACTGCAGCAACTGGTGTTGCCGACAATAGCCCCTGATGACGCAAAGCCGAAAATATATGGCTCACAACCCTCCACGATCCGATCATCTTGGAATAATAGAAAACAGAGGAAAAAAGAGAAAGAGGAGCTTTCCGCAACGATTCTGAAGTTAGCCCCGAAAATGGCAGATTTTATGCCCTCAAACTTAGCGCCACGGGCACTGACCCACCAAACAACACCATCTAGGACAACCAACCGGGTTGACTTTTCATAGAATGAGGATCCAATATTCGGTTCCATCAATGACATCCATCTAATATAATTGTTCCTTGATGAAGTTTATGGTTATAAACTCAAGTTCCTGACATAAGGAGCCAGGACGAGGAATCGCAGAGGCATGGGATACCAGGGGAGGCGCAATCGTGGCCGAAACCAACCCTATGGTTGGAACTCGGCCCAAACCGTCAATATCGCGGAAACCCATGGGAGATCCCTTCAACGGAATCAATAGGATAATGAATATACCTCCACCTCTGAAAGTGGCCACTCTGCCCCCGTCATTCTGCGGTACCCATCAGAGGAAGAACAAGTGTTTATCAACCTAGTGCACACAAACAGACCGGTCGGGACGAGTCCCTAGAACGTGGGGAAATCATCGGCATCTGACCTCACAGCCAGTCCCTCCTCTCACGTATTCCAACTCCCAAGCTTCCCATTAAAACTCTCCCACTAATGGAGAAGCGTCAGCCACCGGAACCGAAATATGACATCCTTAAGTAGCTGGCGTCAGTACCAGCCAAGATGTCAATCCTGGATGCCCTCAGTTTGTCATCTGACCTTAAGGAGCCACTTATAGAAGCCTTGCTCAGCCTCCAGGAGTTTCAATTTGAGGTAGCTATCGCCAAGATGTATCGAATGGAGACTGGCCCGAATGAATGCAATGTAGTGATTTCCTTCACCGATCAGGATGAAGATGCCATAATGCAAGGAAATATCAAACCACTATATGTGTCTGACACACTAAATGATGTTGAGATCCATAAATTCTTTATTGACAACAACTTTGGAGTGAACCTCCTTCCCCTACAAACACTTCGTAAGCAGGGATATGGTGAGAATGACCTAGTTCCCTGAGCCCCAACTCTGTTAAGTTACGACAAGAGTGAAAAGAATACAATGGGACAAATCAAGCTAAAAACCCATTTTGGCGTCCCTATGGCCTACTCGGAATTCCTGGTGGTTCGACCGAACACAAAATTCAATTCCCTCCTGGGAAGGCCGTGGATCCATAAGCACATGGCCATTCCTTCATCCTACAACCAGTGTATTAAGTACTGCGTCAATGGGAAAAGTGGGACATTGCATGCCAACAAGGCCCATTTCGAGCTCTCTGAGTCACATTACATTGACGCCAGCACTACCACAAAAACAGTTTTTCGCAGCGCCCCCCTTTATCATCACTTTCTTAGTAGCGCTGATAAAGGGCCCCCCTTTATCAGCGCTTGCTTAGTAGCGCTGATAAAGGGGGGCCTTTATCAGCGCTTTGTTTAGCGCTGATAAAGGGTCGGCTTCAAAAAAAATTAAAAATATATTAATATATAAATATAGTTATATAAATATAATATATAATTTTTAAATATATTTTAGATAAGTATAAATGTACATTTACACTTATTATACTTAATATTTAAGATATTTAGTGAAAATGACTTCTTAAAAAATTAAAAAAATATTTTTAATTAATATTTTGATTATCATTATGGAGTAATAGTCATTTAATAACAATTTGAGGACTAAAAAAATTAAAAAAATTAAAAAAAAGATCCAAAATATGTTGAAAACGCAACTCAAACTTCAAACGGCCATAACTTTTGATCCGGGTGTCCGTTTGAGCTCTACCACATATCAAATCGAATCCTGCGATGAGATCTACGTCGCTGTGACTTAGGGGGACCCTAGTCAAGCGTTTTTCGAGGCCAAAAGAGGCCCATAAGGCCTCCAAAACTGAGTTTTTTGTCGGGGTACCCATATTTTTTAACATTTTGTGGATTTTCAAACTCGTTTAAGGGGGTATTATTGGATTTTCTTAGTGGGGACTAAATTTATTCCAAGGTATTACATTCATATTGATATTATGTCTTTGAAATTTCATCCTTTTTTATAATGAACTGCTATTTATAATCAAATATATAACTATATGTACATATTTTTTATATATTCGCACCTAAAAATTAAATTTTTTAAATAAATAATTAAACATATTTACATATAAAATATATTAGCTTTATCTAAATAATAACTAATATCCATTTTATTTAAAATACCAATATATGAATATTTATATACCTATATATTAATCTAACTATATATATATATATATATTAATCTAACTATATATATATTAATCTAATAACTATATATATATATTAATATAACTACATATATATATTAGTATTACTATAAATATATATATTAATATCACCATAAATATATATATTAATATCACTATATATATATTAATATAACTATATAAATATATATTCATATAACTATATATATGTTAATATAACTATATATATGTTAATATAACTATATATATGCTAATATAACTATATATATGCTAATATAACTATATATATGTTAATATAACTATATATTAATATAAATATATATTACTATACGAATAAATATAACTATATATATATATATATATATATAGATATAGATATATATTAATACCAATATATATATATATATATTAATATTACTATATATATTATAATATAACTATATATATATATATATTATAATATAACTATATATATATATATTATAATATAACTATATATATATATATTAATATAAATATATATTACTATACGAATAAATATAACTAAATATATATATATATATATATATATATCATGAATTGAAAAGAAAATCAAAATAGAGTAGTGGTAAGGGCTTAGGCGCACAGGGGGGAGGTCTCGAGTTCAAATCCTGGTGGAGGCAGGGGTGCGCGCGCATTGGGAATATTGGAGCAAGCGCTGTTAAAGGGTGGAGGGGGGTGCGTGGGGTGCGTCAGGTGTTGTATAGGGGCCGAAAAGCGCTGTAAAAGGGTCCTTTATCAGCACTAAAATGAGAGCGCTGATAAAGGAAGCACTGATATAGGACCCCTTTATCAGCGCTAAAAAAAGCGCTGATAAAGGGGTACTTTTATCAGCGCTTTTTTTGAGCGCTGATAAAAGACCCATTTTATCAGCGCTTTTTTTAGCGCAGATAAAGGGGTCCTATATCAGCGCTTTTTGGAGCGCTGATAAAGGGGACCCCCCCCTTTATCTACGCTGGCTTTATCAGCGCTTTTCTAGCACTGATAAAGGCCATTTTTAGCGCTGATAAATGCCGTGTTTGTAGTAGTGCGGGTTCTATGAGAAAAATAAGAAGAAGCCTTTGGCTAATGGTGTTGACTAGATCCCTACTCCAAATGGTCTGGAAATGGTTCCTGATGACCCCCTCAGATATCTTGGAAGAGACTACATACTACCCATCAACCATGTTGAGAGCAGAGGTTCAAGTTCGGACAAACACTCAGCTTTCCTCATGACTTCAACTGTAACAGCCGAGCGTGATAATGTGGAAACGTATTCCAACCCTCAATTTGGGGCGAGTACATGTGTGGGGACACCCAAGATGCCTCGCCCTCAAACCCCCCGAGTTCCCGGGCCGGAAACTCTCCCCCCGTCAGATCAAGAAGATGGGGATTTGGGAGAAGAAGGGGAGGAAGATCTTACTGATGCACCTCCGGCATTTGAGGATGGTATTCCACCATGGTGAAAGAGTTCAGGGAAATAATCTTGGGTACCGAGGAAGACCTGAGCCCACCCTTGTTAGTGTATCCATTTTCCCTGAGGAGCATGAGGTATATACCGCTTTCTTAAGGCAACATCGATATGTTTTTTCCTGGAAATACACGGAAATGCCGGGTCTCGATCCCGAAGTGGCGACGCATCACCTAGGCCTTACAAAAGACCATTGAGGCTATAAACATGCCGCCAGAAGGACACACCCCTCACATGCTACCAAAATAGAGGCTGAAGTCGATAATCTTATTAAAGAGGGGTTCGTTCGGGAGGTCCAATACCCCATCTTGTAGGCCAACATCGTCTTTGTCAAGGGAAAGAATAGAAAAATCCACGTTTGAATTGATTTTAAAGATCTCAATATGCATTGTCTGAAAGATGATTTCCCGGTCCCAATCACTGAGTTATTAATTGATGCAACGGTCGGGTATGAGGCTCTCTCCTTCATGGATGGATATTATGCGTATAATAAAATCAGGATGGCCTGAGAAGATGAAGAAGCCACTGCCTTCAGGGACCCTCAAGGAGAATTTTGTTACAAGGTTATTCCCATTGGTCTTAAGAACGTTGGCGCCACATATCACTGTGCCATGCATCATATCATTAAACCATTCCTGGGGAGATTCTTTGAATGCTATGTGGATGACTTGGTGGTCAAATCATAACAGTGCTTAGATCACATGTCAGACCTTGAAATTGTCTTCAAAATACATAAACAACATAGACTGAAGATGAATCCCTTGAAATGCGCCTTTGGGGTTACCTCAGGGATGTTCCTTGGCATCTTTGTATGCCATCATGGCATCGATGTCGACCCTGAAAAGATAAAGGCTATCCTCAGCCTTCCACCTCCTCGTAATCTCACCGAGTTGTGGGGATTCCAATGGAACATGGCCTATATCAGGAGGTTCATAGCCAACCTGGCAAGAAATTGATTTCCCTTTACCAGGTAAATGAAAAAGGGAGTCACATACCAATGGACAGATGACTGCCAAGAGGCGTTAGACAACCTAAAAAAGTACCTCTTAAGCCCACAGGTTCTCTTTCCCCTGGTTGGAGGAAGACCTCTCATCCTATATGTGACCTCCCTATAACGGTCGTTGGGAGCCTTTATCACACAAAAGAATGACGCCGACAGTGAGAACAATCTGTATTACCTCATCCGATCCATGATTGATGCTGAGACTCGATACTCAAACATCGAAAAGAGTTTTTTGGCCTTCGTCTTCGCAGTTTAAAAGTTATGAAATTATCTGAAGAAACATGAAGTCTATTTGGTCTCGCGTAGTAACTCGCTCATGTACATCCTCAGCCGCCCGATGCTGACCGGGCGCCTATCCCGATGGGAAGTCATCCTGTAACAGTTTGACATTCGGTTCATGCCGAAAATTCCTGCAAAGGCCACACATTAGTAGATTTTCTTGCAGAGCACCCCTCAATAAGGACAACCACAACGGACGACGAGCTACCAGATTAAAACATCTTCTCAGTTCAAGAGGAGTTCCCAGCATGGGAAATGTACTTCGACGGTGCATCCCGAAGCCTAACCGAGAAGAGGATGGTAGAACCCAAATTTTACAAGGTGGGTTTGGGGATAATACTCATGTCCCTGTAAAAGACAGTGTTTCCATATTCATTCCACCTATTTTAAGGATGTACGAACAATGAGGCAGAGTATCATGCCCTCATTGTAGGCCTAGAGCTCACACTCCTGGAACAGGTACAACACCTTCAGGTAAAAGGTGACTTGGAACTGATCATCAAGAAAGCCAATGGTTACTATGATATTAAAAAGGAGGAGTTGATTCTCCTGTTTGACCATGTATGAGGGTTAATGGAAGGATTCTCTACAGAACCAACATTGACCTATATTCCCTAGTCTCAGAATGCCAAGGCCAACACATTAGCTAATGCGGCCACAACCCTAGTCAATCCAGATAGGGGGGAAACAGTTATCAGTGTTGCTCACCATGGAATTGTCTTGCTGTTTGTCCAGACTAAGACGGGTAAAATCCACAAGGTCTGTCCTGTCTCTAAGCCATATGCTCCCGCCACTTACTGGGTGATCCCCATTGAAAACTAACTTCAATAGGGAGAACTTCCACCAGACAGGGCTGAACGAGAGAAAATACAGAGAAGGGAAATCAACTTTGTCCTATATAGCGGCACATGTCAACAAGAGGTCCTATACAAACGAAACCTCAACAGAATCATCCTCAGATGCATTGATGGAGAAGAAACTGTTGCTGTCATGACTGAAGTACAAGCCGGAATATGTCGAGCACATCAGTCAGGGTCTAAACTTTCCAATCAGGTTCAAAGGCTTGGGTAATATTGGCCCACAGTGGCACAAGATTACGAGCACTTTACCACAAAATTCCACTCATGCCAAATTCATGCCAACTTCATACACCAACCCCCAGAGTTACATCATAAGGCCAAGTACATTTGGCCATTTATCACATGGGGAATAGACATCGTGGGACCATATCCTCCCGCCACAGCCAAACAACTGAAGTATATCCTCACAGTAACTGACTTCTTTTCAAAATGGGTAGAAGCTATAACCCATAAGGAATTCGAGGCAAGAAACATTGCCAGCTTTATGAAGACCAATCTCATCACCAGATTTGGTATCCCTCATACCATATTGACGGATAATGGCACCAACTTCTACTCTGCTGAATTAGAGAAACTATACCAAGAATATGGTATCAAGGATAACCACTCATACCGCTACCACGCATCAGCCAACAGACAGATAGTGGCTTTAAACAAGACACTTTCCAACATTCTCTAGAAAATGGTAGACAATGATAGGAAATCGTGGACGAATAGAATCCTTCATGCATTGTGGGACTATCGATCCCCGGTTCGCACCGCTACTCGGGCCACTAAGTAGTCATTAGTATATGGAACGGAAGCGGTCCATCGCATTGAGCTCCAATTTCCCTCACTCCATGTTGCTATTTGTGATCAATTATCCAATGATGAGAAATCATAAAAATGACAAGGTGAATTGGAACAGCTATACGGGAAGCGGTTGCACACTTTGCACAATCTAGAAGTATACCCGAACCGGATTGCACGTGCCTTCAATAAAATGGTTCGTCTTCAGTCTTTCATGGAAGGAGAACTGGTATTTGTCCTCCGGACCCGAATGATACCAGGAAAGAAACCACCAAAGCTGGAGCCCAAGTGGATAGACCATATGTTATACACAAGGTCTACTACAACGGAGCATATAACCTGATATCCATGGATGGGAAGTTCACTACCGATCCTAAAAATGAGAGATTACTGAAGAAGTATTTCACATAGAAATCAAAAGCTATTATCGTCCGAGCCATAGGATGTTAAAATTCCAAGCACTCAATGGTCCAAACTCTATGACCCTAAACTAAGAGTATTTCTTCCTCATCGGCAAAACTAAAATCAGTTATCGTCCGAGCTGCAGGATGTTAAACTGCCAAGCACTAAACGGTCTAAACTATGTGATCCTAAACTAAGATTATTTGTTCCTCAATGGCATAACTAAATGCAGTTATCGTCCGAGCTGCAGGACGTTAAACTGCCAAGAACTCAACGGTCTAAACTCTATGACCCTAAACTAATAGTATTTCGTCCTCACCGGCATAACTAGAAGAAGTTATCATCTGAGCTGTAGGATATTAAACTGCCATGCACCCAGTAGTCCAAACTCTATGACCATAAACTAAGAGTAATTACTCCTCACCACACAATGTCAAACTATACGGATTTCAGAGAAATACGTACAGATTGATTCCTACCCTCGCATGATACGTAGTGACACTGGGATCCCCTATCCTAGCCCAGCCACTCCCAAATGGAATAAAATTGAAAAACAATTGTACCCTTCCCTCATGTACGGACCAGCCCAGCACAGGGTGTACTTCTTTCAGGGAACTACGTACAACTTGATTCCTGCCTTCGCAAGATAAATAGTGACACCAAGGTTCCCCATCCTAGCCCCACCACCCTCGAATAAAAGATACAAATTTCCTCTCCCCCATGCGTAGATCAGCCCTACAGAGGGTGTATTCCTTGACCTTACCACACGATGTTAAACTGCACGAATAAGTATAAAAGAAAAAAAAATAATTCCCTTTATCCCTCATGTATGGACTAAACCGACACGAGGTGTATTATCTTTCAATGATCTACACGTGGCATGATTCATTCCCTTGTAGGATACGTAGTGATGTCAGGGTTACCCATCCTGGCCCAGCCACCCCCAAATGAGGTTTAAAAAAATGAATTACCCTTCTCCCCATGTATGGACCAGTCCTGAATGGGGTGTATTCCCAAAAAAGAACTACACGTGGCTCGATTCTTGCCCTCACAGGATATGTGGTGATGCCAGAATTTCACACCCTAGCCCAACCACCTCAATTGAATCCAAAAATACCACCTTCCCCCTTACGGACCAGACCTACACAGGGTGTACTCCCAAAAGAACTATGTGAGGCTTGATTCCTGACCCCACTGGATATGTAGTGATGATAGGGTTCCGCATCATAGCCCAGCAATTCAAAAAAATGCTCTCTCCGCCAGTGTTTGGACCAGACCCGCATGGGGTGTATTCTTCGTCCTCACCGCACGACATTAAACTGCACAAATTTCAACGAACTACGCGAGGCTTGATTTATGCTTTTGCGGGATACATAGTGACTCCAGGGTCCCTCACCCTGGCTCAGCCGTCCCCAAATTGATTTCATAAATGCCCTTTTCCCCCGTGTACGAACTAACCCTACCCGTGGTGTACCTCTTTAAGGGAACTACGCGTGGCTTGATTCCTACCCTTGCAGGATACGTAGTGACGCCAGGATTCATTATTCTAGCCTAGCCACCCCCAAATGAAGTTTAAGGATATAAATTTTCCCTCTTCCCCCGTATGGACCAGACCCGCACGAGGTGTATTCCCCAAAAGAACTACGTGAGGCTTGATTCATTCCCTCGCATGATACGTAGTGATGCCATGGTTCCCCATCATGGACCATCCGTTCAAAAAAAAATGCCCTCTTCCCCCGTGAACGGACCAGACTTACACAGGTTGTATTCCTCATCCTCACCGCATGACTTTAATACTGCACGGACTTCTTCCTTACCGAACGACGTTAAAACTGAATGGAAATCATCCTCACGGAACGATGTTAAAACTACACGGACATCGTCATGACCCACCCAAGATATATGGAGAAACGAGATGGAAATACTCCTTCCACATTTGGATGAATCCTCTACATACATCAGACTCCATGACCTGGATAATTATGTATCTTAATAACATTTAACGACTATCGGAAGTGGGAAGTCATCAACCCGAGGACACCTTTTCATTACTATGAATACCATTCCCTCAGAAGATCTGCATATTGATAGCCCCTGACCTGTCTACCAAAGGAAATATTTCCTTAGGAGATACTCTTCTTAGCACCGTACGCTTACTTACCTCAGAGCCCCCATATCATATCTCCTGATCCATAAATTTATGGTGCAGTGGTTTAGAAGTTCGTCCCCCTTTTCACATCCAAACGTTGCCCGGGTATTCCTACCCGGTTAGCCTATGTATCCGCCCGTGGTTCACATGGCGACCTGCATCTATGAACATCATGCTAGGCTAGGCTACATTGACTCAATGGAAAATTATAGTGAAGATGTTTCTTATATGCTTGGACACCATTATCCCCGCATGCCGAACACTATACTATGAGAAATCTCGGATTTCCATAATCATTCCTAGCCATCGGATGTGGAATGTCATCGACCCGGGTTGATAGCCCCTAGCCTATCTACCAATGGAAAGATTTCCTCGGGAGTTACTCTTCCTAGATCCATATGCTTACCAGCCTCAATGCCCCCACACCACATCTCCTGATCTGAGAAACCTCAGAGTTACAGTTTACAACCTCCATCCCCCACCCTGTTCAGATTATATCAGAGCATGGTAACTCAGTTATCCTTCGAGTGACTGCATCAAAAGTCACCCAATAGTCCTAGCTTTATGACCGCTAAACTAGTAGTACTTCTTCCTTACCGCACGACATTAAACTGCATCGAGTGAAGGTACACCCCTGCGCATTAGATAAATCAACGCAGGGAGCTCTCTAAGGTTTAATAGCAACCAGGGTCGAATATCCCTGACATGTCCATATATTTTATTATCAAATGATAGACTTCGTGGCATGGACAATCGTGAATCCTCATAACCATTCACGACCATCGGAAGTGGGAAGTTATAGACCCATGGACACCTTTTCATGACTATGCATACCATGCCCTGAGCAGCTCTGCATATTGATATCCCTTGGCTCGTCTACCAAATGCATGATTTGCTCATGCGATACTCTTCCTAGCTCTGTAAGCTTACCTATCTTAGAGCCCCCATATAATTTCTCCTGATCCAAGAATCCCTAGAACCACGATTTACACCTATCAACCCCTATCCATGGCTTGGACATGCCGATATATTCGAGCCCTGTTACATTATAATCAAGAGTGGCCTTTACAACAATGTCCTTACCTCAAGATGCTAAAACCGCACAGATCATGTCTTTGCCGCTTGGTGTGAAGCTGCAAACACCAAGCATTAAACATCCACAGAAATGCCTCCAACTACATGAATTTTCACTGGTTTAAAATTGACCCCCCCCGTCCTCGATACACGATGTTAAACTACACAACATCCTTTAATAATGCTCCTCATCCTTGTTGCATGACGTTAAACTGCACTATCAAACCTGTCATGGGTTCAGTAAGGAACGAAGGATTTTCTCTGTCCCTTACTGCACAGGTAAGACCTGCACAAACCACCGTCTCACACTAGCATGGGAAGGGATGACTTCACTGATTCTTGGGTAATTTATCCAAGATGTTTCTCCCGTATCCAGGCACCCTCTCCTTGTAAACCATACTCTGTACTCAGAAAGAGCTGAAATCTCATAAGCCACCCCTCATGGTCCCGAATCTCAACTTCCCTGAAGTTGCTCGGGTATCGGGAGAATGCAATCATCGACCTAAGGACACCATTGCATGAATATGCATAACATTCCCTCAGCGGCTCTCCATATTGATCGCCCATGGCCTGTCTACCAAAGGAAATATTTCCTTAGGCAGTGCTTGTCTATGTATGCCTCTTGGCCCCTAAGCCCCCATGTCCATCCTGGGATTCTAAAACCCTTTGAGCTACAATTTACTATCCTCTTTCATGACCCTTCTTGAATATGTTGTAAGGTCTCTGATGAGATTACCGAGAACCAGGAGAAGCCTTTCCATTCTAGATAATGTCCCAGCTTCATGACATTAAACTGTGCCTAGCTCTAACCATCCATTACACTTGATAAATGTGTAGGGTAGGGACCTTACTTCCACACTCCTGATTGATACAGATGTTCTCAAAACCTTTCAGATGTCACATACCCTTTCTGAGCCACCCCAGTGGTTTTCATAATTCTCTATGCCACCCATGGTGGTGTCCATAAGTCGAACTTCCATGAAGTCCTCTGGTCATCAGAAATGAAGACTCATTGACTTAAGGACACCTTCACATGACTATACATACCATGGCCTCAGTGGCTCTGCATATTGATCTCCCCCAGCCCGTCTATCATGGTATGATTTCCTTAAGCGATGCTCTTTATACCTCTGCATGTTGATACGACTCCCATGCCTTGAGACATGCTCTGCATGTGGTTCAAATCTAAACACGCACCCCCACATGCTTTTAAAGTATATCGATACATCGTTTTATCAAAAAAACCTCATTGGGGTCCTCACCCCACCATATGATCAACTATGTTTGACCAAAAACATCAGTAATGACAGTTTTTTCGGGGGGAATATAAACCGGTAAAAAAAAGAGGCACAAATCCTATTAGGCTGAAAACCTGAAAAGGGTGACCTAATCAAAATTTGGTCCATACCCACTGGGTCCACACAAAATGGGGCAAGAGACAATTTGGGCATTAAAAGAAAAGAAAAAAAGTATGAGGGGTTTTCTACAAAACCCTAGCAATAGTCAAAAAATGCTCAATGTGTCCCTTGGCTCAGGACAAATTTAGAGCATTGTCCTATCACTCAGTGATTTGCAGGACCACTCTACATCGGAATAGCCTCCTCTTCGTTCTGATTGGACCCCATTATGATGGGGGTCAATTGTAGGGTTCTGAAAATTCCATAATGGAGAATTAGAATCCCCTTTAATCCAAGGGAGATTCTACCCAATTTCGCCCCATAGAATTGGGGAAAAGTGTGGAGAATACTCAATAGATGGCACAAGATGAACCGGCCCGCAGAACAGTCCCATGATAATGATACGTGACCAGTTTTGCAAACCACCACCCTCTGTGGACCGCTGTCGTTCGCGGAACAGAGGTGGGGATTCTCCATGGGCACGAAGCAGGACGAGCGCCAAGCCGATCCACCATCACGAACTGACCCAGCCGCAAACCGCATCAAACAGCCTGTAAAGCATCTTGTTTTGTTCATATAATGGAGGCGGAACCCTGTGCAGCCATGAAGCACTCCCCGATCGAGTTTGGTTCGCAGGGGAGATGCGTTAAATGCCCCCCGCGAGTTTCAGATTAACCAAGTCATCTATAAACCAGGTTTCCATTCATGGGCCTCCACAAAAGGTGTCTCATGACAACAGATACATCTCTCTCCCCACTCAATAAAAGGAGATGGAGGAGGAAGAGGAAGGGGAGATCGATCAGATTTGGGTGGAAGGATTTCGAAGGAAGGAGATTAGGATTTCGCAAACACCAAAGATCCAGTTCGTGAACCAGAACCAGAATGAAGCTGGATACGAATTAATAAGGAACTGAGAATGCATAACAACCTGGTGAACCACAAACTTAAAATAACAAAGAAAAGAAGACTACGAACCATGGCCCCTATGCGGATTCACTCCCCGCGGACTAGGGATTTTATGCCCCTTTTCCGATCTGTCGCACCACATAGCACCCTCCTACGTGGGCGAAGCCCCGACTGGCGAAGCCCTGACTGACGAACCTCCGACCGGTGTTTCCCTCGACTGCCACTGCTCTCGTGGACCCCAAGGCGAACCAATCTAGTAGGCAGGCCGAACCCGAAGCTGTGAACCACCCAGGTTCATGGGATTCCTATTGGTCCATAGACCACCCTGGTACACGGATGGCCTCTCATGCCATGTAGCACCTCCCAACGCGAAGGTCTCCACCCCTCATGCACCTATGTGGCCCGCCAAATCCTTTGGGTTTCCCATTCCCAGAGCAAGATAAAATCCATCCAATCTAGCCTGATCCTTCACAACCCCCACATTGGCCAATTCATCCGCCCCGATCCGAGGCCTCCACCAGAGCCATCGGACCTGTGTGATGTAACCTTTAGTCACATCAGCGCACCATTTTGAGTTCTCATACCCATGGTAAGTGAGGGCGAAGGGGTTTCTACAACCCTTGAGCTTATTCCCAAGAAATATTTGGGTTCACATTCCCACGATAATGCGGATTCCGATCCCGAGAATACCCTTTCCGCCCCTCCACATTTTAGTACCGGGGAACTTCTCCCCTCCCCATGGAGTGGCGGACTACCCATCAGAATGAGGCAACCATGAACCTCGGTACTTCCCGGGTTCCATGAACCAAGTGGGGAGACGGAGATGGGGATACCCTTTCCCTCTCCCGGTTGGCTTTATCACCATGGGAATCCATCTCGGAGTAAGCCCTGACTTTTTGGGCCACCCCCACGTGTAATCCCGATCTCCCTTCCCACGGACGCACCTTTAGTGACATGATCGTTTGGTCCCTGCTGCCTCTTGTTTCTCACACTGAGCATGACTCACGAGGGATTAGAGTAAGCATCGTCCATGAAATCCTCTCCTGGTCTACCTCAGAGCATTAGCCCCATGCCCAATCGAACTTCATGGACTTTGATTCTCCACCACAGGGATACACAGGAAGCCTCCAAGAGGTTCAAGCCCGATCACCATAGGACCCCCAGGTCCACATTCATGTAGGTTCATAGACACTCCAATTCAAACTATGTGGACATTGATCCCTGTCTCCTAGGAGGGGTACATAGAAAGCATTTCTGACATTCAATCCCAAAAATCGGTCATTCTAACCATCTTCACATCGGTTCACCGCACCAACCCTGGGCCACCTAGACCGTAAGCCCCATACCAAACCGAACTACATGAATTTCAATTCCTCTTGAATGGATACGTAGGAGGCTCATACAAAAGATTCGATCCAAATGCTCAAGTCATTATAGATCCACCCATGATGACAATAAAATCCATAGTGCATGGTTAGTAGATTTTAAACCAGTTTCGTCTCAATGAGTCCAGACTCCTTGGGGTTATTAATCCAACGAGGGATGGTAATCCTCGGGCATTAATTATTCCAAACCCCTGCGTCCAGCTAATCATTTCTAACCATGAGTAATCCATGGATACTATGCTTGGGTATAAACCAAAGATTCATGAACATATGAATACATCGTAAATCTATATGAGAGTCCCAGAATAGGAAATTATTCCCCCCAAAAGGGTGCGATGATCCCAACTTCCCATCCTCGTGACCAATATGATTTCTTAAGCATCGCTGGTCAAACCTCCCAACGAACGCCTGCCTTTGGAATGTATGTCCATGTATTGCTGGATATGGAACTGTTGGGCATTTCGAGGTGAAAATGGTGCACCCAATATGAGTGATTTAGATAAACCCAACCATCTATAATCAACCATCGGGTAGCGCACGTTTCTCCGCCACGATCCCATCATGCGCTGCGAGGCAATAATTAAATAAAATTAATTCATGTGTTGGGTTATTTTATAATATTCATCATTTTTAACATTAATTAATTGTTTTATCCTTAACTGTGGTAAAAAAATTACTAAGGTTACTATTTAAATTGACAAAAAAATAAAGGGGAACTATTAACCAAATATAAAACTAATGAATAAAAACATAGAATCCATTTTTAAAAATTCAAAACATCTAAATTAAAAAATTTATTTTTAAATCAAACTAAAAAAGGAGACAAAAAACTTTTTTCCTACAAAATGACCTTTTAAAATAAGAAATGTTTGTTTACTAAATTCAACTATAAAATCGATTTCAAAACCCATAATTTTATTATCCAAGAAATAAAAATAAATTTAATAATTAATTCACAACATAATATAAGTTTTTAAATATATTAATAGAATAGATGGATTTCAATAAAGATAAATATTTTTAATTACTCATTTAAATATAATTTTTTTATAAAATTATAAAACATATTAATACGAAGATAATTGTAACATTAAAACTAAAAAATATCATTTTTTCACATAATTTTTCAAAATTTCCAAGAAATTAATAATAATAATCAATTATAAAATGAATTAAACATCATTTTTAATTAAAACTTATATTTGAATAATAAAATAAGTTTACTAAAAATTAATAGGTTATTCTATATGAATTTACCAATGAATAAATATTTAGTATTTACATTATACTAATTTTATAAATTATATATTCTTATTCTGAACCAATAATTTGATGGTTAGTTTCTAATAGTAATGTTTAAATTAAATTATTTTATTTATCATTTAAGATAGATGATGTGTATCTTATATAATGTAAAACACAGTTATCCCTTTTTCTTGAAATATTCCAACATGAAGCAAAGCTTCCAACCATTTATTAAATAAATGAAAAAGTATAGGAAAGAGACTAGCAGGGTCAAACAAATTGATTTTCCCTCATTTGAAAAAAAAAGAAAATGAAGTCATAGATCATCATAAGGAATGCCATTTCCACAATTATAATCATCACTAATATCTCACAAAGATTTCGATTTTCCTTGGTTTAAGATCTTGAGGCTCTCGAAATTTTCAATCATTAACACCTTAGAAGAAGATCTAGTAGATACAGTCTACGGTAGGTTAGAGAATTCCTTCCATTGTCTTCTCTTTAATCTAGTAGGAGTGAATCCCTCTATTCCAATAACCTTTTGATTTACATATATAATTGCATCATTAAAAGTGGTGTGACCACCACTACCTGATGCCATCATAGGGATGTTGTAAATGCCTTAATCAATATAGACATTTCCACGCTTCTCAAAAATCCTAGAAAAATTAATGATCTTCTAAAATTCTTGATGAAAATCAACATTAGGTTGAGTATCAATTTGACCGGTTTTCATGGTTGGAGAATTAGAAGCCACCAGATGCATGCATCGAGGATCCAAATGACACTATGCAGAGATATCCTATAAAATATCTAGAGCATTCTAAATGTTATCATAAGCATCAAAGACCTATTTCATACCATCACCACAATGTCTAGAAATAGTTTCATCCACCTGCACATTATCAACCAAGATATAATCTTTTTGTCACACACAATGATGCGAACTTCTCGCAGGACTAGCACTATTTTAGGTTCCCATTCCAACATTAAACTCAGTACTATGCCCTATTTTTTATCTTCCAACACCATGATTCACCTTATTCTGGACCTTTAATTTATTTATTAAAGATGTATCATTGTTCCCTTTTATAGAGTACTAAGAGCAACACATATTTTTAGAACATGTATCTTGGAAGTGACCAATTTCTTGATAGTCCACACTAAAATGGGGAACTTTTTCAAATTGAACCTTATGAGGTATGACATTATCCCACACTAAAAGTACAATATGGTTTATTAAACACTTTCTTAATCCAACCTTCATCAATACCCTAGAAAGATGTCTGAATATGGAAGCCTCAGTGGCTAAATCAATTTTTATTGGAATACAGACATTATAGTCAATATGAAAAAGAATTTTGGGATTTCATATAATCCATTTGAGACTAATAATTTTAATCCAAACATGTATTTGAGTATTATTTATGTAAAATGGGTTAAACTACAAATCCCATTCTTGAAATAAGATCATACCTTGAATTGAAAAAATTGAGACTATCCCCCAAGACCTATTCTTTAGTTATTCAGATGAAAAAATGACATGGAAGAAACCCCTACCCATGGGTACAGATTTATAATCTGAATAAATATATACGAAGATTAGATTTTGAAAAATTTCATCATACTTTACAAAGTTTTCCATCATCACGGAGTACCAACCTAGAAATGATCAAGAACTTAAAAATATTCAATCTCTCAAAAATGGAATCTTTTTTAGCAATCACATGCATAGTATCTCCCTTCTTAATAATCTAATTTAGGATAACATCTTTACTATGGGTGAAGTATCTTCTACAAGAGTCCCTATTTTCATTAGAAAATTTCTTCTCTTCTATCTCCATCACTGCGGACTTAGACACATCCTCACCATCTGAGGCCAACCCCATCAAAACACACCGAGCATCACCACGCTCTATTGGCAGTCAATACCTCTCAACCAGCACTATCGTAGGTTTACTATTACCATCACCACTAGCCACCACAAATTCAGATCTCGTCTCAACCAGATCAGAGACCCTAGATTGAGCCCCATGAGGATCATCACAGGTCTCGCCTCCCTTCACAGAACCCGCTACCACCGTGATCGTGGAAGGAATCACATATCTACCAGATTTTAATGCTTTAATAACTACGACCATGTCGGACCTAATCAGCAACTCCCGATCGATAGCCGTTGAACCCTCCTGATGGGGGCTTCCGTGTGTCTCACCTCGATCAAGATGAATCATCTCCTGATTTTCAGCCATTGAATCTGCATGACTTATGTGTGCCACTTCTCCATTGAGATGATGCCACTACCAGTTGAAATACTTTGAGTCCCCATGAAGAGGGTCATGTGCCTCTCCACCATCTACATGGGTAGATTTTAAGAAATGAGCGTAAACCATGTTTGGAAAACATAAATTGGATAGAAACCTAGGTTACCTGAAATGCCATCAAAGAACTCCGTTGTCATCATCCCTCATGAAATTAAAATATATAGTTTAACCTTTAAAATATAAAAATATTAAATTATACCCCCCTTTTAGAAAATGTGTACAGAAAATTTTAATTTGGGCTTAGTAACTGGTGTTCAGATTCTCAAAATACCTGTTTTATAATAAACATAAAAAAGGGACAATAAAACATCCCCTCAAATAGAAATAAAGGTATGTAAAAAGTTTATATTAAAAAAACATAGTATGATTCCATACAAGAAAACATAAGTGAAAAGTGAAAAGATAGATATGGATGAAAAACTAAACCTCCAAGTGATTTTATAAAGTTATAGTGAATATTTTCATGATATTTTTAACCAACATAAAACTATAAATCTATGATCGTTTAAAAGTCTATTGATTTCATGGCATGAAAAAGTAAATGGAAAATGTTTTTATGTTTTCAAATCATTTTCCTAAAATTTTCATATTATTTTACATATTATTTTAAAACCATTATCAAATATATAAACATTTCATGAATAATTTCATATTTTGAATAATTCCCACCACAAACCCATACTTTTTCTCCCAATGATGGGTATTAAAGATGATTTTTTATTCTTGAAGCACTATATTCAAATTAAAATAGATAGATATATGCAAAAATGGATATAAATATATTACCAATTTATTTTGAAATTAACAAAAACTAAATTGTAAGGATAAGAAAATATAATAACCAAAATTAATAAATCTTCATAAAAAGAAAAATACACCAGTTTTAAAAATTCAATAGTAAAACTAAATGTTTGGTATAGATAATTTAGTAAATAACTATCCTTAATTTTCATCAAAATATTCAAGACTAAATTTTAAACCCAAAAATTAAAACGATTTGTTCAAATAGTCTCCCATGATAAGTTTAAAATTTATCTTTATAACATCAATCAATCATAATTTCTCATTAAAGAAATGTAATGTTTTAATCATACAATCTACAATATAGGCTAGTAATTTGCATAAATAACCTGAATTACCATAAATCCACATTAAAATCCAACATCATTCAAAAAGTCAATTCAACCATTATTCCTAGATTAAAATTCCATAGTATTATTTTTATATTAATCCTATAATGCTTCCCAAAATTATATTGACCATCAACTGAAATAACTTTAATCACGTAATCACCAAGTAAATTTTTAATCCCATGGTTATCTATATGATAAAACACATATATGAAAAATTGACTTTATCTATATCAATCGTATGTTTTAAATGGATAAAGAAAATTACATACTAACTTGGAAATCATGTAGTCCAATGGTAAGTGACACACCGTAGCCCCCCTTAGGTTGTCAGTTTAAGCCATGTAGCCTTTCCCTATGTGAGGGGATGTCTCTTAGATTAAGGGTTGTGAATTTTTAAAATAAAATCCTTTTAAAATTATTATACATGTTATAAAAAACCACAAAAATAATGATAATTTATTAAGTACTAATATAATGTTTGAATCCCAATGATTATCTCTTCCCATTCATTTAGTATACCAAAAATATAATGACACATAAATACCTCAAAATCAAATTTCATATAAACCCTAATGTTTATCCATACCATTATAATTATTTCTACAAAATGAAAATGAATATTAATTCTAATATTACATTTCCACGATATCAACTTACGAGATGCATATAAAAGAAATTATATATAATCTCCTATGATTAAACAATGTCAAAGAATAAAATATGAAATGATCTATACATTTCATATGTCTTTTTCATTTTTCTTCATCTTCAACTTTATTGGACTTAAGAATTTATAAAAATATTTCTATACTATCTTAATGATCCCATTCATGATCCATTGCCTAAGTAACATTATTTTAATAATGAATTGTCTTCCCATATTTAAAACATTATGTTTATATCTCATAAATAAATCTTTTCCCCTTCACATAGATAACTAAATGCTTCAATTTTAATTTATATATTTTCACTTTATGTCCTCATTTAACATATTTAAAACATCTTAACTTCCTATTAATAAATATTACTAGGTGATTCATTTCATATTCTTGACACATTGTTCATTGAATATATTTATTTTTGTGATAATTATCCCATGAAATTATATATGGATTCATTTCCATTATATTTGATGCATCAGGAAACTACCCTTGGTTCATGTTTTTAATAATTATTCTTGATATCTAGTTAAGATATCCATAATATTTCTCACTATATTTCATATTCCATTCAGTTTCTCTTTTATAGAACCACCATTTTTCATTACATATATTATTACTTTGGTGTATACTAGATCCATCAATTTACCAAATTCAATATATTATTGTGATATTATCAATAAAATCACAACAGACCATATTATAAATATAATAATCACTATGATATACTTATTCATGTTTTATCAATATCAATTGTTTTATAAAAAATAACTATGATTCTCCATAACATACTAACCATTGTGGTTACAGTAACTTGTAAATTTTATAAAAATAACATCATAACCTTTAAGGTTATCTAAAACCTCTTCAGATACTAATTGGAAGGGCCTTTCAATAAGAATCACAAAATTTAGTGTCTTTATATTATATTTTTTTTTTCATTTTTAGAATATATTTTAGGTTTAGAGTTTTAGAGAACTAGTAAATAACCATTACAAAAAACCCAATATTTTATAGACTGGAGACTTCATTTTAGTAGAAATTTTTCCCAGAATATAAAATAATTATAATAAAACATTTTATGTTTTTATGAAAAATCACCATGGATTTCATGTTGACTTATTCTTTTCCCTAAAACATCCTTGAAAACCATGTGAAAATAATTTTAGTTACATTGAATTAGATTAAAATATTAGTAATGGACTTAAAAAAATAAAACTATTAGTAAAAAAAAAATTTAAAATCCAAAGAAAAGCATCTTTTATTAAAACATAACTTTTTATCTAAAAATTCCATCACTATTCTATTAAAAATATCATTATATTAATATTTTAAATGAAAAAATTTCTATGAAAACTCATTTCATGCATAATAAATTCATGTAGGATCATTGGCTATAATAATAATAAAACCCATAGAAAACCCTTGTAATAGTAATAACTATATGACTGACTTCTAATATAATCATATACAGAACATAATCAGTACCAAATGCACTGGAGAAATATTTGGGAACACCCATTGTAAAATCTATAATAGGATCACCCAATTCTATTGGGGATCACCCTTCATATAAACTGTATCAGGATCACTCATTAGTTATATGGGTCTAAACCTTTCATAAAACATATCATGGGATGATATCATAAATAAAACCTTGAAAACCTATTTTCAACCCTTGTGAAATAGATTTAAGATATCCAAACATAGTTTCATAAAAAATCATTTTCAATACATATGTACCCAGAAAAAGGAAAATATGGTTTTCATTAAAGAAAACATGTCATATTATAGAGGAATCCAATTTTAAATAATAGTTACAATGGAAAGAAAAGTTATTGTCACCTTATATGTTAAAATATAACATTCCTTTTTGTGTTTTTATAATGAAATTAAAAGATTCCATACAAAGATTCCTTTTCAAAACCATTTAAATAAATCCAACTAAAATCTTTTAATAAATCCTATGAACTTTGATCATAATTATTAAATCATTTTCATGAAAAATAACTGAGGAAAATTATAAATGATACATAAAATTATTATGGATTACTGGTAGAAGGAAACATAGTTCAAGCTGTATATGTAAAAATATACATTCCCTTTATCTTTTGTAAAAATAGTTGAATGAAAATCATTTAAAATATAATTTTGAAAATAAATTCTATTTTCATGATTCTGAATCATCATGTGTTTTATTTATCTTCTTGAATAAAAAACACAAGTAAATTTTATACTTTCTTATGAACCTTTTTCATGTTCATTATACAATTTCTTGATTTGTACATGTCATCATTGTGTAGGAGTTATGCTAATATTCTCTGTATGATTACAATTTTATTAGATGTATCTGAAGATACAAGTTCATTATTCATTTATTTCTTTTAATATAATTTTATATGGAATTACATAATCAAGTTTTCTTCATATTATCCATTAAAAACACACGTTAATTTTATAATTTTTATGAACCCATTTTAAGTTAATTAATTTTTTATTTAATTTAATACAATTTTATATACAATTACTTAATCAATTAAATTCACGTCGGACGTTTTGAATATATTCAACTCATATGTCATAAATGAATGGAGAAGGATTAATATGGAAAAATAAGTTATGATTCCATCATAACAAGAATAATGATAATTAAATAATTATATTTTTTATTAGTTAAATATACATTTAAATCCATCCATTAAATATGGTTACGAAAATGAACTACATTATTATCATGGATACCGTAGGCCGTATGTATGAAACGTCAATGTTTCAATTTCTGAATGATTATTAATGATAGAGGGAATGTATTATTTAATATTTATATAATGATCATAATATCATAGATGTAACATTACTTATATATATATATATATACACCATCTATGTGATGTGGTGATGAAAAATGAATCACATCACTATGTGGAGGTGGTAGCCAACTTGTACACTCAAATGATGTGAACAATTATCAGTGAATAGAAATGTAAGAATATAAATGAGATGTTTTATTTTAATAATGTTAATATTTAATTAATATCATAAATAACATAAAATCAATAAATACAATCAATCCACGTGAGTTGGTTATGAAAAATTAATTACATCAGTTCGCGAGGCAGTATTCTTTCATAAAAATAGAAAATGGTTTTTATTAACATTTGATTTAAGGGGACCAAATATTGTTTATGTTAATAAAATAATAACCTACAAATATGTATTGGATACTATTATTATTATTTTATCATTCATGAAGACGTTTTGAAGGAGGTGGAAGAAGAAATAAAAAATAAACACATAATTAAAAATGATACCTTTTATTCAAACAAAAACTTTTTATTAACACATAAAGACCACTATGGTTTGTGCTATTCTTAAAAATGATCAATATAATTTTGTAAGGGACTATAGTATGGTATTTGTTGACCCTTTTCCTAGTAAAATGATGATTTAATTTGGAATAAATGAGAAGAATTGTTACCATTTTATAATATATGGGATGAGAACTCTTTGATTTAGTCAAAATATTTAATTGATATAAATTAATTTTGTATTTACATGTCACTTCAAACTAATTTCATTCAAATATTGGATTATTATGGGTAAAACTAATCTCATAAAACGATTTTTGGACAAGTTTAAGACACATTTTTACACTTATCATTTACTTTTGACCCATTGTTGGCCCTTTATACTATTTTAATGACATCAATGTTTTTTACACATTGAGGGAAGATATAGTTACAATAAATGATTAAAGTACTCATAAATAAACCATTTTAAATATTATCAACCATTTCATAATCTTTTAGAAGGATATCATATTTTTATGAATTCTATATCATTTAGTAAATATCATTCATTATAATGTAACATTAATGTCAATGTTTAGGATGATTAATTATATTGAATTTGTTAGAATTTAGACAACATGTAAAATTCTAAAAAAATATCTTAATACATATATGAAATTCAATTATAATTTTAAATTTTTTATCACATTAATTATCTAAATTTATACTATTTTTTATTTTTTTAATATCATTTATTTAATTTTTTCTGTTAATTTTATAATTAATTTTCATTTGTGTGTATATATTTAAGATACGTATTTGTATAATAAAAATTAAAAATTAATTAAAAAATTTACGATAAATATTTTGGATATAAAATTACATTTTAAATAGGAGATAACATTTTTTAACCCTGTTCTTAAAAACATAATTGATATTAAAAAAGTGTGTGGCATTTTCAGCTTTCCTAAAGTAACAATATTATAAAGGTTATAATCAGATCCAAATGGAATGAAAAAGACATAACTAAATATTTTATTATTATGGATGAAATATAATTTTTAAATAAACATTGATAATATTATACAATCATTTTATAATCCTTATTATTTTATTGTTATCACCAATTACCTGATTTACCCACTATAATAGTTACAAGAAATATTACAGTTACTATTCTTCTTGACAAAAAATAAAAGGAATATATTTAACAAAGTTCTACACACTGATTCAAAATATTGAATCCATTTTTCCAAATTCAAAACACAAAAGTTTATATATTAATTTAACATCAAACTATAAAAATGCAATGATTATAATATGTGGTTATAATAAATTCAACTATAAAATCCATCTCAAAAACCAAAATTGGACTATAAAAATTAACTAATGATTTTTTTTTAAATTTTTTTACATCATATATACATTGAAAGAAAATATTGTTTAAAAAAATTACTATTTTTTTACTTTTCATTTAAAATCAATATTTTTAGAAAATTATCAAAAATTCATCATATCAAGGTTTTGAGCTGATAAATTAAAAGTGAAATTCATTTAGTTAAATATTTATTTTAAAATTTATATAAATTAATTAAAATATTCACTCATAAAATTAATGAAAACCAATTTTTTATGAAATATATCTATGATGCATAAAATGATATTACTAAAAATTGAGGGATTTTATCTAATAATTTACGAATGATTTTTTATTTTTTAGGACCATTATTTTTATTTCATAATTTGTTATTCCTATTTATTTATGAAAATTTAATTACAATTTTATAATAATCAAATTTTAATAATGATATTTTGTTGTTCATTTAAGATCGATGTTTCATATCTTATACATTGTTGAACATTGTATTAACTTTTCAAATATCAGGATATTACACAAGTCTAGGGAGAAGTACTCTCAAAATAGAATGATTGACGATGGAAAATTATTTCAATTTTTCAACCTATGAGTTAATGAATCATAATGCCTTTTAACATTAATAATCTCTCACTCATAAAAATGATGAAATATAAAATCCCTTAGTGGAAATTTTCATTAAAATTTATTTTGTTAATTTAGATGAGAATACCACATTTCAGATTTATTATCATATGATTAATCATATTAGAAATGATTTCAACTGATATCTATTTTGACTAATTCTTGATGATTTTGGTTAACTGAACTGTTTAATAGTTGACGATGAGAAAAACATATAGAGAATAGTTGAATGAAGGAAGAAAATGAGTAAAAGTTCAATGTTATTCTATCTAAAATTATATCATACGAACAAGTTTCAAATAGATATAATAAAGGAATCCATTAATAGTAAAAATAGGAAGTTAGAAAAAGAGGAAGAAGAATATTTTTTTCCAAGAGATACCATTCCTTCTATAACTTATATTTCTTTGTTATTTCCCTCTGCTTCCAATCATCCATGGCCTTAAATCTCTCTGATCTTGATCTTATTTTTCAAAAAGGTCCCTCGTTCATCTTTTATTTTCTTAAACAACCAGGTTCTCTCCTTTAAATCACACCCATCTTATTAACTTTAGGACACAAATAGTAACCATAAACTTATCTTCCATATAAGACACATTGTGTGACTCTATCTATTCAAATTATCCCAAGTTTGACACGATCATGGATCCTCTATAGAAATTATGACACCTCATGTATGAGTAATAAAACAAACTATGACGGAATTTGATTTTTTCCCATGTTTGATTCAAACCAAAAGTCACCTTAGATTATCTAATTTATTCCACGGGTTCCTAAAAAAGGATCTTATTATAAACATGAATTTCAATATCCAATTTTAAAAAATTTGGTCTTCATGGACAATTTATCTAAATAATTGTTTTTAGAATAAAATGATATTCAATTAGTTAATATTTAGAATAATAATGTATAGTGTTTTAATAGATTTAAATATAATGACCAAATACAATTAAAAAACATCATTACAATATAATCACCACTAAACTACAATAAAATTTGTACATAATGTATAATAAAATTAACCTAAATAATAATCAATCATTTAATGATGAAAAGCATAAATTTCATTTAAAATATTCATTTAATTAATATTTTCCACCCTTATTATCCATATTTCAATTTTTTTTTATAAAAACAGAGTTTTACATTGAATCCTGTTTTGATACAAAGCATAGATGTGTCAAAATATATCAAATATTTCTACTTGAAATTATCCCACACAGAGAATATAACTTTTCCTCATTAAACAAACAGAAAAATGTATGAATAAGAAATTAAATCTATAGGTGAAAAGGTAATGTTCTATAATTATTTTTTTTCATAAATATTTATTCCTATAGACTCCATCAATTAAAAAGTTATTTTTTCTAAAAAACAAGTTTCCAATCAAATGATTTGTTTTTTTTCATGGAGGAATGTGAAAATTTTCAAAAGGATACAAAATATAAAACACTTAATTTATATTCAATGTCCAAACATTTATTTTTCTATAAGTTAATAGAAAAACATAAATGACGATCATAGAATAATTTATAGAAAATATTTTATGGGCGGGGTTGAAAAATTCGGCGGAAAAACTACTCATCAAATAGGAAATGAATAAATAATAAGTTCATTACCATGGATTAATATTTTTGGTTCATTGATATTTTATATGAAGATCATTAAATTTTAAAATTTAGTCCAAATGTTCAAAATCAATATATTTTTAAATTCCAATTCAAATTGATTAGTAAAAATAAAATAAATCAAGTGAAAAATATAACGATAAAACCAATTAAATGCTTGGGAAAGAAGAAACATCTAAACTATTTTATGTGAAAAAATAAATCACTCTCAAAAAAATCTTAACCCATATATTAAAAGGATTTTATCTCAATAGAAATAATTTTTACAAAATTTGATGGTTTTATTAATTATAAAAATATTTAATAGATAATCACATTTTTGTCCCCTCACAAAAATTATAGAAGGACCATTATCTGTATTATTGAAAATTAATGTGGGAAAATTATATAAGATAGTGTAGTTCAAAATAAATTTTGAAATAGGAAATCATATAATATTTTAAGGGTCACAAGAAAGTTAAAAAAACATTTTTCCACAATGTAATGTTAATCAACGAATTAAAAAGAATGAACATTGGTTTTTTTATTTTGAGTACATTGATATTTTAGAATTTGGAAATTATTTTAGGAGTTTAATGCTTAAATGTAGAGGTCATGGATGATTTTCAATAGGTAAAAAATTAAAATCATGGAGTAAATAATGTTTATCATTAAAAAATGATAGTATATGTGACAAACCAGATGTATCCAATATTACAACATGAATAAATAAATTTAAAATTAAATTTCAATCAATTATCTCATCCATAAAATAATAGAAACTTCTACAGCTCATAAATGAGAATAAGTAATTTTTCAAGATAGAAAATTACACCCATGAATATGAAAGATTCATAATACATGTTATTTAAAAATTTAACATCATACCTTTCCTTGAGTTAAATCATTTACATGGTCATTTGAAGAACCAAATATTGAATCTGTAGAATACTAATCCAAATATATCCATTTAGTAGCACCCGATCCGTTTAAAATCATATGAAATTTATCTCTAATAGATCTGCTTCACACCATGAATCACTCAACACCACATATCATTTATTTTCCATGGAAAGACCAAGTATCTTCCATAACAATAAATCCATGCTGTGTAAGAAACCACATGAATAAATTAAAGTAATTCCAATGTAAAAAAATGAATGACTATGATAACCAACTTACTGCATTGATAAAACTGATTAACCGTAAGAATATGTATGAACTATTTCACATTGAAAATTCAACCATTTAATTAAATAGAAACATGAATGAAAAAAATATTTAATGATGGTATATCTGAATCAAACTGACAAAGTTATTACGAAATGTAAGAGTCCTAGAGCATGAAAACTAACTACAATTAGAAAATTAAATTTACCACATATAATATAAAATGGCCACAATGAAATTCCTAAATTCCTTGACAGATTAATCAAATTGATTATGAAATATTTCATCAACTGCAAGTAAATACACAAGAAATCCAAAAGAAAAAATTCAGAGTAATTTGAAAATTATTGGATAAACTATTATTAGAAAAGGCATAGGAGACCACATAAATAGAATTGGAAATCCCTAAAAAGTGATGGACTAACTATTAAATGAAACAAGTCGACCATAAGAACTCATGTTTTCATGAGATGTAATAATAATGAACAAATGTGTATAATAAAGTAATTTTGATAATAAGAATATTGATATTATTAAAATAGAGTAAAAAAAATGAATAAAATGGGATAACATCCATGAAATATTGAGTTTTTGTTCTTCAGTTATACCTTTTGCAGGCTTAGCTATCAAGAAAAGAGACTAAAGGCAAGCCCATTAGATTCCCTTGAAAAGAGTTATAAACTATATTAACCGTAACACTGAATTTTATGTTCCATAATACTACTAAATCCACTTCCAAATTGACAAGAAATCTCAAAATAATAAAATGTCCATAAAATTTGGTCTTGTGTTTTTTTGGTATAACAATTAAATATATAGTCAAAAAGTAAGACCTATTGACTAAAATGAATTCCCTATTTTGAATAATAGTGTCCTATAAGGATTATCTTTTCTCCATATAAATATGATCATTTTAAAATAACTCTAATTACATTTCCACCATCTCAATAAATTATAATAGGCTTCTCTCACTTGAAGTTATAAAATAAAATTTATAAATATTTGACAACCAAATAGATAAGTGATAACTCTACAAGACAATGAAATGTTTTCTAAAAGATAAGATTATTAGGAGGAATCACTATGGGGGTATTACATGAGGGAATGTATGCACGTATTGACACATACAAGTTAACTGACCAGTATTTTCTTGCATTATTAAAATTTATCTCACAATGTTTTTAAACTCATTTATAGAAATCTTTGTTAACCATTAGACCATGGGGGTATGTTGTTATAGTTGTTTTAAAACCCATATTATTTTCAAAAAATTTATATTATAATTCTTGAGATGTGATCAATTATTTGTATTGAATTACATTGATACTAAAAATCATGAATATATATTCTTTTTAGTTAATTTAATGATACTAATAGCCATATTGTTCTAAAATTTCATTGTTCCTACCCACTTAGAAGAATAGTATATAACCATGAAAATGGACTCATTCTTATTAATGTATAAAAATGATATGATAAATTTTCATCCACAAACATAAAAAAATTAAACATCTAAAATATCATTATATGGATAATCTTGTTTTATGCCCACATATCATATCCATTGAATCTTTGCACAACCTAATACCAGAATCCCTGAATCCATGAAAAGAGATAGCAGAAAAAACTATCATATAATAACTTTTTATATTTTATATCACCCTCATAATTTCCACCATAAGGTGATGAGATAAGGCCCAAATAAATGTGTTTCATCTCCTCCTTAGGTTCATATATCTTTAAGATTCCATCAACGCACTTTTTAGAAATACATGGATAATACCATATGTAATATTTCAGTAAAAAATGAATGAATTTCACTAGTTTTATGAGATGTTATTGGTAATTAATCATACATATAATATTTTGGAAATGTTTGCAGACAAATTAAAATACTTCATTATGGAAGAACATAGATTTTCATTATAAAAGTTTGTCTTCAACCATTTTCATTCATTAGTTTAGTATCTTTTGTAATTTGTAAAAGATCATAGCATCTATATTCCCATCTCATATTTTTGTATCATCCTGAATATTCCCAAAGTTATAAATAGTTAAATTTTTTTGTCTAAATTCCTTAAAACATCCATAATTATGATTCCTATTCAATAATGGAGGTTTCTCATGCACCAGGGGCTTGTTCGAGAGCTTGATCCTGGAAATTGGAGGAGACCAACTCAGACACATTCTTAGAGAAAAATGTCCTGCCCAGCCTACACGATTTCCCTAAAATGTGTGGCTACAGATAATAGGTAAACATGTGATGCATGTTTTTATATAGCCATACAACCCTAGGTGAATGACCGTGTGACCCACCTATAGTTTCTGGACAACAAGATTCATATTGTTTGTGTATGGTTAGTCAAAAAATGCACCTAACCATGTGATATTACCCTTATAGAATTGAATGGAATATGATTAGAACAAGGTTGTGAAAACCTTGAAGTCAAACGGTACACATTGATTTTTCCAGAAAAATACCCAATTTCGATTGATGAATATTTTAAACCCAAGTTATTCACCTCCCTCCATTTTCTAATGCGATTTGTTTCTCCCATTAGTTTGTGGTGTCCTTATCCTCCCCCATATTATTTTCCCATTTTTCCTCCTCCAGGGTCCAAATCCTTCACTTTTAGAAGGAAAAAAAATCACTTAGTAAGCTTCTTCTTCCCCTTTAAAATATATCAAGGTTTATCTACCATCCATTGAACTATTTTGGTTGAATAACATGATTAATGACATATTCTATTGTTTAATTTTATATTATTCCATGTTCCTTGTTCCTTATATCACATTTATTACACAACGCTTTATTCAACAAGTGAAAGGATTGAATTGAATTCCATGATTGTTCCTAACTGTTAGCTCACACTATTTAAATTTCATTGATGAAATTTGTTTAGATATATTCTATTCCTTGTTATGAAACTTATATATTTGTGTCATAGTTATTTATCATGAATCATATTATTTGTAAATTATATTGGTTGTAGCATTGACAGTATATTTGATGGAAAGTAATTATATATTTTCATTTCTTTATGACATGCATTGATTGATATAGATCACTTGTTATAGGATGAGATAGATAATGTTCCCCGAATAATGGATTCAATGGATGGACTCATCGTACCTGTTTGGATTTAATTGATGTAGTAGGATCGATGAATTAGATTCCCATGTATGGGATTACCAGGTTGATTTTATTCATACAAATTAGTGACAATGGTTCCTTAGTGGGTTAATGAGGAAAGAAACTTTGGAATGATTTCTACTCCATTCCATGGTTAATAACTGGTCCCCAGTGTGATATACATGGTATATACTTAGATTTACAATTTCTTTATTGATACAAGGGATGTCGTATGGTTGTTTTTCGATAGAACAAGTTGTATTGGTTCCATCAATGAAACCCATTGTAACACATTGGATTTTGTTTGATCACCTTGGATGAGCTTGAGACTCCACTAATGGAATTTATGGATTGATTTATTACTTGAGGACATGTGATGTATATCTATTATATTAGAGCATGCTTATGTGATGACATGGAAATGTGAAATCCAAGCTAAGGAAAATACTTTGGGTATTCTTTTTTAATTGGATTATTAAATTCTAATGCCCTATGTATATATGTTACAACTTCCACTAGTTCCACTTTCAGACATCCATATTATGTCGAAGAAGGTGATATGGGATGTGTTTCATTTTGGGAATTTGGATGAAGGATTCTATTTTATATTTATCAATTTTTCTACATTTATTATTATAGAACAACTTCGTTTATTTATTGTATGAAATGTATCATCATAGAGACCATGGATTTCAACCGAATGATATTTATATCTCACACCACACTCAGGCTTAATTTGGTACCCAGATTTCATGATCACATGTATATATAAAGGGAAGATTGTGTCTTCTAATGAATTATTGATTTAAAATGTAAGGATGTAGCATGGGGTAGTGGGAAATCATATTCTCGAGATTCTTGCACTAGTAGTTTTTTCATTTTTGTATATTTTCCCATCATATAGAATATGATTATATCCCTAGTTCCCTAAACACATATTTTTATAGGGACACACGCCCTGCCATCAACATCATTTTTATCTGCTATTCTTATTCATCTCTTACTAGTTACTTATTTCAGTTTCTTGATCATTTACATATTTTCCACTATTGTATATTTTTTTGTATGCTTCCAATGTTTATTATATGTTATTTACCACTATCCAGAAACTGGTTTTTAGGGAATATTCTCCCCACAAACACCACATAGTCCCTCCCTACTAGTCAGAAACATCTGGAATCTGTGGAGGTGTTTTTAAGGTCCTGTAGCCACCATATTAGGGAACTATTTAGTGGAACCCAAGGCGATATGCTACAAAGTGGTATCAGAGTGAGTTTTTACTTTTTTTCTTATTTTTTGGGTTTCTATAGGAGACATGGAAATTAGAATTTAGAAATTACCCTATTATTGGATGTAAATAACCCATCTCTAGGGATACAGAAATTACCTAGAATGGGAGATTTCAGTTATTTATTATGCCATTTATGGTTGATACAATATCAAATTTGATTGAAATACTTGTCATATTATCTTATTAATATTCATATGATTAGAATGATGATTTCCATTACATAGCAAGATGAGATGTGGGAATATTAAAATCATGCATCATTTTAGGAACGTTTGGATTTTAAATTTCATGTATTTCTCCAGACAATAAATAATTTTCAGTGTGCATTTCTCGATTACATGTGATTGGTATTGTGTCGTTGGTATTGAACCTCACAGTGCCTATTTTATTTTATATATTAAACTATTCATATTCTCCTTATAGGTATATGTAATGTTTTGGATTAAGTGGATGATTATTTCAATTCATGAGGTGTGTGGGACCTTATGTATTAAATTTTGGATCCAAATAATTAATTCTATAAAAGGATATTAAATGTAAATTCAAATTAAAAAAAATTCTCCTTTAAGATGAAATGGCCGCCCTATTTGAGGAATGTGAGACCATGACCCTGGCCTAAAGATGGAATTGGGAAATAGTTCATGTCTCTTATGTTACTTCTGGGAACTATTCCTATATAAGCCTAGATAATGGAGTAGGATAAGTCTTATGACATTCTTATAGGTAATATTTGTACCTATCCTTTATTTTTATTCCTAATTAGTTTCTGCATGTTATAAATCTATTCAAAGGGGGTGATCTTGGAAAATGTTGAGATATTCCACCATGAAATACACATGATGTGTACCATGATAGTGGAAATGATAACACTCTAGATGAGGTTTTCCCTATGCCCCCATTTATACATTATATAGTGCACTGTATGGAACCTTCGACTGGTCCTCTTCTAATAATCGATTCTCAGTTTTGTGAAATCGTTATTCAGATTTCACAAACTATATAGAGTGCACCCTGACCTGTGCCTACTATGTAAGATCATCCTAAATACATTCAATAGAATTATCCTTCCACCTTCTTAGGGATAGAATACCTCATGTTTCATAATCATGTTTAGAAGGTATTGTGTCCATATTTGACCATCTTGATGCACCTATAGTGTGGAGGCTCAAGCTTGATACCTACATGTTTCATGACTCCACAAATCATTAAGGGGATACCATATATTAGTCTAAGAAACACCGAGGAATGGTCTGAGTAGAATTAAAAAAGATTCCTTATAGCCACTTGTTTCTACAAAATCTAAGAGAATATCATGCTAAAGAATTCATTCATCTAGAGCATGGATCAATATTCGAGCATGAATATTCTAATCCTTCCATTGTGAATCAACATTTTTCTCCATCTCTGATTGGTGGAGAATTGAAAAAATTGAGGATTATATGGATGGGATACAAAATTCTATTTCATATAGGATAACATATTTGGTTTGAATACTAATAAAAAGATAGAGAACCATGCCCTAATTACAGAATGATATTTATATAAACTATAAATGTAAGCTATGGTAGTTCAATTCCATGGTTGGGTGATGATTTTCTATCATTAGAAAGCGATGATTTGAGGGTTCACATGGGGGATGTCCCATCCAGGTGACACACTCCGAAATAACTATATTATGACACATGAGAGGCCTGAAATTTCTTAAGAATCCTTAGTGCCTGAGGAACATAATCAAGCGGGGAGCTTGCGACAGGATGGGTTACCTTTAGTGCATCTAAATTTCTTTTCCTCCGGAAAATAGTGAGACAGGATCTGTACCAAGACCTATATCATGTATAGGATCCAAAACTCCATGTTAGACTATGAGTTGGTCCTCTACTGACCGATCATGATGAGGGGGTAGTGTTTGTGTCTGAGGTAGTCAGGCCCCAGATATTTAATATTTGAAGAGTGAATCTACTCCATCTAATAAAGAAACACCTCAAGGATATGGTTCTAGCCATATATATTTTTTGAAACTACTTCCATAAGAGCAGAGTCTAGATCTATCTATAGTTAGAGGTATTATTCTTGTATCCCCAACATTAGTTGACACCCTTTTCGATTATTGTGGATACTCTCTTTTATATATGTTTCATGTGTTGAATGTCTTGTTCTTGTAATAGAGTACTTCTCTGGTTTCATGTATCTAAAAACATAGTTAGTGTTTAAAACAGAGGGAATAAACCAGTGTCAATAGTGTTACCTTGATATAGGTGGGTGTCCTTTCTTATGGATGTTCATCATTCTAAATATGGCCCACTTCAATGTAATCCTCAGTAAGGAATTGATTTTCCCTCATCAGTCAAAATTAGATTTCTATCGCAGACTAGTTTCATTCAGTTGACCCAATAGTATCAAGTATTTACACAATGGAGAATATGGTATCCATGAAGATCTATCTAAACCCAAGATAAGTAGTCTTGATAGTGTAACAAATTAGTCAGTTAATTTTATGAGAGATAAGGGAATGAAGGTTGTGTAATTTCCTCTAATTATGAATCATTTTAGGGACATCTTCTTGGATGATTTCTCTTGATTATCTCATGATAGAGTAGTTGAGTTTACCCAATATACATTTATATGGGTGGAACCATTGTACATTTCTCTACATAGGATGACACCCATAAAGATCCAGGAACTCAATTAGCATCTTGATGATCTTGAGGCTAAGGGTTTTGTTAAACCCATCACATTTTCACGGGCTTCCAAATGACATTTTATCTATGAATTTGGATGGTACCCTTTGACATTGTGTGTATTGTCACTGATTGAACAGTATAGGATGAGAAATCAGCAATTGTTGCCTCGTATAGATGATCTCACCAACCATAAGAAGAAAATGTTTTCTCTAAGTTACATTTGAGGCTAGGAACTCACCATTTTCTTATGAGATCATCAAATATACCTTTCACAACATTCTAGAGTTGGTAAAAATTGTACCAGTATTTGGATATGTTGTTCGACATAATGAACACTCATAAACTCCTCATGGAATTTTTGAATCGATGTTCTCACCCATATCTTTATTTCTTTGTGGTAGTCTTCAAAGATGATATCTTAGTGTACTCATGACCTATGAATGACCATGAAACCCATCTTGAGATCATGATAAGTACTCTAATAGAAAATAATCTATATCTGAAGCTTAGAAGATACCACATTTGGATCATCATGGTTCACTTAATGGGTTATAACATATCAGAGGTGTGGATATCTATTGACCTAGAGATGGTGAGTGTTGTGGTTTACTTAGAATAAGACAATAATTTTTTTGACATGCATTACTTATTTGGGATAACTAGCTATTATAGTTGATTCATATATCACTTGTACTATTTATTAGAACCACTTATGACCCTGACTAAGAAGGGTGTATAGTTTCTATGGTTCGATACTTGTGAGACAACTTTAAAAGTGTTAAAGAGAAAAATCACCTCATCATTGATCCTGACTCTACTAGATAAAGGAAGGAGATTCATAGTTTATTATAATGTTTTAGAAAATGATATTCATGTATTATTGATTCAAGGTGATTGATTCATGGAATTTGGATCATTATAGATGAGGCCTCATGAGTATAAATGTCCCAAGCATGATCTCAAGATAGCATTTGTGGTTCATGATCTACGATGTTGGATGCACTGTTTGTTGGGAGAGTGATTATTTATCTACATAGATCATAAATTATTGAAATATATCTCCCCACAGTGGGACTTGAATTTGAGGTAGCACAAGTGGATGGAGTACCTGCAGTTCTTCGATTTGGATTTGTCTCACAAACTCGATAATGGTAATACCATAGCTGATGCATTGAGCCGAAACACTAAGATGCATGTCATATAGTTGTTCAGTAGTGATTGGATGATCAGTCAAATTTCTTTTTGAGTATCACCTGGATGTTTAGTAGTAGCACCATCAACCATTTTTAGCAGCTTTGGTAGTGACATAATCTCTTATGGAGTGGGTCTTGATGAGTCAATTTTTTGATTCTGAGGGCCTCATCTTGATGAAGAAAATTATAGGATTTAACCCATTTCATATTTTAGTTGTTAGTTGCAGTGAGGTCGTACACTTCCGTGTACATCAATGGGTGCATGTAGATATATAAGAAAGGTTTATGAGGGAATTAAATGCCTCTATTTGGGTATTTTGTCATAAGATTACCCAGATGTATTAGGATATACATCTTCATTATTGGTGGCCAAGTAAGAAATGGCAGATAGCATGTTTCGTCACTCAGTGCTCCACCTCTTAGCAGGTGAAGGATCAACGCCAACAACTAAATGGATTTATATAGCCTCAACCCATTCCTTAATATAAGTAAAATAAATCCATGATATATTCGAACAAGATATTTCCTTGACACCCTTAAGGAAATTATGTGGTATGATGGATCATTAATAGGATGACCAATGGAACTCATTTCTTTCCAATCTATGAGACCTACCCTATTGATGATTTAGGTATGGTTTCCATCTAGGTGAGATTGATACATCATGGTGTATCCCATTCTATCGCTTCAGACTAAGATTCATGGTTTACATTATTTCTCTAGAAGGGTTTCTAAAGGCATTGGGTTTACAAGTGCTCTTGAGTACTGCATATCCCCCTTAGACTGAAGGAAATTCCGAGGGGACAATTTAGGTGTAAGTATATATGCTTCATGCCATAATCATTTATTTCGTAGGTTTATGGGGAAAACATATTTCTCAAATTTACTTTCCTACAACAATACTTTTAGGAAATAATTAATATGGTTGAATATGAGGCCCTCTATTATAAGACGTTATGTTCACCTTTATGATGGATTGAGGTAGGTGAGGTAGGTCTACTGGTTCCTCATCTAATTTAGGAGACATCTGAGAAAGTCTAGTTGACTATGATGTGTTTGTTAATAACATAGTCTAGGAAGAATGAACATATTGATCATCTCCGTAGAACTCTAGTGTTTGATGTGGGACATTAGTTATTTCTGCGTGTGTCACCTATATTGGGTGATAGAAGAATTAAGAGATAGGTAATGTTATCTATGAGATGTTTCATTCCCTTCAATATAGTGTAGAGAGTCATGCATGTAGCCTATCCGTTTCTCTCACCTCACAGGTATCATTCCATGCATCATATCTTCCATGTATCTCAACTTTGATCGTATCATCCCAAACCATCTCATTCATTTGACCCTAAGGATATATATGTGAAGGAGGATGCATCCATTAAGGAACATCCAATACATATGGTTGATCGTAGAAAAAGGTTTCTTTGAGGAAGGATATTTCCTATGGTTTGGATGATTTGGCATCACATACATGTATAGAATGAGACATGGGTGCATAAAGTTTATGTTTGTGCATAGTGGTTAGAAATCTTATCCAAGATTGTGTACCACCCTCAGAAGGGAAACTCGATGATGAGTTGTTTTAAGGATGGGAGGTTGTAACATCTTAGCATTTACTAAAATTATAGACCATTAAATTTTTGGTTTAAATTCTTTAAAATGGATGTAATAAATATTACTAATCAAATAATGGATGTCTCGAGTTCATCTGGGGTGCATTCGAAGCTCACACCCCCTAAATGGGAGGATGTAGACTACGCTGGATAGTTAAAAAAATAGTGCTACCCATTCTATATGGTTTCGTTAAACCGTGTGATAGTAGACATCAGGTTAGTATGGGATACACAGTTTGTGTGTAACCATGAAGCCCTGGGTGCATGAACATGGGATTCACCTATAGTTTTTGGAAAATTGTTCTAGAATACTTTGTGCCTGATTAATCAACATGTGCACCTAACCTTGCGATATTCCCCCTTATACCACTGAATTTAACACAGTCAGTACATGGGTTGGTTGTACCATGGGGACAAACCATGCATAGTCACATTGTGGGTGAAACACCCATTTTTTATATAATGATGGTTTCAACACCATTTTTATCTCCTCCCTCCTTTTACCTTGGAATTCCCCCCCTTGGTGTGTGGTGTGCTTATCATCCATCTGAAATGGTTTTCTCTATATTCCTCCTCTGTGGTCCTAATCCTTCACCATGAGAATCAATATATAACCCTTTCTAATCTCCTTATTCCTTTATAACCTATTTCAAGGTTCCTCTTCCACCTGTTACACTATTTGTTTGTGATGGAGTTTTCACTATTATTGGGGTGTTTGAAAATTCCTATAATTTCTTCTTTTTAGGTCAAATAAAGCCTCAATAATTGAAGAGTGGAGCACTACTACATCAAGGTAGGTGTTATAGTAACTTTTCCTGTCAATTTACCACATTCTAAATAGCACGTCACTATGTCATGTGCTAGATTCTTATGATTTTGTTTCTCCTTTTTTAGATAATTTAAATTAACGGTTCCCACATGATCATAGTAACCATAACATATAAAAGAAACCCACGATTGAGTTTTCTTCTGATTCATCTCCACTTTAGACGTGAACATCCTTAATATGCATTTTCCCATACTTAGGATTATTATCCACCATGTTCATGTGTGTTACCCCTTGGTTAAATGGCTTAAATTATAATTTAAATTTAATTCGAATGAATGGATGACCAATAGTGGTTCCCTTGAGATTTGTGCTTAACAGCTTAATTATAAATCATTCATTCCTGATTCATCACTTTGAATTCCATGTGCCTTGAATGTATTTTCTTATTGCAAGTTGGTTGAATATCATGCTTCATGCCATATGCTATTATTTACTATTATGTTATGAAATGTGATTTTTCCTTGTTACAAAGTTATTTATTAATGACTTATTCCATAAGTAAATGAGTTGAATTAAAATCTAGGATTTTTTATGATTGTTATCACATTACATAGAAATTTCATTAAAGAAATGTGATTATAAAAATGTTATTCCTTGTGTTTCACCTTATTTATTTGTTCAATAGTTGGTTAGATTGAATCAAATAGTTGGTTAATTATTTATCTTAAGTAACTGAAATGCATATTTTAGGGAATGCAATTATATATATTCATTACCTTGTGATGTTCCTTGTTTGATATAGATCGTTTTCTATGGGTTGGGAGAGAACATGGCTCTCGAATTAAGGATTACATGGATGGACTCTCCATGCTTGGTTTGATGTACATGAAATGCTGGGAGTGATGAGTTGGATTTCTAGGTGGATTTTAAACTTAATCATGAGTGACAACATTCCCTATGCGAGAAACCAAAGACAAACCTATTATGTGTGGTAGATTTTCCCCTATGTGTGATACTTTGTACGAACTCAAAGTTACCATGAAATGAGTGATAACAACGACGTAATATGGGTTTCATTGGATATACTAGGAGGTATTAGTTCTACCATAGATACGTATTATGAACCTTGGTATTTTTTTTATATTTTCATGGATTAGATCATGACTCCACTAATGGAATTGATTGATTGATTTATTTCTTGTTCAATTCTGATGTTTCCCATTTATATTATAGCATTCTTATGTGATGAACTGGCAATGTGACATTAAAGATAATGCACAGGATTTTTGTCTTGTTCTAAATTGGATGATTAAATTATAAACTCCAATATATATAAGTTATAACTTGAATATGAACCAATTTCAGACTTTTGGCTTTTGATGAAGCAGGTGATATGGGATGAGTCTCCCTTTAGAAACCTGGACTCAGGTGGTTAATGTTTATTTTTTTTATTTCTATGAATTTATTATTATGGAACACTGTAATTTATATATTCCATAAAATGGATTGGCCTAGAAAACATCGGTGACGAACTACTATGATGTATATCTCCTACCCTACTTAAGCACATTTTGGAGCACAAGTAGATTTTACAATCGTAGGTATGGATAAAGGCAATCATACAACTTCCTATGCTTGATTGATTTTTAGCTATAGGATGGAGAATGGGAAAGAGGATAGATCCTATGCTCGAGATCCTTGTATTAATAGATTTTTAGTTATTTATATTTTTTCACTGTGTAGTATATACTTGTATCCATAGTTCCCTTTACTAATCATTTTGTAGGGGTACATTTCATGCCATCAACATCATTTTTATCTATTATTGTTATCCATATTACTCCATTGAATTATTTATGTTTCTTGATCATTTACATATTTTCATCTATTCCCTATTCATCTATATGCTTTTTCTATTTATTATACATTACATAATGTTGTGAATATGGTAACCTATAATGGAATAATATCCCCACAGACACACCCTAGGCCCTCGCTACTAGTTGGAAGACAGTGGAATTTGGGGAGGCACACTTGAGGTTCTATAGCCACCGTCTAAGTGCATTGTTGAGTGGAACCTATGGCAGGATGATACAATTTTATCCTCAACTTCCATAAAATATTATATCAACTAATATTCCTATCTCATAAGATACTTTATTTATTCTTTATTATTTATAAGGTACCTATGAACTGAATTATTTATGAAAATTATAAATTTAGAAACTATAGTATACTACTTAAATATAACATGATAAAAGTTAAAAGATGAAATATATTTTATATAGTAGATTCATTATTTTTAATTTAATCAAAATGTTTACTATTATTATAAATCACATGAAACCTCATCTCATTCTGTATCTCTATAACATCCCCCACTACCTCATCATTGGAATCAATCATAACATGAAAATATAGATTCCATGAAAAGGATTAAATAATTATTGAATAGGTGAGACATTATTTAAAAATATTTAATGATTGTAAACACTTATCCTAAAACTAAAAGGGTGATCCTTTGAGTAATAGTGTGAATAACATCCTAGTTATTTTAGACAAATCCTTGAAGAATCATTCATAGAAATTATAATTACATGTAAATATTCTATTTCCATTTACATATTATTTAACAAGAATATCAAGGATCACTTTAATCACATTATTATCTATCACTATACCTATGTTGGAGACATGTTGAGCTACCACAGTTCCCTTAGTAACAATAAAATAACACTTTTACCTCTTTAAAACATGGTTCTTTTCATGAAGCATTATTTATTAAAAATTGATATTTTGAAGATAGTTTTAAAATATATTACTAAATAGAGAGAAAAAACTCATGAATACATAAATTATTATGTGTATAAAAAAGTATAAGATATACATAATATACATATAAATTGAGAATAGGGCACAAAACATGGAAAATGGTATTCACTGGCAGGAATATTTCAGAAATAGATATATGAAGGTAATTTTGTGTGATCATAAAGGGATATAGGAATATTTTTATTACAAAATATATTAAATAAAACAATAAAAAAATTCATTTCTGGAAAATCACTAGTGATTTATGTCCAAAAATTAAATTTAAAAATATTTATTCCTGGTGGATCAGTTATTTTTAATATAATATATGAAGACACTCCCCTTATTCTCTATCAAGGTTTAGATTTTTCCTTTAGAGTGATGTTTAATAAATGTTAATTAAAAAATTTTAGGGATCCATTGAAATGTACTAACCCATGGACTATTTGAAATGAGAAATAATATTCCAACATCATGAAGTCTTATTACTTCCTACCAAACTAGGACATTCATTATGGGGTTAAGATTTATATTCCTTTCAATTATTGTATTTTTTATTATAAATGGATATTTTTGTATATATTATGATTGAATTATTCCCTTAATATAATATATAATATAACCATTAACATAATAAATATTTTACAAATGTTTTAATAAACATTCCCAAAAGCCTCCTCCAAATTTGGATGATATTATTACATGTAATTATCATTACTCACCTAGGAAAGAATATTTCTAATGAGAATTTAGTTCGTTGATCTCCAACAAAGGTTTTTTACTAAGTATAAGACACTTGAAAATATGAGATCTAAAGTCCTCTAGTTGACTCTTTAATATGGAATTTTATAATTCTTAATCATAATCACCATTTCTAAAGAAAATTAATAATATTTACAATTATTTTTGTTGGGTTTTGGAATCACTCTAAAGTAAATTTATCTATATTCTTAATGAAATCTAATAAATAAAAATATAATTTTAATTTAAGAATGTTATATAGTATTCCCATGAATGGTTTTGTTTGGATGTATTCTTTATTAACTCCATCATTCGGAATTTGAAACATATCATCGAACTTTGCTATATGTTTTGATAATTATAGGTGTACATCAATTGAATATGTTTATAATTCTTTGTATTCATTAGCTATTTTGAAAAAAATGAATTATTGTATTTTTATCTATAGATGAAAATCGAAATACATAGAGAAAAAACTTTGAAATATCCTCATATAGAAGGGAAGACCCAACCATGAATGATAATGTTTTTTCTCACAATCAATATCTAGTATAAAAAATTAAATCGTGGGTATAGATTACCCACTCTAAAATGAAAGACATCAAACCTATTAATTGGTTTTGTAATGTTTCTATCAAATAATTATATGATAAAAGTGGTGGGATATGGAACTCCAAATTAAAATTTTAGTAACAATAAAAATGTTTAAAAATTAATACTCAGACCATGTTCACATAAATATTTCAATAAAAGAACACCACCTTTGGTTCATGGGATTAAAAAAATATCTAGATCATGATGTTTAGAACGTATCATATTTTTTAAAGAACAACAATACTCCACTATTATATTCTAATATAAAAATTATCCCAATGTTTTTTAATAGAAAATATTTTGTGCAATGATTTAAAAGAGGAAGGGATTGAAACTAAGTTATCAAGGAAAGGAATGTGGATATAAAATTTCTTAAAAATATCAAATAATTTAATAAATTTAGGGTCCTAATTCTTTTTCATTATTCCTTAATGTAAAGGAATGTTTGAAGTTAAAATAAAAAAATTTAAATACAACCTCTCAATTTCATCTTACATATTATTCATTCATTTATTCTAATTATATTTAATTTATTTTAATTTTTAGTTTTTAATAAAAAAACACCTTTAATGTTTTTCTCATTTTTAAACCCAAAGTAATGGATTCTAAAAGTTCCTATTTTTTTAGTTTCATCCATTTGTTCATTTTAAGAATGTTTATGAAATATGTGATGATAATATTAAGTTAAAATACCACATATATTAATAAAAACGACATTTTTCTCTTTATAATAAATTTATTGGTACTTGGTAGTTTAATTTTTTCTATTGTCTCCATTCCCTTAGCCAACTATCCCACTCGAAACTATAGATTATGCATCATAGCATCTGAATAATCTATATCTAAATCATTTTGAGATTATTATTATTTTAATTAAACATTTTTTTTATAAAATTTAATATAAAATATAAAATATATTATATATTTTATCCATTTATAGAACAATTAACTATTAAAACTACCTTTGGGATTATAAGACTCAACCCTTACTAGTTTTGATGTCGTTTCCTTGGATGATATTGCAATCCTAGGGTAGGAGTGGTTCTAAAAACCCCTTTCTCAGTCCTTGATTTTTATGGTATCTATTCCCCTAGGTATAAATGTTTTATACATTATCATCCCAATGATATATTCAATGTTCATACCAATAAAAATTCACATTTTCAAGTGGTTGGGAAGGTGTATTAATGTTAGAAATAAATTAAAATGAATGCCTATATAAGAAATTAACATTTAATTTCTCATTAATAAGGTTTGAATGGATTTAAATGTTAAATATAGAAATATTTACTTGATATTATTGAATTGAATTGTTCAATTCATTGTTATAATTCTACTTATTAAACATTTATGTTGTTAGTTTTGTTCAAGTGAGTTGAATTTTTTTTAACTATAAATAATTTTTATCACTAAAATATCCTCATACAGTATAATATATCATGGTCGGGTGATATGGTGTTATAGAATTATAAAAATACTCTATAATGGATTGTGGAGTACATTGATGATTCAAAATTTTCCTATGTAAGCTCCTAAAGTTGTCCCAATATTAATGGAATATATCACCTACATATTTAATTAATCCAAGTACTATATGCCAAATAATAGTATTTATTATAAATGGGTAATGTTTAATAGAAAATTAGCTAAAAATATTATCAAATTTTCAGTGACATCTCTATATGTATTTTGGTACCACTTCCTAAAATTAATTTTGAGGAAAAATAGAGAAACTATTAATTTTAGTGCCCCTTTACCCAACCATGGACAGTATAGAATATGGACCACAATGTAGAATAATTAATTATGTCAATTAAAGAATATTGGGATCATTTAACTACAAAATCATGTGACCTAGATGTTTTATTAATACAAGATGGATTACTAGATATAATAACAACTTGGAAATCATAAATCCTTAATCTATTAATCAATTCATTTCTAGGTGGAGGTGGGTTGGCATATTCATTCTAATTATTATTCATAGATTCTAATTTATCTTATATTTTAGTTTTATTTTTCTTTTTCAATGAAATCAAATATTTGTTATCTCTATATTATAGGGATGATATTATTACATGATGTCGTAGTGCTGATACACATTCAGAGTAAAATATTTTCTTCACAACTAGAATATAAAGGTTATTTTATTTTTTTCCTAATGTCATATTTTTTTTTAAAAAATTGTCATGGGGATTTTATATATTGTTCTTTATCACACATTTGTTCCACATGTATATAGGAATAAATTTAAGACAAATTCAGCGAACTCCAAAAATAAATTACATATTAACTACTAAGAAAAATTATTGTTAGAGAGTATCATAATTCCTTAGGTAATGAAAGAAAAGAATATGAATGGACATGAAAATAACAAAAAACTATGAAGAAATAGTAAATGAAAGTAATTATGATAGACAGAAGTATAACTTATGGTGAATCAGTGTTGATTCAAGTAACATGAGTAACATGGTCATCATAATTTGATATATAAATAATATTTGATAAAGAATACAAATGAAAAAAAGAAATGAGATATTATCTGATATGTTAATGGAATTTGGTTAGGTTGATGGATTATATTGACCATAATTCATGCATTGATGGATGTAAACTATAACTAAAATGAAATTTGTTGTACAATTATTTCATATTCTTATCCTTTGAGTGAATGAATCTTATATTATTTTAACTAAAATACCCAAATATCCATATAAATGATAAAATAAGTAATCCATAGTCGATATTTTATTTTTAATTTAGTATGTAACTCATGATGATCATATCAGATGATTGGATAATTCTATGAGTTTTTAGTTGATTAAAAATAAATTCACCAGATATTATGTATCACTAAACCCCAATGATATGTAAAATTGATCTTTATGAGATATAGAGATGATAAAAACCTCAAGATAATAGATGAATGAAAAAATTAAGAGAGTACCAAAGAAATATTATTCCCATAATAAACCTATCCAATAAAAACCTAGTCTGATAGGTCCTATGATTAAACTACATTAAGACCAACTCTATAAGACCAGGAGAAGGATACTATATTCAAAAAGGAATATAAAAAACAAGGGAGGAATTATCCTTTTGTACCATAAATCAGAAAATAATATCCAAGACCATCCAATTAAAAAATGTAAAAATATATATAAAAGTGTAGAATATATATATAATTACATAATCAATGTATGACATAAAGTATTAGAAAATAATAAAAATGGGCCCAATTCAAGTCCACCAAAACCTGAAAATAATCTCTAACTTTTTCAGAAAGAAGGGAAATATTTCAAATGAAACCCTTGTATACACCTTGGTCTATCTAGCCAAAAATATATTCAACTACTCCTAGTCAACCAAGGACTCCACATAATAGTATGTCATCTACAAAAATCATAACGCATGTATTATGATCCCAATTGCGGTTGAGTAAAATAATAAATTTTAGGAAACCTCATAATAACTAAACAAAAAGAATTAAGGGAAATCAGATCATTACATGATATGTTAATAATAATATGATACATACAAATATACTTCTGGATATATTAATAAAATAATTTAAGACCCAATGTTCACAACCACTGACAGGCATTACTCTACTAAGCGGCTTCATGATATTGTTCTTCTAGGAGGTATGACTCCCTGAGCTGTACAACACCTAAAATCACTAATCCCAAAGGTCATGCTCCTTAGGTCTAGCCAATTTGAAGAATACAAAAAAAAATTGAGATGATTAATATGAGATACACACTACATTAGACTAATACCCCAGAAGAAGTATCAGATCTTGATAAACAGATGGGGCGTAAATGACCAGGACTTCCCAGGGGGACATAAGACCCTACTGAAGCATCCTCCAAGATAGGGAATTAGCTCCCATGTAATTATTGGTCATAAAAATTCCAATAACCCCAAATATATAAAAGGGTAAAGATATAAGGATTTCTTTGAGCCTCTCAGAGGTATAAATGCTTATTGTCACTGATGTAGTTGTAAAATTAATCAGAGACACAATAATCCATAATATGGGATCTCACCAACACCACACAAATCATCATATGATATATATTGGTTAATCTATATGAATTAATCAGGATACTATACTAAACCCTCATAATAATGGACCAAGAGAAAAAAATCAAGTAATACTAGGCCAAGGAATCTCATAGAAGCTCTCAATGAAGTTGAGATAATAATAATGGTAAATCTGACCTTTCCTCAATGGATAGATAATGGTTCTTTATGGGTAAATGGTTTGTATCTCAAATCCAATATTTTCTCGTGTCTCGTACTCACATGAAATTCACCTTTACACAATACACAACATATCCCTTGCGGTTCATGTTGTGTGGAAGACGCCCCGTCACTCAGCTTGACATCTTTCCCATTACCACACGCACTAGAACATGTCTTATTACATGGTTGTGTCTAAGTACACAACACATCCTAGGTACCTGTCCCTTCCCATGTACTTCCCATGTACACGACGAATGGGTCCACATGGACACCTAGGCATGTACTCTCTCTATATGTTGACCCACCTACCATGTGTTGAACTATATGGGGATTGGTACTGATATCATGTAAAACTACATGAACTCATGGGAATGCGCTCCCTATACAGGCTAATATGGCGAGTTAAGTTTCACATGGAGTGTTAATTATGTCTCACAGTGTGTCATCCTTTTCTCTACATTGAAACTATAGTTCCACATAGAAGGGATTACAAGGCGTGTGTTCATATGAATACACGCTGTGTAGTCAGGTTCTTACAAAACCCACAAATGAACTTTAAACATCTTCAATTAGGCATCCAAAACCACAAATTTCTTCGAGAATCACACTATATATCCTTCATATGAGGTATCCCAAACCTCATTTCCACTGATATATAGATTCTAGAAATTCCAAAAACCCTTCTACTTGGAAAACAACCTCTTTAGTGGCTGTCCAGTATAACATTCCAATACCGTGAGACATATATATTGACCCATCTATGAATAAAATTCAATCACTACAAACCACAAATATGGTGTCGAATCTCAATCACAAAGTCCATTAGTGATCCATTATGCCAAATATTTAATGTGAATTATCATTCATATGGTATTTATGAAATCTTAGGACAATTTTTTTTCTAATGACAAACACACATAGAATAGAGACAAAAAACCATAAACAATACAAAAGAGGAATGAACCCCAAATTTTGTTCCTTTTGTCCTCAATCCATTATCATTGGTAAGATGGAATATTTTTTATATAAATCACGGAAAAATGAATAATAATTATCCAAAAAAACCCACAATTAAACCTATACATGAAAAATGAACAATCCATGAATCAATCTATTAGTTGATTGATTCTTGTTATTCAAGAGATATGAAATGTGGACAAATGAAAAAATACAAATTCTAACCCCGAAGTTGATCCATCACTTTAAAAGAAGAAATTTGTGTCATTTTCATAGGTGATATCCTAAATCTGCATTGGCACTAGATCTTCTACCTAGTCCAATTAGATGTTTTTTTAAAATAATGATCTCCACCAATGGTCCTATAGTGATCTAGGGTTTATCTTAAAAACAAGATATCTCCTCCAAAGCATGTATTTGAATAGTATTTCTGGTCACTTTATAAAGAAAAAAATTCATTCCATTTATTTATTTTATTTATTCACCATCAAGTGAGTGTTAACCAAATTCCCATTGTCGATAAATCTTATTACACTGTTAGGGTAATACCCATGTTATAAACTCAATAGAGGCCTTATATTTCTAATATGAGAAACTATTCAGGATTTATTAAAAAATTTTAGGAAAACAACATGGACATGATATTTATATATTTAATATTTTTTAAAATTGAATTTTGGGCACACCAAGACTCATAATCTCACCATGTCTTAGTGCCTATCTATGGAACCATCTGTCAATGGGTTCCTATACCTTAAAAAATTCACCCAAGGAATTTTTTTTCCATGATGGTTATTTCTCCTTCTGGTGCTCAACGTCACAATGTCTGTGAAAAAAGAAAACTCCACTATCACTCCCTACTCACCTAGGATGATATAGTACAATGATTCATGTACCTACCTACCCAACTATGACATGAAAAAAAATTTATGTGACCCAAAACTAATGTTTCCATAGGGTTATGTAGCAAACCACCTTGCTAACATGATAAAAAATAAGAAAATAAATGGAAAAATATTTCCAAAGAAAACATACCACCCTATATAAGAATATATTAATATTTAACTCCGAAGTCCAATTCAATCATTCCATTAAGGAATCCAGATGTTTACTAGGTGTTTCTCATCCTCCCTATGATGAATTGTACCATTAAAAACCATCTCTAGCATAAAAAATAAGAACCATGCACTATTACCCACTACCTCCATCCAATATAATTGTTTCTTATGTGGTCTCACATCCTTGGAATTGAAAAGTTTCTACTCCAATGGCGGAGTGGTAATCATCATGACACAAAAAACCCATCGATGGTATATGTTCCTCCCATTTATGGCACAAAAACTCACATGAAAAACTAAATCATGTATAAAAGAACCTGGATAGTTCACATTTTCAGGCTAGTGGAAAGGGGTAAAACACTATTCTTAACTAAAATTGAGTCTATGAGATTCCCACAACCTCTCTACGATCATTCCATGAAGTAAGAATCACAATATATAATGATCATCAAATTAATTCCATAAAGATGGTCTATCTGTTTCATGCACAAGTACCCTAAACCAACCACAATGCTCTGTTGGTCATCAACCATCAACATGCCACATAAAAAAGTTTAAATTGAAATCATGTAGTAACTCCCTAGGATAAAAAATTGATTCCACGAGATCATGAAAATACTCACCTCCAATTGACCTATTACTAGTTGAAAACAACCCCCTCAACAACTCTTCTCACCTCATACATTGAATCACCATTCACCCTTGAAAAAAGGATGATGTGATTCCATCCTGAAATAAATACATCATGAATATATATAGTAGTTATATGATCACACAAAAACTCAATATCTATATCCCAATGAAAAAACTCCCAATATATATATATGAGTGAAGGGTTTCAACTATCAACTGGAGGTACACTTTACCATGATCATGTTTATCACATGCCCCACCATGGAACTGAGAACACATAGATTCAATCAAATAAGACTTCTGTGAACTAATCCAAGAAGTGTTAATAATCCATTCCATATACCTTGTGATTATTTTGTAGAGTATTACTTGAGATAGGGTATGACAACTAACTCAAAAAAACTAGAGTGGAATTGGAATAAAAATTATTGTATATCCTACTCAAAACCCAAAGTAGGTGTAACCTATCTTGAGGTAAACCTATAGTAATAACTTTTCACCCATCTGTTAGTGAATGAAACCATTGATTATTAGGAGTGGATATTTTTCCTCATGTCATATGGTACAAGTGATTCAAACCCCCAATCAACCACAAGAACTCATCCACCTCTCAAGAGAAAAATATAAAACTAAGAAGGTAAAAATATTGCATCTAAAAAATCATACTTTACATACTCCTCCAACCTTACCTCTACCTATCTCAATTAGGCTGTGTAATCCTATATGCTAGTGTAGATATGGAGTCGTCCTTGGTATAATTACATATAGGGAAAAACTCCCAATGGTGTGGTAAACATGGTACATCATCAAGAAGGATGTCCTCATACTCCTCCAACATCTTAAGAACTAAAATAAAATTTATTCCACTACTCTAAAGGGAATCATTAGATAACTGATATAAATTAGTCATAGAAAACTGCACATGATCTCATATTTCTATGCCTAGGATCACTCCATATAAATGGATGTACCATCCCAATAGAATGAAGTAATATTACTCTCACTAGAATCAACATATGAGCATGGATGGTATGAAACCAATCCATACTTTGGAAATCATCGAAGGGTCTCACCATCAATTTTAATACATTCAATTTATGGACCTCTATCTCATCTAAGAGTAAGGTCACACTATTAGTAGAATACAATAATCAATGGGCCTCTTTACATGATCCTTCAACTAATGGGAAATGAACAGTGTGATCAACTGTTATTAAAAAGTATCTAACATGGGACAAATTCAGGGATATGTTTCTCATAAATCAGTGTGAAATATAAAACATGGATTGTTACAGAACACATTGTACCACAAAATGTACTCATGGTATCTATGAGTTCCTTCCATATGGAACTCATCCTTTCCTTGTCCCTCATTTTTTCCATAATAAGGGTCCATCCTCACATGATTTCACAACGAAAAACCTCAAACACACAAGTCATAGAAACTCATCCAACACACATCAAAACTATCGTCCTTTGGTGGAACAGGCTTAGAAATATGGTTTTTGATCACATATCGTGAGGAATTCATGGTGGGGTTACTATCCCTCTTCCTTGTACGTCCAAAATCCCATCCAACATCACCAACACAGGGATTCACTGATGCCCCACTTCTCGCTAGAAAAGGACTCAAAAAATGAGGAAACAAAGTGGTCTAAGAATATTTCTAGTAGTACCTCAACAAGAGTAGAATAAACACATACCCTACTTCAAAAAATTCTTAGAGACTATGGGTAATGAACCCACAACTCCTACACCTATCCAAGTGCATGAATAGTGGATTCCCATACATGGAGTTCTCCATATGGGGGTTATGGTGGTAGAATAAAACACATGTTACTTCAACATCATACTACTCCAATAGATCCTATATAAATAATTCCAACTTGAAATCCTCACTTCTCTGGATGATGCATCATTCTAGGTATATTGTTTACATCCTCTCATATTATAGTATAATTTATAGAACAATACCATGCGATATTTCATCTTCCATCACAACAAATGAAAAGTATCATCCTTATAGAACTAATTTACCTATGATATATCTAATGAAACCTCATTTTTAATGAATTAAATCTAACTCCTTTTATCGAGAGGTCATACTGACCTTACTTTCCAAGTGATATCTTCCTTAGAAGCTCATAAAATGAACACAAACCATGTGTGTCATCGACCGACACCAATAGATCCATCCACGACTCACTCTAAAATTAAGAATCCATACAAACCCTTAGAGGTGGTAATACACATTTCTCGACAGGTGGTAAATCCATCATTAGTCGACTTAGATGAAAACCTTCTTCATGACTAGGTCCATGAATTGTACCTTCAACAGTCATCAGGTTGAACTCTAGACCCTACTGTGGAATCCTTGCTGTCTATTTTCATGAATACATCCTGAAATAAGAAAAGGTATACCATCATCGATGAGTATATCTAGAAATCTATCATAAAAATGATATGGGAACCACAACCCATTCCAACATGATGCATGCACTAATGGTTTACCTCCAACCATTTCCTACATGTACTAATTCAAAAATATATTTTTCATGATCCTAGTGAATAGATATTTCAGCCACCACCCCAATATTAGACACCTTTTACTAAGAAAAAATGTCATTAAAAATTATCACATATTCCCCAGTATGAAAACTAAACCATACTACTAGACAAACGAAACCCCAAAATCTAATCATAAACCCATGCACAATTATAACACATCAAAATTAGAACATTCATTTGATATCATCCTGTCATAACCTGACCCGATGGGGCCTGAGATGTTACTACCCCAACTCTCACTCCAATAGGCTAGGGGATGGAGATGGGAACATCATAGAATATCACACACGTAAGGGGAAATTTACTTAAGTACATATACACTTGCACACATCTCCATTATATACAATTATGAAATTTAAAAAACAAATAACAATGCATGGATACATATATAATTAGAATCAGATTAATACATAATTTACTAGAAAACATGAATAAGGGTAAAAATATAAGACCTCCCAAAATTGAAATATAATCCAAACATCTCAGAATGATGGGACTGTTATCATGTTCAACAATTGTATACACCATAGTATATCTAGACTGAACTAGTTTCACTTGTTCCAAGTCCACAAAGGAATTTGAAAAAAGGTTCATCATCTACATAATAATGGACACATGCGGGCAGTGCCCATGTTTTTATTATACCAATACCAAGTAATACACCTATAAATAACCAATCAAAAAGCCTAAAAATTTATCAGATCATCACATGATATTTCAATAATAATGTGAGGTTTACAAACAAAAATCTAATTAAACTTATAAAAGTATCTGAGTCTCATATGTATCATCCTCATCCTTCCATACATCCTCTATAAGGATTCACAATAATGCTCATCTTATAAGAAATTATCATTAATCTATAATAATTCTAATGATACTCAACCAAGAGGTTACACATTCTAGGTCTACCGAAGAGAATAATAAAAATACTTAGCTGGTCCATCCATGATAGACACTCGATTAGATTAACACCCCATAAAAAATATCAGATCTCAATACTCATATAGTGGTCAATGCCAAGGGATCACTAGGGGGAAACCATATCCTAATAGTACATCCTACTAGATAGGGGATAAAATTCTGTTGAAATATTTTTCACGACATTTCTAGTAAAACCATCTAAGAAAAAAATAATGGAAATTAGAATCACTACAGGACTCTTAGAGGGATATATGCTAGAATCTGTTGTGTCACTACCCAAAGAGTTATATGAAAACTCACTCCATAATAAGGTAACTCTCCCTCACTACATAGACCATCAAAAACCTTATTTGGGTCACACTCTATGATGAGAATTAGATACTGCACCAAAATCTCATAGGAATGGTCCCGGTAAATGAACTACATCGATATTTCCCAAAGGAATGTCATAGAATATATCAATAAAGATGGGATGAGAGTAAAGGGAAATCCAACCTATCATCAATAGAGTATATGATGTGTCCCTATGGTCACACATGGTGTCTCACTATGCCTGACACTACCCATGCCTTGTACTCCAATTGTATGATCATTTCTATAATACATGGTGTGTCCTTTAAGGTACATGATGTATGGAAGTTTCCACAGTACTATGTGTTCCATCATTCTCATTACCATGTACGCCAAGCCATGTACATATACTAGGTCTTTTTTGAGTACATGTATCTTCCTGTGTTCTCTATCCTATCAATGTACTTCCCATATACATAATATGTAGGGAAACATGGACATCTTGGTGTGTACACCCAATAAACTCTAATCCATCCACCATTTGTTACGTGACATGTGGCTTGGTACAGATGATGTGTAACACAACAAGAATTATTGATCATGTAACCCCTATACATATCATGCCTGTCAACAAAAGGTTAAATAGCATGTGACACATGCCATACAACGTTTCATTAATATCTATGGTATAAAAGCTTTAAAATAAATAAAAGGGAATATATGCCAAGTGTTCATAGGACAAGATGATGTGTAATTAGGGTTTTCATAGAAATTTTGAAAGAACTTAATGCCTCCTTGATTGGGAATCCTCAACCACCAATGGGATGCGTGTCATAGATCTTAGGTTGACAAAACCTCCTATCTATTGATTGCTCGATTTAAACTATTCCAGCCATACCAACCCTTTTGGAAAAGAACCACCATTACACCTCACTAATAACACATACAAAAAATATGATCCATGTCTCTTGATATATCTATGAGTCATAATACATCATCCTAGACTATAACAGTGATTTCAATTCACCATCTTTGACCTGAAACATTGGCCCCTTGTGCTAATCATCGAATCCATAATGATCGTGATGAAAGGACAAGATAAATTTACAATGAAAAATTATTGTGGAATGAGTAATGAAAACCATAAACTATAAAATGAGGAATTAAACTCATCCTTTAACCATTTTTTCCATGGTCAGTTATTGTAAAGAAGATTAATGAAGAGGTATAGAAATCAGAAAACAGATAATAATTATCCTTAACTCACGCAATTAAACCCATACCCCTGAAATAAACGATCCTTGAATAAATACATTAGTTAATGGATTTGTGATAATTGTGGGATTAGAAATGGGGATAACCCAATAAATAAAAATTCCTACATCAATATTGATTTATCATTGAAGAAAAAAAATATTCATTATCATTGGCGAGATCCTAAAGCAGTGTTGGCACAAGATCCACAATCAGATTCGATCTGATGTCGTCTACCAAGAATTATCTCCTCCATTAGTTCAAAAGGTCACTAGGGTCTAGTGGAAAACCATAATATATCCTCTTAATAGTATAGTTAATGAGTATTTTAGGTATCTACATCAAGATAAAAAAATTATTAATTCCATTAATTGTTTTTATTTATTAACATGGAACTATACTTTAAACAATCACCAGACACCGACAATGATCATGTCACGCCTAGGATAAAACCTATATTATAAACTCAATAATGGAATAAGATTTAAAATCTGATCCTCCATGTAATAATTATTCATCTTTTTCATCATAATTTTGTGCCTATGATATGAATATATTTATTATATTACAAAATTTAGTTTTAGGCACAATCGGCCTTGAAATACCATATTGTCTCAGTGCCTACATCTAGAAGTATTACAAGAAATATTAAAAAGTACTACATATAAGAAACTAGGACACAAAATATACAATTAAAATGTATTAAATTTTAATATAAAAGGAATCCATTATAATAAATAATAAAAAAGAATATGAAAACAAAAAAATAATCTTTACTATCGATGAGTTACCATTATTTATAGAGCTCACGTATCTTGGTTCAATGCATATTTTACCAAGATGTATAGGTACCATATATCTTCAATGTTGTATAATATTTCTCTTAAATGTCTAATGTGAAACACTATCTCTCAGAAATTTCTAGCATCTTTTTTTTTGAAATTCTCTCATAATCTAGATCCTCTGTTTGAGCTAACTAGAAAAAATAGAACTCACCTTTCTTATATTTCATCTAGAATGGATATCAATGTTCTTGTCATTATTTTGTGACTTGAGAAAATATCCTAAAAAATTTCACAATTTCTATAGATTTATTTTATTGCCCACTATGATGGACCAAGATATATTCCTAGGTTTAATCCATCAACTCCCTAACTTGTGATTCTCTAGATCCTTTCATGAGTTCTTGGGTATTGAGATCAGGTACCCATTATTTTAAATATCCAAATTTATAAAATTAATTCTCTACATGTAATATCCCTAAATCCAAAAATTCATATTTAAAATATTAACTTATTTATTTTTTTAAAACTAATGTTCATAGAGTTATAAAATAATTAAATTTAAAGACCAAATACCATGAAAGAATATCATTTCAATTTAAGGACAACCAAAGAAAAAGATAAGTTTTCCTTAAAGAATATTAAAAATAATCTCAATAACCATTAATAAATTAATTCCCAAAACCACATATTTCAATTAAAATATAAAATAAATTCATGAAATCAACCAAAATTCAATTTAATAATAAAATATTTTTTTTCATTAAAATCCCTTTTTAGTAGTTATTTAATGTTTGAAAAAATGAATCCAAAAGGGCCACGTGAATAATGTACCTCTATCATACAAGAATATTCATTATAAATTTTATGTGATCATTAATTATGCTAGGCTAAACGAATAAAAGTATTATTATTTAGTGAGAAAAAATTAAATATATTTGATGTGAACAACATGTGATAGTATAATTTTTTTTTCTAACAGTCTAGGTCATTTATCATTTAATGAAATTTTAGATTCCCCAAGAAAATACACAAATATAGATTATTTTTATTTAGTTTTTCTACTATAGAAGAATAATTGTAATAACCATTAGAAATTTTTTAGATTTTTATAGAACATTTATAGGAAGACTTAATTTTATTGGAAATAAACCATTTCAATAAACTTATGTATTTATTTATTAGTTGATGGATAATATGATGTATCCAGAGTAAATAATTTCATAATCAAATTTATTTCCTTCATTTTTATACCAAAAAATAAAATTATTAGACTCTAATTTCTGTTATAAATAATTTGTTTATATTTATACTAATGATACAACTTCATGTATATGGTATCTAATATAACCTATTGATTATAAATAATTGTAGAAGATCATATAAAATTAGTTTTTGCGGAAACTGACCCATAAATATTTTTTAAATGGCCATGGAAATAAATTAATTGATTTTTTCTTCACTATATATTTACATTGATATATTTTATAATAATTCCATAGTATCCTTTAATTTTTAACAGAGTAACTAGTATTTTCATGGAAAACTTGATGATTGTGACCAGGTATTGGTTTTTAAACTTATTCTTGGTCATGAATTCTAAAAGCTAAGAATGGTTTAAAAAGTTTTCCAATATTAGTAAAATATGTGTGACACCAAAACTACATTGGTTATGTTTTAGGTCACCAATACACATTCGAGTCAGTCTTAAACAAGTATGATTAATGTAAATATCCAATGTTAAATGTTCCTAATTGATGAAGTTAATATCCTCATAGGATAATTTATATTAGAATGCGTTCCCTATATATAGTAATGCTAGAAATTAAAATGTTTCAATGATTTAACATGCTTTTACTTATGGTAGATGATATTTATATAGAACTTAAAATGAATGATAAAAATATATGATAAAAATCCAATAAAAATTGTATGAAAAAGGAAATATTTCAATTAATTAATGAGAGATCCCCTGTAATATTAGGGATTTAGTAGATGATAATGTTTCCCCTGCACAATGAATTTCAAGGTAATGAAATTATTTTTGATATTATTATACATACAATTAGAAACCAACATTGTATTTATGACTTAATAAGGAATTTTTTTCATTCCCCACATTAATCATCAAATCATTCAGTACACCAAGACTTCATTATCACGTGGTTATATAGAAGATAAATTATTTTTCTTGTTTGGTAGGTTATAAAACATGGGGATGAAATTTATACATATTCTTGATATAAAATACTCATTATAAGTCCACATCCTAATGGTATGTTAAAATCCATTTCAATATAGTTATAAATGATAACCTTTTTGTGGATGATTTTATAAAACAAATTATTTAGTATAGTCTTCCTTGTAATAAAATCAACTCTTTATGGTTTTGTGCAGGTAATTTTAATTATCAATTTGTTCTTCAATATATAAAACTTTATATCAAGATGATTTACCATGTATCTAATTATTATGTTTAGATATCCCCACCAATATAAATTCTAGTTTATTTATCTTTATATTGTGTAATTGATGAATGGAAAAAACCAATTCTAGAAAAGTAATGTGATTTGGAAACTAATATAACATTATCAATAGTTCATCAATATATAAATAAATATTTTCTCCATTTAAGGTATTAAATATATGTTAAATTTTAAATTTATAAGTTTCCTAACATTAGCTAAACAAAAACGAATCACCTCACAATAATGCACCCCATAGTGATCCCACTTGGTAGTTTCCTATTCATATCTTGTATCCATTATGATTTGGTTATATCTAGAATTCTTATCAATAAAAAAGAGAGATATAAAAATAAATTTATTATAAATAATAAATTCCATGAATATAAAATGGAATCTAACTTTGGGAAATGATATTAATAGTCCTTAAAGTAAAAAAAATCAAATATTATCCTTTTTATATTCAACAAGGAAAATTTCAACCAATGTTTTTGGGGAACTGAACCTATTCTGTTAAATTATATTTGACATTTGTACCCAAATCAGATTCTACTTTTTATAATGAAACAAGTAAATCCCCTTTATTATGATTTTATAACTGATGTTTTTAATAGGTATACTCGTGTGAGTAACTGATATGTGATTGTATAATCCTCATATATTTTTTTGATAAGTCCATGTAATTAGATCAAAATATTACATAGGAAATGGGATATATATTTATCTCTTATATAGTACTAGAATAATTATATAATTTGTGTTCTATGTCTTCATATATAACCATGTTTACCTACATCAATTCCAAAATAGTAATAGAGAGACTCTCCTTAACAGAATGTAATGAATTAATAATATGTTATCCACCCACATAATAGGTAGTGGCGGATTATCATATTAGGAGTTCAGTAACTATATTAGAGTAAAATCATCATTATTGAGATTGTTATCTAGAAAGTAAAAATAAATTCCATTTGATTTATTTGAAACAATGTAGTCATAAAGGCACTAAATCCATAATTATTATATAGTTAATATATCAATATCTTAAAAAAACTATCCACAAAAATATCAATTTATTAGTAAAAAAAATTTGATAGATACTTATGATACTAGGATTAATATGTTGTGGTCATAAAAAGGTCATATCTCTTATTGAAATAGGTAATTCAGAAGATACAACTACAATTCAGTATAATATAAGAATATGATGTGGGGAACATTTCATTTACAATTTATGATTATATTATTTTATATATATAGTTTTACTTCTCAAATGTGGAAGATAAAGAGAATTAAACTTTCATTTACATCATTGGAAGTGCTAAAAACAGTGACATCTAATAAAGTTAGGAATTTAGACTATGTTGTATGGTTAATATTTTCTTTGCTTGATTCCATTGTATAATGTCCCACATTGATATATCATGACTTGAATGTGTCCAAATGTGATACATTTATAAAAAGTACATTAATTTTTTTTAATAAATTATTATTTTAGAAATTATGTTAATGAAAAGGGAACTTCTATACATGGATTGAAGACATTTAATTATTGATATGGTGATGAAAATAATGACTTGACCAATGAACATAAACACATTTCTAGTGAAAATATTATTAAATGGTATTTTAATTAATATTTTTTCATTTTAAATCTATATATAATTTGTATAATCCAGGAACAGGGTAATGGGAGTGGACATGATTGGATGAAAACTCTATAATATCCATATATGTCCCAAACATTTATAAGAATATTTATTAAATATCACAATAAATCACACCAAAAAACCTATATGTTTTGTTTATTAAGAGATTATATACATGAAAACATATCTTACTAACATACATCATCATCCTCTATATATTATCATCACGAATAACACTTTCCCAGAAAAGAAAAACATTTTAATCATATTCATTACACAGTGATTGGAAACATAGGAAATAATTACATTTGATTATTTATATATTATGAAAAAAATGGATATCTATCAAACAACATGTGTGATAATATGATGAAAATGTAGATTTGAGATCATAATCAAGACATAGTAACATAATAAAAGGAAATAATACCTAATTAAAATTATATAATAAATTATTCATCATGGCATAAATATTTTGACATAACATTAATCATTTGGTATAGTAATGTGGAATTATGACATAATTAAAATATAATAAAAAATATAAATACTGATTAATATAAAAAATTTGTATAAAAATGTGGAATATACATAATCATAGGAAATCATTAATTATATAAATACTCATTTCTATCACCATCATCCTAGGGTTGAGAGTGAATTATAGTAAACTATGTTCACACCCCATTCTATGAAGAGTAGTATATTGGGTACAATTCCATATACTATAAATTTTATCATAATAAATATAAATACTTACCCAATGAAGTGGATGGAAATATAGTTATATTGTTTCCCATATTATAATGAAAACACATACATATATACATCATAGGAAAGTAATACCCTTCACAATTCCATTATATCAAAATTATACCATGAGAAGGAATTTGAAATGATGAAAAATTCCAATGGAATTTATAATAATCACCCATGATTAGTCATCAGGATGGTATTAATAGATAATATCACCAATGAACCATATGCAACATTTTTTAAATTTACATAGATTAAAATAACTTTTTTAAAGAAATATAAGATTTATATAAAAAAATATTATTAAATATATTTTATTTTAAGACATTTTTTGTTTTAAAACTAATTAATTTATAAAATAATTGTTTTATAAAAAAAGAATTCATGTATGCAATATTTTAAAAAAATATGAAGAGTTGAAAAAGGATCATTATAAAGAAAACATTGTGTGAAAGGGACCATGAAAAGATGTTAAAAACGATATAATTCATACTAATGTAAAATAATGTAAAATTTAATTGAAAATGACATTAGTAAACCATAAATATTATGATATTTTTATTTATAAATTCCTATTAAAAACATGAACATGGAGGAGAAATATCCCGAAACAGAAAAGTGATATGGTATGTTCCAATTAAAATAATCCTTTCTGTTTAATTTCGAATCAAAAGATAATGAAATGGTAATAGGCATTTAATACCAAAAAATGACCATATGATAATAAAATAAATCGATTATTAAACATTAATATATACAACTAACCTTGATGATAAATTTTACATAAATGATCTTGATTTCAATATAAGGCTATAAATGAAACCCATAAATTTACACCCAACATTTATGATATTTAATTAAAATATAATAGAAAATAGAGAACCAAAATGGTAACATATATTAAAACCATATTAATATTTATTAAATATTATAAAATGTAATTTATTGAATTCAATACACATATTTTAGTCAGTTTTTATTTACTTTCATCATCAGAAGTTAGAAATTTTGATTGTTTAGTAACTGTTTCACAATGGATATGGTGATCCTTATTATTTGATAAATATTTGATTATGACTATATAAGTTAATGTATAAAAAACATTTTTTTTTTCAGTTTTTTATTTATTACCTTGTTCATTTTATTGAAATATGGGTATGGTTTGTAATAATTGAATTTATGATTAGCATGGTTTGATAAATTTATTGATCTAACATGTTCAGTTATAATAAACATTAATTTCTTTCACAAACTTATTGAATAATATTTATAACATAAATTACTATTTAATATCATAAATTATAGGAATTAAAGTCTTCATATTCATTAACGATGAAAATGAAGGTGTTTGTATAACAAAATTCATCAAGTAGAATAATAACTTCTTGTAGATTGGATTTATTAGGAGTATAGATTGATGTAATAGTAATTCCAATTTCTCATAAGAATAACGATGTTAATATAACCTTATTGTAGTGGATAATGATATTTTTAATAGATTATATGAGTATGTATGACCTTAATGGCAGAATATGATGATGTGAATTTAAACATTGTACATGTTTTATTTTCTTTTGGATTCCTTTTATCGTTTTTATAATATATTTAATTTATTTATATTTCAATGTATTTAATATTATATTTTAACATTCTACCATAATAATATAAGACATTTTACATTTTCTTTTTGTGTTGTTTGTTTATTAATAAAAAAATTGATATGTTATATAGAAAATTCATACTAAATTTGAAAAGTGCTACATTATAACATTTATAAGAGAATTTATCTCTTAAAATTTCATGACTATAATGAACAAATTGTGGTACCTTTATCTCATTACATAATATGGATCCCAAATTGGTTCCTAAAATATATTATTTCTCCGGATAACTTTATCTGGGTAAGTCCCCTTGTTTTTCAAAACATTATATATACAATATATGGCTCATACAAGTCATTCCCCACAAAAGAGATTGTGCTATTTCTTTAAAACATCCTAGTTTTTTACATATCATGGATAAGTTGTTTTCATATTAAAAAGGATATATGGAAAATTTAATGCCCCTAATGGAGGTCTAGTGGAACTGTATGTTTATTTGATTCCATTCCCACATTATTGAGAATTTTGAAGTGTAAATTTCTCAAGGTATCAATATTCAATCAATAAAAAACATCATAAAACTAATCTGCAGTTATATTTAAAGAAATATCTTGTCCCTAAATTAAAATTCCAAATATCATCGATGATTATCAGCATCACTCTTCCATTTAGGTTTTGTAGTTATACTATATCAAGGAATTTTTTGAATCTTCTCTAATATTTCTAGGGAATGATATAATTCAGGAAGCTTATACCCTCCAACGTCTTCCAGTCATGAAATATTTCTACACTTCATCCAATGTAGAGCCTCATAGGACACCATTTTATTGGTATAATGGGAATCATAATTACATGAAAACACAACCAAGAGAAGGTGTTGATCCAAAAATTCTATGAAATCTATTGAGTAAGATATCACTATCTTATAGGGTTTGAATAGTCCTTTAAAAATAAACATCAGCGTAAGGATAATAGGAAGAGAAAAAGGTCATCTCTACATCTAATTCATGATTAAAAATTTATAGTACATTTAAATAAACCTTTTATCTAGATTAGATACCATTTGGAGTGTCCCTTTATACAGCCTTATAAATTATTTTATGAATATATTATAATGACTATGATGAAAAAAATATTCTCCAATAGAAATGAATTATGCTTAAATTGAATGGTTATCAACTACAGAAAATTCACAATATGTCCTTTAGAAGTCCTTGAATGACCTATGTAATAATATAAGGTGATTTTCATTTATAGGTTTGGTAAATGGATTCATAATCCCCATAAAATTCATTCATTTCACCATCACTCGATGGAATACCAACCTACATGATATATGAACTCAAATATCCATCTTTATGTTATCTCTCCACGTGTGAACCATGTGATCTCTATAAAATGTTTAGATTAAATGATGGATATATAATGACTAGATATATGAATTATCTAGTGGATAATTCTTAAATAATTGTTTTTATGGGATTTGTATTTGTTTAACATATCATATAAATCCATCAATATCATGGTCAAACTCTATAGTATTAATTATTTTAATATTTTACTCTATATTTTCATTCTGATCATCCCTGGTCAATACCTAGATGGATAACTAATCATCCATTTAGGAATGATTTGATTCCCCATTCCCTTATAATTCCCTAGTACATTATTTATATATTCATGAGTATTGAGTCTCATTATATCCTCATTATGGATAGTTTATAATTTTTGTCCCTAAAAAGAGTATTAACCACACTACATTCATTTTGAGAGTAGTATTCTATTAAGAATTCATAGTCTTTGAAAACGGAAACCATATCCTTTGAAAAATATTCATCTATTTTTTTTAAAACATTATCTAAAGTCCTTTTCAATATATATTCCAACCTTTTCACAATATTCATAATTAATTTTTTTAATAAAAATATTATCAATTCATGCTAAAAATCATGATCCATGTAATTGTTTTCTTGTGCAACAAAAATTAAAATAAGGCATAAGATTCAACCACAACATTTTTCAATATGATACATCCAAATACTATCTCTCATGTGTCCTTGTATTTAAAAATATTTTATTCTCTATAGTGTAGTGTGAATAACAATTTAGTGACCAAACCTTTCTTATGATTCTTGAAATTTTATTCATATTCATTTATCTCTAGGTCTAAGACATTCTGAAATGTAAACATGGTAGGTGGAATTTTTTAATTCAAATTAATTTTCTCACACATCATCAATAATTTCAATAAATTATATGAAAAATATGGATCAATATTACATTAGTTGATTCGAGTCATTCTACAATCAAATATATCTCTCAAGGACCGATAGATATTATAAAAAATAATATAACAAAACTCACAAATGATACATTTTTATCCAGGTTTCACACATAAAATATTCAGAATACTATTTCTCATTTTCAGGGTCTTCAACATGATTATCAAATGAAATTTATTCTATTAATTTATCAAGGTTTATATGAGAATAAAATATATACAGAGAAAAAAAATGATCAAGGTATTCACTAATGAATATAAAAATTATACGAATTAAAATAATAATTATATTTGTATATCTGAATAAAATCACAAGAAATTGATATTGTTCATATATTATACAAATTCATTCATTTGATATATTATATTTCTTAACACTTAATTGATGTCATATAAACTAATGCTCCAACTTTGAAATGTATTTATCATCACCCCAATGATTAAACATGTAAAAAATACATGGTATATGATATATTTATTTAAACATGTACTTGTTAATATCCTTATAAAAAGTGTTGATATGAAATAATCTATATTTCATATTAGAAAAAAACTATGTCAAACCATGATGAAGAACATTGTACTATAAAACCCTTGTATATATATATTCTCATAGATTATCATCTTAAATTTATCAAATATAATAAAGGTTATTCTATTAGGAGTCTTTGATATAGAAAAAGATTTATGTATGATTAATATAGAAAATTTACCAACATAATATTGGGAATGTCGAGGATTATATTCCAGAAATAAAATGATATAGTACCATATAATCGTAATATATTTAATATTTTTTTAAAAAACCTTGATATATAAAAATCTCATTGACACATTAAAATACTATATAATGAAATTTACTTCCCCTGGGAGTTCATACTTACCATTGTACTAATAGATGACCATGGGTTTATTTTGGATACATATTTGATTCCCCAGTCCAAGAAATTAATATGGGATCTTTTTAGTAATGATTAATCCCCATACATAATGACATCAAATTTTCATAAAGGGGTAAAAATAGAATTCCTAAGAAGAAAATTTAATAAAATATATATTAAATTTTTGTGAAAATCATGGAATTAAATCATACATTTCTTAATATAAACCAAAAAATGATGAATAAATGTTCCTTTGTACCATAGTCCAATGGAGTAGGTCATTGAAAATTAGAAGAAAATTTCTCTTATCAATCATATCCCTTAACATTATATTTCAAAACTAATAATCTCAATCACACTACGTACTACATTGAATCAACATCCACCTATGGTTTTGGTCACCAAACAGTCACCCTCTCCACCAATGTTAAATAATGAACGAAAACAATGAACAGACATATGAAATCCCAAAACTAAAAACACAATGAGTACACTGATTTCATTATTCATACACTCTTTTCTATGTATATAAGAGAATGATGAAATCAAATTAATTACATTTGAAAATTATTACACATTATTCAAAAATAAATTTCAGTCATTCAATATCTAATATAAAACAACGAGAATATGTCTTGAAAACTCTTTAGTTTCCACATCATCTAGATCTCATCTTCCATGTCTTCTCCCATTAGCATTTTATTCTCCATCTCATTGATTCATCAATGTATTCTCTTTCCAAATCAAACTCTATATTTCCCATTATCTTATATCCTATATCTCAATATTTATAAACTATCTAGTATAATTTTAACCTATGGATAAATCCCACTTTTCTGGTGGTCCCATGTTTTTTAGGCAATACGTACCACCTTCTGTCCTTCAAAGGACATCTTCCACTAAATTTTCCAAACACTATATCATAGAATAACTCATTTCATTGGCCTCCATATATTGGAAAACATGAAATTTTATCACCACATCACTCTAATGAAAATTTTAAATCTCCTTATTCCATATCAATTATGAATGAATTCCACATCCCATCATTATAATTCATCGAACATATAAATATTCATAATTCCTTCACCTACTCTTGTATCTGATTCAATATATATATGTTTATTCATCCATTATTTTCACTTATAAATCTATATAATGAACAACTATCAAGTACCTATATTAGACAATCCTCCTATATATCACAAAATTAGCCTCCACTATTATCTTCTTTGTAATCTCACCTATTTTTCTTCCCCTACTGAAATAAAAATTCTACGATCTCAAAATCGAGTGCCTGAACTAGTTTAAGAATAGAAAATGTTTATTCCAATGATATAAAATGACTAAGAACATAATTATATATTCATTTAAATGATGTTTTTAATTTTAGTGAACTGACTTCAGCTTCCTAAATCTCCTCATTTCGTGGTGTTGATGTTCTATCTCAATTGTGGTCCTTAAGTGTAGCTTCTAGTGACTGAAATTCCCTATAATCCATCAAAAAACCTAGAGAAATATCTCACATAAAACCCAATAATATAATTTTTTTCTTAGGTTGACTCTAAAAATTTACCACTTGATTAATATTCTTATTCTCACACCAAAATCCTAATGATTAGATTTTGTTATCCTTTATTCAATTGTACTTGAATTGTTCTCCATCACACTCCTTATAATGTCATCATATTCTAATAAATTAATTCAACATTAAGTCCCTAATAACAATATATAATATTCATCTTAATCAAAAAAACTCATATAAATTCATCAATGGAATTACTAAAATGAAAATAAGGACTAAATATTAATATTTTGATATTATGGAATCACAATCAATAATTAGAATTATGGAATAGGTCCATAAAAACTCAATTTTGAGTGTCTACACTGGATACCCTATTCAATGAGATTCTATATTTGTCTTTCCTTCTCTTAAAATAATCATTAATGTAACCATGGAATATTACATCGGTCTATAACATGTATAAACTCATCATTTATCGATATTTATAAATCCCAAAAAACATTTATTTAGTGTAACCAATACATTTATGGCCCTTTACTCCCACTACACGCTTCCTCAATTATTATCTGTTAGGTATTCCATATCCATTATATAGGTATTTTTGATGTTATGATGAATTTTTAATATTCATTTCAATATATTTAGAAACTATTTAAATGAAATTTAAATAATCACTTGGGGAAATTATATATTTGAATTTAGTGTGGATATGTTAAACACATTCCATAAAATTCATATTCCCTTCAACAATTCATTTTGATTTCTATCTAACCATATTGTGATAAATTAGGATCAAGGGAAACCCCTACTTCTAATTCATTAACTATATAGATCCATCATTTAAGAGACATTATATTGAGTATTCCACTAGTTCTCACCCTATAAATATTTAATAATATAACATATCAATTATTTCTCTTAACTCAAATATGGGATTTGAAAAAACAATGATAATGATTTTAGTCACCCCAACCAACTACTATTTTTGGAATCATTAGAACATGAATATTTAGGGATACTCCTTTTGGTCTACATCATCCTCACTCAACATGTGTTGAAGAATGAATTTTTCAATATTGAGAGTTGCTTCCCGGAACCTATTTAATCTATCACCTAACAACTAACTCTCAAAAAAACCCATGCCCTTAATTTCATGGAATTATAGTTTTTAATTTTTCTTTTATATGAACTATCAAAATATGAAAATTAATTAAACTCCAGTGGTTAAAAATAAATAGCTTCATGGATCGGTAATATCCACTATCTGATCTTCAAACAATGTCTAAACTAATTTAATATTATAATCTGGTAACTTGATCTCCCACTAAATTTTGGAAATTTAAGGGATCATCAACTTCCTCCAAAATTTCAATATTATTACAAAAAATATAAAAATTACACCTAATAAACAATACATGATGTATGAATATATATTTTCAATTAAACTTTTTATATTCTTGGAAACACCATTGGTACTACTACAGTCATTCAGGGACATTCCTCTAGTTCCTTGTCAGCTCACCTATTGATAATAACCATCAATTTTTCCAAAAAATATTTTAATTACACCTTTATGGAGGAACATTACTTAAGTCATATACTGGTAATGAAAACATTAAATATCCTATAATCCTTTCTGTATGCTAATATTATTATAATTTGAAATTTTATAGATTCCTTGATTAAATAGTCCTCAAAATTGTCTAAAACCAATTTTGTATACAATTTATTATTTATGAGGGTGTATAAATTTATCATTGAAAGTTCATTTATCTCATAATAATGTATTTTAGAACATCGCCCATTGGGATAAAATTAAGTCAATTGATCATCCACCATGACATTGAAGATAGTGAATGAGGATATTGGCCACATTATCAACAACATCAAGTGAACCTCCACCAATAGTTCTTCTCACATCAAAATACCCCTTTCGAACAACACAAAATAAAAAAGTACACAACTAAAAAACACCAAAAATAAAAAATATAAAGTTTAAATATATTTTATATTGTTAAAAAATCATATCTGGAATCCATGGTATAATTTAAGAATCACATTCATTCCATTAAAAAGCTAAAAGAATATGTGTTATAGGGATTATCAGACCTATGTAACCCCTAATCATATAACTAGAAGAATTATAAAAATTACTTATTTTTTGAATATTCAATCACTGTTCATATTAGTCTTCCAAAATCTTTATTTTATCCAAAAGAACATAGATATAGCTATGTATCCCCCTTCTAGAAATATCTCTACCTTGTAACACTAATATCTATCTATTGTCTCAGTCCTTGTAAAATTTTCTATTCACATTTTACAACTAGACCAATCTGAATTTATATTGTTCTCAAACCATCCATCTAATTAGAACCACCTTCCATCATTTATGGGAGATCGTTTATTGGATTTTAAAGCATTCTGTTCCCAATAACACTATTCGTACTAACAACCACCCCCTAGTGAATAATTTATATTATACCTACATCACATTATCGAATATGATGAATCTCAATGTTTCATAACTTTTAGGAAATACATCCATGTTACATTATTAGAGTTTGGGGAACTCAAGAACCTTCATACATTCTTCACATACTTCTTAATTTTCATAAGCATAAAAAAGTGACACCTTCCTTTTGTTTCACTCCTTTTTCGAGAGAATGATTAACACCTAATTAAACACATCATATTATCAAAACTATCATTTTCATACTCTCTATACATTATGTTTTATTCTCTACATTATCCCATATATCCATTTCAATAGAACACCTCATTTGGTGATATCACTATCTTGTTTATAGACTCATATTCCAAAGAATTTAAAATCCCATATTCTTCCACTAATCTATAATTCATATGAACCTAGATAAATAACCATTCGGAAAATTTAACTTCTACTAGTGAACTAAATATATCTTCCATGATCTATTTGTCACAACATATTATTTTATTATCTCTATATTGGTTAGGATGTGTAGATTCGTGTTATTTAATATACTTTTCTTCTAAAACACAACAAAGGAAAAAATTATCATTCCAAAAGAAATGTCATTTAAAAATAATTTTTTTTCATTGAGAATTAAATATCTAATCTATAATGAACCATGATATAGTTCAATCTAATCCGAAACCCGACCCAAATCAAGGAACAGATCTAAGGGTGTTCCTAATCCCCACAGAAAGGAAACGAGTTCATGGGTATCAACAATACACTATGGGAATGATTTCTCCGATTTATATAATCAAACACATCCAAAAAACAATAACCATCATAATGAATGATAACCATAATGAATGATAACCATATTGAAATAAAGTATAATAATTTTGAGATTCATTGTTTTACAACTTTAACCAAAACCAAATGTAGTACAATGAAATGGGAACAAAAACACTATCCCAAATACCTCCATGATAAAAGTAGGAAATAACACTCTATACACCACCATCAACACCTTCAAGAATTGGGGAACTAGAAACATGATCCACCATTACCCCCACAATACATATTTATTTTACTCAGGTCATACAAAAAATTTTCATATAGAAAATGGTGTTTGTAGGGTGTTATTCAAAGAACAGTATGATTCCATCTAAAAAACTATTCCATGCTATAATATTTGAATGAAAATCAATGTAAAAATTTCTATAAGAATATTTGAAACATTTATAAGAAAATAATTTATAGAAAACATTACCAATAAACACTTTTTAAGGATATCCATTTTCACAAATAAGATTGCATGAAATAAAAATGTATAAAAGGTATATCATATGTCAATAAATAGCACCATATCACATCAGAATCATGTCACAAGAGAGAATGATAGAGAATAACTAAAGGTAAATAACAAAAGTGGGACCCTATAAACCTTGTACCCAGGTGATCAAAATCTCCCAACTAAACTACCAACTGTATTCTCGTGGAACAACTATTAGAGGTGATCCAATCGAAATGACTAATAGTCTCCAAATGATAAGATAAAACCAACCGATTTTACATGAACGATCCACTTGAGGGGATCCATTCCCAAGGTCTAGTGGTCTATGATCATATCACATGTTTAGTTAGTGTTGTAGTGTCAATCCACCTAGATAAATCTGGGCCTTACCACTATAATGTCAACTAGAGTACTAATTCTAGATCACTCACCTTGATACCCAGGATCCCAATTATGATCAAATTACATTTCACATATCAAAATAATCATCACCATCACATACACATACCAAACATCATATGAAAATAATAAAATCACCATGTTCTCATTTTCACATTGATACAACTATCAAAATCCACATGGAATCCAACATTTTATATTAATAAAATGACTTCCAATTTTACACACACACCATAAACACTTGGAAATAAATTTTCGACTATATGTAAAAATTATGAAACCCATTTGGAAACAAAACAAGAAGAAAACATAATGAATCAAATCACTTCCATGGACAAAGACCATTTCAAATTCATACTCACATCATAACCATTTTTGTATAATTATTCATGTCACTTTCACAATTTAAAGTCATAGTTAAGGTGAACAATAATGAATATAATATGAAACAAAACCCATATATCTTGTAATAATCAATTTAATCTCATTATCACATTTAAATATCTTTTAGAACACATTTTACAACTTTCAAAAAAGGTATAAAACATATTCATGAAACATGACAACGAAGCAGACATGATACATTGATGATTTTATTTAGAAAACCATCTTTATCCACAAGGGGTTCTCAAAACATTTCAAAGAATCATATTATTCACCACATAAGTAATAAATAGATTAAATTAAAAAATCATTCAAGAAAAAATAACTCATCTATTAATGTAAAATCATGGAACTATGTAACTCACCCATATAATCTTTTGAAATATGAGGTGAAACCACAACTGAAATTCTAGAGGACCCTATAAAGGAAATATAAATGAATAACCATTATTATTTGACCCAACATCTCAATATTAGACCCAAATTTTATCAAATAACCCACTTGAAAGGATGAACTCTAGAAATATGTATGATAAACCCTAGAATAATGGAGAAATCTAGAGAAAAGAAACATACTTGATGATTCCATGATGTGAAAATTCTAAAAACACCAAAGTATTGACACTCAAAAGCTCCAAGAAGGCTTTTGGGATGATACTATTTATGAAAATCCTGTATATGTGTTATCCAAGGTGATTTAAGGTTAAAACCTTGGACAAAAAAGAGTAATTCAATACTTTTTATTGATCTAGAAATGTTGCATGGTTTCCAAAACATTTAGTAAACATGCATCCCTCATTGTCGAGGAGGAATAGGCCACATGGACTTCCCAAATAGTTTCCAACCTATGCACCAACTCTGTTGTCACTAGTTAAAAAATGGAAATTAGTATCAAACTTTCTTGTGCGAGGGTGCACATTTCCTTAAACCGTGCAGCAACCATGACCTACCATTTATCTATCCCAAAATCTCCATTTTCACCAAATACTCTTAGGGAAACCCATGGAATAATTACCAGGCTGAAAAATAAAGAAAGGAATAACAGAAAAAGGAACGGATGTGATAGTTCTCCCCACTAGGAAAACCTTCCCCACCCAGAAAGTAATCTAAAATAATGGATGGATAAAAAAAGGATACCCCTCCCAACCCAATAATTCCATTAAAAATTCTAATGCTCATCACTACCAAGATGAAAATGAAATTGGATTCATGGTGTATACATCCCATAAATTACTTTCTATTGATAAATCACAATCTGTACAGACCAATCAAGCATAGAGAAATAATGCTTCTATTCCAACTCATCCAAATTTAACACAAGTGATGGATCTAGGTTATAATTCTTCATCTAGGAGACATTGAAATAATCATGAGTTGACAAAAAATTAGACATTAAATATTACATACATTCCACATTACGAAACCTCTCTGTAATCTGAAATGGTTCAACATATATCTATATTAGCTTCCATTTATTACCCAAATTATGGTGATCCAAGCAAGGTGACACTTTCAAGAACATATGATCACCCACAATAAATTATAAACTCTAGTGTATTTGATTAGAATAAGATTTATGGAAGATCAGCGCTATCAACGAATGCTTCCAGATAAACTAGGTTTTAACAAATGTTTCTTGCAAAAGGCTTGGTCCCAACAACAAGGTCTCACCCATCTCATCCCCACACAAAGGTGACTAACACAACTTACAATAAAGCATCTCAAAAATATCCATTCAAATAGGGGATTGGTAACTATTTCTATATAAAAACTCAACCAATACCAAATGGTAATCCCATAAACCCCCAAGATCCAACACATATTACCCGGGCATGTATTCCAAAATATGATTTTCCTTCTCCATATGACCATATATTTTAGGATTTTCTTCCATGAAAAACATGACATGTGACCCCATTACCTTATTATGGCCTTCCCAAAATGATTTGGTAAAATTGGGGTCCCTATGAGAAATAATCTCCAATGACACACCATGAAGCCTTACTATCTCTTGATCATAAAACTAATCCAAATCATCTGCCTTGGATGAATTTATTATTGGAGTGAAATGGGATAATTTGGTATGTTTCCCGATCACTACCCAAAAGGAATTCCTCCTAATGTGTGTATAAGGTAATCCCAAATACTTCATGGTGATGTCATCCCACATTTAGGCCGGAATGGGTAAGGGAAGAAGAAAACTCGAGGATATTAGGTTTTTTTATTTAGCCTTCTTACATTTATAACACTGCGATAAAAATCCACCTACATCACGCCTAAAACATGTCCACCATAACTGCATATAGACTTCATAGAACATCTTGGTGGATTAAGGATGCACGAACCACTATGGATGGTGGCTCTCCTATATCACCACTATTCTCCTAGACAAATAAACCATGATGTAACCCTTGAATCACTAAAAACCCATAGGAAAGAAAAACATTCACAAGGCACCTTACCACTATTTATGAATTTTATAGAACGATAGAACATCTCATCACTCATATAATATTTCTAAATCTACTCATAAAGGAAAAGTTTCTACTGAAAACTAGAATTGAACCCATGTATAATATATCCTCTGGATGATAAATAATTATGGAAGATAATATAAAATTAGTTTTTGAGGAAACTGAACCATCGATTTTTTTATATGGCCATGGATATAAATAAATTCCTTTTTTTCTTCACAGTTTATTTCCATTGATATATTTTATAATAATTCCATAGTATCCTTTAATTTTTAACAGAGTAACCAGTATTTTCATGGAAAACATGATGACTGTAACCAGGGATTGGTAGTTAAACTTATTCTTGGTCATGAATTCTAAAAGCTCATAATGGTTTCAAAAGTTTTCCAATATTAGTAAAATATGTGTGACACCAAAAATAACATGGTTATGTTTTAGTTCACCAATCCACTTTCGATTCAGTCTGTAATAAGTATGATCAATGTAAATTTCCAATGTTAAATGTTCCTAATTTATGAAGTTAATATCCTCATAAGATACTTTATATTAGAATGTGTTCTCTATATATAGTAATGTTATACATTAAAATGTTTCAATGATTTCCCATGGTTTAACATATGGGAGATGATATTGATATAGATATCTAAATGAATTATAAAAATAAATGATAAAAAACCAATCAAAATTGTATAAAAAAGGAAATATTTCGATTAAATAATGAGAGATCCCCTATAATCATAGTGATTTAGTAAATGATATTGTTTCCCCTGTGCAATGACTATCAAGGTAATGAGATTATTTTTGATATTATTATACATACAATTAGAAACCAACATTGTATTTATGACTTACTGAGGATTTTTTTTCATTCCCCACATTAAACATCAAATCATTCAGTACACCAACACATCATTATCAGGTGGTTATATAAAAGATAAATAATATTTCTTGTTTGGTAGGTTATAAAACATAGGGATGTAATTTATACCTATTCAGGATATTAAATACTCATTATAAGTCCTCATCCTATTGCTATGTTAAAATACATTTCAATAGAGTTTTAAATGATAACCTTTTTCTCGATGTTTTTATAAAACTAATAATTTAGAATAATCTTCCTTGTAATACAATTAACTCTTTATGGTTTTGTGCAGGTAATTTTAATTATCACTTTTTTATTTAATAGATAAAATATTATATCAAGATGATTGACCATGTATATAATTATTATGTTTAGATATCCCCACCAATACAAATTATAGTGTATTTATCTTTATATTGTGTAATTGATGAAAGGAAAAAACCAATTTTAGAAAAGTAATGAGATTTGGAAACTAATATAACATTATAAACCGATCATAAATATATAAATCAATATTGTCTCCATTTAAGGTATTAAATATATGTTAAATTTTTAATTTATATGTTTCCTAACATTAGTTAGACAAAAAAATAATCACCTCACAACAATTCACCCTATACCAGGAAAGTTCAGTCAGAGGAATAACCCCTGACCATTTATTAAAAGAAATAAAAAGTGCAGTAAATAAGGAGATGGATGAGGGCGAACATCTTGCCCAAACCCAATCAGAAGTCCCCACCAAACATAGTCAATTAAAAACCAAACCATTACACCCAAAACCAAAGACCCATACCGCTGATTCAACACTTCAACCAGCAGTTCATCATCTTCATCAAAAAAAAACATCAAAACTTCCAGCTTTCAACATCATATCATCACTGCAATTACTGCAACCACAACTTCATTCCAGAGATCTTCCCGAAAACAAATCTCGAAAAAGCAAAAACAAATCACGGAAGAGAATCAAATCCAAAATACTGGTCCAACATTCAGCAAGAAGATCAGCGAGATCAGATCACCGAGGGAGCAATTCCACCATCACGCAACACAAATACAAGAGAACCCGAAGCAGATTCATCCAAAACACACCAACGCAAAATTGCAGTTGACAATAGCACGAAATCCATCACCTCATCCCACTAATAGCAAAAAGAGAAAACAGAAGAGACCAGTACGCCAAATTGGAGACCCGCCGCTCAGATCCCGTCGCCGCCACCCATTACGCACTCTAAGACCACGACGAAGCACCAACAACACACACCGAAGTCAAGGCGGAGGTCTTGGGCTGCTGGATCTGGAAACTCGGTCGCGGCCCGACACCGCGCTGCCAAAACGGTACGAATGGGGAGACGACCGAGTCCACGAAGCACCACCGCAGCCACAGAATCACCGCCAGAACTCGCCGAGCACCAGAAGAGTCACCGCAGCAACCCGAGACGAAGGAGGCGGCGACGAGGGGAGAAACCCTAGCGCGCCGTGCCCCTTACGGGCTCATCTCTCACAACAATTCACCCTATACTGATCCCAATGGGTAGTTTCCTATTCATATCTTGTATCCATTTTGATTTGTATATATCTAGAATTCTTATTAATGAAATAGAGATATATTAAAATATATTTAGTACAAATAATCAATTCCATGAATATAAAATGGAATTTATCTTTGGGAAATGATGGTTATAGTCCTCAAAGTCAAAAAATCAAATAGTATTCTTTTTATTTTCAATAAGGAAGTTTTCAAATTTTTTTTTAGGGAACTGAACTTATTCAGTTAAATTATATTTGGCATTTTTACCCAAATCAGATTCTACTTGTTACAATGAAACAAGTAAATCCGATTAGTTATGATTTTATAGATGATGGTTTTAATAGGTATACATGTGTGAGTAACTGATATATGATTGTATAATCCTAATATGTTTTTTGATAACTCCATGTAATTAGACCAAAATATTTCATAGTAAAAGGGGTATATATTTTTCTCTTATAGAGTCCTAGAATAATTGAATAATGTGTGTTCTATGTCTTCATCTATAACCATGATTACCCAAATCAATTCCAAAATAATAATTGAGAGACTCTCCTTAACAGAATGTAATGAATTTATTATATGTTATCCACCCACTTAAAAGGTTGGGGAGGATCGTCATATTAGGAGTTTAGTAACTATAATGGAGTGAAATCATCATTATTGTGATTGTTATCCTGAAAAGTAAAAATAAATTCCATTTGATTTATTTTAAACAATGTAGTCATAAAGAAACTAAATCTATAATTATTATATAGTTAATATATCAATATCTCAAAAAAAAAACTATCCACAAAAATTTCAAGGTATTAGTAAAAAAGGTTTTTTTGATAGATACTTATGATACTAGGATCAATATGCTGTGGAAATAAAAAGGTAATATCTCTTGTTGATAGAGTTAATTGAGCAGATAAAACTATAATTCAGTATAATATAAGAATATGATTTAGGGGAACAATTCATTTACAAGTGATGATTATATTATTTTATATATATAGTTTTACTTCTCCAATGTGTATGATAAAGAGAATTAAGCATTCATTTACATCATTGGAAGTGTTAAAATTAGTGTCATCTAATATAGTTAGGAATTTAGCCTATGTTGTATGGTTAATATTTTCTTTACCTGATTCCCCAACAGTGTCCCACATTGATATATTAGGACTTGAATGTGTCCAGATGTGATACATTTATAAAAAGTACATTATTTTTTTTAATAAATTATTATTTTAGAAATTATGTTAATGAAAAGGGAACTTATATATATGGATTGAAGACATTTACTTATTGATATACTGATGAAAATAATGACTTGAACAATGAACAAAAACACATTTCGGGTGAAATGATTATTAAATGGTATTTTAAATATTATTTTTTTCATTTTAAATCTATTTATAATTTGTATAATGCATGATTTTAGTAATAGAAGTGGACATGATTGGATGAAAACTCTATAATATCTATATATGTCCTAAACATTTACCAGAATATTTATTAAATATCAGAATAAATCATACAAAAAAACCTATAGGTTTAGTGTATTAAGAGATTATATACATAAAAAACATATCTTACCAACATACCTCATCATATTCTATATATAATCATCATGGATCAATATTTCCTAGAAATATCATACATTATAATCATATCCATTACCCAGTGATTGGAAACATAGGAAATAATAACATTTGATTATTTATATATTATGAAAAAAGGGATATCTATTAAACAACATGTGTGATCATATGATGAAAATGTAGATTTGATATCATAATCCAGACATAGTAACATAATATAAGGATATAATAACTAACTAAAATTGTATAATCAATTATTCATCATGACATAAATATTTTGACATAACATTAATCATTGGGTATAGTTATGTGGAATTATGACACAATTAAAATGTAATAAAACATATAAATGCAGAATAATATATTTTTTTATATAAAAATGTGGAATATACATAGTCATGGAAAATCATAAATTATGTCAATACTCATTTCTATCACCATCATCCCATGGTTGAGAGTGACTTATATTAAACTATGTCCACACCCCATTCCATGAAGCTTAATATATTGGGTACAATCCCATATACTATAAATTTTATCATAATAAAAATAAATACTTACCCAATGAATTGGAGGGAAATATAGTTATATTGTTTCCCATATTATATTGAAAAACCATACATATATACATCATAAGAATGTAATACCCTTCATAATTCCATCATATCAAAATTATACCATGATAAGGAATTTCAAATGATGAAAAATTCCTATGGAAGTTATAATAATCACTCATGATTAGTCATCAGGATGGTATTACTAGATTATATCACCAATGAACCATATGAAACATTTTTGAAATTTACATTGATTAAAATTAATTTTTTAGAGAAATATAAAATTTTATAAAAAACAATTAATAAAAATATTTTTTTGGACATTGTTTGTTTTAAAAGTAATTAATTTATAAAATAATTGTTTTATAAAAAAAGAACTCATGTATGCAATATTTTAAAAAAATATAAATACTTGAAAAAGAATCTTTATCAAGAAAACATTGTGTGAAAGGGACTATGAAAAGATTCTAAAACGATATAATTCGCACCAATGTAAAATAATGTAAAAGTTAATTGAAAATGAAATTAGTAAACCATATATGTTGGGATATTTTTGTTTATAAATTCCTATTAAAAACATGAACATGGAGGAGAAATATCCCGAAACAGAAAAGTGATATGGTATGTTCTAATTAAAATAATGCTTTCAGATTAATTTTGAATCAAACGATAATGAAATGGTAATATGCATTTAATACCAAAAAATAACCATATAATAATAAAATAGATCGATTATTAAAGATTAATATATAAAACTAACCTTGATGAAAAATTTTATATAAATAATCTTGATTTCAATATAAGGCTATAAATGAAACCCATAAATTTACACCCAATATTATTAATAGTTAATTAAAATATAATAGAAAATAGGCAACCAAAATGGTAACTTATTTTAAAACCCAATTAATGTTTATTAAATTTTAAAAAATGTAATTTAAAGAATTCAATAGACATATATTAGTCAGTTGATATTTACTTTCATCATCAGAAGTAAGAAATTTTGATTGTTTAGTAAGTGTTTGACAATGGATATGGTGATCCTTATTATTTGATAAATATTTGATTATTAATATATTATTTAATGTATAGAAAACATTTTTTTCAATTATTATTTTATTACCTTGTTCATTTTATTGACATATGGGTATGGTTTGTGATAATTAAATTTACGATGAGCATTGCCTGATAAATTTTTAGATCTAACATGTTCAGTTATAATAAACATTAATTTCTATCACAAACTTATTGAATAATATTTATAACATAAATTACACTTTAATATCATAAACTCTAGGAATTAAAGTCTCCATATTCATAAATGATGAAAATGAAGGTGTTTTTATAACAAAATTCTTCAAAGAGAACAATAACTTCTTGTAGATTGGATTTATTAGGAGTATAGATTGATGTAATAGTAATTCCAATTTCTCATAAGAATAACGATGTTAATATAACCTTATTGTATTGGATAATGATATTTTTAATAGATTATATGAGTATGTATGACCTTAATTTCAAACTATGATGATGTGAATTTACACATTGTACATTTTTTATTTTCTTTTGGATTTCTTTTATAGTTTTTATAATATATTTTATATATTTATATTTTAATGTATTTAATGTTATATTTTAATATTCTACCATAATAATATTTTACATTTTATATTTTCTTTTGGTGTTGTTTGTATATTAATAAAAAACAAAATTGATATGTTATATAGAAAATTCATACTAAATTTGCAAAGTTCTATATTATAACATTTTTAAGATCATTTATCTCTTAAAAACTCATTACTATAATGAACAAATTGTGGTACATTTATATCATTAGATAATATGGATCCCAAATTGGTTCCTCAAATATATGATTTCTCTAGACAACTTTATTTGGTTCAGTTCCCTTGTTTTTCAAAACTTTATATATACAATATAGGACTCATACTAGTCATTCCCCCCAAAAGATATTGTGTTATTGTTTTAAAAAATCCTAGTTTTTTACATATCTTGGATAAGTTGTTTACATAATAAAAAAAGGTTATATGGAACATTTAATGTTCCTAATGGAGGTCTAGTTCAAGTGTATGTTTATAAGCTTCCATTCCAATATTATTGAAAATTTTGAAGTGTAAATTTATCAATGTATCAATATTCATTCAATAGAAAATATCATAAAACTAATCTGCAGTTATATTTAAAGAAATATCTTGTCCCTAAATTCAAATTCAAAATATCATCGATGATTATCAGCATAACTCTTCTATTTACTTGTGTAGTTATACTATATCAAGTAATTGTTTAAATCTTCTCTAATATTTCTAGGGAATGATACAATTCAGGAAGATTATTCCCTCCAACTTCTTCCAGTCTTGAAATATTTCTACACTTCATCCAATGTAGAGCCTCATAGGACCCCATTTTGTTGCTATAATGGGAATTATTATTATATGAAAACTCAACCAAGCGAAGGTGTTTATAGAAATATTCTATGAAATCCATTGAGTAAGATATCACCATCTTATAGGGTTTGAATATTTCTTTCAAAATAAACATCAGTATAAGGATAAAAAAAGAGATAAAGGTCATCTATACATCTAATTCATGATTAAAAATTCATTGAAAATTTAAATAAACATTTTATTTCGATTAGATACCACTAGTAGTGGCCCTATATACAGCCTTATAAATTCTTTTACATATATATTATAATGACTACCATGAAATAAATATTCTCCAATAGGAATGAATTATAATGAAATTAAATGGTTATCAACTACCAATAATTCACAATATGTCCTTTAGAAGTCTTGGAATGACCTATGAAATAATATTGGGTGATTTTTATTCATAGTTTTGGTAAATGGTTTCATCATTCCCATAGAAATAATTCATTTCACCATCACTTGATAGAATACCGACCAACCTGATATATGAACTAAAATATCCATCTTTATGTTTTCCCTCCATGTGTGAACCATGTGAGCTCTATACAATGTTTAGCTTCAACGATGGATAGATAATGACTATATATATGAATTATCAATTGGATCCTTCTTCAATAATTGTATTTATGGGATTTGTATTTGTTTAACAGATCATATAAATTCATCAATATAATGGTCAAACTCTATAGTATTAATTATTTTAATATTTGACTCTATATTTTCGTTCTGTTCATCACTGTTCATTAACTAGATGGATAACTAATCATCCATTTAGGAATGATTTGATTCCCCATTCCCTTTTAATAACTTGGTACATTATTTATTGATTCATGTGTAATGAGTCTCATTATAACTTCATTATATATAGGGTATCATTTTTGTTCCTACAAAGAGTACTAACCACACTACATTCATTTTGAGAGTAGTATTCTATTCAGAATTCATAGTCTTTAAAAACAGAAACCATATCCTTTGAAAAATATTCATCTATTTTTTAAAAAATATTATTTAAACACCTTTTCAATATGTATTCCAACCTATTCACAATAGGGAAAATGAATTTATTTAATCAAAATATTATCAATTCATGATAAAAATCACAAGCCATGTAATTTTTTTCTTGTGGAACAAAAATTGAAATAAGGCATAAGATTCAACCACATAATTGGCCAATATGATACATCCAAATTCCATCATTCATGTGTCCTTGTACTTAAAAATCCCTTATTCTCTATAGTGTAGTGTGAATAACATTTTAGTGACCAAACCTTTCTTATGATTCTTGAAATTTTATTCACATTTATTTATCTATAGGACTATTAAATTCATAAAGGTGAACATGGTAGGTGGATTTTTTTAATTGAAAATAATTTCCTCACACATCATCAATAATTTCTATAAATTCTATGAAAAATATGGGTCTATATTACATTAGTTTGTTCGGGTCATTATACAATCATATATATCTCTCAAGGACCCATAGATATTATAAAAAATAATATAACAAAACCCACAAATGATAATTTTTTATCCAGGTTTCACACATACAAAATTCCAAATAATATTCCTCCTTTCTTAAGGTCTTCAATATGATTATAGAATGAAATTTATTCACTTAATTTTTCATGGTTTATATGAGAATAAAATATATACAGAGAAAAAAATGATCAAGGTGTTCACTAATGAATATACACATCAAATGAATTAAAATAATAAGTATATTTGTATATCTGAATAGCATCACATGAAATTGATATTGTCCATATCTTATAAAAATTGTTTCCTTTGATATATTATACTTCTTAACACTTAATTAATGTCATATAAACTAATGATCCAACTTTGAAATGTATTTATCTTCACCCCATTGTTTGAATGTGTAAAAATACATGGTAGATGATATATTTATTTGACCATGTATTTGTTAATATCCTTATAAAATGTGTTTATATGAAATAATCTATATTTTATATTAGATAAATACTATGTCACACCAAGATGAAGAACATTGTACTATAAAACCCTTATATATATATATTATCTTATATTACCATCTTAAATTCATCAAATATAACAAAGGTTATTCTATTAGGAGTCTTTGACATAGAAATAGATTTAGGTATGATTAATATAGAAAATTTACCAACATAATATGGGTAAAGGCAAGGATTATATTCTAGAAACAAAATGATACATTACCATATAAGAGTAATATATTTAATATTTTTTTTAAAAAAATCTTGATATATAAAACTCTCATTGTCACATAAAATTACTATATAATGAAATTTACTTCCCCCGGGAGTTCATACTTACCACTGTACTAATAGATGACCATGGGTTGATTTTGGATACAGATTTGATTTCCCAATCCAAGAAATTAATATGGGATCTCTGTATTAAGGGATAATCCCCATACATAATCATATTAAATTTTCCTAAAGGGGTAAAAATATAATTCCTAAGAATAAAATTTAATAAATAATATATTAAATTTTTGTGAAAATCATGGAATTAAATCCTACATTTCTTAATAAGAACAAAAAATGATGAATAAATGTTCCTTTGTACTACGGTCTAATGGATTAGGTCATTGAAAATTAAGAGAAAGATTCTCGAATCAATCATATCCCTTAACTTCAAATTTCAAAACAAATAATCTTGATCACACTACCTACTACATTGAATCAACATCCACCTATGGTTTTGGTCACCACACAGTCACCCTCTCCACTAATGATAAATAATGAAAGAAAACAATGAACGAACATATACAATCCCAAAACTAAAAAAACAATGTGTACAAGGATTTCATTATTCATACACCCTTTTCTATATCTAAAAGAGAATGGTGGAATGAAATTAATTACATTAGAAAATTATTACACATGATTCAAAAATAAATTTCAATCATTCAATAACCAATATAAAATAATGAGAATATGTCTTGAAAATTCTTTAGTTTCCACATCTTCTAGATCTCATCTTCCATGTTTTCTTTCATTAGCATTTTATTCTCTAGCTCATTGATTCATCAATGTATTCTCTTTACATATACACCACTTCATTTAGCATTAGATTATATCATATATATCATTATTTATAAACTATCTAGTATAATTTTAACCTATGGATAAATCCCACTTTTATTGTGGTCCCATTTTTGTTAGGAAATACGCACCACCTTCTGTCCATCAAAGGACATCTTCCACTAGATTTTCCAAACACCATATCACAAAATAACTCATTTCATTGGCCTCCATATATTGGAAAACATGAAATATTATCACCACATCACTCTAATGAAAATTTTAAATCACCTTATTATATATCAACTATGATTGAATTCCACATCAAATCATTAAAATTCATAGAACTTAAGAATATTCATAATTCCTTCACCTACTCTAGTATCTGATTCAATATATATATGTTTATTCCTCCATCATTTTCACTTCTATTTTTATATAATGAAAAACTATAATGTACATATATTAGATTATCTTCCTCTATATCACACAATTAGCCTCCACAATTATCTACTTTGTAATCTCACGTTTTTCTCTTCCTCTTTTGAACTAAAAATTCTATGACCTCAATATCGAGTGCCCGAACTAGATTACTAGTTTAGGAATTGTAAATGGTTGTTCCAATGATATAAAACCTCAAATATCATAATTATATCTTCATTTAAGTGATGTTTTGAATTTTAGTGAACTTGCTTCAGCTTCTTAAATAGCCTCATTTGGTGGAGCCGATGTTCTATCTCAATCGTGGTCCTTAAGTGTAGATTATAGTGACTATAATTCCATATAATCAATCCAAAAAGCTAGAGAAATTTCTCACAAAAAACCAAATAATATAAATTTTTTTCATAGGTTGACTCTAAAAATTTACCACTTGAATAATATTCTTATTGTCACACCAAAGTCCTAATGAATAGTTTTTGTTAACCCTAATTCGATTGCACTTGAATTGTTATCCATCACAATCCTTATAATGTTATCATATTCTAATAAATTAATTCAACATTAAGTCCCTAATAACAATATATAATATTCATTTTAATCAAATGAACTCATATGAATTCATCAATGGAATTACTAAAAAGAATATAGGGACTGAATTTTAATATTTTGATATTATTGAATCCCAATCAATAATTAGAATTATGGACTAGGTCAATAAAAACTTAATTTTGAGTGTCTATACTAGATATCCTATTCTCTAAGATTCTATATTTCTCTTTCCTTCTCCTAAAATAATTATTAATGAAAGCATTGAATATTAAATCTGTCTATAACTTATATAAATTCTTTGTCTATGGATATTAATAATTCCAACTAAACTTTTATTTAGTGTAACCAATACATTTATGGCCCTTTAATCCCACTACACGCTTCCTCAATCATTAAATTTTAGGGATTCCACATCCATTATATAGGTATTTTTGATGTTATGATGAATTTTTAATATTCATTTCCATATATTTTGAATCTATTAAAATGAAATTTTCAAAATCAATTGGGGAAATCCTACATTTAAATTTAGTGTGGACATGTTAAACACATTCCATAAAATTCATATTCCCATCCAAAATTTATATTGATTTATATCTAACCATATTATGATAAATTACGATCAAGGGAAACCCCTACTTCTAATTCATTAACTATATAGAACCATCATTTAAGAGACATTATATGGAGTATTCCACTAGTCATCACCCTATGGATATTTAATAATATAGATTATGAGTAATTTCTCTTAACTCAAACAGGGGATTTGAAAAAACAAAGATAAATTTTTTTGTCACCCCACCCAACTAATATTTTTGGAATCATTAGAACATGATTATTTAGGGATATTCCTTTTGGTCTACATCATCCTCACTCAGCATGGGTTGAGGAATGAATTTCTAAATATTGAGACTTGCTTCTAGGAACCTATTTAATCTATCACATAATAACTAACTCTCTCAACAACCCATCTTCTTAATTTCACAGAATTATAGTTTTTAATTTTTCTTTTATATGAATTTTCAAAATAAGAAAATTAAATAAACTCTTGTGGTAAAAAATAAATAGCCTCCTGGATCCATAATATCCACCATCTGATCATCAAGTAATGTCTAACCTAATTTAATATTATAATCTGGTAATTTTATCTCCCACTAAATATAAGAAATGTAATGGATCATCAAATTCATCCAAAATTTCAATATCATTACAAAAAATAGAAAAATGACACCTAATAAACAATACATGATGTATGAATATTTATTTTTAAGTAATTTTTTTATATTCTTGGAAACCCCATTAGTACTACTACCCACATTCAGGGACATTCCTCTAGATCCTTGTCTGATCACCTATTGATAATAAACATCAATTTTTTCAAAAAAGATTTTAATTACACCTTAGTAGAGGAACATTACTTAAGACTTATACTGCTAATGAAAACATTCAATATCCTAGAATCCTTTTGGTACGATAATTTTATTATAATTTGAAATTGTATAGATTCCGTGATTGACTAGTCTTAAAAATTATCTAAAACCAATATTGTATACAATTTATTGTTTATGATGGTGTATAAATTTATCAATGAAAGTTCATTTATCTCATAATAATTTATTTTAGAACATCACCCATTGGAATAAAATTTCATCAATTGATCATCCCCCATGATATTGAAGATAGTGTCTAAGAATATTGGCTACATTATCAACAACATCAAGTGAACCTCAACCTATAGTTCTTCTCACCTCAAAATAGCCATTTCTAACAATAGAAAATAAAAAATTGCACAACAAAAACACACCTGAAATAAAAAATATAAAGTTTAAATATAGTTTATGTTGTTCAAACAACATATCTGGAATCCATGGTATAATTTAAGACTCACATTCATTCCATTAAAAAGATGAGTGAATATTTGTTATAGGGATTATCAGACCCATGTAAACCCTACTCATATAACTAGAATAATTAAAAAAATTACTTATTTGTTGAATATTCTATCACTATTCATATCAGCCTTCCACCATCTTTATTTTATGCAAAATAACCTAGATATAGATATGTATCCCCCTTCTAGAAATATCTCTACCTTGTATCACTAATGTCTATATATTGTCTTAGTCCTTGTAAAATTTTCTGTTCACATTTTACAAATAAAACAATCCTAATTTATATTGTTCCCAAACAATCCATCTAATTAGAACCACCTTCCATCATTTATTGGAGATCATTTATTGTATCTTAAATCATTCGGTTCCCAATGACACTCTTCGTACTAACAACCATCCGCTAGTGAATAATTTATATTATCCCCACATCACATTATTGAATATGATGAATCACAATTTTTCATATATTTGAGGAAATACATCCATCTTACATTATTAGAGTTTGGGGAAATCAATAACATTCTTACATTCTTCACGTACTTCATAATTTTCATAAGCATCAAAAAGTTACTCCTTCCTTTTATTTCACTCCTTTTTCGAGAGAATTATTAACACCTTATTAAACGCATCATATTATCAAAACTATCATTTTCATACTCACTATACATTATGTTTTATTCTCTCCATTATCCCATATATCTATTTCAATTGAACACCTCATTTGTTGATATCAATATCTTGTTTATAGACTCATATTCCTATGAATATAAAATCCCACGATCTTCCACTGATCTGAAATTCATATGACCTTGATAAATAACAATTTGGCAGATTTAACTGCTATTAGTGAACTGAATATATCTTCCATGATCTATTTGTCACAACATATTGTTTTATTATCTCTATACTGGTTATGATGTGTAGATTATTGTTATTTAATATAATTGTATTATAAAACATAACCAAGGAAAAAATTTCTCATTCCAAATGAAACATCATTTAAAAATAAATATTTTTCATTGATAATTAAATATCTAATCAATCATGAACCATGATAGAGTTCAATCGAATTCGACACCCAACCCAAATCAAGGCATAGATCGAAGGGTGTTCCTAATCCCCACAGATAGGAAACTAGTTTATGGGTATCAACAATACACTATGGGAATGATTTATCACATTTATATAATCACACACATCCAAAAAATAATAACCCTCATAATTAATGATAACCATAATGAAAGATAACCATAATGAAATAATGTATAATAATTTTTAGATTCAATTTTTTACAACTTTAACCAAAATCAAAAGTACTAAAATGTAATGGGAACAAAAAAACTATCCCAAAATCCTCCATGAAACAATCAAGAAATAACCCTCCAACTGCCACTATAAACACCTAAAAAATTGGGGAACTAAAAACATGATCCACCATTACCCCCAAAATACATTTTTATTTTACTCAGGCCATACAAAAAAGTTTCATACACCCAACATTGTTTGTAGGGTGTGATACAAAGAATAATATGATTCCATCAAAAAAACTATTCCATCCTATAATATTAGAAACAAAATAAATGTAAAAATTTCAATAAGAATATTTGAAACATTTATAAGAAAATAATTTAATAAAAACATTACCAATAAACACATTTTAAGGATATACTTTTTTCACAAATAAACATGCGTGAAATAAAAATGTATACAAGGTATATCATATGTCAATAAATAGCACCATATCACAAGAGAATCATGTCACAAGAGAGAATGATAGAAAATAACTAATAGTAAATAACAAAAGTGGGACCCTATGAACCTTGTACCTAGGTGATCAAATCCACCAACTAAACTACCAACTATATTCTTGTGCATCAAGTATTAGAGGTGATCTAATCAAAATGTCTAATGGTCCCCAAATTATAAGACAAAACCAACTGGTTTCACATGAACGATCCACTTGAGGGGATCTGTTCCCACGATCTAGTGGTATATGATCATATCACATGTTTAGTTGGTACTTTATTATCAATCCATCTTGATAAATTTGAGCCTTACCACTACAATTCCAACTAGCATACTAATTCCAGTTCACCTGCCTTGATACTTAGGATCCGCATTATGCTCAAATTACATTTCACATATCAAAATAATAATCACCTTCAAATAAATAGAATTAACATCATATGAACATAATAAAATCACCACTTTCTCATTTTCACATTGATACAACTATCAACATCAACATGGAACCCACCATTTTCTATTAACAAAATGACTTCCAATTTTACACGCACACTAGAAACACATGGAAATACATTTTCCACTACATGTACAATTTATAAAACCCATTTGGAAACAAAACAAGAAGAAAAAATAAGGAATCAAATTATTTCCATGGACAACGACCATTTCAAATTCATACTCACATCATAACCATTTTTGTAAAATTATTCATGTCACATTCACAATTCAGAGACACATTTAAGGTGAAAAATAATGAATACAATATTAAACAAAACCCATTTCTCTTGTAATAATCAATTTCATCTCATTATCACATTTAAATATCTTTTATATTACATTTTACAACTTTCAAAAAAGGCATAAAACATATTCAAGAAACATGACAAGGAAGCAAACATGAGACATTGCCGATTTTATTTAGAAATCCATCTTTATCCACATGGGAATCTCAAAACATTTCAAAGAAACATATTATTCACCACATATGTAACAAATAGATTACATTAAAAAACCATTCAAGAAGAAATAACTCACTTATTAATGTAAAATCATGGAACCATGTAACTCACCCATATAATATTTCGAAATATGATGTGAAACCACAACCAAACCCCCATACGACCCTATAAAAGAAATATAAATGAATAAAAATAATTATTTGACACATCATCTCAATATTAGACCCAAATTTTATCAAATAAACCACTGTAATGGATGAACTCAAGAAATATGTAAGATAAACCCTAGAATAAGGGAGAAATTCAGAGAATATAAACTTACTTGATGATTCCATGACGTTAAAATGCTAAAACCACAAAATAATTGACACTCAAAGGCTCCAAGAAGGCTTTGAGGATGATCATATTTATGAAAATCCTATAAATGGCTTATCGAAGGTTATTTAGGGTTAAAATCTAGGAAAAAAAGAGTAATCCAACACATTTTACTGACCTATAAATGTCCCATGGTTTTACAAACCATGTAGTAAACATGCATCCCTTGTTGTACAGGAGGAATAGGCCACTTGGATTCCCCAAATAGTTTCCAACCTATGCACCAAATATGCAGTCACTAGTTCAAAAAATGGAAATTGGTTTCAAATTTTCTTGTGCGAGGGTGCAAGTTTCCTTAAACTATGAACCAACCATGAACCACCATTTCTCTATCACAAAATATCCATTTTCACCAAATACTCTTAGGGAAACCCATGGAATAAGAACCAGACTGAAAATAATGAAAGGAATAACAAAAAAAAGAACGGATGTGATAGTTCTCCCTCCTAGGAAAACCTTCCACACCTAGAAAGTAATCTCAAAGCATGGTTGGATAAAAAAGGATACCCCTCCCAACCCAATAATTCCATTAAAAAGTCTAATTCTCATCACTACTAATTTGAAAATGAAATTGGAATAATGGTGTATACACCCCTTAATGTACTTTCTCTTGAGAATTCACAATCCGTACAGACCATTCAAACATAGAGAAATAATGCTCCAATTCCAACTCATCCCAATTTAACACAAGATATGGATCTAGGTTATACTTTTTCATCTAGGAGACATTGAAAGTATCATGAGTTGACAACAAATTAGATGTTAAAGATTACATAAATTCCACATTACCAAATCTCTCTGTAATCTGAAATGGTTCGACATATATCTACATTAGCTTCCATTTATTACCCAAATGATGGTGATCCAAGCAAGGTGCCACTTTCATGAACATATGATCACCCACAAAAAATTCTAAAGTTCAGTGTATTTGATTGGAATAATATTTATGGAAGATCAACACTATCAACAAATTCTTCCAGATAAACTAGGTTTTAACAATAGTTTCTTACACAAGGCTTAGACCCAACAACAAGGTCTCACCCACCTCATCCCGACACAAAGGTGACTAACACAACATACCATAAATCATCTCAAAAATAGCCATTCAAATCGAGGATTGGTAACTATTTCTATATGAAAAATCAACCAATCCCAAATGTTTATCAACTAAACCTCCAAGACCCAACACATATTACCAGGGAATGTACTCCAAAATATGATTTTTCTTCTCCGTATAACCATATATTTTAGGATTTCATGCCATGAAAAACATGACATGTGACCCCAACACCTTATTAAGGCCTTCCCAAAACGATGTGGTAAAATTTGGGTCCCTATGTGAAATAATCGCCGATAACTCACCAAGAAGCCTCACTATCTCTTGATCATAAAACTGATCCAAATCATCTGCCTTGGATGAATTTCTTATTGGAGTGAATTGGGATGATTTGGTAAGTTAGCTAATCACTACCCAAATGGAATTCCTCCTAATGTGTTTTAAATGTAAACCCAAATACTTCATGCTGATGTCATTCAACATTAGACAGGAATGGGTAAGGGAAGATGAAAACTCAAGGATATGAGGTTCTCTTCTTTAGCCTTCTGACATTTATAACACTACAATAAAAATCCACCTATGTCACACCTAATACCTGTCAACCACAACTGCATATAGACATAATAGAACATCTTGGTGGATTGAGGATGCACGGACCACTAAGGCTGGTGGCTCTCTAATATCACCACCATTCTCATGGACAAAGAAACCATGAAGTAACACTTGAATCACGAAAATCCCTTAGGAAAGAAAAAAATTCACAAGGCACCTCCCCACTTTTTATGAACTTTATAGAATGATAGAACATCTCATCACTGATATACTCTTTCTGAATCTACTCAAGAATGAAATATTTATACTATACACTGGAAATGAACCCTTGTATAATTTTTTCCTTGGTCTCTAAGTTATTCTGATAAAAAATCACAAACAATGTCCACTCGTCACCAGACAATCTCAATACAAGCACTAAAACGTCACTACTCAAATAATCTAACACAAAATCCCATTTAATTGGGGTATAAAAAATATCAAAATAAAACCCTTGAAGGTACTCAACCCAATGACACTACCTCAAATTCATATCCTTGTTGAATAAACTATAGGATAAGATATTATGATCTGAATAAACTATATAGTTCTCCCAAAAAAGATAATGGTGCCACATTCTCAAGTCATGAATCACCACCACTGACTCCAAGCCTTGAGTTGGGTAATTATGTAAATGTGGTCCGAGTTGGAGATACCCAAAATCCACAACATGGTAATCCTGTAATAGCACACTCCCATGACTCATACATGAGGCATGACAATATACCACATAACCATTTCTATATTCCAAACCATCTTCGTGTGATTTTCATCCTACACCATCGAGTCCCACCAATTTCAACTTGGACTATCCAACATGAACGAAGAAAATTTTACCCTAACCACCACAAGAAATTAATAAAATAAAAAATATCCTCTATTTTTTCATGCCACTACTCAGAATCCAAGATTTTTATGATACCCTATAATTAAAGAGGATTGTTGTTTGGGAACTCATATGTATTCTTCCTTTACAACACAACATTCATATTCTCTTATCGTAGAAAGACTAAAACATGCTCCATGAACTGAAGCATGCACAACCCGAACAACAACGTCCACTATCATATGATCAATTAATGAGGTATATCCCTATCTAGACTCTTCCCAAGATCGAATAATAAATATTCTCGGATGAATCTTATTAGAACAAGTAACAACTATAAGGGAGAACTAGTAACACAAAGATCAACATAAATTATGAATATTTTAGGAAACAATAATAAATCTAAAAGAATTCCATTAAAAAAAATTATGAGATCTACCACAATAACATTACAAAACAAGCCAATCCACCCCAACCATATTCCATAAATAGTATATAGCACGTACGTCTCACCTAGAGGAGATGTCAAACCAAATCCTAATATCACAATGTGATTTGAGTCCTTTAACGGGGTGTGTTGACCATACACCAAACTCTAAACAAGAACCACATGCCCCGACTATCCAAGAACTATTCTATCCAAAAAATTATAAAATAATATGCCCAAAAGTTCATTACCTACTATGATACCAGTTTTTCAGGAACCAAGCTAGAGTTCCATCCCCGACGACACCTGACCTAGTCAGTGCTATAGACCAAAATGTTTTCTTGACCCCTATAGTCTGAGAACTATTTTCTGGGTATCAAAAATATACATTGGGAATTATTTAAAAAAATATATATAATAAAAAATCCAACAACAACAAGCATTTCCATGAATTATAACCACAACCAAATGAGGTATAACAATTTTCAGATTCAATTTTTCCCATCTTTAACAAAAACCATAATTAAAGAATACGAAAAAATATCCACAAAATAATCCATGAAATAAAAGGGACATCACCCACAATCCACTACAATAAGAACCTACATGAATTAGAGAACTGGCAATCAGATCCACCATTAACACCATGACACATATTTCCTTTACCTAGGTCATATAAAAAAAAGTCTACAAACACCCAAAGGTGTATGTTGGGCGTGAGACAATGAATAGAAGGATACCACCCGAATGATAGATTCAATTATATAAAATTATATTAATATTATAAATGAATATTTCCATAATAATATATGAATCATTTATAAGAAATCATTTTAACAATGAAATTATCATGATTCAATTTTTATGGAAATCTTTTTTCACAAATAATCCTGCTTGAAATAAAAAATATACACAAGGTCTACCATATGCTGATGGATATGACCACATCACAAGAGCATCATTTGAAAAGTGAGATCCTTCGTCAATCTTAATAGGTAACTAGCACATCTGGGACCTACGAACATTATACCATAGTGATCAAAATATTCCAACTAGACTACCAACAATATTCCAATGAATGATCCATTAGAGGGGATTACATACTCAGGTACAATGGTCTCTATAACACATGCCCAAAAAAACATTTTTCCCATGTAAAAAGACACTAGAGGCAATACCATCCCATGTTCTAGTGGTATCTAATCATATAACACATCTAGTTAGTAGTGTAGCATCAATCCTGCTAGATGAATCTGTGACTCTACTACCAATGGAGCTTGCATACTTGATATATTTCACCCACCTAGATACCCATGATTACCTTTGAGCTCAAATTCTATTTCAGATATCACACAAATAAAACATTTAATATACACATGACAATACTCATAAGAAGATAAGAAAATCACGAGTTTCACATTTTCACATTGATCTAATGATCCAAATCCACAAGGAAATGACCATTTTCCACATACAAAACCACTTCCTATTTCACACACACATTATAACATTTTGAAATACATTAATCACCACTTGAACAATTTATAAAATTCATTTGGAAATGAAACAACGACAACACTTATTTAATCCAACCATTTCTAGTGGAAATCCCATTACAAATTCATGCTCACATCAAAACAATTTCTGTAACAAGACTCACTTCACTTTCTATAATGAACCTGATATTTAATTTTCATTAATACAAGATTTATTACATAAAAATACACATAATAAAATTAATAAAATCAATATATCTGATTTTATTATGAAATAGGTACATAACATAACATCTTGAACATGGAATACAACAACATTATCAGAAACTTCTGTAATGTGTTTTTATAATTACATGGATTTGTAAAACTACATAGTTTATCCAGGGAAAAAAAATAAGGGGTGAGATATTAATCCTAGTAAGGTAATAAAAATGGAATAATATTAATATTATAATAAATTTTATATAATATTAATATCAATGTTAAATAACAGTTACATGAAAAATTAGGCATGGTATATCAAGATGATCATAACATGGGAAATGTGGAAACAACATAAAACATTGAATAATAACATATATTTCAAGGATAAACCCTCCAGGTTATCAATGTGTATAGAGTAACATTAATTAATTAGGTTCACTACCTATAGCAATTTGACATATAATGAAAATAAACATTACCCAATGCATTGGAGCTCTATTTGGGTGCACCTGTCATATTAATTTAGTTATCATGCTTTAGTGTGTCACATAGATCATAAATCATAGATTAATTCTTCATCACAATTTAGTCCATGATTATGGGGTTTGTAATAAATATATTTATGTGCCCAATCATAAGTATATCTATATAAATTTTAACACCCTTGATTGGAAATGAGTATAGTATTTTCTAAACAATTGTCTTGGCATGGAAGATCGTGGTGAAATTTTGGAATCATAAAAAAATTAGTTAATGATTCATAAAAATGGGTTTACGAGATAAAAATGGGTCTCTCATCACATATACATCAAATGGACTATAATAGGTGTTGAATCCTCTATGAAATGGTTATTTTAATAATCACAAATCATTGTTATTTTTGTTTATATGTAAATTTAGTCAACTATTAATTCTATTCTAAATGTGTTTATATATGTTTAAACATTTATACATATGTTTTTCTATGATTATTTATGGTTTTCTATTGACCTGGAAGTGTTCTGTATTGAACGGACACTTGGTGTGTATTTCATGTTTTTGACTCACCGTTAGTTATCTTCTTGAGTCACTGATGAAGAACGGTCACAACAATGAAGAATGGTCGCACCGATGAGAACAGTCACATCGATTAAGAATGGTCGCACCAATGAATAATGGTCGCACCAATGAGAATGGTCGCACTGATGAAGAACGGTCGCACCAATGAAGAATGGTCGCACCGATGAAGAACGATCACACAAATGATAATGGAAAAAACTGATGCTGATCAAATGACCTACCGAAACCGATGCTGATAAAATGACCTACCAAAACCGATGCTGATCAAATGACCTACCAAAAACGATGCTGATAAAATGAACTACCGAAACCGATGCTGATCAAATGACCTACCGAAACTGATGCTAATCAAATGACCTACTGAAAATGATGCTGATCAAATGACCTACCAATACAGATTCAAATTCAAAATGACTTACCGATCTCAAGACTCACCGATAGTCATGAAAACTGTTTGAACTTTCTACTAACCCTTTTAATTCCAAAGGTCATATTTGCTTAGTTAAATTCACCTACTATTAATTAATATTGGCTATTGGATGTCAGGAAACTGTACCTCGCATCTGTAAAAAGGTAATCAATTTTTTTGCCAGATCTCAAGGAATAAAAAGGAAGATCTGATGTAAAAAGGAAGAGCTGAATGAAAAGAAGAAAAACACACGAAATAAGGTTCACGTGTGTGAAGTCCCACAGAACAAAAGAAAAACTTGAATAAAAAATGTAAAAAATAGAGAACTTGAAGCATATCTTTCACCTGGAATAAAAAAAAAGTCTAGTAGTTGTGCCTTACTGAAAATCATATGCACAATCTTATATAGATGTAGCTGAAAAGAACAATGATACTCTTTTTTGAATCATCCTCACTATAAATGACTTAACATCCATCTAAAACATCAAAATGAGTCAAGATCATATCTTTAATTACACAGAGCTTTCTAAACTCAATTATTTTCTATGTCGCATCCCTTTTTATATCATTGCGAGAAGTGTGTGTACAACTGTCTACTCTAGATAAACATTGTCTCCTGAGATGAAATAGAGGATATTAAATCCTCACACCAAACTTTGTACACCATCTTATATCCCACTATGAGTGTGGAAGAGGTCAAGTGTGACCTAGACAGCCTGAGAGCTATTGCTATTTTTTCCCATGTAGAACTGTGGAAGAGGTCTTAAGACCTAAGCAGTCTTTGTACTGTTGTTTTCCCCGATCTAGGGTGTGGATAAAATTTATATAAATTTTTTGCAAGGACTAAGCCTCAGCTTGAGACTGAACTTCTTTGTTATATCTATTGTGAAAATATGATTACATTTAAATTATATTATATAGATTTTGTATTCCTCTTCTATTCACTTTGAATGACAAATCTATTTTAAAGTTACTCTAATAGTAAAATTAGCATGTGTTTGTAACTTTTTTAAATCAGTTGATTAGCTTGAAAAGCTAGTTTAATCCTCTGGTTAAAATTTCTGAGACCTAATCAATATTTTGAGAATTTAATTGAACCCTTATAGTTTTACAAAATCACTACAGTTTAACTTGTTTCAAATTGAGGGATTTTAATAGAAATATTTTTATAGAAAATTTTAATTGGAACTCGTTTCAACCCCCTCTTGGGTATCCACTCCAACCAAAATTTGGTATCAGAGAATTAAATTATTTATAAAGGATTTTCGAATACTCTATTTTTTCAACTATGACTTTAGTTGTATCTTAAAGATCTTAAATTTCTATTAGTTCTAAATTTCATCTCATTAAATATATTTTCCAACATCTAGTTATGGATAATAGACTAGAAGGTGATGCTACCAACATGCCACTTTTCTTCAATGGTTTAAATTATGCTCAGTGGAAACTTAAAATGAAAACTCACTTTGAGAGTATGGGATTTGACATCTAAACTTCCATAGAAACTCAATATAAGAGTTCGGACACCGAGAGGACTATTTTGTATGAACCTACTTAAACTGCTTATAATAATAATTATAAATCTATGAATGCCTTATACTGTGATTTAGGTGATGATGAATTTAATCGCATATCTACTTGAAAAAATACCTATCAACTTTGGGATACATTGGGTGTTTTTCATGAAGGAACAACCAATGTTAAAGAAATTAGATTAAACAATTACACTATTAAATATGATAATTTTAAAATGAGGTCTGATGAACCTATTTATGACATGTATCATAGGTTCAATGAGATTTTCAACACGATGAGCACAATTGGAAAAGTTGTTCCTGCAAAAGAACAGATCATGAGAATATTAAGATACCTGCCAAACAGATAGAGAGGCACATCAGTTTCAATTAGAGAATCCTATGATATTGGTGCATAACCTGTTAAGGAATTAATTCTAAAGCTAATGATGTATGAAGAAAAACTTAATGTAATCAAGGAAGAAGATTATGAACCAAAAAGGAAGTCAGTGGAATTTAAGTCTACCGCCTCAAAAAGAAAGGATTAGGATAAAGTACTTATACCAACAGAAATCTCATGTAGTGATGAGAATGCATCTGACAGTGATGCTGAGATAGCTCAAATAGCCATGATATTTAAGAATTTCTATACGAAGAAGATATTTTTCATAAAATAAAATTATAATGGAAAATATGAAAACAAAAGTCACTAGGAGTAGGATTGGAAAAATCCTGATAAAAGTGATGACATTGTCTGCTATGAATGCAAAAGGAAAGGACATTTGAAAGCAGACTGTCCAAAATTGAAGTTCAAGAAGATATATGACTACAATGACAACAAGTACAAGAAATATATGAAAGAAACATGGATTGCTTAAGAATACACTTCAAGTGATTATAATTCTACTAAAGATTAAGACTCTCACAAGGATAACCTTTGTTTTATGACAAACACATCAGAGGTAACACTAGACACTCCTGCTTTAAATTTATATTATTCTGGAGTTGATTCTAATTCTGAATCTAAAAACATGTCTAGTGTGCATCCATTTGAATATTGTAATATGCTAGAAGAAACCTGCAATGAGCTTAAGGACAAGTATAAAACCTTATAGAAATAACATGCCTTAACTAGCTCTGTTAAATCATCCCTTGATATAGAAAAGGAAAAGAATGCTCAATTACTTATGGAAAATACTGAACTGAAAATGTCTAATGAGTAACAGAGGAAGGACATTGAAAATTTCATTAATGGAAAATACACACTTACAAAAAATGTTAGGTAAAAAAGTGCCACCTAAATATGCCACTGGTCTTTGCTATCAGCCTGGACAAAGAAAGATTAATAAAACTAGATTTATTTCTAAATCTGGACAAAATGATTCTAGTTCTAGTTCTATAAATTCACATGCTTAAGCTCGTTATTCACATTGATATAGATCAAATAAAGTTTTTCATTCAAAATCGATTGATTCTGTAGATTATATGAGACCCTTAAGACAACTCTGGGTACCTAAGGCTTTCCTTTCTAACCTATCTGGACCTTTGAAAATCATGGTACAAAAATCATTTTCTTTTTAAACCTGTTTTCTAGGAAACTTGCTTGAAAAGTTCCCATACTTAGGTATGGTACCTGGACAGTGGATGTTCAAGACACATGATATGATACTACTCATGCTTTAAAAACATAATCAATGTTGATGGAGGTTATGTCACCTTTAGTGTTAACTCTAAAAGAAAAATCATCGGCCTAGGACAAATTGGTAACACTGATTTAGTTTTAATTTCTGAAGTTTTATTTTTTGATGGACATAAGTATAATCTGTTAAGTATCTCTCAATTCTGTGATGATGGTTTCAATGTTAAATTTGAAAATGATGCCTGCAAGGTTTTTAAATCTAAAAATGTTTAAGTATTTTATGCATTGAGAAATGAAAATGTTTATGTTGTTGATTTGAATTGCTTAGCTGAACAGAAAATTACTTGCTTAAATTTTTTTCATAAAGAATCTTGGCAAGAGAATTGAAGATTAGGACACTACAACTTTCATTCACTTTGAAATTTGACAAGGAAGAACTTATTAGATACCTACCCAAACATGAATTCCCAACTAACAACGTTTGTAATCACTGTCAAAAGGGAAAGTAACAAAAAGATTCATTCAAACTACAGTAAGAAATTTCAACATCTCACCCTCTCTAGTTAGTTCACATGGACTTGTTTGGAACCTCTAGATTTTCTAGTTTAAATGGGAAGAACTACGAATATGTCTTACTAGATGACTTTTATAGATATACATGGTTATACTTTTTATCTCACAAAATTGAAGCTTGTTCTTATTTTTTTAAATACTCAATGTCTATAGAGAACCTTAGCAGACTTAAGATTAAGACCCTAAGAAGTGATCACGGTCATGAGTTTGAAAATAATTATTTTGAATCTTACTTTTCACACAATGGCTATAGTCACAAATTTTCTTCCCATAGAACACCTCAGCAGAATGTTGTAGTAGAAAGAAGAAATAGAAACCTTCAAAAAATTTCAAGAACTATGCTAAATGAATATGACCTACCAATTTTTTTGGGGCTAAAGCTATAAATACAACTTGTTACATTATCAATAGAGTCTTGATCATACCTGTTCTTAATAATACCCCTTATGAACTGTGGAATATTAAGAAACCTAAAGATAGTTACTTCATATTCTTTGGTTGCAAAGCCTTTATTCTCAATACTAAGGATAATCTAGACAAATTTTCATCCAAGAGTGATGAAGAAATATTTTATGGATATTAAATTACTAGAAAAGCCTATGGAGTATTTAATAAGATAACCAAGTGTGTGGAAGAATTTGTTCACAACAAATTTGATGAAACTAACCCACATGAACCTAAACCTTCTCTTGAAAATCATGAAGAAGATTTGTCTATTCTGAACCTTAATGACAAAAATAGTGACCCTGTTGTTAAGTCAACCAGCTCTGGAAATGTTCCAGAACCTTCTTCTAATGAATCTAAACCTAGAGAAGAACCTGAAATTTATAGTCCCACCTTTAATAGATCAAATAGGATTCTAAAGAATCATCCTTTTGATGTTGTTTTTGGTAATCTTTATAGAGGGAGACATACTAGAGCCTCTCTAAGAAATCATGTTGAACATCATGCTTTTCTTTAACAGCTAGAACATAAAAATATCAATGATGCAATCAATGATGAATTTTGGGTAATGGATATGAAAGAAGAGTTAAATAAATTTTAAAGAAACAAACCCTAGGAATTAGTAGAAAGACCTAAGGACACTTTGACTATAGTCACTAAATGGGTTTTTAGAAATAAAGTTGACGAATCCGGAAATAAGGTTGGAAACAATGCAAGGCTAGTTGCACAAGGGTATAGTCAATAGGAAAGTATAGACTATGAAGAAACCTTAGTACGTGTAGCTAGATTAGAAGCCAATTGGATCTTATATGCCTATGATGCTCATATAGATTTCAAGTTATATTAAATGGATGTAAAAAGTGAATTTCTAAATGTTTTTATAATTGAAGATGTTTATTTTGAACAACCACCTGGATTTACAAACACACATTTTCAAAATCATATTTTTAAGCGTTCTAAAGCTATTTATGGTCTAAAATAGGCTCCAAGAGCTTGGTATGATAGACTTACAAATATTTTTATTTCTAAATGTTTTACAAAAGGAATTTCAGATCCCACTATTTTTACTAAAATAAGTTCTGAAGATATTTTGATTGTACAAATATTTGTTGATGAAATTATCATTGGATCTTCTAAAAATTATTTATGTAAGGACCTTTCAAAAATCATGAAAAATGAATTTGAAATGAGTTGAATGGGAGAACTCACGTATTTTCTTGGTTTTCAAATTTTTCTAAATAATGATGTTATTATTATAAATCAAATTAAATATACAATGTATCTTTTGAAACGATTTGTTTTGGATAGTAATAAAGGAAGTGATACACTTATGAGTACCACATGTCAGTTGGATGATGATGAAACTAGGAAATTAGTTGATCAAACCAATTGTAGTGGTATGATTGGGAGTCTACTTTACTTTACTGCTAGTCGACCAGATATCATGTTTAGTGTATGAATGTGTGAAATATTTCAAGCTAATCCTAAGGAATCTCATTTACATGATTTTAAAAGGATTTTCAAATATCTTAAACATACTATCAATTGAGGTTTGTTTTATCCAAAAGGAAAACCCTTTGACTTAATGAGTTATTCAAATGCTGAATTTTCTGGTTGCAAGTAAGATAGGAAGAGCACATCTGGAACATGTCATCTTTCTGGAATGTCCCTGTTATATTGGTGTAGTAAGAAACATAACTCTATTGCATTTTCTACTACTGAAGCAGAATATATTGCTGCTGGTAGTTATTGTTCACAGATTTTGTGGATGAAACACACCTTGTTGGACTATGGATATCAATTTAGACATGTGTCTATAAATTTTGTTAACACTAGTTCAATTAGAATCTCTAAGAATCCTGTGTCTCACTCTAGGACCCAAAACATTGATGTCAAACAACACTTCTTGAGATATCATTATCAAAAAGGTGATATTTTTATGGAATTTATTGACTCTGAACATCAATTAGCTTATATCTACACAAAACCCTTGAGCTCAGAAAGGTTAAATTTTATTAAACAAGATTTAAGTATGATAGAGCAATGAAACCGATCTGTGAAACTGATCTGTGAAACCGATCAGTGAAACCGATCTTTTTCTACCGTTTGTGTCTTACTGTGATTAACACTTTTAGTGTTTATCAAAATGACTTTGCTTTACTTAATTGATATTATATTTAATATTGTAACCATAAATGATAAATTTAATGAAATGTGGCTATTTCTTTTCCCAAGAACTATGACTCTCTATCTCCCGTCGAACCTTACTTTTTCTAAAACTTGAACCTCTTGAACCTCTCTAACCTCTCGAACTTTTTTTTAATCCTTCAAACCTTTAAAACCTCTCAAAACACCAAATGGAAAAGAAAAATTGACAAAGCAAGGAATCCGAAGGTTCCTCTCCTATGAAATGCCAACGAGGAGAATCTAGCAGCACGACTCAAAGGTTAGTGAACCCGGAGTTGGAAACTCAGGTGGTTACAACTGAAATCAAAGTAAGTTCCGAATGTGTGTTAACCAGTAATTCTGCTATTTTAAAAGTTTTAGAAATGAAAGGATGGAAAAACTGGTTATGTGATAATAACCGAGTATACTACCAAATGCTTGTTCATGAGTTTTATTTGAACTTAACAATTCTATTGGATTGAGTAGAAGCTGCAAGATTATCTTCAATGGTCAAAGGGAAAAAGATATATTTTTCTTCAAAGCAATGGAATGAGTGTTTGGGAGTGTCTCATAAAGGTAGATATGAAGATTATTCTATTAATATTACTCATACCACTGAATATTTTTCGTATGAGCTTTCTTTGGAGATGCTGACTGGCAATTCTAAATCCAGAAGAATAACATCTATGAAGTTAGATGGTGTAAGTAGAATTTTGTTTAAGTTTATTCAGCACTAAATCAGTCCCAAAAAGGGTGAATTTGCTGCTGTGAAGTATCATGATGTTTTCATATTGTTTTTATTGCTAAATGAAGAGAAGATCAACTTCTGTAGATATATTACTGTACATATTGCTGAGATGGTGAAGGCATCCATGAAATCCACAACCTTGTTCTACTCTAAGAAAATCTATTATATGTTAATATTTTTGGGCTGTGTTGAAGATGGACATGAGTGTATCTCATCCAGTAGTATTTTTTGAATTAATAAGGATATCTGCAGAAGGATTAAAATCAACTGGAATCCATGGAAGAAGGCATGGGTTGCTGATGAAGATAAGTTGTATCACTCCTTTAATCCTTCTGACCATCCTAAGAGACCAAAGGGGATGAGAGGTCCTGGTTTAAAACCTGATGAATAATTTCTTAATTATGATGAGGAATATGAGACAGACATTTCTAAGGAATCTGGAGAGTCAAGTAAGAAAGGAACATGGGAAGCTGAGGCTAATGATGATGTGGATACTAAAAAAGAGCCTCTATCACCTCTTAATGACAGCAGTGATCCTGATACTATAAGTCCTAAGAAAAGAAGAAAGGAATTTGGACCAGCTAGTCCACCTCTCACATTACCAGAGTCAGAACCTCTTATAGGTGATGAAGAAGATGCTGAAACCGAAGAATCAAATTCTGAGGAGTATGAATCCAGTAGCAAAGACAGTACCGATGAAACTTCAATAAATAATAATGGAAATAATGATGATGGTGGTGATGATGATGCTGCTACTCGACTAATAGATGGTCAAAATGTGATCCAAGATGATCAATAACCACAACAAGTTGAGGAAGAATCCGTTCCTGAGGCTGAAAGAACAATAAAGATAGAGGTTGATGTAGTTGAAAAAATCTCACTAGAAAATTCGTGGAAAAGCTAATTTTGTAAATCCCTAGTAAACCTCTTGTAAAGATGCATGGGAGGAACACCCATGTTTTGCTGTTCTTGGTTTGGATTATTCAGAGGTGGAAGAAGAAGGGGTGCACAAAGCAAGGGAAAGCCTCTCAGTTAAGGCTAGACTAGTTGCTGAGAATGTGCAAGTGACAGCAGAGTGAACCCTTCCTTCAGTTTCCTGATCAGATTTAGACAGATTTAAATATGAGTTGCTCCATGCAGTTAGAGAGAAAATGAAAGTGGAATTATCTCATACACCTGCTCCTGCTTCAATGAATTTATCTAAGGATGCTATGGATGCTATAACTCAAGGATTAGTATGAATTATCAAGCCAGACATGTGAAATACTAGTGAATTGATTGGCGGGCCCATCAACTCTCTAAATCAAGCTCTCAATGATTTAGGCAATGAATTCTTTTCTCTATTAGGAGAATTTAGATCAACCTTCTCTGGTATGATGGATGTTCTGAGAAATTTGATAGAACATATAAAGAAGTCTGATTTGAGAAGTTTGAAGGCTGAGGTAACTCAAGTTGTTGCTGAATCTTGCTCCTCCAATATGACCAAGATTACAGGTCATGAGATCAATGCTTTAAAGGATGTTATAAAAGGAGAGTTTGCTTCACTTGGACAGATTTTGGATTTGGACTCATTTAAAAGGATGAATGAAAACAATGATCATATTCATAATATGGTGAAGCTTTATTCATCTGATGCTACTCAAGCTCAAAAAGAGATTAAAGAAAATGTGGATCACTATTTCTCTAAAATCTATAACAAGCTTGAGTTGAACCATCAGTTTAAAGTATTGGATGACAATTTGAGGCTTCCTCCAATCACTCAAGCCTTTAAGGCTCAGGTACCACAGTTGAAATATTTTACACCCACTCTGAAAACCATCATGCAGAATAAAGATGATTTTGAGAAGGCCATGAAATATGGTGGTGAAGTCATTCAAGATTTTATCAATCTGCTCAAACCCTATCTTCATTTCCAAACTAAGGAAATTGTTTTTCCTACTGCTGAGTCTCTCAGTCCATCCAATGTTTCTCCTGATTAGTTATCAGTTTCTCAAGGTCTCTCTAATATTTGTCCAGTCATTCAACAACCTCCTTCAACAAGATCATCTACTCAACCACATGTGACCTTAGCACCCTCTCTGTTTCCAGCCAAAGTTATCCTTCCCCTCTCTCCATCCAGACAGATCACCCAGCCACCAAACCACCCTCTGTCCCATCCATTCCTCCATATTCTAAAGCAAAAACACCTCTCTAAACCAATAAGTAGTTATGCATATCATTTTTGATAGGGTGTCTTTCAAGTGTTTCCTTTTCATGTTCCTTTTTCAGTGGTTATTTCAATGAAACTTCATTCTGTTTTCTCTCTCTGCTCTATTTTTCTTTTTGATAATCCCAAAGGGGGAGAACATGCATACATTAAAAAAATATTAAGTAAGGGGGAGAAATGATGACAGCTTAAATGACGACTACTTATATAAATGAATACATAGATAAAATATTTTATATATAGACGAGAGATCTTTGTAATCTGATGCTTTATTGATATACTCTCACTTTTTTTATGATCTGGTGCATTCTCTGATGATCTGTTTCTCTTTGGTTATATATTTTGTTTATATAGGGGGAGCATACTCAATGATACATACTTTCCTCTATTTTCATTTTTTCCATAGATTTGTGATTATCAAAAAGGGGGAGATTGTTGAACCCTTTGTGAAATGGTTATTTTAATAATCCCAAATCATTGTTATTTATGTTTATAAGTAAATTTAATCAACTATTCATTCTATTCTAAATATGTTTATATATGTTTAAACATGTCAACATATGTTTATCTATGATTATTTATGGTTTTCTATTAACCCGGAAGTGTTCTGGATTGAACGGACACTTGGTGCGTATTTCATGTTTTTGGATCACCGTTAGTTATCTTCTTGAGTCACCAATGAAGAACAGTCGCACCAATGATGAATGGTCGCACTGATGAGAATAGTCGCACCGATGAAGAACAGTCACACCGATGAAGATCGGTTGCACCAATGAGAATAGTCACACCGATGAAGAATGGTCGCACCGATAAAGAACGATCGCACTGATGAAGAACGGTCACACTAATAATAATGGCTGAAACCGATGCTGATCAAATGTACTACTGAAACCGATGCTAATAAAATGACCTACCAAAACCAATGTTGATCAAATGACCTACTGAAACCAATGCTGATCAAATGACCTACCGAAACTGATGCTGATCCAATGACATACAGAATCCTATGCTGATCAAATGACTTACCAAAACCGATGCTTATCACATGACCTATCGAAACAGATGCAAATTCAAAATGACTTACAGATCTCATGACTCACCGATAGTCATGAAATTTTTTTGAACATTCCAATAACCCTTTTAATTCTAACGGTCATATTTACTTAGTTAAATGCACCTACTATAAATTAATGTTGGTTGTTGGATGTCTGGAAACCGTACCTCGTACCTGTAAAAATGTAATCATTATTTTTTCCAAATCTCAAGGAATAAAAATGAATATCTGCTGTAAAAAGGAAGAGATGAATGAAAAGAATAAAAACACACGGAAGAAGGTGCACGTGTGAGAAGTCCCACAGAACATAAGAAGAACATCAAGAACACCTATAAAAATAAGAGATCCTAAATCATATATTTCACCTGAAATAAAAAAAGACTAGTAGTTGTGCCTTACTGAAAGTCATATGAACAAGTCTAAATTGATATAGCTGAGAAGAAAAATGATACTCTATTTTGATTCATCCCCACTAGAATGGACTTGAATTCCATCTGTAACATCAAAATGAGTCCTGAGCATATCTGAAATTACACAGAGCATTCTAAACTCTATTATTTCCTCTATCGTATCCCTTTTCAAAACATTTTGAGCAGTGTGTGTGTACATCTTTATACTCTAGATACACATTACCTCCTGAGATGAATTGGAGGATATTAAATCCTCACACCAAACCTTATACACCTTCTTGTATCCCACTATGAGTGCAGAAGATGTAAAGTGTGACCTGGACACCATCAAAGTTTTTGATATTTTTTTCGCCACAGAGAATTGTGTTAGAGGTCTTAGGACCTAAATGGTCTCTGTACTGTTGTTTTCCCCTATCCAGGGTGAGGATCAAATTTATATATATGGTTTGAGAGGACTAAGTATTGGCTTGAGACTGAACCTCTTGTTTATATCTACTATGCATCCTAGATTAAGTTTAAAGTATATTATTTATATTTTTCATTCTACTGATATTTAGTTTGAAATAGAAATCTATTTTAAATTTAATATGATAGTTAAATTAGCACGTGTTTGTAACATTTGTAAATCTGTAGATTAGATTCAAAATATATTTTAATCCTCTGGTTAAATTAACTGATACCCAATCAATCTTTTGATAATCTAATTGAACCTTTACAGTTTTACAAATTCAATACAGTTTAACTTGTTCTAAATCGGGGGATTTTAATAGAAATATTTTCACAAGAAATTTTTAATTGGAACTCAATTCACCCCTCTCTTGAGTATACACTCCAACCAAAAATAGGGAAATGAAAAATCATTTCCCAACCTTAGAAAATCGGGAATGTAAGCCAGATGGTAATGAAGATACTTTAAAAAATAAAATTATCCTTTCTATATTTTTCGATGGTAACGAGTATACATAAGCGATTATGGGAGGATTAATGAGATCGAATGGGGTGAATAATATCATAATTTATAAATTAAATGTAACATAATTAGAATATGGAAGAACATATTCCAAAATAAGAAAATAGAATTTAATAATCATAATTTAAAATAAGTTCTTGAATGGAAATGTTAAGAGACAAATCCCTTATGAACATTTCCCAATAAATATGAATTAGGTAAGATTCAAAATGAGAGAGTATAAATAGTCTCTCATTTAAATTACATAAATTGGAATGTAAGTTAATGATTATTAATTAATGAAAATATAACCAATTCAATTTATAAAGAATAACTTCAAACAAGGTTCTTGGCTTGAAAGAAAGAGAGGGAGGTCCCTTAAAAAAATTTAGGCATAATAACTCCGTGGATAATGGTCCAAATGGGAAAGGATAAATTATATATCATTAAAATAACATAAATTAAACAATACAGACATGTTTATAAATAAATTATATTATAAAAAATTGAAAATAAGGAGACAAATTCTATATAAGATGCTTTAAATGAAAGAGGATAAGGAGGTCTCTTACTTGAGTTTTTGATTTCAATGTTCTAGGAGGGGCTTATTGAGATATTTTGGGAACCTTGTGAGGAATCTAGGGAGTAGTGGTAAAGTTTTGGATGTACTCTAATGAGTTTTAATGAAGGGAAATTGGATCTTGGGTGGATTTATTGAGGAAAATATAGTGATTTATATATTATATTTGTCTGGAACACTACACAATAAAATATCCAAAACATAGAACCATACAATGTTTTTTCTAATGGTTTCTAAAAATTGGATTGGTTTACATTATTTTATGATTAATGTTTCCCAAATTAATAAAATAATCCACTCTTTTATTTCTAGGTGATTCATACTCATAAATAAAGGATTTTAAAAACTTAAAATATATTATTTTTTGGAGGATTGATAATGGATTAAAAAAATAAGTAATACAAAAATAAAATGTAATTATTTTAATGGGAAAAGTTTATATTATATTGGAATCAATTTTAGTAATTATTACATAACTATTGGGTAATTATGATGTCATAACTCCCAAAGTATATTTATATGACATTTAATTTTTACTCAAAAATTCGACTCTCTCAAAAAATTACAAAAAATTAAATATTGGATACATTTTATATTTTGTTTCCAGATATAATATTCATTTTATATAATTAATATTATAAATATGTGAATTTTTACATTAAAAATAAAAACCAACTTTTATTGAAAATAATGGGTTTTTTATAAAAAAATTTCGAACCCTTATAAAAATTACATTTGAATTCATAAAAATTATATGATAATTTATATTTGAATTTTTTTAATAATAATATTTTATTAAAATATTATATAAATATTTACTAAATTAATACATCAAAATAAATTCCTTAATTTAATTTTAACATTTCAAAAAAATATTATTCGTGTTTTATAGTATCAAAATAAAAATCAATTATAAATTAAAAATATGATGAAAATACAATAAATATTATATAAAAAATAATATAAATAATAATAATGATATGGTCTTGATAAATATCCCTATAATACATTGAAAAAATCCATAGGATTAAGGTTCTTGATGGTGGGACTTTTATGGGCTAGTTCAGAAAACATAGTTTGGGCTAAAACAACCCTGCTCGTTATTACCCACTTAAACATGTATTATTAAATTATATTACACATAAGAAAACTATGAGGATTGATAGGACTACTGTCTTGTGAAATTAAGAACCTTACATAACAACTTAGGACATAGAAACACAACTTCTTTATTGGAAACTTCCTTTACATGACCACTACATTCTATTGTACTTAGCATTGCATAGGAAAACCTGAGGACATTCATATGAAAAGGGTGGGATATAAAACCTAGTAAGGGAGTAATAATGGAATCTAATGAAGAATAAAATACATTTTATGAAATAGTAATGTCAACAGAGCACAAAAGAAACATGATCGTAAAGGCAAGATAAAGAATGATTATCACAACCTGGAAATGTGGCAGCCACACTTAACATGGTATTACCATGAGCCAATGATCATTGCATAGGGAGCATGAGTAAAACCTCATTGAAATTGAATTATCATGAGTAAAACCTCATTTAACTTGACTTATCATTATACTAATCTTTACCCAATGCATTGGAGCTCTATCTGGGTACACCCTTCTTAAAAATTTTATTACATACATAAGTGTGCCACATGGATCATACAATATGGAATCATTCAAAATCACCATTTATTACATGATAACGGAATTTGGAATAAATACTTGAAAATATATAATCATGAATTAAATGATCATAAAGATGAATACCTTTGATAGAGAAACGTGCACGGTATTCACTACATAATGAATTTGGCTTAGAAAATCCTGGTGCAATTTCGCCAGCATAACGACGTGACATAAGAATTCATAAAAAATGGTTGATAAGAGAGAAATGGGTGTCTCATAATATGTTCCTAAAATTGAAATTAAGGGGTTCATATAGATACATGTCCCAATATATGTAATGTAATGTTAGATTAAAAATACAAAAAAATTGCTTGAATGTAAATTAGGAGAGAAAATTCCTTACAAAACTTCATCATGGTAACAGGTGTACATGGGAGAAATTAATGAGAGAGAAAGGGGTATCTTACCATTAAAACATAATAATGGATGTATGTAGGTGGTTCAAAATCATTCCTCAACATTTAAAATTGAATATAATATGACATACCAATATTAGAAAACTTAGGTAAAATGAGAATGCATAAAATCCCGTACATAATTTCAGCATGGTAACAGGTGTACATTAAGGATATATATTAATGAGAGGGAAAGGGGTATATAATCATTATAACATAAATAGGGAAGTATAATTGAAGTGAAAAATCATACCCCAATATTTATAATTGAAAACAAAAGGGAATAACAATATAAGGAAACTTGGACATAAATATGGAAGGAATGAAATCCCTTACCTGGACATTTGATCTCAAAGGCTTGGGAGGGACTTGAGAGAGGCTTCTTGAGAGCTTGGTACGCCGTTGGAGGATTTTAGAGAGAGGAGGGAAAAGTTTTTTTGAGCTCAAAAGGCATTGAGTGAAGAGTAAGTGGGATCTTGGGTTGATTTATATAGAAAAGGAGTGGGAATTATTTATTATTAACATTTGGGTCCCCACACATTAAACTAATCCAAAAAACAAACCAAACCCTGGTTTTTGCCAATGGTTGTTTCTAAAGGGGTGTGGAAAACAGTATTTTATAAGGAAAATGGCATAAATTATTTAATTATTAGGCTTGATCATGTGGAGGTGAGTCACACTCTCAAAGAAATCATTTTAAAAAGATAAAATGTTTTATAAGTCCTGAAGGGTCCACCAAAGCATTGTAAAATAAATCAAACAGACATAAAATCACATTATTTTAATGGTAAAACATATATTGGAAGAACATAATGTTTATAGTATTTTATTACAACACTACTGTGTCATTATGATGTTATAAAACACATTATATATTTAAACGGTATTTAATTTTTACCAAATAATTCGACTATCTCATAAAATTATAAAAATTTTATAGTTGGGTAATTTCAACGTCCCGATTCCAAAAATAATATTCAGTTTCTCTAAATACTTATTAATATATCTGAATTTTTATATTTAAAATAAAAACAGACATTTATTAAAAATTCATTGGTTTTGAAAAAAAATTACTTTCAATCCTTAATAAAAATTACAATCGTATTCAAAATAATTATACAGTCATTTAAATTATATAAAAATTAATTTTAGAATAATATTTAATTAAAATATTCTTTATTTCAAAAATATATTAATTCACCAAAATAGATTTCTTAATTAACTAAAAAGGCAATTTTCACATTAAAAACTATTTAAAAAGCAACAATGATAAAATGAAAGTATATTCTCTATTCAAAAATAATGTACAAAATCGAAGTACTAGTGTCTCATTTGATAACCCCTTATATCACCTATATAAGACCGAAGGGTAAGGTGTGCGATGGTGACAGAATCTTGGGGTGGATCAAATAACATCGCTCGGGTGATAATCTCTATCAACATACAGTTCTCCCATTGGCGGTTCCGTTCGAGTTTAACGTGTTTAACCTCATATTGAGCTTGGCCAAGAGAGAAGCCCAATAACGCAACCTCCTTTATGATCTATAACAAATGGGCTTTGAATAAAGAAATTCTATTGGATGATGTAATCACTTCCTTTGTTTGAGTAAATTGGTTTTGTTAAAGCCCTATATTTATACTAATCATGTGATCACTATTCAGTGACATTATTAGCAAGTATAACCATTCATAATGATATTTTTAAATAAAAAAACATACAACCAAGGATGTGTATATGTATTATATAACCATTTTACACAATAATACATTTAATTATATCAAGAGGAATTTTTCATTGATAAAAGTTTGGGTCGTCACAATCAACCCCTGTTAAGAAATGTTTCCCTCGAAATTTCCTTTTCCCACACTAAAAAAGATGCGGGTAACTCTGCTTCATTACTTCATATAATTCCCACGTTTCTTCTTCAAACATTTGATTTTGCCTCAACCCCTTGACCAGGGGCATTTTCTTATTTTTTATAACTTTTCCCCTACGATCTAGGATCATCACCGACTTCTCTTCATAGGAGGGGTCATTATCCAACATTACCACCTATGAATTGAGTATATTTTATGGGTAGGTTATGTAATTCCCCATGTTTGATACATGGAATACATCATGTACATGAGATAGGTATGGTGAGAGTTCTAGTCGATATGCCACTTCTCCAATGTGAACAAAGATCTCAAACTGGCTGATATACCTTGGACTAAGCATTACCTTCTTACCAAATATCATAACTCTCTTCCACATTGATATGTGGAGATATAGCATTTCTCTAACATCGAACTCTAGGTCTCATCAATGAATATCAACATAACACTTTTGTTAACTCTGAACATCTTTAATGTGTTGTTGGATAATTTTAACCTTCTCCATCATTTCTTTGACCATTTCTAGACCTAGGAATTTTCTCTCCCCAACTTCATCTGAACATGCTGGCGTTCTACACCTCTTCCCATACAGGGCTTGAAAGGGACCCATATAGATGCTTGAGTGGACACTATTGTTGTATGGGAACTCAAGAAGAGGGAGATGTTGATCCCATCATCTTTTGATGTACATTGGACTTTCTCTCAACATTTCCTCATGTGTTTGGATATTTCGGTCAGATTTTCCATCAGTTTGAGGATGATATGCCATACTGAATTTCAAATTTGTATTTAGAGCATGTTGAAGACTCTTCCAAATCATAGAGGTGAATCCTGGATCTCGATCAGATACAATGGATAATGTTACTCCATGCAACCTTACTATGTCTCTGATGTATATCTGTGCCAGTTTATCCAGTGATAAATCCTCCCGAATTGTAATGAAGTGTGCAGTCTTAGTAAGACAATCCAAAAAAAAACCAAAAAGAATTATTTCCATTATATTTATTTGGATTTCTGGTGAAAAAGTCATTAGTGTTGTTCTCCCATTACAATGCTGGTATGGGTAATGGTTACATCATCGCCTTAAACTTCTACCTCTCATGCTTCACTTTATGACACTTTAGGCACGTTGATATATACTCATGGATCTATTTCATCATGTTATCCATCCAATAATTCACTATAAGATCTTGATACATCTTTGTGTTTACTGGGTTGATGGAGAAATTTGAACAATGTGAATCATCCAAAAGTTCCTTCTTTAACTCTAGATTCGATGGAAAACATAGTTTTGATCCAAATATTACAATTTATTATTCATCAAAATTGAACTATGAGGATTTACCTTTTATGATAGTTTCCACCTTCTTCTAAATTCCCACATCACCCTTTAGAGCATCCTTTAACCATTCCAAAATATATTTTTGAGCACTCATTTTTTAATGTATTGATGATGTTCCCTTATTTGTGATTCCCCTGTTTATCTTCATCAAGTCTATGAGGATTGTATCATTATCAATTCTCATCAATGATATAATCACTGAGTCCATTATATTTAGAGCATCCACCACCTTGTTCGATTTCCCAGGGTGGTAAAATATTGAGAAGTCATAGTGTTTGATCATATCTAACCATATTCATTGGAGCATGTTCAACTCTTTCAATGTTAATATATACATGAGGATATTTTGGTCCATATATATTTCACACTTCACCCCAAATAGGTAATGATGCAAAAAATTTGAAGCGAAGATCACTGTATCCAACTCCAGACCTTGTGTTTGATAGTTTTGTTCATGAACATTCATTTGACTTGAATCATAGGCAATGACTTTGTCATTCTGCATCAACACACAACCAAATCCCCTCTTCAAAGAATCAATAAATACCACAAAATGTTCTCCACTTGTGGGTAATGAGAGCATGAGTGCAGTGATAGGCCTCTTTTTCAACTCATTTACGATCTCTTAACATTCATCACTCCTATAAAACATGACTCCATTCTGAGTTAGCTCGGTAAGAGTGTTTGAAAATTGTGTGAAATTTCTCAAACATCAGAGATAATATCAATCTAATCCCTGGAATCTATGGATATATAATACCTATGTTGGCCTTGGCCATCCCTCAATTGTATCTATCTTGGATGGATCCATAGATATCCCATTTCTTGCAATGTTATGTCCCCAGAATGAGACCACCTTCAACCGTAAAAAAAAATTTATGTACTTTTCATAGAGTTTCTCCTTCCACAAGGTCTCTAATATAGTTCTTAGATGCTCATCCTGATCCTCCATGGTTTAGGAGTATATAATAATATCATTTATAAATACTACCAAAAATTTATGAAGATAATCTATAAAGAATATATTAATCGATTCAATGAAGATTTTGGGAGCATTGGTGAGTCTGAAAGGAATTACTATGAATTCATAGTGCCGATACCATGTACGAAAGGAAGTCTTGGGGATAACCTAATTCTTCTTCCTTACTAGTTAATATCCTGACCACAGATCCACCTTGGATAAGTATTGTGCTCCATGTAGCTGATCGAATAAGTCATCAAATTGATGCAGAGGATACCTATTCTTTACCGTGATTTTGTTGAGGTCACGATAATCAATGAAAAGGAACATTGACTGATCCTTCTTTATAATAAAGAGGATAAGAGCACCCCATGGTGAAGCCCTTGGTTGTATAAACCCTTTATCCAGTGTCTCCTATAGTTCTCTCTTTAGCTCATCAATCTCCACAACAACCATTCTATACGGAATCTTGGATATTGGAAATGCACCAATTATAAGGTCAATTGAGAATCCAACATTCTTTTTGGAGAAATACCAAAGAATTCCTCGGGAAACACTTCAGCAATTTCCCTCACAATATACATCTATTAAAGGATGGATTCTTCCTTATTCTCAACCATCTGAGCCAGATACGCATGCTCATAAGGGAGTAATATCCACATTTGAGATGAATGTTCTAAAGAAAATTCATCTTCCTCCTTTCAATTATATAGAATCAGTGGGGGGGGGGGTCTATTGTCAATATGGAGAGTGATTTACTTATCATGGAAATTTATATTGGATCTATATATTTAGAGCCAATCCATGTAGAGAATTTCATCAAATTCCACCAGAGGGAGTATGATAAGGTTCTCCGGAAAGTTCAATCCACAGATTGTGACCGGGGGGGGGGGGGAGTGATATTCATGAGATTCAATGATTTCTCTGTTTTCCATACTCACATACATCTTTACTTCCATGATTATTTGGGGTGTTGGGATTGTTATACTAAAAGTTCAGGATATAAAAGAATTCATAGAACCATATAAGATAACCGTACCTTTCACTTTTAGATTCTAGTTCTTATTATTTACTTCATCCAAAAAAAACTTAGGGATGACAACTATTAAACACATATAGGGTAATCCAATGAAAAATGGGATAACTTATAAATTACTTTTATTTCCCCAACTTATGAATCTATAGGCTTCAATCTATATTATCCATGATCTAATTCCAACATTTTTTCTAATGTAAATTTTTACCCTAGACAATGGTTCATAATAAGATTTTGAATTTATCAAAGGATATCCCATGTGAGTGTCATAACCGTGAGTGCAGCAAGGCTCGTTGTCATGTACTAGGATACCCTGGGTCAAGCCCAAAACACTTTGTCAATGTTTTCACTCCTTGGTACATATGTGCCAGAGTCGCCTAGCTAATCGTATACAGATATGGATATATTATCTTTATAAACCACTTACACAATACTCCCCCAAATTTAGGGATGCTTTTATTACACATATTCTTATCACTAAGTCTTTCACTAGGATTATCTAATATTAATTCCAAAAATAACTAAACCTATACTTTGATACCAACTACGACAACCCTGCTCTTTATTACACACATAAAGATGAATTATTACATAAACATTCACTTAAGACAACTTTGTGGATTGATATGTCTAGTGTCTTGGGAAATCGGGAACATTACACAAAAAAGGACATAAAAGCGCAACATCTTTATTGAAAACTACCTTTATATGTCCACTACATTCCCTCGTACTTAGAATTGCATGAGATAATCTGAGGAAATCCACAAGAAAAGGGTTATCTATAAATCCCATTAAGGGATTAAATAAGGTATGAAATAAATAATACAATACATGTTAGAAATAGGCATATCAACAGATCATAAAAGGAACATGAACATAAAGGCATGATACCACAAGATTATCACAACCTGGAAATGTGGAAAAAACACTTAGTATGGTATTAGAATGAGCCAAGGCTCAGTGCACATGGAGGTTGAGTAAAACCTTATTAGAATGTAATTAGAATTATTAAACCCTCATTTCACTTGACGTGTCATGATGCTGATCTTTACTCAATGCATTGGAGCACTAAAAGGGTGCACCCTTCTTAAACATTTCATTACATGAATAATTTTACTACATGGATGATACGACATGGAATCATTCAACATCATCATTTATTCCATGATAATGGAATGTTTAATACATAAATGAAACACTATATTCAATAAGTAAATGTTCATAAAGGTTAATACCCTTGATAGAGAAATGGGAATAGTGTTCACTACAATATGACTTTGGCTTGGAAAATCGCAGTGCATTTTTTGCAGCATAACAATGTGACATAAGAATTCATAAAAAATAGTTGATGAAAGAGAAAGGGTTTCCTCATAAAAATTACATGAAATTAAAAATAATGGGGTTATATATATATATGTCACAACAAATATAATGTAATTTTATATTCATAATACAAAATAATTACTTGAATGTAAATAAAGAGAGGGAAATTCCTTATGGAATTGAGGGATGGTAATAGGTGTACCTGGGAGGAATTAATGAGAGAGAAATGGTTTTATCATCATTCAAACATAATGAGGGGAGTATGGTTGTGGTGTGACACAATACCCCAACATTTATAATAGAAAATAAAAGGGCATAAAAATGTTAAAAAACATGGATAAAATGAGAAATGATGAAACCCCTTATAGAATTTTAGCATGGTAACATGTGTACATTAGAGGCATTAATGAGAGGGAAAGGGGTGTCTCATCATCATAAACTTAATATGGAAGTATAAGGGTGGTGAAAAATCATACCCCAACATATGTAATTGAAAATAAAAAGGAATAAAAATATAAGGAAACTTGGACATAAATAAGGATGGAAGGAAATCCCTTACTAAGAAGTGTGATTCCAAAGGCTTGGGGGGGCTTGATAGATGATTTTTGAGAGAATGGGGTGCCTTGGGAGGATACTAGAGAGAGGATGGAATGGGTTGGTCATGCTCCAAATGCATTGAGGGTAGAGGAAGTGGGAGCTTGGGTGGGTTTATATAGGAAAGTAGCGGGATTTATTTATTATTTAGGGTTGGGTAACCACACATTAAACTAATCCAAACCACAAACCAGGCCATGGTTTTAGAAAATGGTTTCATCAAAAGGTTAGTTAAAAAATATATTTTATAAGTCCAATGGATGAAAATTTTAAAATATTAGGCTTGTTTATGTGAAGGTGAGTCACACTCTCAAGGAACTCATTTTAAAAAGATAAAATGTTTTATAAGTCTGGAAGGGTCCACTAAAGCATTGTAAAATAAATCGAAAAAACCTAAAATGAAATTATTTTAATGGTAAAACATTTATTTTCTGAACATAATGGTTATAGTATTTTTTACATCACTGTTGGGTCATTATGCTGTTAGAAACCACATTATATACTTTAACGGTAATTATTTTTTACACAAAAAATTTGACTGTCTCAAAAATTTAAAAAAAATTACTGTTGGTTAATTTCGACAATCGGATTCCCAAAATAATATTCATTTTATATAAAGAATTTTCTAACTATGTAAATTTTGACATTTAAAATAAAAATTTCATTTATTGAAAATTCACGTTTTTTGACAAAAATATCCTTCAAACATTAATAAAAATCACAATTGTATTCATAATAATTATATGGTCATTTATATTATATAAAAAGTAATTTAGTAATAATATTTAATTAAAATACAATTTAATTAAAATATCCATTAATTTATCAAAATAAATTTCTTATTAAACTAAAAATGATATTTTTTCTTTAAAAAACTTTTTACAAAGTAAGAATAATAAAATGAAAGTATATTCTCTATAAAAAATAATGTACATAATCATAGTACTTGGGTATCATTACATAAACTCTTATGAAACCCATGTAAGACTGAAGGGTAAGGTGTCCGATGGAGAAAAACTCTAGGGGTGGCTCAGATAACATTGTTCAGGTGGTAATCTCTATCAACTTACACAACTCCTGTAGGCGGTTCCGTTCGAGTTTGATGTCTTGAAGCTCAGATTGAGCTTGGTCAAGAGAGAAGCTCAATGAAACCACCTCCTTTCTGAGCTGTGACTAATGGGATTCGTATAGAGAAATTTTATTGGATGGGGCCATCGCTTCCTTTGTCTGAGTAAATTGGATTTGTTAAAGCCTTATATTTATACTAATCATGTGACCACTATTCAACAACTATATTAGCAATAGTAACAATTATTAATAGTATTTTGAAATCAAAAAACATAAATCCAGGGAAGTTCATATGTTTTATATAACTGTTTTACATAATAAGACATTTAAATAGATCAAGAAGAATTTAAATTGATAAAAGATTAGGTCGTTACATGGGTTGTGATCTCGATGAGTATGAAATTCTCTCGTCATTGATTTTTCTCAAGATTAAGTTGTTGAATATAATATTGGGATTGGTCAAGGGAAAATAATAGAGATGTTATCTATCTAGTAAGCTCTGATAAATGGGATCCATAGTGAATGATCTTACTGGTTGAGGTGACCACTTATTTTTTATATGTTAATTAGATTATTAAAACCATATATTTATACATACATTGTGATCTCTTTTAAATTGGAATACTATAAGAGTTAAAGTTAATTAATGGATTTTTAAATCCAATAGAATAAAAAAATAAGTGAATGTGTTTTCTATAACCATATTACTTAATAATACATTTAATTAAATAAAAATTTAGATTTTATTTATAACTCATTGGGTCATTAGAATCACCCCCATAAGAAATTTCACCATTGAATGTTTCTTTTCCCACACTAAAACAAATGAGGGTATCTCTACTTTATCACCTCCTCCAGTTCCCATGTAATTTTTTCAAACATGTGGTTTGGGAACTACACTTTGAAACGGTAAATTATATTTTTTCTTAGAAATTTTTTTCTATGATCTAAGATATTTATTTATTTATCTCCATAATAATGATCATTATACAGTTGTACCAACTTTGGATTTCATTCATGTGAGGTTTCTGGTATGTACTTCCTTAAGAGGGATATATGGAACACTTAATGGACCAGAGATAGGTTTGGTGAGGGTGCTAGTTGATATTCCACTACTCCGATGAGATATGTAATCTCATAGGGGATGATGTATCTTCGATAAATATTTCCATTATTCTAAAATCTCATCACATTATTCCACAGAGATATCCAAAGGAATACCATGTATTAAAAATAAAACTATATGTCTCGTTGAGGATTTATAGCATTGATCTTTTTTCAACCCAGATCATCAATGATGTGATTCTAAATGGTCTTAACCTTCTCCCCATTTCCTCAAACATTTCAAGTTCTATAATTTTTCATTCCCCAAATTCATCCAAATATGAAGGTGTTCTACACCTCTTCCCATTAATAAATTCACAAGGTGGATTTTGGATGCTATAGTGGAAACATTTTTTGAAATATAACTCAAATAGTGGAAGATGTTGGTCCCATCCACATCTGTAGTCAGTTGAGAATGATCTCAACATATCTTTTGGTGTCTGGATATTTTACTCATATTGGCCATCAACTAGTGGATGAAAAACTGTGTTGAAGTTCAAATCACTATTCATAGCATGTTGGAGACTCGTCTCAAACTTAGAGGTGAATTTTAGGCCTCAATATAATACAATTGATTGTCATTTTTCATGTTTCATGAACCCTTCTCTACTGTATATCCATACATGTTGATCTAGTGATAAATCCACTAGAATTTCGATAAAGAGATATGACTTTGTAATACAATTCACACGAACTTATATATCATTGTTTACTTTGGATTTCTCTGAAATTCTAGTGACAAATTCCATGGGGATATTTTCCCATTTTCATGTTGCAATGGGTAATGGTTGAATCACCCCCTTAGCTATAATCCTTTCAGCCTTTACATGATGACATATCTAGAACCTTGATGTATATTCAATGATCCACTTCATAATATTTTCCCAGCAATAGTTATCTCATAGATCATGATTCAACATTTTGTTTCTTGAGTAAATGGATAAATTCAAAATATGTATATAATCTAATAGTTCCATCTTTAGCACCAAATTTAATGGAACACATAGTATTGACCCAACTCTAACAATTCCTTTATCATTGACATCATAATCTGAGGATTTCCCTTTCCTTATATTTTCCACTATCTTCTAAACTCACACATCATCCCTTTGAGGATCTTTCAACCTCTACAAAAGAGATGGTTGAGAAATCATTTGTGAAATTATTGATTATGTTCCTTATTATAAGATTACTATGTTTGTCCCTTCAAAATATAATATGATTGGTTTCCTCAAAATTCTCATCAATGATAAATTTTTTTGTATCCTTTCTACTGAAAGTGTTTCCAACTTTATTTTCTTTCCCATGATGGTAATTAATAGAAAAGTCATATTCCTCGATATTCTATATCCATCTTCGTTGGAACATATTCAGACCTTTATGTGTTAATATACATTTCAGAAATTTTTGATCCATATATATTTCACACTTCTCCCCAAAGAGATAATTTCACCATATTTTCAAAGCATAGATCACTATATCCAACTCTATATTACACGTGGGATAGTTTTTCTTATGTATATTCAACAAATACGAGGTGTTGGATATCAATTTATAATTTTTCCTCATTAAAAATCCTAATAAATTCATTTAATAATCATTTATTAACATACAAATTTCCCCACCTATTGGTATATTTAGATCATGTCCATTGGTAATTCTCTTTTTAATCTCTTTAAAGAATTCCTCGCAATCTTGAAGCTAATAAAATCACTCACATACTAATTTATCAAAGTAAGAGGGATTAAAAATCATGAGGAATTACTCAAAAATAAGTGATAATACCCAACTAAACATAGGGAAATAAATATATCTGTCATGGATTTTGGCCTCAACCATCATTAGATTTCTTCTATTTTTTGATGATTCCATGGATATCTCATTGCTTGTCATAATATGCCCTGATACAGATAGTTCCTTCAACCACAACTCTCACTTTTGTACTTGGAATAGATCATATCATTTCATTTGGTCTTTATAATAGTACTCAAATGTACCTCATATACCTTCTTGGTTTGGTATTATATCATAATTTCATTTATAAAGACCACCACAAACTTTTCATGGTTATCTCTAAAGAATCTATTCATAAATTCCACCAACATTTTTAAATAATTAGTGATCCCAAAATTTATCACTATAAACTCATAGTTATTGTACCATGTATGAATTTTATTCGTGGGTATATACTCCTTATTTAACCTAAATTTGTAATATCCGTACCAAATATCCATCTTGGGTATGTATTGTACTCCACACAATGGGTCAAAAAAGTTATGAATCTATGGAAAATGATACCTTTTAGTTTTATTGATCATGGGGAGCTCATGATAATCAATGAAAATGTGTATGGAAAAATCATTATTCTTGATGAGGAGGATTGTTTCACCCCTTGGTGAATCCCATGGGAATATAAGCACTTTAGACATATTCACTTGTATATATTTCTTCATCTCCTCGTGTTCCAAAATAGAGATCGTATATAAAGTTTGGGATGTTGGAAACCCCTATGTATAATCTCAATTTAAAATTAAACCTCTCTACTAGGAGGAATACCATGAAATTCCTCAGGAGAAACATCAGTATATTCCCTCATAATAAGAATGTATTTGACGATGGTTCATTCATTAGACTAAATCATTTGAGCTAAATAATCATTCTCACAGGGAAATAATTTCCATTCTTGATATTACAGTTATAAATAAAATTCATACACCAATTGAACATTTATAATATTGGGTATCGATTCACTATATAGAGAGTGATTTCATTATCATAGATATTTATGTTGTATCTATATAGGGAAACATAATCAATGCGTAGAAGTGCATAAAATTCCAACAAAGGGAGTATGAAAATGTTTTATGGGAATTTTATACCGTAAAGTTTTATAGGTAATAAATTATATACTTTGGAAACAAAAAATTTCCCCATTTTTTTAATTGATATCTCTACTTCCAATCATTGTGGCAGTGTTTGAAAATATTTACAAAACATTAGTGATATGAAGGGATGTATAGAACCAGAATAAAAAAGTTTATTCTCTATTCTTGAATGAATAAATAGAATATCTATAAAAACTTCATTGTTAGTATCCAATTTATCAGTTCCAATGAACAATGATCTGACTTGAAGCCCTGGAGGTTGATGGTTGTTTCTGACATCCCTCATCTTATGGAATTGATTTGAAAATTTTCATAGTTCATTGTAGTTGAAGAAATTTAAAATGTGATGAGGGTTGACTATATTATTCCATTATTAAATTTCATTGGAAGGTTTCTCCAATTGGAAAATTTTAACCAGGTGTCCTTCCTTCCCACACCTAAATTATTTCTTCATTCCCGTTAGGAAAATTCTGGGGTACTTATTTCTACAAATTTGGAATGTTGGATGATGAAATTTCTTGGCACTATTAGATTTCTCCATTGGACCGCCATAATAAAACTCTACTTTACCCGAATTATCCCAATGATTCCCATTATATTTTTCAATATCAATATTAACTTTTAGGGTACATCATATGATTTCATGATAAATATAAAAGTCATGGATCTACACATATTTTGTAGACTAGGATCTATCCCACCAAAGAAGTGGCCAACCATGAATTCAAGGGAAAATAATGAACTAGAGGCATATAATTCAAGTATCTTGATGTTTTCATCATATTCTCCAATATATTTTTTATATTATTTTCTAGAGGGAAAGGAAATCCTATTCTATTTTAAGATAGAGAGTGCGAGGAAAATATTTATCAATTTTTTCTAGAAATTTCTTCCACTCCATCACATTGAAATATTCCTCAGGAATCATATTATTTTTCTAATTTCCACTATCTATTTTCTTTTACTTATATATGATAAACATTTAGAAGAAACTTATTTTTTTTGAATATTTAAGGATGGAGAAGATATTCTCAATGGAGTTCATCCATTGCACCGTGATTAATTGATCAGATGACCCATTGAAAGATGAATTCATTTTAAACATAAATCACTCTCTTATATATTGTTCTATCTAGGGGGTATGTTCCTCATAATCTATGTTTTTCTTCAAAACCCTTGAGAGCTGATAGAGCATCATCTTGATGTTCTCGATTCATGCTCCCATCGGGTTTGGCATCTCGTTGGGTTGGTCATCACATTGCCTGATGCATTGATTGTTTACCTGATTCCACATATTTCCAGCCATTATCTATTTTCAAAATGAAAACCAGGGATGGGTATTTTAAAACTATTAAACTAATAAAAGGGAATCTAATGAAAATAAATGGATTACTTATAAATTAAATTTATTTTTCCTTAAATTATGAATTTCTAGGCTTTAATTTGTGTTATCCATGATCTATTAAATAACATGATTTATTATTGTAATTTTTTATTCCATTAATAATTATTTTTAATGAGATTATCATTTTTCAAAAGCATATAACATGGGAGTGTCAAACTAGGATTGTAGTAAGGCCTCTTTTTGTGTACTACGTAACCTAGAATCCGGTATGGGACTCCTTGTTGGAGTTGTTACCCCAATTTAAATTTGTTCTAGTACCATGAATAATTTTCGTATCCAAGAATTGTTTTATTTAATTGATAAAACACTACCTCAATACTTACCAAAATTTAGGGATTTTTTCTTATTCTTAGTCTTACCCTATGGCATTCTATTGAGTTTTATAATACTAATCCCAAAATATCTAAATTTGTTTTTTAAAATACAAAGTAAAATAATACTGATTTTTATTTTGAATTAATACATGATTTATTATATAAAACCACAATAAATTAAACCACAAATATCTAAAAATATAGTATATTTTTTAATTATGTACATTAAAAAACATCTTGAACTTGGAAAAAAATAAAATTATTATAAACAACCTTAATATGCTTATAAAATTACATGGAATTTTAAAACAACAAGAGATATTCTAGGGGAAAACAAAAAAAAAGTGGCGATCAATAATACATAGTAAAGGAGTAAAAAAATAATGAAATGAATAATATAATACATGTTAGACAATAGGTATATCAATGGGTAATTAAAGGAACATGAAAATTAAGGTATGATATAACTTGATAATCATAACATGGGAATTGTAGAAGAGACTTAAAACAAAGAATCAAAAACAATATTCAAGGATAAACCCACAAAGACATCATAGTGGAAAAAATCACATAAAGGAATAATTTTCACTCATTGTACCAACATTACATATCATAATACTAAACATTACCCAATGCATTGGTGTGCTATCTGGGCACACCCATTATATTCATTTCATTTTCTCGCATTAGTGTTTGACATAGATTATAAAACATGTATTAATTCATCATCATAATTTATTCCATGATTAAGGAGTATGGGATGAATAAGTTTAATTAGCAAACCAAATTATATGTGTATAAATGTGAACACCCTTTAAAAAAATGGGTATGGTAGTAACTATACAATTTTTTTGAAATGAAAGACACAATGAAATTTACACAACATAATGATGTCACTTATGAATCATAAAACTTGGATAATGAGAGATAAAGGGTTATATAATAACATATAAATAAAATTTATAGTAATAGGGACATGGTAATAATATGACAACATTATAAAATTGGATATGAGATGCATAACTTAATAAAGAAACATGATTAATGAAAATATTCCTAACTATATTTCAGCATGGTAACAGGTGTACATAAGGGATAGCGGGAGGATTAATGAGATTGAGGGGGTGGTGTGTCTAAGAATTTATAAATTAAATTTAATGTAAGTGGACTATATATGAACATATTATGAGATCATAAAATTGAATTTAAGAAAGGTAAATTAAAATTAGTCCTTGAATGGAAATAAGAAGAGGGAAATCCCAAATGAAATGTCGACATAGTAATGACATAGGTAAAGGTCAAAATGTTAGATTATAAATATAATATAACTAAAATAAAATAAATTTTACAGTAATTAAATAATAATAACTGAATTAAAATATATCTAATTGAAATTATTAAGATTAAGTTTAAATAATGTTCTTGAATTGAAAGGAGGATAGGAGGACGCCTTACAAAAATGTCAGCATTGTAATAGACTGGATAAAGGTAAAAATTAGAGATTATAAATGATTTATCATTAAAATGACAGAAATTTTATAGTAAGTATATGTTTAAAAATAAATGGAATTATTAAAAATGTAATGAAGAAGACTAATTCCAAATAAGGTGCTTGAATTGAAAGGAGGAGATGATGATCCCTTACATGAGTGTGTGACTCCAAAGGATTGGGAGGGGAATATTGAGAGCAGTGTAGAACCATGGTAGGATGATAGTAAGATTAGGGTAGTTTTTTACATTTTATAATTAGTTTGGGTGAGGTGAAATGTGAGTTTGGGTGGGTTTATATGGGAATAAATAGTTATTTATTTATTATTTTGGTTTTCAAACTTCATAATATAATATAAAAAACACCAAACCACCCAATTATTTCTTCAAAATAACAGTGGTTTACATTATTGTTTTGGGTAAAGTGTAGTAATTATTAAAATAATTCCTTTACTTATTTGAAGGTTAGTCATACTCTTAAAGAACTATTTTAAAAGCTTAAAATATATTATAAGTTTTGGTGGATTCATAATGGATTTAAAAAATGAACCAAATAATCATAAAATCAATTTATTTTAAACGGAAGATATAATTTTTTTATTTATTACATTTATAGTAATAAATATATCATTTTTGGGCCATTATGATGTTATAATATAGAAATTATATTCAACGATATTTAATTTGTAACAAAAAAATCTGTTTTCTCAAAAAATTAGGAAAAATTCGCCATTAGATTATTTTGAAATTATGATTAAAAAAATGATATTACTTTTTTGAATATCATTTTTTAATATGTGAATTTTTTAATTTCAAAATAATAATCGACATTTATTGAAATTGATGGGTTATTGCCTCTTATATTTTTCAAACCCTTATAACAATTACATATGACATCATAAAAATTATTTGATCATTTTTATTTAATTAAAATTATTTAATAATTATATTTTTATAAATATATTAATTATTTTAAAAAATAAATTAATTCATCAAAATAACTTCCTTAATTGAATTCGAAAATTAAATAGAAATACTATTCATATTTTATAGTATCAAAATAAAAATCATTAATAATGTAAAATTAACAGGATGAAAATATATTCATCATTGTATACTAAACAAAATACATACTCATAATGAATAGGTCTTGATTAAAATTCCTCTAGTACACCATTAAATTCCCTATACGTAAGGTGAGTGATGGTAGTAATTTAATGGGGTGGTTTGACAAACATGGTTTGGGTCCGATCTCAATGAGCTTGAACTTCTCACATAAATATTTTCTCTCATGATCAAGTTATTAGATCTTAGCTTGATATTGGTATAGGGAATATTCCTTAGATTCTATCTCCCTCGGATTCTATGATTAATGTGCTTCATCGGGTATAGTGCTACTATTTAAAGCCATCACTTGTATTTTTCTGGGTTAATTGGAATGTTAAAACTCCATATTTACACTAACCATGTGATCAATGTTCGTTGACAATATTATCAATGGTAAAGATAATTAATGGTCTCTTAAATCCAATTTTATACTAAACAAATAAGTGCATGTTTTTTCTAGAACCATATTACTTAATAAATGAATAAATTATATCGAAATTTTAATTTTATTTATAATAGTTCAGGTGCTTATAATTTCATAATTCAATGACACGTTTATGGTGTACAACAATGATTCCAACAAGAAACAAAACCCATTTCCATTTGAAATATAATTTTAACACATTCTCACATTTGAATATCTTTGCGATCATATTTCTCACCTTTTACACAAGGTATGAAACACATTCAAGTAACACGACAAATAAGTACACATGAAACATGACCAATATACTATAGAAATACAACACTGATAACATGTTCATATCAAACCTTTTCAAAAACATATTTCACACGACAAAAAATAATTCATAGGACACATTTATATAATAATCCAATAAAGTCAAACTCATATAAAAATATAAAATCATGGAAATGCCAACCTTACACTTGTAAACTTCCAGAATCAGCTGTAAAACCACATCCACACCACCATAGGACCCTATAAAGTTATGATAAAAAAATTACGATCATGATTTCACCCAATATATCATTATTAGACCCTCATTATGTAAAATATCCCACTGTAAAGGAAAAACACAAGTAATACAGAAGTGAAAACCTAGAATAAATGATAAATAATTTGAAATGAAAATTAAAGGATGATTATTTGATTTTCCAAGGATAAAAATCCCCAAAGATTAATCCTAAAAGGCTCCAAGAAGGATTGGAGGAAGCTACCATGGATGAAAATACCATATGGTGTAGATTGTAGTTTATTAGGGTTAATATCGAGAATAGAAATGGGTAATTCCCTACGTTTTAATAACCTTTACAAGTTAACGGTTAGCCTCCATAGTTTACCAAGCCATGTGACAACCATGGGTCCCCCACTTTCCAAGAGTAAAAACTGACATGGTTAGTTCACACATTTTTCCACCTCGTGTGCCAACCGTGAGGTATCCACTATGGAAAATGAAAATGGGTTGCACGATTCCCTTGGTGAGGGTACACAATTTTAACTGTTCTCTGTCTATAAGCGAACTACAATCAAGCTCAAAATATCTATTTTTTATTAGAATATCATGGGGAATCCCAAGGTTTAAATACCAGAAAAAATTTCAACAACGAAAAACCTCAACATAAAATCATGGATGTGAAATAATCATTATGGTGATCAATTGATTATCTTATAAAATAATCTAGAGATTATGTAGTTTATGGAAACATTATCCAATAGTACATATATAGTTCTTGATTAGTTAATGAGTGTACCTTTAACTATTTCATTTTTAGGATTCAAATCTAATTTTGTGATTAAATTGTCTTTCTCTTTCTCATATGTATTTGGAGGTTAATGATTTTTATTTTAATCATTATCCCATAGATTAGATCACTAGTTGGTGTATTTTCAGTACTAGTTATTTTATTTTTGTGGTCCATTAAAACTAATATTATTTTTATCCATTTTATCAATTGTCACATTCATATCTTATTAGAATTCATGTGCTTTATGGACTTCTCTTCCATATTTAATGGAATTAAATTTTTTTATTGGAATTTTGTCCATTATTTTTACCACAGTAAGAGAATTTAAGAATAATAATTGTATTTCCATAAAGGGTTTCATAAATTGAGTATCAAAAAAACTCTATATTTCCTGTAACACTTAATTATTTTTTAAATTATGTTTTTTAATTAATTAAATATATTTGAAATTTACTCATTCAAACACACTATAAATATTTTTTTGTTAAAGAAATATGTTTGGATTCCATTATACACAAAACATGCAATTTTGGCCCAAGACACAACATCATGTTTATTATGATTCGTACAGAAAACTAATGTTAGCTTACGTTACACAAAAAATTGACTTTCCACGATGGATTGCATAACACACAAGATAATATTTTACAGAATAATAATATATTATTATTAAATATAATAATATATAACCTAACTATTATGTTGGCTATTTGGAATAGGTTTAACTAACATTTTAAAATAAAGGGTTAAATTTATTGGGTAAAAATTAATTACTAATGAGTATAAGAACCAATTGAACATAAAAGGTAATGTTTCGAGAAAAAATAATTTTATGCTCACAAAGAACATTTATCCTAATAAATTTAATTTATTACTATTGGTGAATGATATTAGTAAAATATTTATTTTATCTATTCAGTATATTTTTTCATATTCATAAAATATACTTTATTGGAATAATATTTGAACGAACCCAATATTACACATAAAAGCCAATATTTTTATAAAAGCAGTTTTAAAGCCACTTAACAGAGGACCTATTTTAAATATAAATATTTTAAATTTTATAAAATTTATATGTCAAAATAGAATTCATATTTTAAAGGGTAAAAAAATATATTATGGTAATTCTTTTTATTTTTTCTGAAAAAACGTTATTTTTGGATGAATGTTGGTAAATAGTGAATTTTAATTAAAAATCACGATATAATAAAATTTATTTATAATGTTAAATTATATTTTAAATTTGTTTTAATGTAAAAATAGATGTATTATTAATATATCAATCCAATTTATTTTATTGTAATCATTTTTATGTTAAATTTATATATAAAATCTTAATGATCTTTTGAACATTCCCAGTTTAAAAAACCGTCTTTCTCACCATGTCTTCTAGAATAACATTAAAATAAAATTTTTCTATTTTATGATATCAAATTTTAAAAATAAAAATAAATATTTATAATAAATAAAATATATAAATTCTAATAATATTTAATTTTTTTGACATAAACTATTAGTGAAAGTGGTTAAAATTAATTTTGAGATGAAGGTAAAATTAAGATTAATAAGAGATTAAAGCTTAATAATAAGAGCCAAAAGACATAGAATCCAATCCAAAAACCATTTAATGAACATATTTTGGCCATGAAGCATCTATTTTTTGTGATGTTTTTTTTAAACATTAGGGTACACCTAACATTGTTTTTTTCAGAAAATTCCAAATTTGTCCCCTCTCTCCCTTATAAAAGGCCACCACATATCCCCCTTCTTGACACCTCTCAAAACACATAGGATAAAACTATATCTACTGAATTAACTTAAAAAAATACCTCATTTCATCCTTCAAGAATATATTTCGGTATAAACCATCCAAGGAATCTATTTTGTGCAAACCAAGAGGAGTTGCCCAAAGAAGAGGTAACATTATTTATCAAGATCCTTTTATTTTTTTCTTAATCAATTAAAATGTTCAAATGTAATTATTATATAATAACCTTATTATAATCAATATTTTGATATTTTTTATTCTACAGGTTCTACCCTCACTAATGTACACTCACACTTAATAGTTGGAGAACTCATCGGTTTTGCGTACTGTGAACTACTTCCCCACAAAATGATGTTGTTCATTTTTCCATTAACAAATATTATTGTCGATAATTATGACAAAAAATGTTTCTATATGATATATATGATATATATGATGTATTTATTCTTATTTAATTATACATAAATCATATGTTCTGGATTCCCAATCTTGTGTAATTGTGATAACTTCATTTGTGGAATTGTAGACTACCGCCTGCTCAATGTGATGGGAATCATTCACACAATACATAGAATTTATTAATGATTCATTTAGTGAAATTATATCTATATATATATATATTAAATAATAATTATATTTCAATTTTAATATATAAATACATATATGTCATTTATATTCTATTTCTAATACGATAATAAAATGGAATCTACATTCATGCATACGTAAGGTCGACCATCTCTATGAATGGTGTATTCCATTTTGTAATTTTATATTATAAATGTAATTATAAATAAATTTATATTTAATATATATGACATTTAATAATTTTTCAATTCATGGAATAAGATAATCATGATATAAGAAATAGGATCAAGAACAACAAGTCAAAACACGTAAGAAACATAAATCAGATATTAAATCAAATGTAATATTAACATGGAGTTGTTAATAAATAGGTAATTTGAAGTCATAAAGAAATAATATATGGTATTTTATATAATAAAATGGTATAGTAATATAATTTTAATAGAAATTTATTTATTATTCAGAAGGTTTTAACATGCACGAATAATTTCAAGACTTATGGTAAAGGAATTTCTTCTAACATTTAATTTTTTGAGATACAAGCCACATACACCCCTCACATATTTTATGTGGTTCATATACTTGCCTATGAAAGTATATATCATTAAATTAATCTACATAATTTTATTAAAATATATAATGACTGTATTTATTTTTTTTGGGACCACCATTCTAAAGTTACTAGCTAGTATGTGTTTTCTCATCTTCCTTTTATTTCCCATGAGACACAAGCCAGGTTTCTCACCTATTTTTTATATGTAGTCTGTTTAATTACCATTTATATATTATATTATTATCATAAATAATGTTATGGGTATTTATATATATCCCCTTGATGAAATTTATTTTATTAGGTATATGTTTAATAAGTAACCAAATCGATAAGGTAATTTTCTCTCAATGTTCCTTCTTCGAGATGCATACCATGTTATGCACCAATATTTTTCTATGAAGAATACATATGACCTTTGAATTTTAATATAATTAATATAATTATTTTCATGGTTTTTAAATCTTCATGTAATTTTATTATTTCTATTTAATTATGATTCAATGTTACAAAAGTGGTAATAGTTTATAGCTACAACAACATCGTTTATCGAAATTGTTGATGATTATTCTTCAATTGATGAAATATTATGATAATATCTGAATAAATATCATGTGTTTTCTTATCCTATAGTTATTTATGTTATATCCATGTAATAGTACCATTTTAGATTCTTGTGTACATATGATAATTAAGAAATGTTTTTATAAAAATCATACATTATTTCTACTTTTAGTAAAAATATGTGTTAATTTAGAAATTTTATTTATTAAATAGATTTCTAAAATGTTTTACTATTATCCTACTATGAATAAAGGAACTCATTAACCATGTATTATTATTTTTAAAAAAAGTTTTAAAAATTAATATTCTTTTAATTTTTCGATCAAGGCGATTTTCTTAACTTTTAAGGTGAAAAAATAATGTTCAGAATTTATAAAATTACCATCCATCATGACCATAATTTTAGTGATGATTCTTTTGTATGTTAATTTAGTTATATTTTTTAAGAAAATTTATCACTAATTTTTGGAAATTTTATTGATTTTTAGAATGGTTTTGAAATAAAAAGGGTTTTGAAAAATATTTTTAATTTATTTTCAAATCATTTTTATGTGTTTTAAAATAATTTTTTTAATGAAAATGATTTCAATTATTTAAATTCTTATATTATAAGTTTTAAAATTATTTTAATTTAAAAATCTTATAAAAATATTATGAAGAATATGTATTATTATTTAGGGTTATCTTCAATAAAAAATGGTCTTAAAATGTATTATGTTATATGAATATTTTTTAAAGCATAAAAGAAAATCTTTTCAAGAAGATATTTTAATTGATTGTATTTATGATTTATTTATATATTTTCTAATTATTTTCAAGAAAAATCATTTATAAAATGTTTTATATTCTAAGAAGTACTTTCAAATTAATGTTATGTTCCATGTGATATTTTTAAATGCTTCCCTATGTAAGATGAAATACTTGGTTATAGTTTATGATTTAGTACAAACTTGATTCAGGGATAATATTCATATTATTTCATTGAATTGCTTATGTTTTTTTGACTAGTTGTTTTTCAAACATATTTATCTTCAATAGGTTATAACATGATAAATACTTATGAAACATTCAACCTTTAAAACGTTAATTTAGGATGAAATGATTATAAAGCATATATATGATTCATAGGTTATGACATGATTTAATGTTATTGATACCCATTTCATTTCATCAGATATTATATGATGTTTATTAAACCCATATCTTTTTATGGATGATCATATGATGAATATTTTATTATCTTGTTAACATCTAAGTGAGATTTTACTATGTGATAGGTGGGACCTAAATCTCTCTTCCATGAGTGGGTAATGATAAGTGCTATATGAGATAAAATTGTAGATGAGTTGTATCCTAATCCTAAAAATAAGAGGGTGCATGGGTTGTATCCCATGGAAAAAACCAATAGGGTATACACATTGGAAAATAATTCTGAAAAATAGATTCTACATGGGTTAGAGTATAATCTCGAAAATAAGAGGGTACATGATTTGTAACCCACACATAAAAATAAGAGAGTACACTGGTTGATAGCACACGAACATGGTAGGTAAATGGATTACTGCCAAAGCCTAAATTGATATAAATGTATGTGTAGGTATCCTTTATATAATATTTTCTATATTTTTGCTAATGCCACAATTCCATGTTATATATCTATATTATGTATTCAGGGATTATGATCTTGAATCTCTAATGATTCATGTCTTATGAACATGCATTATTTATGCCATGATACATGTTTATGATCTTTGATATGTAGGGTATGATCTTCTAATATCATGAACAAATTCTCATACCCTTATGATCAGGTTAATTCTTTTATATATATAATTATTACCCTTACCGAGCATATGAGATCAACCCTTTTTATCTTTAGTTTCCAATTTTATGAATAAATATTTTATGTATGACATGTTTAAGAGTGGTGATAGTCTTGGAAAACATAGTGAGAGAAAATTCAACAAAATATTGAACGAGGGAATAAATTTACTTGTTTCCAAAGCCTTTAAATTAATAGAGTAATGGGTAATTTATTTTAGTTATGTATTACTTATTATTTAATAATTATTTAATGTTAACATACATTATGACTTGATTGTTATAGTTAGTATTAGAAAAAAGGATTGTCAATATTTGGAAACTAGGATGAGAAATATTTAATGATATCCCTATGGTTATTTCTAAGGATATGCCTTTGGGTGTCTCTTAGGATAATTATAAAGATGAGTTAATGTTTATGAAAATGTCCAATAATTTTGGTAAGGGGTATAAAAAGTGATTTCCATGAAATACAACCAAATAGGGACACTAATAGTGGATGTGGTTATAGAATAGATTTACCAGGGAGTAACAACTATAACATGGTGTGTCTGACCTAAATTGAGCGTATCCTGGTACATGCCAATGACCCTTAATACACACCTAGTTTGACACCTATGGTGGATATTCTTTTGGAAATCACAATCTCATAATGAACCATAATTATGGATTTAAAAATAGGATGGATAAAAATAACCTAGGATAAACATATATTGTTATATATTATGGAGGGTTTAATATTTTATAAATCTTATAAGTAATTTTTCATGATTATTTATTTATGCTATGATAAGTGATTCTCACCCTTTTCTTTCTGGTCTATCTCAATTCTAAGAACTAGAAGGAACTGGGTTTAGATTGAATGTTTTAGATATGGAATGTTTTTGAATAATAAAAATATATTTCATAATTGGAAACATAATTAAGGGAATTGAGAAGGTGGTAAGAGTATTAGATATACTTTAGATGATTAGGAGACTGTAAAAAACACGTGGAAAGGTAAGGAATGTTCTTCCAGTATTTTTTATATTAAACACAATAATTATGATTATATTAAGGTTGAAGAACCTTAATGAACGTTTCATATGTCATATTCCTTAGAAAAGGTATTAAGGAATAATTTTATGAAGCCTAAGTATTGGTTTATGAATAAAGTTAGACGATTGAAGAGTATATGTTTTGTAATTCAGTGATTATGTTATATGAATCATAAAGTGCACAAGTGATGATTGTAGAAATTTTTTATTATGTATATTTAAAAATATGTTAAATGATAATGACGACCTAGAAAATTGATTTAATTTCATGATTAAATTACGGGATGACAACCCATAACATGTTCTTAAGGATGAGAAAATGACATTTTATATTGATAAATACATGATGATATGGATAATGAATATCAAGTTGGATTTGGGACATCATAACTGAAAAAGGATTTGTTTAAAATTTAGTTTATGTTATAATGGATGATGTCTAATTTTTTTTTGTTTTATGTAATATATCATGTAATATTCATAATAAGGAAGCCTGCATGTTTGTAAAAATTATTTTTGGTAATTCATGTTATTTCAATATTTTGAGATAATATACGATGATGGTATTCATATGTTTAGAATGTGATTACCAAGAGATAATTTTTAATATAGGGGATCAATTCGATGTTGAATTCAATACCTTATTTATATAGTTTTGGATTTTATTAATTAGAAAGGGTTATGTATATGGGATAACATATTATAACAACCTTGTGTAGATGGTGACTAATGACACATAGGATAGATGATCATGGATCACATGATCTGTTCGTGATTCACAAAAGAAAAACTCACCTTCCTTTTATGTGAAAGTGGGGAGATGGAAGTTGATCAAGGAAAAAAAGAGTGATATTTTGCTAATTAAAGTTAGTATATGTTCAATATAAAACTCTTCATCTCTAGGGAAAAGATCCTAATACTAAAAAGGTTATCCTAGTAACTTTTTATAATAAATAAAATGACTTCTTAGAGAATCAAATAAATATGGATTTTTCATTGTTAAAAATATTTTTAACATGTTCTCTATCACCCTACATCAGAACATGATAATTATATTTCTCTTCCATGTCTCTATTGTCACTTCCCACCTATGTTATATTTTGTGGGAAACTAGTTATGAGTTACCTTGGGCGACCGTTATGGTTCTGATTTTCCCTTTTTAAATGAATGTTTTGGTATTCATTTTTATGATGTGGGTTTATATGATCAGAACATTAATGTATTAATAATTTGAAAAACTAGATGAATTTTTATGGAAAAAGAAATTTTATGTGGGGTATAATATAATAGCTCTTAATTTTTTTTTGAATTTACTAATTCTTTTTATATTTAGCATTTCATGCAATAATAGAAGTACTTTTTTTATTAAAGAACTATATTTGGATTAAATTATATATAACCCCATGTTAATATTTCACTAAAATCAACATAAATTTTATATTTCTATACATGTAAATCCATTTTTAGATTATGTTACTCACCAGACTGGATTTCCTCAATTGCTTGCGTAACATGCAATACATTGTTTCATTCAACAATAATATATTATTATGTAATATAATAAGATATAACATTGTCATTAAGTTTACGTTAACAAATAATAATAACTATATTATGAAAATAAATGGTTTAAATCATTGGTTAAAAATTAATTAGAAATTAATATAAGAACTTATTGAATGTGAAAGGGAACATTTTTACAGAAACAACTTTTATCCTCTCTGAAAAAATTTATCATAATAAATTTAATTTTTTACTACTGATGAATGATATTAGTGAAATGTAAATATTAAACATTATTTCAATTTTTATTATATTTATTGAATATAATTTATCGAAAAAATATATGAAAAAAATCCAACATTATATATAAAAACCTATTTTTTGATAAAAACATTTTTACTACCTTTTAATGGATACCCTATTTTTAATCAAAATATTAGAACAATTTTTAATTTTATATGGCTAGAAAAACAACATTTTTTAAATTGGGACATCAAAAGTATTATAGGGTTAATTTTTGGGAATTTTCTAAGAATCATGATTTTTGGATGATTAGTGAAAAATAGGAAATTTTAATTCAAAACGAATTTTTCATATAATTTATTTACATAGTTAAATAATATTTTTAATATATTTTAAAGTAAAAATTTAAAAATTATAAAATTATTAATCCAATTTAGTTGATTATAATAATTTTTATAATTAATTTATATATATAATCTCAATGAACTTTTGAACATTCTCACTTAAAAAACCTACTTTATCACCACATATCCAGGATTAACATTGAACATTAATTTTCTATTTCTGTTAATTTAATTTCTAAAAAATATACACATAGCTTTATTAAGTATAATATTTATATTCTAAAAATATCAAACCAATTTTTTTAACAAAAATATCAGTGAAAGTGATGAAAATTAATTACCTTAATTAAGGTACAATTAAGCAAACAAGGTACTAAAATTCAATATTAAGGGAAAAAATGACCTATAAACATATAAAAAATAATATAACTTCCATATTTAGGCCATATTATATTTAATACTATGTATTCTTAGTTTTTTTAAGAATTTGTGTTGGAAAAATGGTTAGTACAACGAACTTGTTTTCAAAAATGCAAGGTGTACTCCCTCTCTCTTATAAAAGGACACCTCATCTCCCCTAATTAACACCTTTCATTTCAAATAGTATTGGAAAATATTTGAATAATTCCCTTCCCAACGTCCCTCCATTCCTCCTTGAATGCTTCCATTGGGAGGAAATCCATCCAAGGGATCTGTTTGGTGGAATCCAAGAGTAGTTACCCATATAAGAGGTAACATCCTTCATCAAGATCCTTTATTTAATTTCATTCTTCATAATATAAAATATTGATTATAAATTCCTATATAAACACATATATATCCTAAATTTACTAATATTTTTTAATTCTAATGTTTTGACAATCAATTTCACATACTTCTAGATAATGAGTAATGAACTCACAATTTGTTAATATGGTGAACATTCACCTCACAAAATGATGTTGTTTGTTTTATCCATTACCATGTTTAGTGCTTGGAAATAATTTTGGGAAATATATTTTTTTAATGATATATATGACATTTATGATTTATATATTCTTCTTTAATTATTTAATAAAACAAAAAATCATGTTTTTGAAATTTGTGTAACATTGATTCCTTTGTTTGTGGAAGTGTGAACTACCGCCTCCTCAAAGCGATATGACTCGTTCACACCTTACATGGAATATGTTAAAGAAGAGTATAAGGATATTATTTCCTATATAAAATAATAATTCCTGTGGAATTTTAAAAAATATATATAAATCTATTTCATTTATATTTTTTGTTACAATACAATAATAAAATGGAAAGAGTGTTCATGTGTACATACGACTTATCATCTCTATGAACGGTGTATTCCATTTCATTTTTCTGTATGATATAGATTATTATAAATAAATTTATAATGATTATATATGAAATTTATCCATGTTTTAAATTCCTTACATAAGTGAAAAATGATATAAATAATAGGATCAAGAATACCAAGTGAATGCAAATTCATAAAATAAAGAGGATATTACCTGAAATGTGACATTAACATGGAGTTCTTAATAAATGGTTAATATAAAGTCATAAAATGTTAATATAGTAATAGATATAACAATATGGTTCTATTTATTATGTATAATAAAGTATATTTTCTAATATATGGTGTTTGAATGTGTGTGAAAAAGTCAAGGTTTAAGCAAAGGGAACTTCATCTTACATTTTATATCTGTAAGATACATGCCATATTCACCACTCACATAAATTGGATGGTGTATATACTGACCAATGAAATGATTTATCATTAAATTATTATATTTTAGTATATTAAAACATTAAGGTGATTTTATTCTTTCATGGGGATAACAATTCTAAAGTTACCCATGTAGTACGAGTTTTCTTGTTTCACTTTTATTTTCTATGAGACACAAGCCATGTTCACCACCTATTTCGTATATGTGATGTGCTTACTACCCATATATTTTTTACATTACTATAATATTTAAATTTAAATAAATAAATAAATAAATATCCTTTTTATGATATCTAATTCATGGGTTTAATGCTTCAAAAGTTACCAAATTAGTAATGTAATATTGTCTCAATTTTATTTCTTTGAGGAAAAATCCATGATATGAACCTGTATTTTTATATGAGGTGCATATAATTCCATTGGAATGTTATATCATGAATCTCCGTATATTTATGATATTTTTATATTATTTTTAATTTATTCTTTCTATTGTATTATGAATCAATGTTACCGACGTGGTAATAATTTATAGCTATAATCTCATAATTTATCGATGTTGAATATGATTATGCATATATTGATGATATATTATGATCCATATCTCAATAAATCTCATGAATTTTCATAACTTATGGTTATTAATATTTTATTCAGGTAATGGTGCCATTTGTTTCACTCTTTTTTAATTAAGATAATTAATAAATGTTTGCATGAAAATATGACATTATTTCTATTTTCTGTAAAAAATTTGTGTTTTATCAATACCACATTTTCTAAAAATGAATTTAAAAATGTTTTACTATTATCCTGAGGATTAAAGGAAATTATTACCCATTTTATAACTTTTATCAAAATGGTTTTAAATTTAATATTCTTGTCATTTTTTAGTCAAGAAACTTTTCAAAAATTTTATAGTGAAAAATGAATGTTAAAAATGTACAGAATTACCCACCATCATGATCGAAATTCAATTTGTGCTTCCTTTGTAACATTCAAGGTTATTTTGTAAATAATATTTTCCTATAATATTTTTTTTATTTCAACAATGTTAAGAAAGAAAAATAAATTCCAAATTTTTATAATGTTTTAAAAGTTCTTTTTTATGATTTTCAATGACTTTTTTATATGATTTGAAAATGTTGTTTTCAATGAAAGGTATTTAAATTATTTAGTTGTTTTGTATATAAATTTCTGAATTATTTACAATTAAAAAGGTTTTCATAATGGATTCATGATTATTTATATGTTTTCAACTTTTTTTTTCTAGAGAAACTGTTCTTCAAAATGTTTTATGATTTAAATATATTTTTAAGCATAAAGTATATTTTCCTCAAAAATTTCTTTCAATTTTTTTTCAGGATTTATTTATATTTATTTAATGTGTTCCAAATGAAAAAGAATTTGTAATATTTCACATGTTTTAAAAACTAATTTTCAAATAAACATTATGTTCTATGTGATTATTTAAATTCATTATCCATATATGATGACATCCTTTTTTATATATTATTATATACTAGGGATATTATACAAGGATACCATTCATTGTACTTCTTTTAGTGATAAATTTTTTGATGGTTTGATGTTTATGAATCATGTTCTTCTTCAATGGGTTATACCATGATAAAAACTAATGATACCCACTTCTATTCACATTTTATTTTAGGATGAAATGATTATAAAACCTAAATATTTTCCTTATATTATGATATGATTAAATTTTTATGATACCAATTTCATTTCATGGTTTATGATATGATGTTTGTGGAACACTACTATAAATCTGGCCGTTAAGAGTTCTAGTAAAATTGGTTTATTAGTGCTATAGATATGTTGATAATGTGAGAGATGCTAAAGGAATGGATTTAACTGTGCTCATAAAAAGCACTTGTATAGACCCCCTTTAAAAATACTTTTTATAACATTTAAAGGCCCCACTAATAAAGGGCATAATTTTTCCTCTGCATCCTTTTTATTAGTGCTTCCAACTCCCCTATCACTTCTTCCCCTTTCTTAGTGATTTAGATAATTTTTCCCTCCTATGTGTGCCCATGCCTCTAGTAAGTTTCAAACCTGATACCTCTAACCCATACGCCAAAACCTTTTCCACTATCATATATTTGTTTGTTTTCCATTTTATGATATATCTATATATTTATATATGTTTTTAAATACATGTATATAATGTTTTTTTGTGTAAATGTGTTTATATATATATGTGTGTGGGTGTGTCTGCATCTATAAATATAATTATAAATAAATATATTTATATAATTATTTTATATATTAATATTTATATACATATATATTATAATATACAGATAAATATATATCTATTTTCAATACACACAGATATATATATATATATTCTATGTAAGTATGTATATATTAATAGATTTTTATTTTAAATAAAATGGATATGGGTTTTTAGACAAGGTTTATACATTTAAAAATATATTATATATGTAAATATGTTTAAATATTTAAATATAAAATTAATTTTTTATGCACTAATATATAAAATATATGTATATGTTGTTATATATTTGATTATAAATTATATTACAATTTGAAAAATTATATAATTTCAAATTAATAATATCAATATGAATATAATCTATTGGAAAACATCCAGTATCCACTGAAGAAGGGGAAAATAATCCCCCTAAATGAGATTTAAAATCATTCAACTGAAAAGAAATTGGGGGATGACAACAAAGATCTTAGTTTTGGAGACCTTCTGGGAATTATTTTCATCAAAAGAATTGTGATCAAGGTTTCCGTGTTCAAAATGGTGTAGAGATAATCACATGCTTCGATTTGAATGCGGTAGAGCCCAATCAGACACCTCGATCAAGGATTATTTCCTTTTGAAGTTTTGGATACCTTTTCAAAATATTTTAGATGTTTTATTATTTGTTTTAAATTTTAACATCAATTTTTTATTAAATTGATATTACTCAACAATAATTAGAAAATTAATATTTAAATATTTTTTAATTATTTTATATTCCATTTTTACTAAATATTTTATATATAATGTGTAAATTCCTATTTAGTCTTACATATAAAGTATTTGAATTTATATTTATTATATTTATATCACTATATATATATATATATGTTGTTGTTAATGTTTATTTTGAAATACATCCTTTATCAACACTAGTAAAAAATCATAGATAAATAGGGGGTCATTATCAGTGCTTCTTAAAAAGAATTGAAAAAGAACCCCTTTAACAATGTTTTTTTAGAATCACTAATAAATATCCCCACCCCTTGTTATCTCTTTATTACAATAACTGATAATGGACCCCCTTTCTCAGATATTTGTTACTAGTGATGATAATGTCCCCCAATTATCAATTTTGTTTTCTGGAGTTGATAATGGGTTCATTTATCAATGCTTTTTTGTGTGAACTGATAAAACCCCGATTAAAAGTTCTTTTATTAGCACTATTAACGACCCCCTATGACTACAATAATAAAAATAACTATTAAATACCACTTTACCTAATCTTTTTTTCTAAAAAAGTTAAATGGGGTTTTTAACAATTCTTTTAGCTAGCTCTTATAAAGCCCTGACACTGAATAAGCCCAATTTTGATGTACTGAAATCCATCTCTTTTTGTGGGTTCATAGTATTATGTATGTTTTGTTATCTTGTGTCACATGTATGTATGATTTTATTATGTGATGGGTGGGACCTAGATCTCCATCCAATTCATTGGCTAATGATATGTGTTATATGGAATGAAAGGGACCATGGGTTGTATCCCATGCCCGAAAATAAGAGGGTACATCAGTTATAAACCAAAAAAATATTGTACATGGGTTCTAATACAAGATTGAAAACAATATGGTAAATGGGTGGTAGGACAAGCCCAAAAAATAAGAGGGTACATGGGGCATGGACTATGACCAAGAATAAGAATTTACATGAGTCAGTAGGTAGCATTGACATAATATTTTCTATGTATATATGTATTCCACATTTCCATGTATTATATCTATGTTATAATTTCAAAGATTATTCCCTTTATTCCCTTATGATTAATGGCTTATGAATTTTCAATCATTATTCTGTGACATATATTTAGGATCTTTTTTATGGATGGTACGATCTTCTAATGTCATGATCACCCTCTCATATCCCTATGCTCTGGATTATTCTTACATATCTCCCTTATTTACCGTTATTGTGTATATGAGATAACATCTCATTTATGATTCCTTCCCAAGTATATTGAGATATATTTTATGTGTTCTATGTCTACGAGGGGATATGGTCTTAGAGAACCTGGTGGTAGATAATATAGATCACTCATAATCCAGTGCATACGTTTCAGTGTTTACAAACATACTTAAGTAATATGGTATTTCGACGTCTAATTTGGTAATGTTTTAAGTATTCATATAACATTATGTAATGTATTTGTTTGTTAAGAATGTGTTGTTATATTTCATTTTATTTCTAAAAAACCATGGGAATAATGGGAGTTTCTATTTTCTATTTCAAACCTAAGTGGACATCAAACAATTTATTCAAAGGAACAAATATCTCTTATGACCTATGACTTTGTGATAATTGGTATTGACCCCCAAAATAAATGATCAATTTTAAATAAACTTTTTTATAATAATATTAAAATAAATTTGAAGACATCCAAATTTAACTTTATAGATAACAATGAATTGATGTTGTTTTTTTCATTAGATTACCGATGTATCTACTCATTTTAGTGTGTAGATTTTGGATAAAATATTTATTGAAAAATATTTTCATAAACTCCTCAGATAATAAGGACTCAATTTTTTCATCTTGACCCATGATCATAATGTTATTCCTCTATTGATTACATGAAATCCCTAAATGATAAAAAACAAAAAAAATATTATTCAATAAAAATTTGATGAATTAAAAATATATTTTAGAAATTGTAGATTTATTTATTGAAAATTAATTGTTTGGATTACCCACTAATGTAGGGAAGGATTTTATATAAAAAGGACTCCAGGTATAATTTTATCCTTGGTTTGTTTGGGTGTTCAGTGTGGTTTTTATAGTTGTTCATTTTTTCAAGAGTTTTTGAGAATATCCATGAAATTTTTCAATAAATTTCTTTCCCAAATGGACAATCATTGGGAAAAACAATTCTTTTTCAATCACAATAGATGATAACTTGATTCATTATTATTTTAGGAATTGACTAAATCAAAAAAAATTATCGTGACAATTTAAAAAAAAAATCCATTATAACCAATTTTATGATAATGAAAATAAACAATAAGTTCATTATAATACAGAAACAGTAGTTTAATCTAATCATATGTTAACTTCATGATATGAATATATTTGGTTATATTTCAAAATTGTTGGATCAACAAAGTTTTATTTAAGTTTTATCCTATTATTATTAAAAATATTACCCAAAATTAACAAAATCACAATCTAACACAAACTAGGTTGATCCATCTATAACATACATACATTATAAATCATTTTAGATCAATATTATTTATATATGTAACTAAATAACACCATATATCCTCTATTATAGTGTCCTTAGATCTTATTAACCTAATAAACTTATTTTCCAAACATTTCATAAAATAATCCAAAATTAATCCTTACATCTAATATTTATCTAGATATATGATACATAATAAGAATCTTTATTATGTGGGTAATAGAAACATAAGAAATAGATACCTCAAATTCTCAATATTGGTTGATCATAAGGGATTTCAATTCACGATCTCAAGTGACAATAAGATGAACATATGGGTATATGAATAAAATCAATGTACAATTAAGGTAAAAAACTAAATCCTTACCATTATAACATGGAATATAAATAATTAATAATGACATAAATATTATTACATATAAGGTAAGATAAAGAATAAGAACATGGAATCATGAGATAATTTTTATACAACATTGAATCATAATATAGGAATGTATAAAAATATAGAATTGTGTCATAATGATATTTCATATACATAAGAATATGATTTTTAAATGATAACTACCAAAACTATCAAAACATAGTGGACATAGATCTATAGTCGATTATGATCACTCCACATCTCATAAAAAATGTTTATTGGGTTCAATTCCATGTCTAACACATATTATATACTGGGAAATATTTAATAATAGAACTAATTAGAGGGATTTATAATAATTACCCCATCCATAATATAATAAAAAACCTCACATATGTATGCTACATGAATAATATAACATTCATAATTCCATTTTTGAATAAATGACCGATGAAAAAGAAATAATTTTCATAAAAACATCCATAGTACATGGTACTAAAACATATATTTATATATATAATGTAGGATAGAATCTGTGGAGAAGGTTGCAGCGTCACAATGGCCTGGACTACCTTGATCTGGATTCTTTGTTGCCTTTAGTGGATGTGTTCTTGGACCATCTCACATCACTGGATGGGTTGGGTGGACTCTAACCGGAGTTCGTCGTTGGGTTGGTGGTTTTGGATCCGGTGTCGATGGTCGCACCGTTGGCATTCAAGGAGTCCATTTCTAAGGTATGTTCATGATTTTCTAATATTGTGCACCCTAGTCCATGGTTTGAATGTTTGAGTGGATTAAGTTGGTAGGTTTTGTTTACCGATGTTTGAAGGGCCTATGTCATGAAGTCATGTATGGTTTCTGACTATTCCCTTAAAAGTGTTTGGCGGTTTCTCACTTTTCCTAAAAAGTGTTTGGATAATAAAAAAAGAAATTTTCAGTCATATATATAATGTAGATTATTTTATTATATCATCTTCCTAGTGAGGAATTAGAAAAATTAAATGTTATTAACATAGATTAAAATTATTTTTATAAGATAAAGATAAATTTTCAAAGAGATTAAAATAAAAAACATAATTTACATTTTAATAACATTTATTTCTATGGGAAGTAATTTGTTAAAAAATATTTCAATAAATATAATAATAATTTAAATTAAAATTAATTTGAAGAATTATTAAAAATTTGAAAATAATATCCATAATGAATGAAGAATAAAATAAGAGGAGATATTGACCATATGAATAAAGTGAAGAAATATTTCATTCATAGATTTATAAAATAAAAAAAATTATATTTTAAAAAAAATAGAAATAATTGATTTAGTTATATGGTTATCAAAACATTTATATAAAAACATGGACATGGAGGATAGTGATTCCCAACTAAAAAGAAGTTATTTGGTCGGCTCCACTTACAATATTTATTTTTCCTGAATTATAAGAAAATTGAAACTAAAATCATATGATGAAATGTAAAAAAAATATCATGATTTGAAAAAAAGATGTCTATTTTCCAAAGAAAAAATAAATTATTTTCCCTGAATGGAAATTTAGATAAAACCGTTTTGATTTTACTGTACGATTGTAAATGAAAACCTAACCATTACTCTTGACATCGTCTGAGGAACATCATTCTCTAGTATAATAAATATAAAAATATTAATTACTCATTTAATAGTTATATTCATATCCATGACATTTTATAATATTCAATTTCAATAATTTAATTAAAATATATTTTTTATTTTTTAATTTTCTAGTTTGATATTAGTAACTTTGATTGATTTATACATGTTTTGTAATGGTGATAATGATTCTAATTATTTGATAAAAATTTCTTCATTAATATTTTAATAATGGTATCATAATGAATTTTATCAATTATTTATATCATCTCATGGTCATATGATCAGTGGTATTGTAATGGTTTCATGAATATAGTTAATTTTGAGTTATGTTTTGGGTATTTGCTTGTTATAATGATTTAGTTTATAATGAACTTTAATTTTTGTTCCAATATTAAAATTTATATTAAATATATAAAAAACCAAAAAGATTATATATTACAAGATTAATTTTCTTTATGCTCATAGATGGTGAAAATGATTTTTTTCATAACATTATTCATTTTGGTTGTTGTACCAACCTAAACTATAGACTAATTTACTATTGAATGAGTTTGATATAATCATACATAATGGTAATATAATTTATATTATTTAATAGTGATGCTAATACAAAATAATTATAGTGGATAATTAAAATTAAAATTATTTTAAATAATATTGTAAATAAAAAAGTTATTATAAAACTAGACAAATGTGTAGATCAATTGAATACATGAAATGGGTTGTTTCTTAAGAGAATGATTCATGTATGTTTCTCGTAAGAAAAGGCTACAAAGAATGAAATTATTCTTTAATAGAATAACTATATTTGGGTGTATTATAAACTACTTATGTGAAAGAGTGTTTTAGGAGTGGTACATGAGGGGTCCTATTATATATGAATTTATTTTTCATTTCCATAAATACCCATTCCTTAATATGAATGGTCTAAAATTTATTTCTAAATTTGACCAAGAGTTCGTAAATAATTTATATTGATTATATCCTCCCCCACAAAACAATTACTTATAGATAGGTTTATATATATAATTTTTCCTCAACAACTTAATATAACCTAATTACCACGTTTTAAAGTTATTTTGGAAAATAATTTTTTTTAAATAATTTATTATATTACAGGAAACTGTAATTGAAAGTATCATATATTTTAAACATGATAATTAAAAATTAAAAATCTAATTAATTTAAATAAATATTTAAATATGATATATTTTTCATTAAAATGAAGACTAAAAATTTATTAAAAACAATTCATTGAATTTTTTTCATTTTAACCATTAAGTTTTATTAATAATAATTCATATCCATTACATTTTAATATTATTTAATTTTTTTTTAAAAATACATAGAAATTAAATTTTATTTGATTCATACATTAAAATTTATCAATTAAATTTATTATGATAACCAAAAAACACATAAAAATATTCTTAGATTAATAAACACTTTATGTATTAAATAATTTTAATCACATAAAATTAAAATTTATTATTTATCTTCTAAGAATTAAATTATATGAAAGAAATATTGTGACAATCATTCCACGAATTTAATGAAAACATCAAATAATTTTTTTATTAATAATAATATTAGCTTTTCATGAATAATAAAGAATAATTTAATATTAAAAGTTGCAATTTATTAGTATAGTTTTATTTCATTCTAGATATAATCTTTATAAGTGTATGATCACATTTTCAATTGGTTACTATCAATTTCACGATATTAATATTTTCTCGAATATAGGTATATATAATGACCATATATATCCAATGACCATATATCTTATTATCATATGTCTAATGACCATATAATTGATGATAATATATAGAATATTCATATTTCATTCATGTATATATCCTTAATATGTCTCTAAAATAATTCATCATATTAGCTAATTTTTATTTTAAGAAATTTCTATAAATAAAATATGTTTTATCAATTCTATATTAATAATTAGAGTTACAATTATAATTTTATATTATAAGGATGATAAATTTAACATTATAGAGTTTTTATTTACATGTGGTTTTATTGGTTTAGTAATTTATTTATTTATGTTTGATTTAGTTATCCTTAATTAATTTCATTTCATATTATACTATTCATATATAATGAAATATGGAATTATAACTTATATTTCATTATTTAATATATCAATATAATTATATCACATAAGATTTATTTAATAGGAAATAAACAAATAAAATAACTGGCTGATACACATGTCATATTCCTATTAACCCAATTAGTGATGAATATGAGTTTGGATGCGGCTAATACTAGAACAATCATCCAACACATTTCCAGAAATGTTAAAATAACTAATCATTACAATTATATATAAGGGAATTATGTTAACCTAATTTTTCATTACTTAATCATACTCCATATAAATGATAGATGCATATAATTTTGTTGATTCATACCGTTTTCTCAAACTCAAGGGGGTTTTCTCTATACTCACTAATTTCCTCCATATGTACATTGAGGAGATAAAGAAATAACAAAGTCAAAGTTAACATAGGAATAATTGAAATAATATTAAAAATATATTATTTCTAATCTAAGGGATTGTATTTCATCCCTAACACTGACTCTCAAGAGTTTGAGATTGGATTTTCAGTTCAATGTGAAGGGTATATCCCAAGGCATGAACATGATAAAGTTTTTATTATTTTATAGCTTCAATATAATAATTTTCATATATAATATTGTTATAATGATGAATATATGTTTAAAATACAATACTATAATTTAATTAGAGTGGTGTGACTATTTCATGGTCTATATCCTAAGTAGAATGTCTATTGAACTCAATAATATTTTCATCCCATAGTTTTAATAGAATGTATTATACAATAAACGAAGACCACTTCATCTCTATTAAAAGTAGGGGGATGTATTCATTAAACATATATTCTTCCAAAGGAGTTGTTAAAAGATAAATATTCATAAATCTCATTATGTTTGATATACCTTCTAAGAATGATATTTATTTTGATATGAGGAATGTAGAGAAATTAATGAAAATAGCATGTTATTTAGTGGGGATGGTTTATTTACTATCATTAATAGTAGAATAAATGTCATGAATGTCTATGGTATAATGATATTATTTAAAGAATCCTATAATGATTATGATTTATTATGAAATTAAATATATAAATAAATGGAGGTATGAGATACATAAAGTGTTGCATAAAATTTTATAGTAGAAATAAACAATGTGAGTAGTTGATTCACTCATTCCCCTATAACGGAATATTCCTTATTTATTGACTTTTAAATTTATCAATCAGTAATATTTTTTTATTATTGTTTGAAACATATTTTGATTTTTCTCACTCATTAGTGGGGGATTATTATCACACAATTCATTAGTTATTTGGGTCTATTCAATACCACTAGTATATTATCAATGTTATTTAAAAAATACATTAATTATAAATTATTCATAAAACATGTAACTGAAAATTTGATTATAATATCATTAAATAGGGTGATCATTAAGCATATCATATTCTACACTGATAACCAAAAGAAATGAAATCATAATTTTTTCAATTTTACTTATAAAATACTATAGAACATCTACATTCTAGAATGTTTTATATCATTTTTATTATTCATAATGTCATGATACCACAATCCATTCACTATATATTTTTTAATTTGATATTTAGTATTTTTAAATCATTCCAGAATGCGTTAATATGTTGAGCTTAATTGAGAATGAATCTGTTGCTTTTAAATGATCTAGTCTAAATATCAATTGCATAAGTATTTATTTTTTGAGACTTTATTTCATGTGATGGATGTTTTTTGTGAGGTATTTTTAGGTCTTCCCAATGGAATAAACTAGATGTTGTTTTGTGTTATTAAAATAACAAAACACAGTAGGGACACAATTTTTAAATTATTGATGTTTAAAAAAATTACTAATCATTACCTTTTAAAATTCATAAAAATATCTCCCATGGAAGTTGTATCTCTAGGGAGTATGTGAGACCAATATCTTTTCAAATGAAATTCATAAATACATTTATGTAACTCTGGTTTAGTTATAGATACCATGGATAACACTTTTCCACATCATTTAACATAACAGTTAATAGAATTTTTAAGAGATATCCTCCAAACTAGTAATTGATATATTTTTTATATTTTTATAACAATCCTATGAATGAACCTCTAATATTTTCATGGAAAAATTGATTATTGTTTATTAAAATTATTCTATATTTACCATAATCATACTATAGTTGGATCAAAATATATTTGGATGATTCTTTGGATGTTCCATTCAATTAGATAATGAAATGAAATTATTACTAAAATTAGATGGAAAAGGGGTCATGTTCACCCACTAAAGGAATGGTTTATGGAATTATTATAATGGTTCAAACTTTCTTACAACAACTACTAATAATAATGTCATAAATTTATAGTTATTACATATTGTATTTTATTGAGTGTAATCTCTGATAACTCACCAACTATTATTCCCAATAATGAACTAATCATGTAAATTCATAGTATTCAGTTGGCTTATAATTAGCTATAAATACCGTTGACTTCTATCGATCATTATATGGATAGATATTTATTCTAGGTGTGAATTTCCATCCTATATTCATGGAGGGTTAAATAATAGAGGTATAATGTTTTCCTAAAATGTTAGTATAAATAGTGTTTTTCACTATAGTGGGTAAATATTTTTTGAGTATTTCAAATATTCAAATCTAAGATGACCCAACCATAGAATAAATGAATATTATAATATTTAATATTATTATTTGTTACATCTCACAATAAATTACACCCTAAAACAAATAGGTTTTTCATATATAGAGATTATAACCATATTTTTTTACAAATTCAATAACACCTCCCAGATATATTATTCACAAGTGATTACATATAGACATATCATATATGATAATATTCTTCATAACATGGGAATTTAAAATATAATAATGTAAGAGATCAAATTCTTAGTAATGGTAAACATAGGAGATTTCAATTGACGATCATAAGTGATCATAATATAAACATATGGTTATGATAAAATAATCAATGTTCATGGTCATAACATAAGATAATCATACCAAAAAAATATAGATCATAAATCAGGACTCATGGAATAAGTCATTGGAATAACATAAATCATGAGTAATCAATGTATAGAAACATGATTCAATAATCATTATTCATGAAAAAGAAGCGTAGTTAAAATAATTTGAAAGATACATAAGAATAGAATATCATTTCGTATATTGACGATCACTTCCATGAACATCATCACGTTAAGTATAGTTTCACATTGTGGATTGGGTTCACTTCCTACTCCTTTACATGTCATTTCATGAGAAATTAATAATTACCCAATGAATTAAAAAGCTATATAATAGTAGTATCATTCATAAAATAATGAAAATACTATACATTTGTGTTCCACAAAAATATGAAAATATGAATACTTCCATGATAGCTTTAATGAACTATTATTTTAATACAAAAATATTATATCATCTTAGATGAATATTCAATACATTCCATAAATACACTCTTGAGGATTTTAAACATGTTGTGTCATTGGAGATAAGAGATATAATAATATTATTTCATGAAACATATTCATCATCTTGCATAAAGACCATCCCATGTAGTATTGTTCTTATAAATACCCAACATAAACCTTTTTATTTAAATCAGGTGGAAGGAAACATGAGAAATGGTGAGATTCGATTCTCAGTAAGGGTAAATATGGATGATATCAATCGATGATCATATGAATTCATAAGATACGAATACGAGTATGATATTATGAATATAAAATGAAATGGTTATATCCATTTTTTATTTGATCGTAATGAAGATACATAGATTAAAATATTGTCAGCTCAAAAGAAACAAATCTTAATTGTGAGAAATCAACATAATGTAATCATGAATCATAAGTTAATTTCACTTTAATGTGGATCCAACATAATTATATAAACTATTTCACCTATCATGTTAAACATTTGAGACTATTATAGTCATAATAGTGTGAAATAAAAACTTTTTCCCATTTAAAAATTGATAAGTAACCATCTCTTTTTCCCATAGTGGATCATGAACATTAGCAAGTTTCCTATAACTGATATATTACATCAATATTTTTCCTGTCATTATCTAATGATATAGAATACTTTAATGATTTAATTAGAGTAAAATATATGTACAACCATTCAAATAATCTATAAATTTGTGTTACATAAGATCATAAAGTGTCCATCATAGAATAACCTATAAAAAAGATGAAAGTGTCATAATTATGTCTTCATGGAACAAATAGTTGAACAAAATGGTTTCATAATTCTTTAATCTATTCATTATTTCTTAAACCATGGAACAAGAATATGATTGATAATAATTGATTCATAATAATCATAAACACAAAACAACCAAATAAATATTAATGATGGAAACGTTGAACTATATCCCAAGTAAAATATAGAAACCAAAAAATATTATTGTCATTGTTGAATATAAATTTCATAAAAACATCCTCAAAAAATTCTTGAGGGAAATATAAATTCCTTTCGAAATCACTCCTTCAAAATATAAAAATTTCAAAAATATTAGTTGAATGTTTCTCTTTGAAATTATCCTTGAAAATTTATAATGTATGATTCAAAATAATTTATTTGTCATGAAGAACAAAATCAGTGATATCATACAAGATAAAAATGATTACATTCTCATTTTCAATCAAAACACAAAATAGACTAGTTTAGAAATTATAAATAATATTGATTTTGGAGAATTTTTTCAGAAATTTAATCAATGGTAAACATATAAATAACATTAGATGTAAAATAGTTAAAATTTTGTTTAAAACAGTTTTATATAGCCCAAACAAAGAAGATTTGTTTTTCTTGAATAGAAAAATAAATTAAAATTTTCCTTAAAATTATTATTTTGGAATCAAGAGTACACAAAGAGTAGAAAATGAAAGGAAAAATATACTATAACAAATAAATAAATATAATAAATAAAATTATTTTATTGGGATATATATTATGATTTCATCATCAGAAACATATTCATAAAAAATCTGAATAAAAAATGAGAATATTACATAAATCATTAACAACTTTGTTAAGTTAATAATCATAATACCTATGTAAGAAATACCCTTTTATAGATATTTTTATCTCATAATGTTCAATATAATAATCATAAAATATATTCATGGGGAGTATATATAAACCAAACCAAATATGAAACAGGCGTATAAGTTATGTGTTCGACATAAATAATAGAGTCATAAAAAACCATTACCATATTTCTTCTTATCCACAATACACAGTAAAATATCATTTATAATAAATACAAGTTTAGTATAAATCTATTATTGATTCAAAATCATATGTTTAATACCATATATTATATAGTTATGATATTTTATGACCTATTTATTTACAACTCTTTTTTAAAATCCATTTTCCGGTGATAACTGCATCAATTTTCATTTATGTTTTGGATTGTTTTTTTATTTATTAATTGATCATGGTTCAATAATATCCATAATATTAATCATGAACTTAATTGTATTTTCCCACCATGATATCCAACAAGAGGATCCCCAAGACAGTTTTCCACATGTCCTCAAGCGCGCCTCCCCATATACTAGAGGTTGCCGACTAGAAACATGGTCCTAGGGCTTGTTTGTGGGAAGACTATTTCCTCGTGATAACAGAGAGGAATGGATGAAATATAAATTTTATATGAAGTATACCAGAAAAATAACGAGAAAAATAATAATAATAAAAAATCATCCAATAGTCAAGATAAATAATATGAATCACAAATAGATAAAAAAATGATAATGATTATGTCATATAGCTATACAAAAATAAGGTACATGGGGAAATAAGGAAATATTAATAAAAAAATTCTATCTAAAAAAATGGCTAAAAGAGTTCATTATGAAAATAATGTGAATCATCTTGACCCTACACTCCCATAATTCATCATGGTACTGAAAATCAAACATCAGAGGCTTGGGGCGTACCTTTATATACACCTATAATCAGGATGACTTTTTTAGGTACAATATCCATCCCATAAAGGGTGTGAGATAACATAATTACGCTACACCATTGTCTTATAGAACAATGAATTCTATTAGTTTAAATTGTGAAGGGTGACAATAATTGTAAAAGTGGATAAATATATAAATAAATCATATTTGTCTAGGTTCCATATGAATACATTATTGATACTACCTCATTCGACCAAAGATGAATTTCTACGAACCCTTGTTACCTTTTAAAATTATGATATAATGTAATAATGTGTAATCATAAAACAGGAATCAATAGTGGTCCAACCACAAGAATGTGATTTTTCGTGGAGGATACATCCAAAGGAGAATAATTGTACATTCATCGAATAAAAAATATATATCCTTAGTGTCATTAAATGGAATACCACTAAAATTAAAGGTGATACATTAATGTAATACCATGTATCACTCTTGGTGATTTATAAATAACAATCCCAAATGATTCAGCCCAAGGAGATATTCAAAATGAATCCCAGGTATCACTCTCAACATACTTTATGTACGACCCTTTGAGCCTGTCTGAGGTATCTCACTTAGGGGACTGAGTTTTGCTCATTGCATGGTATAAGAATTATTCCACCAAGCTAGTAAATTAGTGAATCCTTTAGGGAATTTATATCATCCTTTTATAGGTATATAATCATACACTAAACTGACCCCATCAATCTAGGATCTGGTGTTGTGCTACTATTACATTAGAATAAGATACAAGTAAATCATGTACTGAAAGACCAAAAAATAAGTTTTAGTTGTCTTTTTAAACTATATACATACACAAGTAATTTATTATAAATTAATACACAAATTAAAAAATATATTTTTTTTGAAAATTACTTTATTATATATAGAAAGTCCTTTCATATCAGTCATTGTACACTTTAGAGAGTCCTTGGGAAATGAAACAAATTAATGTAGTGCTCAAATGATCTGTAAGTTTAATGTATAGGGAAATCAATAATGAATCATTTTGAATAATCAATATGGAAGGGTATTAAATGAATAAAAATTAAATATAATCAATAATTTATGTTAGAAGTTCATACAATGTATGGAAATGTAAATAACTAAATAAAATTTCCATTATAATAATTTGATAAGGAGTTATAAATATAGAAAGTTATGAAACATAAAATAGATTCCATTTAATCAATTCAATGAGGATGAAATTCATATATATACATTTTCATAGTTAAAATATCAGAGATAATAAATACTGAATCAGAATGAATGAAATGTTTAATTATTGTACTTTAGGCATCAGGAACATGAGAACCACTACTGTCCAGATCTGTCATCTAGATAGTTCAAAACTATAGGTATAAAACTGTTTAATTTTCATAATAATTTTTTCTCATGAGATCTAATTGATGAATCAATGGGCTATATAATTTGTGGGCCCACATCCACATAATGTCAGATGTTTCCCTATATCGATTCATCATTTCAATTAATAAATAGTATGGGTAAAAAATACCTATATTGAATAAATTATATTGATTTACTAATGTTTCCCTGAATAATAAATGACATTAAAAGTACACACCTTATGTAAAAATGATACAGTATTCAAGAAATAAACATATCCATTATAAATGATATAGATGTATAGGGGAAATTCAATATCTAGCGATCAAATGAAATTGAATATTTTGAAGGGACTAAAAACAGAATGAAGGAATTAAAATTCAATACTATAATCGTCCAATCAATCATAAATTCCTGAACATTCCATTTACATGGTAAAAGGATAAAACATTTCCTTGTTTATAAAGAGAAAATAATATTATTTTAGAAGAATTTTATATTACAAAGTGGGTAAAATTTTATTTAATAATAATTTTTGTAAGGTTAAAAACATTTTGATAACATTTAAGAAAACATGTTTTTATAATAAAGTAGCATCTCCGAGTGAAGAGGGTAATGTTGTTGGGTTTTATTAAAAAAATTATAAAACAATTTTAGTACCAAAGAATAGAAAATTTTACTATTAATTGAAAAAGTTCATGAATAAATAAATGAGAATACAAATGATGGTTTTTTTAAAAATGATCATATAAATTCATTTCATTTAATTTCAAGAATAAACAATCTCAATTAAAATGGGATTCTGAAACAAACACTTAAAATTATCATAAAACTAAAGTGATAATAAATAAAATAATTGATTATGTATATTAAATTTAAATATACATAAATAACTTTGATTAATTTAGTATATATTCATATTAAATATAAAAATATTCATATAATATTAACAGTAATGAGGAAGTAATATAAGCCAATGAAAATGAATTGGGATATGAATTTCCTTTTCCACTCGAGTAACATTAATTTTAAATTCCATTGTATGTAATAATTCAAATTAAAACTCAAAGTATAATGAATAATGAATTAATCACGATGTTAAATTTCAATGTGCTATTATTTACCACATATATATATAATTAGGTGTAGAATAATAAATTATGTCTCATTGAATGTAAATTGAGACATAGTCCCTTTATACTTGGTAGCATTTGAATTATAATAGACATGAAAGAAATAAGATAAAATTAAACTCTAAATAACAAAAATAAAAATTTATTAATTTTATAAAATAAAATAGGTGTAGTATACTCATCACACAAATGAATTAATTTGTAAAAATGATGTATGCCTAATGGAAGAAAGTGAGAAAAGAATCCCTTACTATGTGTTTTATTTAGGGCGATCATACTTTAAACTCATTTATAATGGATTGAATCATTAAAATAAATTATTAAGTAACCATAATAATATTAATAATAACATATATTAACTTATTATAATATCTTATTAACCATTTGTAAACAATCATTCAATATTTTCACTATTTCGTGTATTAATAACCTATTTTTTCATGATGTTTTGACCAGTAACATGTAGTTATCCTCCTGTAGGTCATGTTTTTATCTTATAAAGAATTTAATATATGATTTAATTATAATATATATCCCATATATATATATTTATAATAATACAAAAAATTTAGAGATAATAAATAAAATGTACTGTTCATGGAGATGTTAGGTCGTATATAAGCATGTACACTACTTTTATTTCCTTTTCTTATTCAAAAAAATTAAAATAAAATGTTATATATGTATATTATAATTATAGTATAATATTTATATCGTATATATTATAAGAGTATTTTAAAACCATCCCCAAATAAATTCCATGTATAGTTTGACCATATAACATCGCTTTAAGAAGCCAGTTTTCCACCCCTATATAATTGATTTTATCATATTCCATAAAGTGTTATAAATGAGTGTTTATTTTGTATAAGAATTATAATAGTATAAATACCTCATAAATATCATATATAACATATAAAAACTATATTTACATCATAATTCCCACCATTTATTTCATATAGGAAGAATTAACAATCCTCCTTTCATGAGGTGGTAGTCTGCTGTGCACAAGATTAATATGTTCATTATCTATTAGATGTATGTGAATGTAAGTATAGGTTAAAAAATATAATAAAAAATTTCAATTATGTTTATGATACTTTGATTATAATATAATAATTTAATAAAATTATTTGATGGGGAGGAGAAGTAAACAAAATGAAAGTGATCATTGAATAATGTCACATCATTTTCGTGAAAATCATTTGGGTTTATACCAAAAGTATTAATTGTTTTATTTATTCCAAACTCTAAGATTCTACGATTAGGGGAGGAATTCTAGGAGATTATTTGGTTAGATATTGGATGATCCAACATGTTTTAGAGGTTTGAATATGTGGGAGGGTGGGTTCCCCTTTATAATGGAGGAGAAGTGGCATTCTTGTAAAAATTCAAAAAAGGAATTCCACTCATTTTTTCCAATGTAATATGGAAAAAGGTAAAAATAATTTACAAGTGAGTATAGGGCTGAAATATGAATATAAAAAGGATTATAGACAATTGTTTAGGTCATTTTGGGCCGTTTTTTATGTTTTCTTCCTTTCTCAAGTCATGTATCTCTTAATTTGTATAATTAATAATTAATCAAAATCATTAATTTTATCAATCAAAAACTATGTTTAACATATTATAAAATATAAAATATTATAGTTTAAAATTTTCATTCTGTTTGTTTAAATTCCAATCACATAAGTAGTACAATGTGATTTAAAATTAATATCATAGATAGAACGAGAAAGTTGTTTTTAAAGTAAAATGTTCAAATGTTTGATATGTTTTTTATCTAATATGAAATAAAAAGTGACTAAAATGAAATGAAATTTATTTATTGAAGTAAAATTTATATATTTTTACATTAAAACTCATCAAAAATATATTTTAACTGAATAAATTATTTACATTAAAAATAAATGTAGAATTTAAATTAAATGATTTTTATTATTCATCAAAAATAGAGCCTCATTGAAAAACCCAAAAAATTCACCCTAACACAATTTTGATGTTTATATTTCAAAAATGAGGTTCTTTTTATCTTAAATAATTTATAAAAGTTCAAATTTTATGTTTTATGTTATGTTCTCCCAGAAAAGGTGAAAATATTATCTTTAGAAAAATAATGCTTATTTATGTGTTATATTATGTTTGTTGTTGTATTATGACTATAATTTATATTTTTGGACTTTAAAAAATTTTGATTGTATATATGATATTTATATTTTCAAATGTTTTTTATTATAACTTATAAAAATTGATTTAATGTAATGTTTATGTCAAATTATTTTAATTTTTTTTATAATTATATTTTGGTGTTCATAAACTCATGGCCTTGTGTGCAACAAAAGACATTGAAGAAACATGTTATTGCATGTGAAACATTCTTGCTTAGATCAGGTGAATTTTGTGATATATAAAAGATTTTATTATTTAAAATATTAAATATATTTTAATTTCTTGGGATATTACATTCCCTTATGCACTGGGTGTTTTGTTTCATACACACTATCGAATAAAATGTTATTACTTTTTAATTTTCTGGTGTCATATTATCCCAAATTTAAATAAATTACATCCTTGAAATTTTAACTCGATATTGGTATTCTATGGTTTAATATTTGAAAATTACTTTGTTGAAATCTTGCATAATGGTGTAAATATTTATAGGTATTTAATGAGGTCATAAATCAAAGTCATGTGAATGATCCATGAAATTTTGTGGGCCATACATCCATAAATCTATACTAATTTAAAATACCATCAGTTCAAAAAAAATAAGTTTATTTTGATAATATATTTTTTGATAATTTTTCTAATTTGGAGTTATTATTCTAATACCTAATATTATAAGTAAATATAGTTACTTGACATGTATCCATTTCATATGAATAATTCTATCTTTTGGTTTTAATTCCATCAAATTATAATTCATACCATACACCATGAAATGGATTTACAAAAAATATCTTTGACTCCTAAAGCACTAGAATAAAAAATCAATAGATTGTATGTCCCCTAAAAGAGTGAAAACTCTATATATTTGTCTCTAACTATTCTCCAAAGGAATAATATTTAAGAAATCATTCTATAAATCTTAAAAGTTAAACTAATGGTTCATTATTAACATTTATTCATCAATTTGTTTAACTATAAATTATTATAAATTAACCAGGGCATTGTGTAGGCCAGTGGTGCGTGTGTACCCCTTCCCATCCTTCGGTCAAGGATTCATGTCTCGTGCCCTTATTATGCTCAATGGGTTGTCACCCAACATAATGATTTTTCTTTATTATATACTATAATAATAAAATATTCAAAACAAATATGATGGAAATAAAATAAATTTACTAATTAAATATTCTTTTGTCAATGATTTTCAGTAGTGCCTTACTACATAAATACTTATTCATATTATTTCCACATAAGTCCTTCCATGGTATAGATTTTATCCATTATAAGAATGAATTGACTCAGGTAATTCCCGGGATCCTGACAAATAAAAAATATAAAAACTGTAAATGGATCCTCAAGATGATATTTATTTCCTTACATAATACTATTAATTTTTCCTTGGAAATTATTTTTTATTTTTCAATTCTTTCCCACACATAATGAATTACTATATTATATTTAGAATCTTTATAAGGTATCTTCATCCAAATTTATTTTTAGATGGAAATCATGTCTTCTTATCTACATGGTTTTAACCACCTGGCCTCCTAAAAAACTCAACCCTTCTCTTCTTTGATGAGACTGGGGGTTGGCTAAGGTATATTTTGTAAATCATATTTCACAAAAAATGATGAGTCATAAACATGATATCTTTCAATCATATCAAAAACTCATTTGGTTTCCAATTTTGAGAACCTTTTCCTTAATGTTCAATGTTAACTTGAACCCTTTGGGTTCCATCCATTGGTTGAAACCAGAAAGTATAGAGTTAATATCATTAGTCATTGTTATAAAATCGAATGATCCTTTATAGGATATCTAAATCAAAACACATTATCTTCAATATTAAATACCATATGTTTATCATAGTTAATTCATTTTCATTATCTATTAAAATCCATCAAAATGTGTTGTAATGAAATTGTGAAATATCCTAAGAATATCCACCAGGAGTGTCAAAACAGAGGCATAGTAACACCCATTATTTTTTTCCAGGTTTTGTTTTGAGTAAGGCCCAATGCTCCATTTTAGAGTTATTACCCCTATATAAATATGTTCTAGAAACGTGGCCAAATATAGTATCCATAGAGGAATGTATTTTTAGGAAACAAATAATCTTTATTTAACTAAAACATTATGATGTTCTTCTATACATATATTCAAATTATACATTAGGGATATGATCACTAATATATGTTTTCCTAAATATAGTTCCCATGGTTTCTAATAAACCCTTTCTGATACCATCTTAAGAGACCTACCCCTACAAATTACAAAGCTAGTGTTGTTCTACCATTACATTGGATTAATATACAAGTAAATACCATCCCAAAGGACCAAAAAATATAGTAGTATTGGTAAACTAGATACATAAATGAGTTCTGTATTATAAATGAATACAAAAATTACAACATAATTTTTTTAATAACTTTTTCCCATCTATATTATCCTTGCATGTCATTCTTAGTACACATCAATGTATCTTGGGGAAATGATGCAAAATAAAGTTGAGATCAAATGCTCTAATAGGGTAAAGTAAAATAGTACCAATAATTGTTTAAAGTGAATAATCAATATGGAAATGTAATAATTGAACATAGATGGCATATAATCAATAATAATATGTGGAACTACATAATTAATATGTAAAGGTAAACCAATTAACACAAAAAGAATTTAAATAATTGGGTAAGACATAATTAATATGGAATGTTATGAAAATGAAAACACTTTCCATTTATTCAATTACACAAGGATTAAATGAATCCATATAATTTTCATATTGAAAATATCAAGGATAATAAATACTGAATAAAAAGTAAGGAAATTCTTAGTCATTATACATCATATCTCACGCACATGAAAACCTCTACTATCCAAATCTCTCCTGCAGATATCTTAAAACTATTGGAAGAAACCATTTAAATTTTAACAACTAATTTGTCTCATAAGAACCTATCGATGCATCAAGGGGAAATATAATGTCTCGAAACTACCTATCACTTTATGCCCAAATCATTCCATATATAAAGTAATTGATTTAATTAATAAACAATATACCTTATAAAATACTTGTAATGAAAAAGGGATACTTATTTTCCACAATTTCCCCATAAAATCAATCAAAATTCATTGTAAAAACCTTATATAAAAATGATATGTGGGTCAGAAAACAATAATATACATGGTAAATGATACAAACAATTAGAGGAATTTCAATGTCTAATGATCATAGGAAATTTAAGATATCAATGGGAATAATAAAAAAATCAAAGCAGTGAATGTTAATAAAATCCTTGGCTAAATCAATCATAAACCATACAGATGATAAATAAGGATGTTATCAATACAACATATCCCAAGGCGAGTAAAAATGAATGGTTTATTTTTGATGATTAGAAATACAATAAAAATAGTTTTTAAAAACATTCATGAGGGAAATATCATTTTTATTCCATTTTGAGAAATAATTATATAAAAACCAGTTTTGAGAAAAATTTATTTAAAAAATAACCTTTTTGAATTATAGAAGGAGATTCAAATAAATGATAGATGATAAAGACGTATGTTCCATATAAGGTAAAAAGAACTTTCGTTTTTTATTGTAAAAGGATAGGAAAATTCGGTGTTTGAAAAGAGACAAGAAGATTCTTTTATTAAAAATTGTAAAAGATAATATGACTAAAAATTAATTTTATAATTCATTTACAAAATTTCAACAACATTTTTAATTTTTTTTTCAAATCATGGTTTTTATAAGAAAAAAGGGTCTGTGAATAAAGTGATAAAGAAGTCGGCTTATGTTAAAAAATATTTAAAACCTTTTGGGTAATAAAGAGGAAAAATGGTACTATTAAATGAAAAAGTTAATGAATAACTATATGAGAATAAAATTAAAGGGTTTAATAGTAAATGGAAATATAAATTATTTTATTGAAATTTTACAAATATCCAATCTCAATTAGAATGATATTGTAAAATAAACCCTTAAAATAGTCATAATGTTGAAGTGAGAATTAATAAATTAATTCAATATGTATATCAACTATAAATACAATTTAAATAATTTGAAATAAATAAATATATATTCAATTCCATTATAAAAATAATCATATAATATTAACAATAATGAGGAAGCAATATAACCTAATTAAAAGGAATTGGGTTACTATTTTTATACCACTTGCGTAACATTATGTTTAAATACCCTTAGATGAAATAATTAAAATTAAAACTCATAATATCATAAATAAAGAATGATTCATTAAATTTAATGTAAATTTTTTAGCATGTACAACATATATAAGAAATTTAGTTTATAATAATAAATTATGACTCAAGGAATGTAACTCGAGATAAAGTCCCTTACTACTTGGTAACTTTGGAAATAAAATCCCTATGAAAGTAAAAATTTTAAATGAAACTCTAAATAAAATTAATTTAAATGTATTAATTATATAATTCACAATAGGATTATTATATACACCTCAAAAAATAATTAAGTGGTGAAAATAAATTATTCTTTACAAAATGAAAAGTGAGATAAGAATCCCATACATTGTGTTTCCTTTAAGGTGGATATCCTTTAACATCCTATATAAGGGTTTTAATAATGTTAAAAAATAATTGTGTAACAAAGGTATTATTATTAATATCATGTATTAGAATCTTATAATATCTTATTACCTGATTGTTATCAATATTTCAGTATTTGCACTATTTTAGGTTTTAATTGCCCAGGTTTTCAAGTAAGTTCTGACTTGTTACTTGTTTTTCTCGATACGAAGTTCATGATTTAATCTTATAAAGAATGTAATACATTATATAATTATCATATATATCTAGTTTATATGTGTTTTTAATAATCCATAATATATGGAGATAAGGAATGAAATATACAGTTAGTGGAGACAGTTGGTCGTACATATGCATGAAAGCTACATCAATTTCTTTTTTTTGTATTTAAAAGAATTTAAATTAATTTTTATATATGTATATTATAATTATAGTATAATATTAAAAAATTATATATCCCATGATTAATTTAAAACCATACCATAATATATTCCATGTATAACCTTAACGAGTCACATCTCTTTGAGGACATGATATTCCACACATTAACAAACGATGTTATCATATCCCCACAAAATGGAACACATGATGATATGTGTTGTATAATAATTATATAATTATTAATACATTATCAAAATTATATATGACAGTTAAAAAAATTTATTTATATCATAATTCCCAACATGATAGGTGGTAAATGAAGAAAAACCAGTCATCGTTTCCCGAGGTAGTAGTCCTCTATACACCCTAACAGAAAGTACGTTACCGATTAGAGAATAGTTTGTGTATATGTAGATAGAAAAATTATAATAAAATCAGTTCAGTACATTTATTATAATAATGTTATTATATAATCATTTTTAATAATAGTTTAGGGGTAGAGAAGGAAATTAAATGAATGTGATCATTGAAGAATGGCACCTCATTTTCGGGTAACTCCTTTTGGTTTAGACCTAAATATTTACTAGATTTTCTTTCATCACAATGTGTTGAATCTAGGATATGGGGATTGAATTTGGGATATTTTTTTTGGTAGATTTTATACTATCCAAATGGATTTATATATATTAATAATGTGGAGGGCTGAGTTCATTTTTATATTGGAGGAGTAGTGGTATTTTAAAAGTTTTTTAAAAAGGAAATTCCACCCACGTTTTCCCATTTTAAATAGTAACATACCATCTTTAAACTAAAATTTAATAGAGAATAGGGTCAAAATATAATCATTAAATATATTTTTGACAAGTTTCTAGGTCATTTTGGGCCTTATTTTTGAGGTTTTTCCTTTTTTAAGTTAATTGGCATCTCAATTGATGTAATTAATTTTTATCACATTCAATAATTCTTTTAGTAAAAAATATTTTGAAAATAGTAGAAATTGGAAATTTTTATGATTCCAAATATTGAATCCATTTATCCAATTTCTAATCATAGAAGTGGACGAAATTAAATTAATGTTAATCCCATATATAAAATGAGAAAGTGGGGTTTAGAGTAAAAATGTTCAAATGTTTTCTATGATTTTATATCTAATTTCTATGTGAAAGTTTTTCAAAAGATATTAATTGGATTAATTGTTTTACAATTAATATAATTGTTCTTTAAACCAATTAAAAATATAATTTAATACTATAAATGACTTAAACAAAAAAGTTGTTTGGATATGAAATTATGTATTTATCGCCATTAATAATTTTTTTACCTCACAGAAAAATATAACCCATTCTCCCTAAAATATGTTTGAAGATCTAATTTCAAAAATAATTATTATTTGGACATAAAAAATTCTAAAATTTCCAAAAATAAGTTTTAAAAAATGTTCTATATCAAAAGGTAGAAAAATTTCCATTATATAAATATTTTTTAAGTATAATATTGTGTTTATTGTTATCTTGTGACTATAAAGTATATTGGATGAATTTTTGCATATTTTATTGGATATATAATATATATATTATCACATATTATTTATTTATATTCCTAACTTCCAATTTAATGGCTATTTCATGTCTAATTATATAAAATAGTAATAGTATTTTAATAATATATTGTTGTTCAGTAAAACTATGTATTGTGTGTAACAAATGACGTTTAAGATAGATGTTATTGCGTGAGAAATTCTTTAACTCAGCATCACATTCATTTCAAGATATATCACATATTTAATTTTTTTAAATAGAAAATATATTTTAAATGCTTGAGATGTTACATTTCCTTACGTGTTTCTTGTATTATGTATTACATGATATCAAGCACAATGTTGTTTCTTTTGGATTTTGGGGCATTAAAAATACTCCATGTGAGAATGTCCAAGTAATCCCATAAGAATTGAATTATTTTCTCACAATTTATTTACATTCCCTAACAGTTTGTTAATTATGAATAACAATGAGCTCGTCCAAGTAGTCCTTACATTGGGACCATTATAGCACCCATTTCATAGCACGAATATATGTTTATCAACAAATTAATCATATCATTTAATAAGTATTAAATTCATAATAATTTACCAAAGTTTTAAATTCATTAAATTTTAGAAATTTAAACTATTGACTAAATCATCATAGTCTAAACACCTGGACTTTCATTTCTCTTAAAAAATTCTCAATCCATTCCATTTATTATAAGTTAATTCATATACACCAATTTATATTAAAAAATTAATTACTAAAACATAAGTAACTTAGTCCTTTAAGAGGGGGACACCCACATGGTAGGCTTCCAGTGAGGTAAGTTCCACATGGAATTGATTCATAGGTTTAGGGTCATGTTACACATAAGTATGATCCTTAATTTAATTAATTAATCACTATGGAGGGGATACATGATGGTTTAGAACATGACATAATAGAATGTTATATATGTTCAAATATACATTCTGGAAACGAGATATAACCTTTACTTTAGAACCGTACCACTATCCTAGCCTAGTGTTGTCCCTTGAATTGATCAAAAAAAGGTAAAATAATAAGAAATGATAAAAACCATGAAAATAAGGAATTTTATCACACACCAAAATAATAAAGGAGATTGAAAGATTAAAAATATCCAAATCAATATGATTATGGAGAATACTCATTGAGGACCCAAAATACCTTATTGTTAGGTAAATAGATATCAGATTAAATAGATGTTAGAAATCCTAACTTAACATGAAGTGTATCTTCATGAAAGTGGAAAAGCATATTATGTGAGAGAAATAGGGATGAAAGAGGAGTTAAGGGATAATTTTTTTTTAGTAAAATGGATGTTTAGGCCTTAATTATGAGGTTACACAGTTTGGCCACATGATTGGAAAAATCATGTGCCTGCTGTATTCACAATAGTGCCTCGGGAACCCCCTCGAACAAGCTAGTCGTGCTATTTGACTAACCTTTCGTATCCCCTGAAAAATACCTCTATTATGTGTTCTACAACACCAATATAGTTTAGTGACATCGTTATCCCAAACTATACTCTAACTATGTGGATAAATTTACATCTCCAAATTCCAATGTTCCAGACTCTAAATGAGCCTTAAAATCTCATGAACCACACCATAGCCTCTTATGATAATATTTTACATAAAACAATAGGTTTTGAAATGTGAAACCAATTTAAATACTTACATGTGTAGTCATAATATGAAAAAAAATCCCTTCCTTAATAAAATAGTCCGTGTGTTTCTATTTCAAAAGTGGTAAAGAATCATTTGGGAAATGTTATACCCAATGAGAGCATACGTCAGCCTCTTACTCCAAAGTTTTTTCCTATATATGGATATGATTCCATAGTACTAGTACCATAAGGACCAACCTAATTCATAGACCTAAATTCTTGTATCAATGATCTTATCAGATGCTCCTCAAATGATTCATAAACACCAAGCTCAATATCCTCATGATCAAAAAATTGAGAAATATTAGTGTGATAATAGAAAAGATATGGTAAATGGATGATGTCATTCCTAGAATTATACATCTGAGTTAAATACAAATTATTGGCTAATGGCTTGACCCACTCTATGATATTGACAATACCTACATAAAATGGTGATAACATTCCCAGACTACAAATCCATCTGTGACCCATTCTCTACGAAACCCACTGAATTATCTGATGTCCCACCTAAAAATATAGATATCATTAGTAATGATTGGTATAAGTTTTATTCATGGATTGATATGTAGCTTTATTATTTTGAATCATTTGTACATTCTATTAATTCTTTTAAATAATATGTTGTCCCAGTAATTCCACATCACCCACCTATAACCAAGACATGGGTGAAAGACCAAACCTACAATAAATGTCCCCATAAATAGCCATCCAAATAATTTTGTAAATGCTATTATTATAGGAAAACTCAATTTTTGGTATATGTTTTTTCAATGAACCTTCAGAATCAAGGATACATGATCAAAGAATATCATATAAAACCCATATCATCTACATAGACTACCCATCATTAAGGGGGAGATATACTATACGATTTAATTGGGGGTTAGATATCTTTGTGATATTAATTTGTTTTTTATGTGCACCTTGGTTTGTTGAAAGATGGTAACCTTGGAATTTAGGTAGTTATTCCTAATGGAACCAAGAAGGAAGCCTATAGGACCACAGACTAAGTGTTATTGAAATCTTATTTAAGATCATGTAATGAATTTAATAAGTTAGAATAAATAATATTTATTTAGGTTTAGTTGATCACCATAATTTAATCACAAGTTATTCGAAAGAATAATGTGAGTTGAATAAAAAATAAAAAATAAAAAATATTAGATTAGCATTGGTGATGATAATATTTATTATATTTATCATAGAAATAATGTGGTGAAATTTAATTAATTAAGTAGTCATTATTCATGGTTTTATAAATGTTGAAGAGTGAAATTAGACCATGTTTAATGGTAAAATTAGAAATGATTAATATTTTTTTATATTATTAATTTGTTTCAAATGTGAAGTCATTAATAATAATAATGCTATTATTAATGGACATGGGGTCAATTAAGATGTTTAGAAATGATTATGTTCTTGCGTGTAATTTGAAAACCCAAATCATTCCACAATAAATATATAATTATATCTAATTATATATAAATGTATCACATTCCAAAATATAATTTTTGGGTGTACATAATAGATAAGAGAGAGATATATAGAGGTATATCTAGAGTGGTATATCTTGAAAGTTATCTAGAAATACATCAAGAGAGATATATCTAGAAACATATCTAGAGTTATATCTATATTGATATATCTAGAGTCATATCTAGATTGATATATCTATATATATATAGAAAGAGATATCTAGAGTTTTATAAATACATATATCTTCCTCCTCTCTCATGTCTTAGAGAGAGTATCAGGAGTTCTTCCTATTCGAGAAGAAAATTAATGTGGTTAACCATGTACAAAAAAAGTGACTAGGACCGGCTATGCAAGAACCCGACTTTACAATGAAATTGATTAGATATTTTGGTGTACATTTGGATCACTGCTAGTGAGATTATGTAAATTAATTATATAACATAATGACTATAAAATGATGTTTATCCCATTAGATCATCAATGAAAGCAGAATTAAAAGTTGAGGAAATAATTTATTTTCTTATAAATTATTTTTAAATTACATTTGAAGATCCTATACATCTAGTTCAGGAATATTAATATAGTACATAAATTTTCTATTTTAATTAGACATGATCTCATGATCATGTAAAAGAATGATTATACGTGATTTTATAATAAAAACCAAGTTTTTTATACCTTCAATGGATGCTTCAACTATTTTTGAAACCATAAAGTGGTATTAGAGTGGTCACATGTTTAATTTATAATTATATATTATTCATTGATTTATTACATGCATTTTCATTTCCTTTTACTTAAAATTAGTCATTTTAATAATCCTTGATCAGCATCTCTACTTTTCTTTATTCTCAATAACATAATCAGTGATTTATTAATGATTAAAAAAAGAATCATCTAGATAGTAAATGGGGTGTACCAAGCATGGTGTGTATCAGATAAACAACATAAGGACAGATATGATATGGATATGGGTAAAAGACTAATACACACCATTTAAAAAACTACAAGATGTGCAGTCTATTACCAGTGGTGTTCAATTTATTTTTATGGAAATAATAATTCAATGTATAATTAAACCTATTAATTATGTGTTTCATGTTCCATTTATTTAAAAATACATGCTATGTCATAGGATTAACAATTATATACTAAATTAATTTCCATGTTAAAATTTCAATGAACACATGCGATTTTCCACAAGTAAACTTGTGTACCAGATCAATTTTAGAAAAGAGTAATTTTGTTTAAAATTATAGGTGATGGTATGATAAGGATTCTTAAATGGAATTAAAATAATCTGAATAAATTGGATTAATTCTTGGTGACTTATCTTTATTAAATAATTAAAAAATTTAATTGATAACAAGACTCAAAATGTATTCCTATTTAATGTTTATGTTTATATGATCATGATATTAGACTAGCCCTTTGTATGTGATTGGTTTATATTAATTTATTTTGATTAAATAAAAATTATGGTCTATGAGTCATCCCTATCCCTTATTATTCAAGGGCATATGTTCCCATATTTTCATTTATGTAAACCTCTATTATCGAATCCATTAGATCTCCTCACCTATGTGTGAGAAAAAAAATATATAAGGAGGGATCTCCCAGCTAAATGGAGATGGTCTATGTCAAGGAGATCAGGTGAAACCAATCAATGCCTTAAAGGGGATAAAAAGAGGAATGCTACAAAAAAACCAAGTCACAGTTCAAGACGTGTTTTCTCATATAAGGTTAGTTTATCATCCTCTAGATAAACTAACCTTTAGATGATGTCATGATCATTCAATTTATATTTTATTTCTGTCAGTTTCATTGTCAATTATTTATGTTTTTTAATGCTATTATATAACCTAATAAATGAATTAACATATAACAAGGATGGAATAAAATATAACCAGACTATGTGTAAATATTTTATGAGACATGGTAATTCAATTTTGTGAAATTCACTTAATATTAAACAAATAATATAAATGGTAAAATTGGATTTAATCATAATGTATAAAAATTACATAAAATAAAATGTTATGTTCGTATAGCCATCCATTACTTATGTTAAAATGAACTTTTAGTTCAAAAGTCTTGACCAACCCATGTTATGGTGGTTTTAATTATTGTGGAAAATTTATTCTTTTATATTTGGGTTGTCTTAACTTGGTCTATATCAAGGATTGAATACCAAAACATGACTTGCTTTAACTACGAGGAATGTGTTTATGAAATACTTAAAAATAAATTTAGGATTGGATAGTCCACTCAATGGGTCATGGAAGAAAAATTTAATGTAGTTGGAAAGTTATGCCTACCTAAAACCCTTCAAATATATTGAAAGTCCTGGGTTCAGGTTATTATAAGGGAATATGGCTAACTTCCACTAGAAGATAAAAGAAAAATTATATTATGAAACTTATGGTTATGTATATTTGGATTTGAAAAACAATGGGGGAAAATGGAATTTAATTCAATTTAAATGTTTTAATCTATTTTTTAATCTTAAAAGGTACAAATTATATGATCATAATTTTTTGAAATGGAAAATAAAATTATATAAAAAATGTCACTATGATCCATATTTGAGATGGATAATGTTCTCATCGACATTAATTTCAAGGAATGGTATAGTCGCTTGCGCCTTATACTACACCAAAAATGGAAATTGTTCATGATGGAAGACCCACTTCCTGAGTCCATTTATAAAGAGGCTAATGAAGAAGAAGTGTATATCTATATAAAGCATGTGAATGATGCTATGTAAGTACAATGTTTCATGATATACTCTATGTAAAATGATATTTTAAATAAATATGATGATATAGATATGAATAATATCATTTATCACCTCAATTATCTATATTCATAGAAGGAAATATCGAAGAGATATGAGCTCTTCAATGAACTGTTCACATGTAATATTTTATATTAGATGGAATAAAGGACTCATGTGGTCAAGATAATGTAATTCATTGAGCTCCTAGACATATTGGGTTTTAAGATACCTAATAATATTTTCACATATCTCATTCTATCCTCACTACTGAAAACCTTCTCCAATTTTATTATGAATTATAATATGAGCTATAACGAGATGACACTTTCAGGAATTCTTACACTTATTCATAAAATTGAAAAAAAATTGGGAATTAAAAAACCATTTTGTATATGGTGAATACGAAAAGGAATAATAAGGAAAAGACATTGAAGACCCATTCCATGTCTAAGGATCCCAAGAACCATTCTTCCCAAAAGAATAATATCATGAGGCAAGGAAATGAACATGATGATGTATGTTTTTCATATGTAATGAAATTCCACTGTAAGAGGAATCTCACTTATCCAAATAATCAACGGGAAGATTAAGGTTGATTTATTATTGCATGCGATCTATCCATATCTATAGGTTTGGTTTTAAATACTTCACGTGGTTCTCATATTTGAACCCAAATACATGAACTATGTATATTTTGAAATAATACCAAAGATGAGGTGGATTTAGAAGATACCAATGGATTGAGGCTAGTTTCTATAGCCATTGGATACTACCTTATCACATTGATCAAAAATTTTATATTTGTTTTAAATAATTTTTATTAAATTCTTAGTGTTACCAAGAACATTATTTATGTTTCTTGATTATATATGGATAGATTTATTTTTTTCATTTGAAATAAAGGTTGCTACATTTATATAGAAAATATATATTATGGTATGATAAAGTTGAATAATGATATTTATCTACTAAATTATGTAAGTCAAATACTTCAAATTTATAATGAAACAAATAAACATGGCTCATATAACTCCCAATTATGGCATCACTGACTTGGTCAAATAAATAAGAAAAATTTGAAAAATATTTGTAAAGATGTATATTTAGTCTCTTTTGATCAGAACCCACATGAAATATTTCATTATTGTTTTCAAGGTAATATGATCAAATCACCATTTGGTTTCTATGGAGAAAGGTCCATATAGATTCAAGAATTGGTACACACTATTGTGTGATGAACTTTTCTAGTAGAGGATATAGGTGGATACTAATACTTTATTACTTGTATCAATGACATGATAAGGTATGGTTATATCGACTTAATGAGGTATAAGTACAAATCATTTTAGAAGTTAAAAGAGTTCAAGAATGAGTTTTAGAATAATATTTTTATGAAGATAAAGAATCATTGATCAGATCAATGTGGTAAATATCTTAACCAAGACTTTTTGGACATTCTACATGACCATGGAATTTTATACCAACTCACTCTACGTTATAGACCATAGTGGTGTCATCTTAGTGAAAGGAGGAACCAAACCTTATTGGACATGGTAAGGTCAATGATAAGTCTTAACAATCATCCATTGTCCTTTTAGGGATAATAATTACAAACATTATTATACTAAATAAACCGAGTTCCAAATAAAGTGAAAAAGGTATTTCTTTCGAGTTGTGGAGTAGAAATAAACACATTTTGTAACATTTTTATGAATATGAATGGGAGAAATTTATTAAGGCTATATTAGGGAAAAAACATTCACGCCATGGCATAAAGATGTTATTTATAGGATATCCCAATGAAACAAGGGGATACTATCTATACAACCCTTCAAACAAGAAAGTAAATATTGTAAGATAGTCCATTTTTCAAAATAAGGAACACATCTTAAAAGTGGATAATGGGGGAAATATTTACATTGATGAAATTGATGCTCAAGATACATAGGGTTTGGTATATTAATTTATTCCACAAGTACCCAGGGAAAAGAATGTTCCTAAAACACAAGTGACACATATGAATGGTCGATAGGTATGAGAACTAGAGAGTTATGGTTTTGTAGTCAGTAATGATGGTATATCATTATTGGTTAACTATGATGATCCTATTTTTTATAAGGTGGTAGTAGATATCTCAGGAGTTATAAGATGAGAAGAACACATGAATTCTGAGACGGACTCAATGTATCAAAACCATGTTTGGGTTTTGATCGATCCACCATTTTATGTAAAACTCATTGGGTGTAAATTGGTAATCAAGAGAAAGTAGTACATAGAAGGTAATGTGATTACCAATAATGTACGACCAGTGGATAAAGGGTTTAAAAAACATCACAACAATTACTATGTCGAGATCTTTTATATAGTTTCCATGTTTAAATCTATCATAATGTTTTTACCATAACAGCTTACCATGATAATTAAGTTTAGAAAATTTATGTCAAAACTGTATGCCTTAATTGGAATCTTCAAGTGGATGTGTATATAAAACAACATGAATGTTTTTTTGACTCTAGGTAATTCCAAAAAGGAATTCAAGTTAGATAGATCCATCTATATATTTATGAAAGGGTCTGGGTAATGGAAAATTCGATTCGATAAAGCCAAAAAATAATTTTGTTTCATTAGGAATGAATGTGATCCATGTTTTCACAAATAGTTTTGTGGGAGTATTATTTTTTCATAGCGGTATCATTTGATGACATTTTACTAATAGGAAATGATATACCGACCTTACGATATGTTCATTAAAGGCTGAACAAGTGATTCTCCATGAAGGATTTAGGTGATCATATGTGATGAATCCAAGAGGTTTCTTGAACTACGCTAGAGTACCTATATTGAAAAGATATAGTGGAGAAATAGTATGAAACCATCCCATAGGGGATTTGTCATAGTGTCACATGATATACATCTTTGCAATAAAATGCTTCCTTTGACAAAAAAGGAATCAACCGAATGAGTAAGAGCCCATATTCTTCAGTGATAGGTTCTTTTATGTATTCCATGTTTTGTATGATTATTTATGTTGCCTATACTTTGAGAATGAATGTCAGATATCAAGAATATATAGAAGAATAACATTGATCTACTATCAAGACTATCATTACTTGTCTATGGTTTACTACTGATATGTTCCTATTGTATTGAGAAGATTATGAGATAGTCGTCATGGGTTTTATATATTTAATATTTTTGATAGATAAGAATGATATAATGTTGCAGTATTCATATATATTTTTTCCCTAATAGAGGATATGTATGATGGAAGAGCTTAAAAATCTAGTTATCACTAATTATACAATGAATTATTAGTATATTTTGGCTTCCAATGTACCCAAGGATGTAGTATGGATATGTAACATAGTTAAAGAGGTTTATGTGGTACCTTTAAGTGATTAACCAATCTCATTTTAATGTCTTAACACTATAGTGGTGTCTCTCTACATGGATATCAGGTCACACTAAAAGAAAAAAAATGATATACTTCATATGTTTTATCTCTCAAGGATTTTTTTTTTCAATGAGGTGATGTTATATTGGAAAGAGTATCCCCGGAGGAAAACATGGTAGACCCCTTGACCAAGGATTTATCTCAACATAGGAATGGGTATCATACGAGAGATGGTGGACTGAAAGATGTTTTTAGTTGGATCTAGTGAAAGTGGGAGCCTATTGAAGTTGGTTCCCTAGAACCAACATGTTTTGATTATATGTTTTAATGAATTTTTCTTATCACATTATTATTGTTTATCAATATGATATTATAATGTGATAATATCATAAGAATATATGTCACACAGAAAGGTTATTGATGTTCTCCATTATAATGAGAACCTATAGGTTCCATGACATTATTATTTAATCATTTTATATAGTTGAATGATATTTCATGATGGGAGATAGGTGATACAAGCTATCAGGGGTAAGAGTCTCATAATAAATTGGGACACCTTCTCATGGTGTCTTCCCTCAGTAATCTCCAAGAATGGAGGTTAGGAGAATATATACATCAAATAGAAAATCCAGATTTCTATATGTCATGTGATATTCTTTTATGTGTAAATGTGTATTTATCCTTATATTGATATATTACCAATAATGGATATCACGAATCAATCCCTTTTATGTATTAATTAATATCATGAATACATATGTTCGTGTCTAGGTAGGGTATGTTGAGTACATCATGAGTGATATTATATTAATGAATAATGCAAGAAAATATTTATCCCTTCTACACTATAATGAAATTTAATATCTCAGGCCCTTTGATAGAATAGAACATCATGTATAAATCCATGTCCATGGTGTTTAATCGGAGATTTTATTTCAAAAAATTCAACGAAAGATAAATCATGTATATAAGATGATGACACAGAAATGAAACCTTATTGATTATAGATATCATGATAAAGGGATTACATCACACAAAAAACATTCATAAGAGGTTAGATATCATTTTGAAATTATCTTCATTCCCTATGTGTGCCTTGGTATGTTGCTAGATAGTAATCCTGGACATCAGGAATTTATCCCCAATGCCACTGAGAAGGAGGCCTAGAGGGTCACCGAATAAGTGTATCCAAAATCTCAATTAAATTCATGTAATGAATTTAATTAGTAATAATAAATAATATTTATCCACGTTTGATTGATCATAAAACATTAATTTCAAGTTATTAGAACGATTAAAGTGAGTTAAATAATAAATAATAAATATTAGTTTTTAGGTTTAATGAATATTATATTTATTATAATTATTGTATAAATATTTTCGTGAAATTTATTTATTTCAATATTCATTATTCAAGGATTGATAAATGTTGACGAAGGAAAGCATATAGTGATTAATGGTCCAATTATAAATAATTAAAATTTATTTATATTCCTATCGTGTTTCACAAGTCATGTGATTGATAATAATATTATTATTTTTATTGGGAATGAGGTCAATTAAGAATTTTAGAAATGGTCAAGGTTTTGTGTGAACTGTACCATTACTAAACATTCCATAATAAATATCTAATTATATCTAAATATATCACTAACATAAAGTGACTTTTTGGGTGTGCGGAACAGATAAGAGAGAGATATCTAGAGATATATCAAGAGAGATATATTTTGAAAGATATATAGAAAGATATATATAGTGACATATCTAGAAAAATATATTGAGATATATCTATATATATATATCTATAGATATATCTATAGATATATTATATTGACCCAAGATTTAATAAAATGATATTTGTTTCATGAGAAAATATGGGTCACATTACATTATTCCCAACAAAACCAAATATCTTTAATAATGATCAATACATTAGTCAAAAAAGGGAAATATGGATTCATCCAATCTGTTAGAATCATTTCCCAAACACTACAGTAACAAGACAAAATATTAGTAAACCAATCAACATATTATAAAGCGGTTTTAGTGAATATTTAATTAAATAATGAAGTGGTATTTATAGAGTATAAAAGAAAATGTGACCATTAGAATTTGACCATTACAAGAATATTAGTCAATATTACTGTTGCAATATTTGATCATTCATAACTATACCAATTGGTAATAATTCTAGCATTATAATTAGTGTTTATAAGTTGTAATGAAAAATGATAACTAATGTAGAAAGGAGAAGCGATGACCTAAACCAGTAGAGTCTTGCTGCATGAAGACCATTTATAAGAACATGGGAGGGAGGTAACATAAGTAGGGATCACCCTTGAGCAAGACCAAGCCTAGAATCAACAAGTGATGCTTGAATTAAATATCATACGAGATAATTTCAAGTCAGTATAAATTACTACTTGATCAATGTTATCTGAGCTGCCCAATGAATCTATCACCATCGCACATATTAACCTTAGGTCGTACGTGGGAGTTATAAGGGGTTATTTTTCCATGTCATAGTTACTTAAAGGGAAATTCCCTTGTATAAAGTTTTTTTATTCCATAAATTTCATTTTATGAATATATTTTCTTAATAAAATATTTGTTTAATTGAGACGAATTTGAAAAATTTATTTTCCAGACACAAATTATACTTTTCAAAAAAGATATAAATTTTTATAATAAAATAATATATTTTGAATAATATTAATTTTAATGAAATATAATGTTAAAATGTCACTTATTTATATATAAATGATGAAATAAATTTATTATGTCATTGGAAATTTTTAAGTGTCAAAAAATTTTCTGTGCCTTACAATATGCTATTTTTTTAATAAATAAGGTCCTTTATATTTTAAAGTTAAAATTATAATATATAGAGAATTATTCTTATAAAATTAACATTATTTTTTAAATCAACACATCAAAATTAAATTATGGTGAATTTATTAGAATTTTCAAAAATACGATATTTTTTCATGAATAGTTAAAATACAGTTTGGGGGTTTTTGGTACGTTTAATGACTTTATAATTTTGTAATAATGATTTAATAATTATTTATTTACAATCCCCGACCTAAAATATGTCATTTTATGAATATCAATTATTTTAATATATTTTAATCAATTTCCAAACCTTTAAGTGACTTTGCATAGTCTAAAATGGAAACATTGACATTAAAAACATTACATTGTAGAAAATTTACATTTTCAATGCTTAAATATTTAATAAAAAATGATATTCAAATATGTTGGATTAAAATAAATTAAAATTTAACCCAAATATTCAAAACCATGAGAAAAAACCATGGTAAATCAAATGGTTTTTTATTTTTAACTACCAAAATTTCTATGGAATATATTTCGAAATTATCAATCAAATCCTTAAATATTTCTATAAGTATCCATCCATTTTTCCATTTTTTTCACTTACAATCCATCCTCTATGAATTTATAGAATATTTCATCCTATGGAGTCCATCAAGGTATCCAAAATCCCCTAAATTTCTAATCCTAATGATTTAGAAGTAACACTTCTAGGTTAGGGAAATATTATTCTTTTTTTATTAATTCAAGAACCTATTTTTTGTATATGTATTCTAATTGTTACGATTAATCTCTTTTATTACCTTTTTTATAATAAAATTACTGAAAATTTATGTCTTATCAAGGGTATAACCTTTTACCCTCTCATTTTACCCTTTTCTAAAACCACCTTTTACACTTGTCATGCTGCCAAATTTACTTCTCAAAATTTATCTCTTCTCCTAAAGAAATTATATTTTATTATATTTTTGTGGATACACGAAACATTTTATTTTCCATGGGTATTCACTTATATGTAAAATTTATTTATTTTATTTTTATATTAACAAATAAAAACCTATATTCCATTTTTGTGGTCTAAAAATGATGTAATGACCATGCCTTTAAGCACTTATGCATGCCATGACATTGAGAAGAAACCCATTACTTATTCCCCATAAGTTATTAATTAAATGATTGATTATGATATATTTAGATAAAATTTATTAATACATAATATGGGTGCTCCTTGATAATTATCTAATTCATTGGGTAAGGAATTTAATCTCTAGAGATGCCATATTTTATGATACCATAATGAATAACTTTGGTAATTTTCATTTAGGACATCTTGGTGAAAACCATTGTAATATGATCATGAATGTCTCATTTAAATGTGGATACCACATTACAATGTTATGATTCATGTTATTTTTATTATTATATGCCTCATGATTTCATTTTTCATTCCTTAATTATCTTCCACATGTTTTTTATTGATATTCATTATGATCACTTGTAAACAATTTTCCTTACTGGGCCCCATGTTCACCAATTTCCTTTGATGTATGTCTCTAGGTTATGAGATATAGTAAATGAAACTTAGGATGAACCCATAAAGAATCCTTTCAAGTGGATTATAATATCTTATAAAATTTTCATTTATTATTTTCCTGATATCCATGAAAATAAACATTAAAATATCCTCTATTTTGATCCATGCAATGAAATATCTAGTTAATAAAAATGAGATATCACATAGTTGGTATCAAAGGAAAATTTAGTAATTTAGTGGAATTAGGAAAATAAATCCTAGTATGAACCCTAGATAAATTTTTAAATATAGGAAAACATTATGATATTTTGATGTAGTATTAATTAAGTGGTTTACAAGAAAACAAATCTCTATCTGGATATGAACATGTGGATATGGCTCTGGAACATATTTATATGGGGGAAACACCCGAAAACACTGCCTTGAGATTGAATTGATTAGAAAATAATGAAATACAACAGACCTTACATCACTCCTGGGTTGTCACTCACGTGGGATATGTTTGGTTAATCAATGGATTTTTATGTACCGTTATGATGAATATATAGAAAATGTAATTATTATTAAAGAATAACACATTTAACCATGCTGTTTTATGAAATTAAATTTATTTATAATTAAATATTCTTAAAAGAAACACGTTTATCACTATGGTTTTATTATTTTAAATAAATTAGAGGAAATTGTAGGAACCACGTAAATGATGTGAACAATAGATGATGAGTTTATAACCATCCAATGGAAGATGGAATATAAAATTTCATAGGATGATGAATTGACTATCTCGAGTTGTGAATAATAAATTGAACCAAGTTCAGTAGCTAGATTCCCCATGAATGAAAAAAATCCTATTGATTCCTTCATACATTAATGACACCATCTTCTAATGGATCTATTGACCCATTGATTGATGAATAATGGAATAGATAGAGAGAAAGTATCTTTTATATACTACATTGTTTAGTGTAAGAGAAAGTCACCCTGGTAATATACCACTAAAAATGAGAACCTAATTAGTGGTGGAAACTGATTAAAACATGAATACAATAAGAGAGATTTATACTATGAAGTGGGAAGAGCTCAGAGGAATCTTTTTCAATAAATATTTTTCACATTCAATGTAAAGAAAAGTGGAAAAAGAGTAAAATATCCATAGAAGAATTTATTGTTAGGAAAAAAATCATCTCTATCTATCTGAAATTTGTTTTTTGTTCTTCTATACATATCGTAAAATTCTATATTAGGGATATGATCACTAATATATGTTTTCCTAAATATGGTTCCCTTGGTTTCGAATAAACCCTCTCTGATACCAACTTTAACGTCCTACCCCAGGAAAGCACAAAGATAGTGTTGTTATACCATTACCCTAGATTAAGATACAAGTTGATACCATAACAAAGGACCAAACAATATAGTAGTCTTGGTAAACAAGATACATAAATGAGTTTTTTATTATAAATGAATTAAAAAAATACAATGTAATTTTTTAAATAACTTTTTCCAATATAGATTATCCTTCCATATCATTCTTAGAACACTTCAATGTATCTTGGGGGAAATGATGTAAAATAAAGGTGAGATCAAATGCTCGAAAAGGGTAAAGTAAAATGGAATCAATAATTAGTCAAAGTGAATAATCAACATGGAAATGTAATAATTGAACAGACATGATATATAATAATTAATATTGGTAGGATTTTTATACAAATTATGGAGAGGTTAACAAATTAACACAAAAGTAATTTAAATAATTGGATACGACATAATTAATATGGAATGTAATGAAAATGATATGAAATTCCATTAAATAAATTAACCAAGGATTAGATAAATCCATATAATTTGTCACAATGAGAATATCATGGATAATAAATACTGAAACAAAATTAAGGAAATTCTTAGTTATTATACATCATATCTGAGGCACATCAAAACCACCATTATCCAGATCTCTCCTATAGATATCTTAGAACTATTGTAATAAACCTTTTAAATTTTAACAACTAATTTGTCTCATGAGAACCTATCAATGCATCAAGGGGATAAATAATGTACTAGGCCCACCTATCCATGTAAATCCAAATCATTCCAAATATAAAGTAATTGATTTAATTAATAAACAATATGCCTTATAAAATATCTTTCTTGAAAAAAAGATACATATTTATCACTATGTCCTCATAAAATCAAACAAAATTCAACGTAAACACCTTACGTTAAAATGATATATGTTTTAGGAAATAATAAAATCCATCGTAAATGATAAGAAAAAGTAGAGGAAATGCAATGTATAATTACTGTAATAAATTGAATATATCAATGGGAATAACAAAAAAAATCAATGAAGTGAATTTAAATACAATCCTTGGCAAAATCAATCATATAGAATAAAAATCATGAATAAGGATGTTATCAATACAAAATATCCCAAGGGGAGTAAAAATGAATGGTTTTATGTTAATGAATAGAAATAAAATAGAAATATATTTTAAAAACATTTATGTGGAAATTATCATTCTTGAAACATTTCGAAAAAGATTTATATAAAAATAACTTTTGATAAATATTTAATAAAAAATTAACATTTTAGAAGATTCCTTGTTTGAAAATAGTCAAGAATGTTCTTTTATAAAAATCTATGAAATATAATATGTTTAAAATTTTATTTTATAATTCATTTAAAAAATTTTAACAAAATTTTTTATTTTTTTTAGTAAATCATGGTTTTTATTAGAAAATATGTTCTATGACTAAAGAGAGAAATAAAGTCGACTTATGTAAAAACATGTTATTAAAACATTTTGGGTACCAAAGAGGAAAAATGGTACTATTAGATGAAAAAGTTAATGAATAACCTGATGAGAAGAAAATTAAATGGTTTATTAGTAAATGATAATATAAATTACTTTATTGAAATTTTATGAATAAGAATCCTCAATTAGAATGATATTGTGAAATAAACCATTAAAATGATCATAATGTTGAAGTGAGAATTAATAAAAGAATTAAATACGTGTATCAACTATAAATAAACATTATAGAATTTTAAATAATTTAAAATATATTCAGAGTAATTATTCACATAATCAAGTACTATTAACAATAATGATGAAGTAATGTAACCAAATTAAAAGGAATTGGGTTATGATTTTTTTACCACTTGGGTAACATTAAGTTTAAATACCCATAGATGAAATAATTAAAATTAAAACTAAAAATATCATAAATAATTAATGAATCAGTATATTTAATGTAAAATTGTCATTAAGTGCAACATATATAAGAAATTTTATTTATAATAATAAATTAGGACTCAAGGAATGAAAATGAAGACAATTTCCCTTACTACTTGGTATCTTGGGAATTAACATCCCCATGAAAGTAATAATTTCAAATGAATATCTAAATAAAATTAATTTAAATGTATTAATTATATAATTCACAATAGTTTTATTATATACACCACAAAAAATAAATAACTGGTGAAAATAGATTATTCCTCACAGAATGAAATGTGAGAGAAGAATCACATACATTGTGATTCCTTTAAGGTGAACATCCTTTAACATCCTATATAAGGGTTTTAAAAATGGTAATAAATTATTATAGAACCAATATAATATTATTAATATCATGTTGTATCATCTTATAATATCTTATTACCTGATTATTATCAATCTTTCAGTATTTGAAATATTTTAGGTATTAATTGCCCAGGTTTTCAAGTATGTTCTTACTTGTTACTTATTGTTCTCCATACAAAGTTCATGATTTTAACCTCTAAATAATATAATACATGATATAATTTTCATATTTATCTAGTTTATATTTATTTATAATAATCCATAATATATGGAGATAATAAATGAAATGTACTATTAATGGAGACGGTAGGCCATACGTTTGCATGAAAGCTACATCAATTTCTTTTGTAATATTTAAATGAATTAAAATTAATATATATATATATTATAATTATAGTATAATATCAAAATCTTATATTTCACTTGATTATTTTAAAACCAAAACCTAATATATTCCATGTATAACATTAACGAGTCACATCTCTTTGAGGACATAGTAGTCCACACGTCAACAAACGATGTTATGATATCCCCACAAAATAGAACACAAGAAAATATGTGTGGTATAATAATTATAATAGTATAAATAAATTATTAAAATAATATATAAAATATAAAAAACTGTATTTATATCATAATTCCCAACATTATATATTGTAAAGGAAGAAAGACCAATCATCGTTTCGCGAGGTAGATTTCCTCTGTACAAACAAACAGTCAGTTCGTGACCCATTAGATAATAGTTTGGGTATATGTAGTTAGAAAAATTATAATAAAAACATATCGGTATATTTATGATACTGAGGCTAATATATAATCATTTATTAATAATATTTTAGGGGGTGGAGAAGGAAATTAAATGAATGTGATCATTGAAGAATGCCCCCTCATTTTCGGGTAACTACGTTTTTTTATACCTAAATATTTAGTTGATATTATTTCATCACAAGGTGTTGATTCTAGGATAAGGGGATGGAATTTGCTATTTTTTTGGTAGATTTTGAACTATCCATATAGATTTAGATATACGAATAATGGGGAGGGCTGAGTTCATTTTTATAGTGGAGGAGTGGTATTCTTATAGTTTTTTAAAATAAAACTACACCCACGTTTTCCCAATTTAAATTGTAACCTATAATTTTTAAAATCAAATAAAATATAGTATAGGTTCTGAATATAAATATTAAATATATTTTTTACACATTTTGAGGCCATGTTGGGCTTTATGTTTGAGGATTTTCTTTTTTTAATCTAATTATTCACTCAATTGATGTAATTAATTTTAACCACATTCAATGATTATTTTTTGACAAAAAATATGATGAAAATATTAAAAATTAGAAATTATTATGATTCAAAATATTGAATACATTTTCCATTTTCAAATCATAGAGCTATATGAAATTAATTTAATGGTAATCCCATAGATGTAATTGGAAAGGACGGTTTGGAGTAAAAAAGTTCAAAGGTTTTTTATGATTTTATATCTAATTTCTAATTGAAATTTATTCAAAAGATACTAATTGGATTAATTTTTCTATAACTCATATAATTTTACTTTTATACCAATTAAAAATATAATTTAATTATAAAAATTTTTTTCACGAATTTTTTTTTTGATTTGAAATTCAGTATTTTTCACCATTAATCATAAATTGTAACCTCACAGAAAAATATAAACAATTATACCAATTTTTTTTGATGTTCCAATTTCAAAAATAAATAATATTTTTACATATAAAATTATAGAATTTTCAAATATTAGTTTTATAAAACGTTTTATATCAAAAGGTGGAAACATTTATATTAGAAAAATATTGTTTTCTATGTATAATATTGTGTTTTTTGTTATCTTCTGATTATAAAGCATGTTGGATTAATTTTTTAATATTTTATTGTATATATAATATATATATTATAATATATTATTTATTTATACTCTTAACTAAAAAATGTAATGGCTAGGTTATATCTTATTATATAAAATAGTAATATTATTTCAATAATATATTGTTATTAATTATAAATAGGTATTGTCTGTAATACAGGCCATTTAAGACTGACGTTGTTTCGTGAGAAATTATGTAACTCATTATTACGTTCATTTCAATCTTTATCATAGATTTAATTTATTTAAAATAGAAAATATATTGTAAATTCTTGGGATATTATTGTTCCTTACGTGTTTTGTGTTTTATGTCATACACGCTATCATATACAATGATGTTTCTTTTGAATTTTGGGGAATTAAAAATACTCCATGTGAGAATGTACAAGGAATCCCATAAGAATCTTATTTTTTCTCCAAATTTATTTATAATACCTGATATTTTGTTAATTATAAAGAACGATGAGCCCATCCAAGGAGTCCTCACATTGGGACCTCTGTATCACCCTCGACATAGCTTGAGTATATGTTTATCTATAAATAAATCATATCTTATAATAAGCATTCAATTCATACTAATTTATCCAAGTGTCAATTTCATAAAATTTTATAAATTTACACTATTGAATAAATTATCACAGTCAAAACACGTGGACTTTCATTTCTCTTAAAAATTCGCAATCATTTTCATTTATTATAAGGTATTTCATATACACCAATTAATATTTAATAATTAATTACAAAATCATATGTTCCTTATTCCTTTAAAAGGAGAACACCCACAGGGTAGGCTTCTAGTGAGGTAAATTCCACATAGCATTGATTCATAGGTATTTAGGGTCTTGTTACACATAAGTATAATAATTAATTTAATTAATTAATCACTATGGAGGTGATACTAGATGGTCTGAAACATGAAATAATGGAATGTGATATATGTTCAAATATACATTCAGAAAAAGAGATATAACCTTTACCTTAGAACCGTACCACTATCTTAGCCTAGTGTCACCCCTTGAATTGATCTATAAAAGAAAAAATCATAAGAAATGATAAAAACTATAAAATAAGGAATTTGATCACACACCGAAGCAATGAAGAAGATTGATAGATAAACGGAGAACCTAAGAAATATGATTAGAGAGAATACTCATTGAGGACCCAAAAAACCTTTTAGTTAGGTAAAGTGAAATTATATGGGAGAGATGTCAGAAATCCTAAGCAAACATGAAGTGGATCTTCATGAAATTGGAGTAGCCTATTGTGTGAAATAAATAGGGGTGATAAGGGAGTGAAGGGTTAAAACAAATTGGTAGTAAAATGGTCGATTCTTCCTTAATTATGAGGTCACACAGTTTAGCCAGATGATTGGAAATATCATGTTCCTACTGCATTCCCATCACTACCTAGGGAACCCCCTCGAATAAGATAGCTGTACTTTTTGACTAACTATTCATATCCCATGAAAAAATAAGTCTAATATGTAGTCTACAAAACCCACATAGTTGAGTCACATGGTTATCCCTAACTATGCGATAACTATGTGGATAAATTTTCATCTCCAAAATTTGGAGCTCTAAACTCCGAATGAGCATTAAAATCTCATGAACCACTCCTTATCCTCTTATTATAATTATTTACATAAAACCAGAGGTTTTGAATATTAGAACAAATCTAAATACCTATTTGAATATTCATGATATTAATAAATACCTTCCTTAAACAACTAGTCGATGTGTTTATCTTTTGAATGTGGTATAGAATCATCTGGGAAATGTTCTACCCATTGAGAACATATGTCAACCTATTACTCCCAAGTTTCATCCTATATATGGCTATGATTCTATAGTACTAGTACCATAGGGAATAACCTAATTCAAAGAGTCTTCATTCCCAGATCAATGATTATATTCAGATGATCCTCAAATGATTCATCCACCCCTAACTCAATATCCTAAGGATCAAAAAATTGAGATAGATTAGTGTGATAATAAAGAATATATGATACATGGATGATGTCATTCCTAGAATGATACATCTGAGTTAAATACAACAGATAAGCAAAAGTCTTGACCCACTCTATGTTATTGACAATACCAACTTGACCTGTTGATGTCATTCCCAGACTCTAAATCCTCCTATGACCCATTCTCTATGAAACTCACTAAATTATCAGATGTCCCACTTAAAAATATAGATCTCATTAGTAATTATTGGTATAAGATTTATTCAGGGATTGTTATGTAGCCTTTTAATTTTGAATCATTTTTAAATTCTATTAATTCTTCAAAATGAGATGTTTCCCTAGTAATGATACACCATCCACCTCTAACCAGGACATGGGTGAAAGACACAACATAACCTAAATGATCCCATAAGTAGCCGTCCAAATCATTTTGTAAAAGATATTATCATAGGAAAACTCTATTTTAGGTATATCTTTTTTCTAGGATCCATCAGAATCAAGGATAAGTGATTGAAGAATATCATATTAAACCCATATCATCTACAGAGACTACCCATCATTCTAAGGTAGTTATATTGTACTGAGAAGCACTTGTGAACATAGTGAATTTTGAAAAACCTACATGAACTAGGATGTAATCCGGGTGTCTATGTTCGATATGATGAAATAGGGAACAACATATAGGAGCATAATATTATAAATATATAGCCTCCCAATTTTATAAATTGAGAAGGTCTCTTAAATAGGTTGGAAGTGTGAGACATTGGTTAATCTATCAAGAATCAATAAAAATTCATCAATACCTCCAGGGGATCTTGAAAAATACAATAGCTAATTTGATGATGACATCATCTGATTTCCACTCTAAAATTGAAACAGGCTTTAGAAGTCCATTTGGACATTGGTTATATTCTTTCACATGATAATAAGTGTAACACCTAGTGATTAATCCTGTAATATTCCTCTGAATACCTAGTCCCAATACTGATGATGTATGTCTCGGTACATCTTGGGACACATGGAGTGTACATCTCGTATATAGGTGAGATATTATTACTTCAAATATCCCACATATTTGTAGGGACACAGACTCATCTGTGTATGTGAATTGTCTTATCCTCATAAAAAACCCAAGAAGGAGCTGTGTCCTCACCTAAGAAACATTCCCATAGGGAAATTCCTTAAAGATCCAAAAGTTGTCTCATCTTAACCATTCATAAAATGGATGTAACAAATAAAGCTAAAAAACAGGTTTCCCATTTCCACTCCTCAACTTCCATGTGTATTTTAGAAATTAGGGCTACCAATATCCACTCACTACAGGCGTCCCAGACTGCCAGTGTACCTCCCAATAATCTCAATGAATCAGCTTCCACATTACAATTTTTGGTGTATAAGAAAGATTATAATTGAATGAATCCATGCAATCTTCCAACCTCCACAACATGAGGTTAATTTCACGATGTGTGGAAATGAGTTTTACACTATTTAAATCTATTTAAATGATGATCGATCCTCAGAATAGATATTTCCTCAAATAACATAAAACCTGAATCATGACTGGTAGCTCGTGTTTATACATCAGGAAATTCCACTCATGAGGTCTTAGCTGGTGGGACCCATACACTACAACATGATCTCCCAACATCATAAATACTCCATTATTGATTCCAAAAGCATTATAGTAAATAATATATCTTCTTCCCAACTCTTGAAGAATCATGATTGGCACTAATGTCATTCTCACTATCAACTCCTGAAACGTTGCCTCACATGCCTCAAACCAGAATAACATCACAACATTTTTCGTAAGTATCACAAGTGGAACATCTAGGCATGGTATTTAATTAATGAAACACATATAATAGTAATATATTCCCAAAAAATAAATTCATTAATTACATTTTCCTGATTCTCCCTAGAAGAAATGGGGCTCAACTTCACTTGGTGAACATATACTCTTTCCTATGAAATGATATGACCCAAGAAGTGAACCTTATTGTTCCAAAAGTGTAATTTTCTCATCATATAATATAAATTTTTTTCCTAATGTATTCATTATGATATTAATAGGTTTATAATTTTTATGTTGGGCATGATAACATACCAAGATGTTTTCTACAAAGAATATCATAAATAAATATAAAATGAGTAGAAAACCTGATTTATTTGAGAAAAAAATCTATTTTGTCCATAAGTGTGAACAGAAAAAACTAGGTACATGTATATGTCATACGTAGTTGGTATTAGTGTACATGGTACAACTGATGGACTCACAGACACATGATTTGAGGCTAACATAAAATTTATCTTAGGGAAAATCGGCACTCCTAAGAGCTGGTCAAAGAGGTCATATGAATTCCATGATAACTCATAATGATAATAAACATATGTGATATCACTCTACCCATACCATGATCCTGGTGCCTATATCGACTCACATAGACAACCCATTATCCATTATTAAAATACATGATTCCCTCGAAGGATGTAGAAGACACCCTCTAGTGATATCAATCATTATGTGTGTGGAAAGGAATTAGCCAATCCATTATGATAACGATGTAAAATTCATTAATCATGATGAAAAATAAATTTCCCATGAAATGTTAACCATAGATATCTAGGTATAATCCCTTAAAATAGCTTATAATCTTTGATCTAACCCATAATAATGTCTTGAGAGTCATCATTCCATTGAAGTACTCAATATCTTGGTATAAAATTTCTATAACTTTCATAAATAAAAAGTTAGTGTTATATCATTATCAAATAAGGAAGAAAATAATTTACATTCTATTAGACTCATACATCATATTGTAGAAGGCCCTGGTCTCTAATCTAGGGGAGTAAGCTACACTATATGTATATATGTGTATCTTCAGCCCTAATGAGAAACCTGAATAACATTTGATGGTCAACACTATTAGATATGAACCACTACGGTATGACTACTTCAGCCACAATTACCTCCTTATCCGGATAGGCCGTTAGTTGAAAGAATCCTAGAATGGAATAAAGCTACTGATCCTATTCTAAATGTGGTGACATTATATATTCCTTCACAGTAGGTACCAGAGGGACTATTTAAAGAAACATTGAGGTAGACCCACCCTTTTGAAAGTAAAGAACTCGACTGGGTTCTTCTTACAATGGGGATTATTATAGACTTCACTTACACACTGGGGACACACCCCATAGTGGTTGTTATATGTCATTTGGCTTGTGATTCCACCATGATTCTACTTGAAGTGATTCTTCTTGCTACAAGAAAAACCATCTCCCTACCTCAAAACTAATTTTCCCAAGCTCACTCTAATAGTTTCCCTTTTATTCTACTCAGTTTTGAGGTCTTGTTTGGCTATCTCAAAATGGTAGAAAACTAGAAGAAATTATCATATGATCATATTGTGTATGAAATCCCATCATCAAACAATCTTTTATTCTTCAACTAATCACTAGATAATGTTGCTGAAAGAAATATATGTTTTATGAAACGAGATGACAACTCCATCACTAATATAGAATCCTACATTAAGTGTATAAACTCTATAGGGTGGTCCTCTCTCAAATTAGATGGAAGGAAGTAGTCATTTATGGTTGTCTTGAATTCCACATAGACTATACTCTGGCGATGTGTATCCTATGAGATGACATCCCACCAATGATTGGAAGATTCATGATGCAAGTTATCAAAAAAAAATGACTCATTACTCTGGGGGGTATTTATATTCTCAAAGATTGATTAAATGACCTCTCACCATGATTCTATAGACAAAGGCCATCTATAGCCTGAGAATGTGTGAGGATGGTACCACTAAAATTCTTGCATCATCTCTTCCATATTAGGGTCATGATATATCTCTATATGTAGACTTTATGAAGAAAAGTATTCCATCTCAATACAAAGAAAAAGTACCTAGTGAAATATCAGTACGTAGTTTATCATGTGAAACAACATGATGTAATACTAGGGGATTACAGACCACCACCACTAGAGAATGGACATCTCCACCCTCCTGGTGTAAGAATCAAGGACATCATGGAAGCAATGTTCTATAATTTCTAAGCATATTCCTTAGTTGAGATTTATTAATAGATAAGATAAATTATTGAAAAAAGGATTGGTACACAAACTTCCTATAAATGGGTCACACATATCTTTCTGCTCCTAAATCCAGGTCTAGGTGTTAAGGATGATCCTAGAAGTCTCAGGAAATAATATCCACAACTCACTACTAAGGTTGTTTTTGGTTCAATGTCTCATATTACACAATAGAGGTTCTAGTGTATGATGTATTGGTTATAAGCTATAAAGGGAAATGTCCTTTACTTCAAATTCGGAATCCCTATTTAATGATACCATTACATTTAAAATTTTAAATTTATTTAGGTTAATTATTTTTTATATTCTTATTAATACAATATTCCAGTTAGACGAATTACCACCCCCAATTTATAAATGCTCATACACTAAATAAATTACCACTGGTCTATCATGTAGCTGTGAAAAGAACATTACATCAAATATCAAGATGAAATAGATCTTGTATAATTATATTATTAGTTTAATAACCATTTATTAATTTATATGTGCATTATATTTATATGTTACATTTGGAATTCATGTAATTAAATCAAATAACTTTTTGTTCATATAAAAAGTGGTTCATGGATAAAACGTGGCATAATTTGTTAATTATGATTCCGTAATAAATATATAAGAAAAACCCATTTTTATTCAGGAAAACACATTAATTACTTTGATTGCGTTGTCAGTACTAGTAACATCCATACATTTTCCATATATATCAATCCTTAGACTAACAATATATAGAAATAAATAAAAACAAATACTATATCTGGCACAAAAAATTGAATGGAAAATAAGTTATATAGTTCCTGCAATGATGCATGAGATGAAACATCCTTTACATATTAGTCCCTAGAAAATAAAATCAAAAGAAATAATATCAATAAAAATAACGTCACAAAACATGAGCATAACCCAACAGTGAAATTGGTACAAATATAATATGATCAAACCAAAACTGCAAAATCCCATCCATGGTAATTTGGGATTCCACTATACATGAGGTACATACATTTAGTAATAGGATAATTAATAAATTCAAAAACATACTAGTATTCTCTAAAATACAAAAATAGTAAGTAATATAATAAAATCCCTATAATACCACTTTTTATCGTAATGCTCCAGAAGACACTTAGTGGTTCCTCGAGACTGTTGGACCTATGTCCTCAATCACTCCTCAAATTACTCTAGAGTATTTGACTAGAAGTATGATACTATGGTGTGTTAACTGTAATATTATTCCCTCGTGATCATAGAGTGGGATGTCGGTAATATTAACATTACAAATCGAGGAAAAAAAAATAAATTTGTCGTAGTGAAATTATAATAAAAAATTAAATAAGAAACCCATAGAATGTGAATTATAAGTTGATACAAAATTTATGATGAGCATGTATTGTATAAAAAATATGTATATTCAATATTCTGGAAATAGATATATACCACATAATATAAAGAAATAAAAACGTCCAAAAGCTTCCACTACTAGCAGCGCGAGCATAAGCTCAATCATCTTTTCTCATACTGCATCATAGTACTGAAAATCAAGCATCTAAAGCTGGGTACTTCCCATTATCTTCACTTGAAATCATGAAGTTGGTTTAGGGGCCATAGGTTTCATAAAAAAGGTTCGATAAATAATCAAAAGGAAAAAAATAATGATCTCTAGAACTATCTAGTCTATGCATATAAAATGGTAATTTTTCCAATTATAATAGAAGTGTTGCGATAAATAAATAAAGACTTGTAGTCTGGGTTCTATAGTGATTAGGATATTTTACTAACTTTTAATTTTAAAACTTATAGTTCCAATTCTGTGACTCTGAATTTTTACTAAGTCTGATTCTAATAAACTTACTTTAATATGATTTGGGTTAATTAGTTTAAACATCGTAAAATATGTATTTAAACAAAAATTCACCCCATATTGTATATATATTCATCTTAGATAATTCTTATGATCCAATATTTATATATTTATACATAGTGGCACATATCATACCTTATAGGTTCACACCCATATTTTTAAATTAATTTTATTAATGTTAAACTTATGTGTGACTGGAGTGAAGCTACTTGTGAATCAATATTGTGAGGCATTTATATCATCATTAACAACCCATATTGGTGTTCCAATTTTAGAGGATTATGGTATTTATGATTTTTTAATGAGTTATTGAATATTAATTAGGGTGTATTAATTACCTTGAAATAAATGGAATTGAATGAGTGTTTAATAAGATAATGGAAAACCATGTGTTTAATCCCCTATGATTTATTCCATAGTTTGAATTTCTAGATTAAATAAAATTACCACATGAATAAATATTTATAAATTTAATTATTATTAAATGAAAGGTGATTTTTAAAACTAAACCTCTATTCAAAAAAAAAACCCGAGGGAGATTCAAGTGTCTTGAAATATGGATGCCTTGGACAAGTCATCATGATTTATATTTAAAAACATATTTTGGATTATAAATATGATTTTACAAATACTGGGAATCTTTTGGGATGCGTTTTGTGGGATCACTGGATTGATTAAATACCCACCCATGGGTGATACCAATTCTACAGGGGAGTCACCGTGGACAGTTTCATTGGAAATATGGTTATACCTTGTCATGAGCGATGCCTATTCCCCCATGTGAGATACATGGGACGAGCTTAGAGGGTCATACTTACACCTTGATGAGTGTGACACCTGGTATTACTTTTGTCGATATCCTTGGAAAAAATCAATGGTGATGAGTGTTTAAAATGTTTTGGGATTAATGCTAGAGATTCCTTTTTTGGATCACTATGGATGGGCTATGGATTCAATTTATTAATTCTATTGATGCCTTTAATTTAAATTTCATGAATTCACAATTCTTGTCCTAGGGATGTGTCTTCCCATCCAAATTAAATGTTTACGGTCTATCCACTTTTCATGCATATTTTATAAATACATATTATTACACTATATCATACTTCTATTGGTAGACTATTGTTAAGAAAAAAACATCTTAAGTTGAAGCATGTTGTTTCTATCAAGTATAAAAGTTGAACCTAGAATGATAGGTTTCATTTATTTATTACAACGATTATATTATTATTAAAAAACTACTATATTTTCATGCACATATTGAACTAGTATAGACACCATTGGTGGTGGCCTATTTAGTATATCTCATACACTATTTGGGCTACCTATGGTCTCTAAATTGATTTCATAATTTTATTTTTAGATACAGGGATGTACATAGAAATCAAATGTTAGATTCTCAATAAGAGGATAGAGTATGAGGGAAAAAGAGTGAGCCTATGGTCATGATGCTAGAAGTTTATGATTTTCTCCTTTTTTATTTTTTTATATCATGTGGTATATATAAATTTCTACTAAATCCCATTTATAGAAGATTTGTATATCCACATGGCTTGTTCATAATCAATTTGTTAAAAATTTATGATTCATCTTCTGTTGTTTGATTATTGGATGAGTTATTATTATGCCTCTACAAATTTTTTATTTATGTTTTTGTTGCTTATGTTATTTATATTACCACAATCACACATTATAATAATATGGGAATAATATTATCATGAACACACCATAGTCCCTCACATACCCCCATAATCCTCTACAGTTTACGGTGGTGTGCATCAGGATATGTGGCCAACCATCTCGTTGAACCATTTAGTGGCTTCTAGGGTGGTGCACTATAATATGGTATTTGTGGTCTTTTATTTTTTATCTTACTTTTTCAATATTAGATATGAGAATATGATGTTTTGGAATTTGGTAATGAGTATGTTCCTTGGAGTATCTAACACATGTATTGGGGATACCAAAATTACATTGGATGAGAAATGTTTTCTTGGGTTTCTTCGTATAAATGTTATACCGATTTCACCATCAGGTGTTGGACGTTTTTTGTGACATTGTTATTATTGATATTATTATTATTTATTTTCATTTCCTTACCCAGGTATAGAACATATGATTTATATCACAAATAATTCTAGAAACATTAGGAGCATTGGGCAAGGAATATTTTAATGCAATGTTTTGTTCCAGCGTTCATTTCATGATTCATATAGTTAGTCAATATATTGTTATATATTTAAATGTAAGGATGTTTCTTTAAAATATAACATAACTAAAGTAATTAAATATTATTCATGAATAAAAAATTTATTTCACATATAGATTAATTATGTAACCGTAATTAAATAATTTTTACATGTTTTTTCCATGATATATTGGTTATATGAGGCTTTTTCTGAAAACAATATAAGTGATCGTAATCAATATGGATTAAATTATCCTAATCCTTTGTTTTATAATGTTGATATTCATTTTCTCTATCCAATGATGACATTGCTTCTTGTTTTGAAGTATATTCTTTCTTTGAATTACATCCAAATTTTTAATCTTTATCAGTTTTATAAGTTAGTCTTAATGAAGATGGTGAATCCGGCAATTCATTCTTAGATTGAGTTTCTTTTTCCACAACCTCTTTATTCTCATATTATTACAATTATTCATATTTTTTTATTTAATATTCTATTTATTTGTATTCTTCCTATTCTTCTGGTTTATTTTCTCTTTATTTTCCATCATATTCATTATCATTTTCCATAGTTTTCTCTTATTTCTTCTTCCATTACATTCTAATAGTACCCATAGCAACTGGTTTAGGTACTGATTTTTTTCTTGAACTACTAGGACCAATTATTCCAAAAAAAAATTTATTTTCATCAATTGACAAAAAAAGGAATATCAGCATAAACAAAAGATATTAATTTAATGACTAAACCACCTTCCAAGTTTATTTAATATGTACGACATGTTTGTAGAACAACATTCTTAGAGGCCCGTTCTATTCATTTCAATTTTTTTCAAAAAAATTTATCTTCATGGAATATATATTTTATATATATTTTATTTTTTATTATTATAATGTTTTGGATGCCCGAATCTTCAAGGCATTTAATTATGAGGAATAAATGTTGAATTATATATCATCAGGTTTATTTTGATCATTACTTTGCATCATTTCATTAAAAAAAATACTTGAATGTGTTCTCATATTTTTTCTATTTATTTCAACAAGAGGTATCTAATTTAAAATTATTTTATAACTTATCAGTTTTTCTTGATGGATGAGCATTTATAGGAATCCCCATAATCCTTACTAAAAAAATTCATTGAGTTGGTATCAAAGATAAGATTCATTCTAAACATCATATCCTCATTGATTAAAGAAATTATTTCTCTGACTAGATATGATGTGTTTGATATCATCAAAATTTAACTACACCTAAAACCCATTTTTCTAACAATATCAAAAAAATATTCATTCTATATTTTATTAATGAGGTATTTATATCGTCCATGTTGATAATGGTAACTTTTACCATGTCGATATTCATCATGATCACAATGAAATCTAAAAAAACATATCAGATAAATTCAGTGTTTATCTGTCTCCTTTTCTCAAATATAAGAAATATTACATCCAAATAGAAGTTACTCTATTGTACGATGTTAGTTGATATAACTTCCTAACCTTATCACAATGATAGAAAAGGGAATATTTGTATTTGGTATTGTTAAAATTTCCATGACACGTTAAAAATTTGTGAGAAGAACAATTTAATTCTCCATCAGAAGGTAATCATTAAAAATAGAAAATGTTCCTATAATAATATATATATATTCCCATTAATAGTTAAAAATAAATTTTAATTTACATAGACACTATCAAATTGAAATATTAAATAGAAATCATGAACTATATCAGGAATATAAAGTGAAAAATGTTTATCTATCTTTTCCACAGATTTTGATTCCCATAATTTGAATGATATGCCATTTTTTGTTTAAAATTGTATTTCTAATTAAAAAATATTTAATATAATTTATCCCTAAATATGAACCATTTCATGAAATCATCCTTGGATTTCATTATATTTTGAATTTGAACCAAGGATCAGATTAAATGGAAACTTATCAAACATGCAAATTTGAGGGTATAAGATATTGGTAGAAAATGAATTAGTTAACCAATGTGGGAAAAAGGGTGTCCCAACCTAATATAGTAATTGAAGTTAAAAATTAATCTTCTATAAGACAACTAGTGGTTGAGATGAAAATAAAATTTAATCTAACAATATAGATTCAATTAAAAAATGTTTTAAAATAACTTTGAACTCTCAAATTTTTTAACACTTATTTAAGAATTGGAATGAATCCAATTAAAAAATATTTTAAAAACATTGATTTTTTTTGCATAAAAATAAATGTATTAAAAAAATATAAAAAAAATGTAATGATATATAGAATAATATAAAATAATATATGATTACATTTGTGAGTAGAAAGTGTCATCTGTAGTATTAACATATTCTTCTTGGTTTTTATAAACTAAGAAGATTATGGTAGTTTAAAAAAATGATTACAATATTTTGAAAATGAAAACAAATTATAAAAATTTCTACATCAAAGTAAAAATAATTATTTTAGAATTAAAAACTGATTATTGATAATACCTAAAATAAAAATTGACAACAAAAATTTCTGAATCTGATTTTTTTAGAAAATATGGGATAAAAATCATTTATAATATTTTCAATGTATATAAACCATTTGAGAGTAATTACTTAAAATTTTTACAAATAGGATTATTCTAGAAAACTTATTACGATAATTGTTTTTCAGAAAAAACTAACATTTTTAGAAAATCTAAACATTTTACTAAAAACTAATTTTATTCAACATAATACATATGTACTATAAAAATGAAAAGTAGTATCTTAATTTTAGGATGTAGTTCAAAAAAGTATATTTTAGTTATTAAATTATGTTTATCATTAATAGATTCCATTTTATATATTCAATTTATTAAGAACTAATGGGGTTTAATAAAATATCAGTAAGTTTTTCTTTAATTACCATGCATTGTAAAATGATATCTATATTAAATGTGTGAGCCAAAAAGAAATGGTATATTAAATCTATATTCTGAAAACATGAGCTATGTGATAGTTTTTGCATAAATCAATGAAACATGAATTATCAAAAGTTTTTTGAGTTCTAAAAAACTCATGCCAATGTCAGTGAGTGTGTATTACATCCATAACACTTGATCATAACAATCTCCAATAAAATCATATTCTTCATCAATAGTGGGAAGCGATAAAAATTATTGTTTCTTACACAAACTGGAAACTAAATAATATTATAAGAAATAAAAAATTCCAAATTTACTTTTCATATCTATTCTACATAAACAAATTCATCTTCAGAAATACATTTTAATTTTAAAACATTTACAAAATAATAGAAAATGCTTAAATTTATGGTTCTAGTAAGATAATGAAAATTTAATTTACAGATATTGATGGGGATTAATTTTAATTTCCATGATATCTTGGATTTAAGAATTTAGAAAATCATAAAAATGAATGACTAATAGCTATGTAATGAAAATTTCTATTATACCTCCAAATTTTTTGATTATCCTGTTTCGTAAGCTTATCAATATCTAAATTATTGAAGGTTCCAATTGAAGTAATAATACATTCAGTTTTATAATATAAAAATCTCATTGAAAGATATTTTAAAAATTTATGATGAGATATATAAGTTCATATGGGTTTTATGAGATTTGAAAACCAAGGAAATATGTTAAATCAACAATCATACTAATTATAAACTCAGATCTCATATGATCCACAAAGTAATATGTTAAATATTATTTAGATGAATCGAATATAGTTTCATAAAAATAAATTTGATCAATTATAATATATGTAATAACTATTTTTATAAAAAGTGGGGATCTGCATCTCCCTTATCAAAAATATTTTCCAACAAAAATCATTTTAACATATCCTACCAAGCTCTAGGGGCGTATTTAATTCCATATAATGATTTGGTATGTTTTAAAACAAATTCTGAATGTGTTTTATTTTCAAAACCAAGTGTTTCTTTTACATAAACATACTCATGAATATATCAATTATGAAAATAACACTTCACATCTAGTTAAAAAAATATTGAAAATAAAGAATGCTTCAAAGGAAAAAATTAATTGAATTGTTTCAAATATAGATATCAGAGCATAATATTGTGCATAATGAATTTTCTTTGTTGATTATACAACATAGAAACCACTCAATATTTATATCTAATAATTATTCCTTTTTCATCAAATTTATTAGGAAAACAAAAATTACTCCAATTAAAGAATTTTCTACAGAACATTTAACTGAGGTCCAAAATTTTTTCATCTAAAACTCATTGAGTTCATCTTGAATTTCATTAATAAAATAAATATAACAAAAAATATCATTGGGATTATTAGTTTTAAATAGGGAATATAAATATTTAGGCTCAATCTCATTACATAAAAACATTCTGTCTTTACTAGTTGATCTACATCACCAATGATACTTTCAGTAGGACGATTCCTCTAAAAAACGAAATTCTTGGGTATTTAAAAGATTGTTCTTCAAAAATATATTGAAAATAATCTTTAAGAATAAATTTATAAACTAACTATTGATTTATTTTATTTTGATAATAAATTTTAATCAAAGGTTGAAAATTGATTATAGATATAACATCTGAGTTTCTTTGTTGGGGTTGTCTGAAAACAAAATGATTAGTTTCACAAAAAAAAAACATTAAATATTTCCTCGATAGTATATTTTTTTCATTAAAACATATATATTCCTTAGATGTTCTAGATTAACCAAAAAATATTCCTTCATTGGATTTGGTTGAAAATTCTTATAAGTTCTCATTAGTATTCAGGATGAATAAATTATAATAAAAATTATAAAGTATGAAAATATTGTTTTTCTTATAGTCCAAAACAAAAAATGAGTTATATTAATTAATGTTTTAATTAAAACTAAACGTATAGTATAATAGGTATTACTAATTCATTTCTCCCAAAAACGTATTAGCAACTGAGTATTCACTCAGCATGGGTCTAGTTATTTGTTAAGAATTATATTTATACTTTCAACTACACTATTTTTCCAAGTGGGGGTCTATGTGATGAAAGGTTGTGTTCCGTACCATTACTACTATAAAAAGTTTTAAAATAATATTTTTTAAATTCTACACAATGATAATTATGAATATTTATTAAGGGGTGTTTTTTCAAATTTTTTACTATGGTGAAAAATGTTTTATAAAAAATAAATGCTTCATATTTATTTGTTTAAAAATAAACCCTTGTATATCGAGTGTAATCATCAACTAAGACGTATAATTAGTATTTTACACCAATATTATCAATTTTATTCAGGCCAAATAAATCCATTATCACTAACTATAAAGAATCAAAATTTTACACTTCAATAATATATTTAAAACTCCATATATTTTCAATACCGTATTAAAAAGTGACATATACATTTTAAGCATAAAACCTATGTTTTGGGGGATCATTTACAAGTACTTTCATAATCAACCTAAATAATTTTCCAAATATAAAATCTCAAAATATTCATTTCCATAATCAATATTTATCATCCATTTCACTAAGGAAAGGTATGCATTTGATCATATGATCTTCTACGTTATGTTTGTAAACCTATCATGCCCATTTGTAAAAAGAATAAATTCATACTTGATCAATGTACCAAATATTAATAATTCAGATATCTCACATATTATACGTCATCACATGATTGAAATATGATAATAAGTTTTTTCTTAAAACCTAAAACTAATATAACACTTTAAATAATAACTTTTCCATGAAGAACAATGTTATAAATTCAAATAATATCTCCTTTATCATTATATCCAAAATTTAATTTACCACATTTCAAAATTATTATCTATATTAATAAGTATTTATTTCTAGTCATGTTACTTTAATAACAACTATCAATCTAGCATATATTCCTTTTTAATAGTACTTTTTTCCTAAAAAATATTAGACCTTCAGAACCCAGACCTCCTTGTCTCATGTAATGTGAGAAATCAAAACATTAGGAATCCATATTTGTTTTGAGAAATTTGTTTTATAAATGAAAAGATATTGATCTTTATTTAAGTAGAAATTCTTTTCAAAATGTCCACTACTTTGTTACATAGTGTAGAAAGTATCACTTTTTGTAACAAAGAAATTATTAATAAAAATAGGTTTTTACATGAAAACCCCATTGCAGAACTACTACCATGTGTCTAATTTGATTGTACATATTATCAAAAATTTCCTAACTAGTTATAATGTTTGATAATAGTTTTATCAAAATAAAAAATGTTGAATTTTAGTTTTACAATAAAATTTTTATTTTCATCAGTATTACATTTAGAACAAATATTTATTTCTAAAACATTTTTCTCAGAAATTACTTTTTCTAAAATTTTATAAACAGTTCATTTTTAAAAACTAGTTTTATGAGGATCATTGGAGATACAATATATTTCAATTTTCAAAAGGGGTATCCATGAATTATCCTTATTATTTTTATCTTTCTCCTTTTAATTTATTATTTTAAAAAATTTATATTCTCAGTATCTAAAAGTTTTTCAAAATGGGAAACCTCATAATATTTAGGAAATGTATTATCTTATACTGATGATTATTCTAAATAAAATGATATAGATATTTTCTCCTTAGGATAATTATAATTTAATGTCATGTTGGTAAGGGACTCGAATACTTTTACCTTATCCACAAGCCAAATATTTACACAACATACATTAGAAACAACACCTATATTCCATTGTCCATAATATTCACTTTTAAATAAAGTGTCATATGAATAACCACCTCTAGATATCCAAGTTTCACCAGATTTCAAGAAATTATCACCTTTAGTTTATTAATACTTCTAGTAATTTATTTTTGAATTTCTATCCTTTCTGTCTTTCCTTTTCAAATTTGAAAAATCATCTCGTATATGTACATATTTACTAAACTCACAAAATGTGACATACGAATCTTTTTTATCACCATTATCCATATGAACCTTTTTTAATCGGTATTGAAAATAATTCTTTCCCACAATATTAATCACCATTCTGGAAGTATTAGATAAATAATTATCAGAAAGTTATGATGTTCTTGTATCATATATAACAATAAAAGTATTATTCTATCAATATTTAACACTTTTCTCTAATGAATAAACTTTAGAAGGAATTATTTAAGTAGTAGAAAAATAAACACCTCCATATATTTTATTTATTTATAAACATCTCTTTTTAACCTTACTTCATACTACAAATGGGTTCTAATAAAATCATCATGTGTAAGATTGCTAAGATTTATTATCGCATCCACAACTATTATTTTTTATTCCCACTAATTGTGCATGATATCAATAGTCTTTTCTTCTATAATTTCATCATTAATACATTTTTCTACTATTGATTTTAAACTATTTATTATTATCATGAACCTCTAGTTCATCTTTGCAACTAATTATCCTAGTATAAAATAAATGTACTAATAGTCATCTCTAATCCTAGCCCTCATGGTCTAAAAAACTTTAGATGTACTAAAATATGTGAATTAATGTTTATTCTGAATAATATCTATAACATCCCACAAAGATGTCTGAATTTATATAATTTTTTTTCATAGAACACAATAAATTATTCTTTTCTTTGTAATTTAACTAATACTCTAGTTTTTCTTGATGGGTAAAAGATGATACATCCTTATAAAGAATTTTTTAGTATCTCGTAAGAATAATAGAATTATAAACCCTAGTGTTGATAACAAAAGCATTCATCTAATCTATACAGTACTCAAAATATTAACCATCAATGATAGGTGGTATGTTTTTAGTAAGATTATCTATAGAAGAAATATTCATACGTTCCATATTAAAAAATCATAAATATTATTTTCCATAAATACATATTATAATTAATTTTTTTTATAAAAATGAAGTTTGTATCAATACATTAAACAACATTAAATTGTAAAGACTGTAAAAAATCTACTAGTATATGACAAGTAGAAGCATGATCTAGTACAAATTACAGTATCATAAGAATTATCTTATACAATTATATTTACAAGAGATGGGGTTGAATTTTAGTTTAAATAACTTAGATTAATACGGTTAATATAATTAACCCAAATCCCCTCAAAATAAAGTTATGAAACTCAAAATCAGTCCAATAATCACAGTCAAAGAATCAAAACTATAAAAAGAATGATTAAATCAGAGTAAAATATTGTAATAACTAAGGATATGATTTATGAAATTTTGTTTATCATAGTCAGTGTAATCAATAAAATTGAAAATATAGAATGATGAGTACGATGACCATGTTTCTAATACATGTAGTGGAATTGAAACTTAAAAAAACAATATAATATCTTTGTAAAAGTACTAATGACTTACAAGGAATATTTAAAAGAAAAATATTTTAAAATTAATAGTAGGGTAATAAATATCCATGAAAAAATTTATTTATTATTATATACTTATGGTAAATTTGATCTTTCCTTACCTATAAATCACTTGATATGATGATCCACTATGTATTCCTATCCATGGAATCCATCAATATTCTTCAAACTCTTTAAATGAATTTTCTTATATTCATCGTCCTGATGGACATAGTTTGATGTTTTTTCAATGGAATAAAAAAATGGTACTTGAAATATCGTTGATAACTGAATGCACAATGCTTTTTTATTAATAGAATTTCAATGTTTATGATTTCACTTATAATAGAAAAAAGTATGATATATTCTGATTATAAAAGTTAGTGAGTCCAATGGGATTTCTCATATATTTTCAATATGATAATCCTTATGACGTCTAGTCCATGAAATCGGAACAAATACAAGTCATATGGTCATGAATTTTGTAAGTTCTATAGTTATGAAAAAAAGTAAAGCCTCTTTTATGATTAAATGTATGTCTATTAATCATACTCAATAACAATATTTTGATCATAAAAATGAATGAAATGTCTTTTTGGAATAAATTATAACTTATTAAATGTTAGACGATAATATTTTCTATATAAACATACTAAATATTTTAGGCAATAAAAAGTTAGTGAACATGTTTTAAAAAAGTAAGTGTTTGTGATATCCAAAACTAAATGAATTTAAAAATAAGAAGTATAACTTCATACATAACATTAAATTAAATAATACTTTATGGAAAATTTGTATACCAGATAACATAGGCCTATATCACTATCCTCATCTAGTGGTGGCCCTTGTTTGATGCTATGATAGGATATATTGTAAGAAAATAGAGATAAAAAAATTCTAGGTTGGCATGAGGAGTCGCTCCATACGGGAGGAGGTGGTTGCTGTGAGAGAGAAATGAGATAGACATGATAGTATAAAATCAGAAACATTTTGAGTGAAAATGATACATTACCCTATTATTATTGGGTCACAACGTTTGGCCACAAGGTTGTCCAGACTATGCACCAAACCCGCCCAAGGAACCCCCTTTCCCGGGCTGGCCAGATGTTTTTCCTAACTGTGTGAAGCCTACAGAAAATAATTTTGTAAATATGTTTTTAGAACTTTCATAGGCGTGATACCTAGGTCACATTGTAAAGAAAGAACATACCCCCCCTTGGTGGGGATTGATATCCCCACAATGTTGAGCCACAGGGTTAGTATGAACCATTCGCTAACCATGAAGCTTAATCTACCACTCCAAAATTTAGATCTCTAGGATCCAAACATCCCACATATACTCTAAAACCCCTATGTATACTATTATGTACAATATTAAAATAAAAAAGTGCATTTTAGCTGTATAAAAAAATTTATGTACCTCTTTGAAATTCAAAGAATTAATATAAATATATTATACATTAATTATATATGTATTTAGAGTAATCCATTAAAGATAGAGGCAGTGATGAATGAGACTAATTCTAAATAATAAATTATATTTAAAAAATATTTTTTTTATTTCTTATAGATCCCATATGTTCATTAAAACTTCTATTAGTTCCTTCCATGTAAAGCATAAGAGAATAAAAAAATCACAACACTTCATATGGTAGTATTCTACCATACGTAACAACGACGTTACTGTAATCCCATGTAATGAAAAGTAAGTGTATTTATGTGGTATTATAAATACATAAGTATAGTTATGTCATAAATATTATAAAAATATGCTAAATGAATCATAATATCCATATGTGATAGGTGGTAAAGGAAAAAAGAATTATATAGTTTCACGAGGTGGTATTACATCGTACACATGACTAATAAATTTGTTTCCCACGCGATAGAAAAGGAAATAGATGTAGGTTAATCAATTATCATAATAAAATACAATTATATGGGAGATATTGATGGTATTGAAAAATAATTGTTGATTAATATTTGAATTATTTATAAAAATAAATAAAATTAAAATGAATGGGTAAGGACTACACCTATTCTTCTGAGATCCCATTTAGGATTATATGTAAATCCAACATAGGAGGGTTTCATAATAAAAATTGTATTTCTGATGTGGGGAGAGAATTATTGAATTGATATTTATAGGTCTTGGTTGAACCAAAGTGTTTTGGTATAGGTTAGCCGAGAGGATAGGGAGTACTCTTTTATTTGTGGGGTAGAGCCACAAGACCAGCCAAAGGCAATGCTTCTGACCATTTATTAAAACAAAAAGAAAAGGGTACGTGGGAGACGAACGGGGTTAAACAAAGGGACTTGCCCTCATCTGTTAAATAGGTCACAAATCATAATACGACATATCATTTCCATAATCTGAATCATCAGCCATTTCCCAATCAGAGTGGGACTTACTCGGTTGGAAGTTCTTAAGAATATCATAGTTGAATTTACCTGAAAACATAGAAGTAGAACAGGTGGAAATAGTGCGAGGGACGTTACAGTATTCCTTTCTTGGCCTTCACTTTGGGGGGGGGGGGGGTAGGAATGGAAACCATGCTATCATCAACCTAGTCTTTAACAGATAAGAGTGCATCATTAAAAGAGCCACCTTTTTTCGATGCGTTCAGGCCGGTGAAATCATCCACCTCCTCCACCTCAGAGATGTCACCCCACTTCTCAGAGATCCTAGAAGAATGCAAGAGTTGATGAATCACATTATGATAATAAAAATGCTGAGAGAACCCATTTCCAGGAGCTAAGCTAACAGTTTCATCATGATGCTGACCTACACTAGGACAAACATCTGGAAACTGAGTGCAAACAAGAGACCTAACAACATTAGTCTCTCCAATAAAAAAAGGAGCGATAACACGGTCGACCTTAGAAGTAACCTCCTTAGCAGATTCAGCCCGAATATAAGAGGGACCACTATTGGATCTCATTGGATATTTATCCACCAAAATCCCCTTACCTTTCACATTGGGAACTGCAGGGTCAATGTCAGAGGCCAACATATAAGCCTTAGAGGAAGATTTCTTTTTTAGAACATCTTCATTTGATAGAGCCACATCCTTCTTCTCTAATTTCCTTTTGTAGAGATTAGATGGATGGCCTTTCATCCAACATCTCTCACAAGATATTTTCATATGGAAAACTTCCAAATAATGAACAACAACCATACACTCATTACAGAAGAGAGGATTTCATTCATATTCAACATCAATTTGAATATTATCAGTGGGAGTGGAGAGAGTTACCTTATCAATCAAGATGGATATAAGATCAACATCCACCAACATTCTGGAAAAGTTCCCAAACCAAACATCCCCAGTTTCCTTATTATGGAGAATATGAGTCCCAATTGCCAAACTAATGTCATACAAAATCTTTAGCTGCCAAAGGACCCAATTAAGCCCATGAAAATGAACCCAAATTTGAGTAAAATAATTCCTTGCATGCGAATCATTGAAATCCATGGACCATTCATGAAGGTGAAGCCATCCAGGCTTCAAAGACAGAGAGCCGATGCTCCACACCTGAACATTAAATTCATCCGAAGGAAAGAGGAAATGAAAAAACCATGGCCAAGAGATACACATTTTCAATCAGAAAATCCCCAAAGAAATGAAATCCTCCGAACCAAGTCATCAAATTTCCAGGACTTCTCACCCTTTGGCAGAACAAGACGCACAATTAGGGAATTCTTCCCAATTTCAATTATCTCAGCAAATGCATCAGGATTAGCCTCAACATGGCCCAATGACCCCTTTCTGAGAATTTTTCCAGCACTCGAGTCAATGAAAGATGCAAAGGGAGGTACCCCGGAGCAGTCCAACCCAAACCGGCTACCATTCAAGACCCTCACACCACCGTTAAAACACTTTGAAATACCACTCTGATTCATAAAACTGTGGATCATGGTTGGATAATTATTTGAGTGCACTAGCAGCGGTCCGAGGAACAATAATCCACACACCCTCAAAATCACGAAGAGAATTATCATCTTCATAGGTGATGTCATATCTGGAAGCATGAACATAAAGACCAGAAGAATCCTTCGAAGCAATAGGAGAATCCGGCCTCAAACAAGCAGCAACACCCGGGACATCACGATTCACAGACGAGTTGACCTCGCTCCGAACAGCCTATGCTGCTGGAAGCTCATTTTATACGTCATCTTTTTAGTTTAACCCTCGATAAACCTATTCTAACCATAACCATGTTAATTATTTTTGACTATTTGGACTATTCATGTTACCATAAATAATGTTGTATTTATTATATTATATTAATTATTATAATTTCAAATATGGAATCCATTTAACGAAATTGTCTCCCCTATTGTGGAAATATTTTATTTAGTATCAAACATACCAAAATGATAAAAAATATAATATTCAAAGAGAAAATTATAATAAGTATTGAATGATTTAATTTCAATTTGAACATTAATTCAATTCCAATGGACTACATTGGATTATTAAGAACAAAATTAATATATATTTTTCAAACATTTTGAAACCAAAAGTAACATTGTAACAAAATTAAATAAAAATACACTTTCAATAAGAATCTATATGTTATAATATTGATCGAATAAATAATCCTATCAGAAAATTATAAAAAACGAGTAACATATAATATTGAAATTTACATTAAAAAACTGAAATTTATTTTTTCACACAAATTTTCATAAAATATAAAAATTAAATTTGTTATATGATTTTAATTTTTTTAAAAAATAGTAATTTTTAAAAATTTTAATACACTGCAAAAAAATTAGTACTTCTCCATAAATATCTATTATATATTTGAAAAAATTATACATACTATTTAAAATTTTATTATTCATATTCATATCACCGTATTTAACAACATAATTTTAATATTAATCATTAAATAATAAATCTAACATAATTAAATGGTTTATTAAAAATCTATGTTTCATGTAGCATGAGATATCTAAGAAGTTAATCTTATTTGAAAAAAAACCAAAATGTATTAGGGTATATCTTTTTTAAAAAATTAAAATTATTTTCTCCCTCAAAATTAAATTATTTTGATAAACAATTAGTATACTTCTACCTCACTACGTCCTCAAGTTCTCAAATAGAATCCTCAAGATGGTGGTGTCACCAAAAAACGTTTACCAGGTGAGTGGCATTTCATTATAGAATGTTCTCTAAATGATCCATAATCTAATTATTTTATTCCTCACTAAAATTAAAATGCTTCAATGATACAAAATCTGAGTTTATAACATGTGATGGATTTTCATTATTTTTTCTCAAGAGTAAAATTCACAGTTTTACCATGATTTCATATATCAATAGCCTCTTCCTTGGGGAAAGTTTTATAAACACCATTACCTTAACTTTAAATTCTTTATCACACCCATGATTTTCAGTGATATGTTTTTCCAAATTGATGATTATCATTTGTGTTATTGAATGTATCTAGCATTATATTCCATTTCATTTTATATTTCCTCACCCAACAGATTTCTTTAACAATCTTCAACCTTTTACATTGGATTTATACACTTATTTCTATAGAGGTATTCAGAGGGAACCATTTGAATGCTCAATTGAAACATATTATTGTATAAAAACTCATCCGATGTAAGGAGATAATGACAATAACAATTAAAATACACAGAACCAGATCTCAACATATCCACTAGTGTTTGAATTTTTGTATCCAATTGAACATCTTTATAAGGATAGAACACATTGTGAAAACTAAACCCTGTTTCCATAGAGGACTATGGATTATGCAATAACTTTGACATAAACATCATATCCTGATTTGAAAAAATGTAATATGGTACACCTATGAACATTACATCCTCCTTAACTAATTCTCAACATGATGGAAAAAAATATATTTTTATAGTGACAAAGTGTGATGAATTTTTAAGGTGATCTTCTAAAACCCATAAAATATTATGTTTTTTAAACCCTTTCGAGAGTCTGATAGTGAAATACATGGTACTATTTTTCCATTTATTTTTTAGTGTAGATATGTTTTGTAACATACAAATATAAGGGTGTCTATTATCCTTAAAATAATGACATACTGTGAATATAATTACATCCTCTGCAATGATTCACTTCATGAAATACCACTAAAATTACCCAGTCAAATATTTATACATCTTTATTTATCCATGATGAATAGTGAATTAAGAACAACATTCCTATTCAAACATATAATTATTAAAATATATTATGGAATGAACAAACACATAGAAAATGAAAAATATTATTCCATTAAAATAAACTAGAACTAGGGAAAATTTATCACCATCTTTGGTAGAACCATATAATCCTTTCATGGCTCTTTTAACCTCACATGGATTGACAGTTTATCTCTTGTTTGGGAAAGATAGTATTTACCTCCATCTTTTACAATTTTATGATCCATCCTTTTAAAATCCATAAATATTATATCTTTCATGATCCTCATCATAGATAATATAGTCTGATCCTTTCGTATCAATGTTTCAACAACCTTGTTAGACTTATAGTGGAGGTAATTTATTGAGAATTCATCATCTCTAATTAGGTCATACTATATTATCTAGATCATTTTCAACTATTAATATGTGAATATATTTTTTAACCTCCTGTTATTAGTATATATTTATCTAAAAATTCTATATATATATATTTCCTTCATATCACTAATGAAAAATTTCTACAGTTGATTCCAAATCATGATTTGGGTCATTTCTCTTGGAAACCATCAATTGTTTGGTATAATAATCAATAAAACATTAATTATGAATTTGAATTCATCCCAATCCCTTAATGGATAAATCAAAATATATTAAAAACCCCTCACCCATGTGGGGTAACATATGTGTTGAAGCATTTAACAAATTTCTCAATAGTTACATGAATATTTCTTCATAGTCTACTATATAGAGAACATGGATCCCTAAAAAAAATGGTGAGTATATTAGTTAATAATGATAAACTATCTACAAAAATAATCCACCAAATATAGTTATAATATATTCCATAGGAAAATTATTTGGTCTAGTCAATTGATCAATAACAATAGTCGATGCTAGATTCCCCATTTTATCATCTCCTAATATTATATGACCCAAAAAAATGGAAAATTTTGTTTCCAAAATTCCGAATTGTTAAATTTTTCATATAACTTATCTATAGGGTCTTCAGACAAAATATTAAGTGATATTCATGTTCTTACTTACTATTTGAATAGATATGAATATTATCTATAAAGACTACCAGAAACTAATGAAGCTAATCTCTAATGAATCTATTGATTAAATACCTAATGATAATCATGGTATTAGTAAGGCTAAAGGTAACCATTGTGTACTCCTAGTGTCCATACATTTTATGAAATGATTTCTTGGGTATATCATCCTTATTTACCATCAATTTATGATATCCAAAATGAATGTCAATATTGTAAATGTTTTTAGATAATTTTACTAGATAAAAAAATTCATTAATATATGGTAGAGGGTACTTGTTATAGATCATGGTTTTGTTTATCTCATGATAATTAATGTAGTGTCACATAGATTCATCACTCATGTTATTATAATGAATTGGCACACTCAATAGTTTTTGGATCAAAATGAAAGATGATACAGTTTGTAGTATCATAACAATGATGCTCAATATATAAGAGAAGGGTGAATTGTATACATTAATTTTTTTGGAACATTTAAATATGAAGGTGTTTATCATGGTTAAATAAGGTAATTCACAAAACCTCTCATTCTACAAAAATACTTGATTCCAGAAATATAATTCCAAGGATAAAATTACAGAAAAGTGGTTCTGGAAATGAATCATATCAAAAGTTTACAAATATAAAGATTCTACCTTAAAGCATATAGAATCTCACTACATCAGAGTATACAATTATAAGAAAGTATAAGATAGTTATACTTTCCTAAACAAACAAAAATGCATTAGAAAACATTAAAAAAATAAGTAACAAGTAGTAAATCCATAATCACAAAGAGAAGGGTATCCAAAAACATTGGATAAAGGTCCCTTGATTTATACTTTCAAGAATTCCTGTCTTACCCACACCAGGGTAAGCCCTCAATATGAAGATCGGAGTATGTCTTGCAATCCCTGCAAGCCCACAACTTCAAGGTAGTCAGCACCTCTATCTTCCTCAACATGGAAGTCCTCAAACTTTATGGTAGTTGGAACCTTTGTGTTCCTCAGCAAGGAATTCCTCGAATATTAAGGTAGTCACCACCTCTGTGTTCCTATCTCCGGAATTCCTCAAATGTACTAAAAAACATTCGAATTCAGACGAAGAAAATCTGAACAAGATGTTCAGTACACACTATGCATGAGAGTCTCTATCTAGAAATCACTTCAGCAACATGTAATCTCTAGAGTCATAAAACAGTTCATCAACATTATGATCTCTTTTAAATGAGATCATATTTATAGGAACAGCTACAATGGTTGGCTCCCTCTTCCAATGATCATATTTTTCCTTGAATTTCGGAGGGACCTGTACATGTGTCACTAAAAAAATAGTTGGATAGAAACAGAAAGCATGACATAATTTTGTAACCAAAAAAATAGTAAGAAAAAATATGGTTACTTAACCAAATTCAATTATTCAGAATGTAATGAAATAAAAGATCAGAGTCTAACCAAAATATCATTCAGTGTCTATCATAAAAGGTTATTCAGATTCTGTCTTCAGAAAAATTTGAAACCTGAATTCTATAGAATTTCAGAGTTTGAATTTCAAGGAAATTTGGAGTCTTGAATTTAGAAGAATTTGGAGTCTGAATTAATAAGATTTCAGAGTCTAAACTTAAAAATTTTGGATTATGAATTCATAAGTGTTCGGAGTTTGAACATACAATGTTAAAATCTAAATTCATAGAATTCGGAATCTGATCTCATAAGAGTTCAGAGTTTTAATTCAGATAACTCGGAGACAAATGTCATAAGAGTTCGGAGTCTGAATTTAGAGAACTTATAGTCAGAACTCAGAATGTTTGGAATCTGAATTCTGAGGATTGAGAACCTGAATTTGGATCCTAAAACAAAATTCTCTCTATCTAAGTATTATATGATTCTGGGGTTTTTAGATATGAAACTTAATTTTATAATTAGAGACAAAATGAACAATAAAAAACATTGTAAGAATAAATTTCCTTGGGGAAGAAAAATTATCCTTATGAAAGAAAAACATGGGGTAAATTGAAATTTTCCTTAAGATAAGGTGTTTCTGATTTTCCAAACATGAAGTAATGGTAATGTCATAAGGAATCCTTTTTGACTCAACAATCTCCACAAACATTATGGAATGGGAAAGTCATAAGGAAGCCTCATTGACTCAACAGCCTTTCCCTTTTTAGAAAGCACAAGATTCCTTTTGAAAAAAGAATATAAAGACATAGAAAATATTTTCCTAGACTTTGAATACCAAACTTATTTCCCTGAACACATGGGAAATGATGAATATGACCAACTCCCCCTGAGGCTTTCAAAACACTAAGGATTGTATAATGATTTCTTGAATGTGATTTTTCATTATCTTGAATGCAGAAATCATTATAATGAAAACACTCCCTTAGATGAACTCCCCATGTCTTGGAATTATTATTATTGATAACATTCCCCCCCCACCTTTGTGATTTTCAAAAAGGATTAAATGGAATGGAAATGAAATTTTGGTTCCTGGAAAATTAGTACTAAACATCCAAAAGACAAGTAACAAAAAAATTCATTATGATTGAAAATAAATTACAATGAAGGAACACTACAAAAGATCGGAATTAAACAAATTTATCATTCCTTTTACTTGGGAATCAACTTCATCACTATTGATTTCAGATTTTTGAGCTCTTTATGATCTTCCTTTTCACTCTTATGATGTTGATCCTTATCCTCTTCTTTCTTATCTAAGGTTTTGATTCTATATTCCTGAGCTATGATAGATTCGGCCAGACTCTTTAGAGCATCTTCCTTCTTGACTAGATTTTCTTCTATCTCTATCATGAGATCTCTTTTTCTCATCCAACTTTGAGCCACTGAAAATAACTTCCCATTCAGATATTTTACCATTTAAATCCAGGTATTCTAATCCAGGGTTAGATTTTACTTGAAAGACTTATTGAGATCTGATATTTTACTATCCTCAGTGTCAAAATAATCCTTAACACTCATTTGAGACTCATGAAGAATCTTCATCTCCTCAATAGTGTTCCTAGATCAGCAAGTCATTTTTTTACAAGACCTTTTGCAGGCATCATAGTTGATAAGAAAACTCTTGAAGTTTTCTTCAAGTATAACACACGTATCCATCAACATGGATAATGAATCTGCATTCTAATTTAAGTTGTGTTGAAGAAACCGACATATTGAGTCAATGTTGGGAAAAATAGGAATGGTTCCAACAAGATTCGTCAATGACTGAACTACGAAATCACGTCCAAGGGAGGGCGATTCCGAATCTGAGACTTTAATTTGTGAGGGCTCTTGATCTAACTCATCATCTTTCCTTTTTGATGATCCACCAGCTTCCTTATTCTTCACAATAGATTTACTAGGTGTATCAAAAACCATTGAATTTCCCTTATCAGTTCTCAGAATGGTGTCCTCATCTAGAGATTCATGTTCAGTGTTAAACAGTTGATCAATTTCAACTTCAGCTATGTCTTCTTTCTCAGCTCTTGCCTCAGCATCCTCTGGGTGTATGAAATCATGATTAGAAAATTCTTAATCAGAATGTTTATTCACTTCTTCTTAAATATTTTCATCTTATCCTTTTTCAAGTTTCCAATGGATAGCAAGATTTGAAGATTTGACTTGAGAGGTTCAGATTTACAACTTCTCAGAACAACATTCCTTCTAATGAAATCCTCGACTTGCTTGATCAAATCTTCGGTATCGCCACTGCCTTCTTCTTATTTTTTGCCTTTCACTACTTTCTCTACTTCTATTTCATTAAATTTTTTGGGATTCACATACATATTCCTAGGAGTCTCTAGTAATGTTTCTATCAAGAAAGATTCTGGTACCAGAATTCTCTCGGAAGCACTCTCAGCATCCTTTAGAAGTGACTGAACAATTTTATCTTCAGACGTCTTCTTCTATTTTCTATTTTCTTTTGATTTATTTTTTTGATCATCAGCGGTATTATCCTTTAAATATTTTGCTTCAGTAGGATCCAAACCAAATCTAGGATCCCCTTCTTTCTTGTTCTTCTTATCTTCCCTCCATTTAGCTACTACCTCATCTAGATATGCTTTTTTGCTTCTTAGGTTTTGGTGGTGCGGATTGGGCTTCATTAGGTATTGGATTTGGTTCCTTTTCTTCCACTTCCATCACTTTCATCTTCATTGCAACCTTCATAGAGGTATCATCAACCACCTATTTCATTGAGATATCTTCAAATTCTTTATCAGGAATGTCAAAAAATAATTCGGATTCCTTAGAAAATCCAACATTCATTCATCTTAGAGTATCATCACTAACCATCCAGACTTTGCAATTCCATGGCTTTGAACTGCAAGGAATCATGAATGAAACTAAGAATCGAATAATCATCTTTGAAAGAATGGCTAGATACATAATGATCTGAGGCTTCAGATTTCCATTCATTATATTCTAGATTGTAATCATAAAATGCTTAAACAAGTTTACCATTCTTAGGGTCACCAGAAAATTCAAAATATACAAATCAATCTTCTTCAATGTATCCTTGTCACATTTTCTTCATATAATGAATCCTTGAACCCATAATTCAAGAATCTTAAAATTTGTAGTGAGGTGAACAATCTTCAGAGTCTTTACATCTGTAAGACCGAGACACTCCATAGCTTTCACCTTAACAAAGATTCCTTGACCATCTGGAAACTCATGAGAACAAAATTCAGCTTCTATTTCAAACAGAACTCCAATAAAATTTGCAGCCTTGGTGTACGACAGAGCATAAGTCTTCTCATAGGTTTTGAAAGAGAAATTATTTATACCTTCTTCCTTACAAAATCTTACTGACACATAAAATTCTACTAGAAAATCCCGATATACTAAATCTTGAGCTCCTAGCTTCGATATAAAAACACTGTCCCATCCATTGAGCATGATGTTTTTCGAGATTATAAAATCATACTTGGTGAAGAATCTTGTGTGCAACAACCTTTTTGTATAAACCTTCCACTCTAAGATTGGCTTGACAGTTGACATATCTTTCTTATAAGATTCTTAGGTACACATTCGAAGTTAAGGAATATCTGAGATGTTCAAAATGGGATTATGTTGGAGAGACAAACATCAACACGTGAAGTCTTGAGTTTCTATGTGATACAACCATCGGGAGGTCCTTTATATAGGTGTTTGGGGTTACAGATAAGCTTCTAACCTCAATCCAATGGTAGAGAAACCATCAGATCAGATATGACGGTTGAAAAGATAGTCGTATGGAAATTTTTATAGGATCTGGTCTTTTGGGGTTTTAATAAAAACATCCAGATTTAAGTAAAATCAAATAAGAATACTTTAAAACAAATGAAAATACAAGTAAGTAAAAGATGATGATGAAAACTCAATAAAGGATACATACTTTTAGGATTGCTAAGAATATTATTCATAGTGAGGAAAATGCTTCTTGGAAAACCTTAGATTTCCAAAACAAACATTTTATTACGAAATATTTAAATAAACAACAAATTATGAAATAATTTTTCGAAAAACTATATATATATATAAACATCATTACAAAAATTTATAAAATCTTACTCTAAAAAATTCTTTACGAAAAATTTATAAAATCTTACTACGAAAATTTTCATAATGAATGATTTGAAAAATATGACTACGAAAATTTCAAATACGAAAGATTTGAAAAATATGACTACAAAATTTCCATTACGAAATATTTAAATATAATATGACTCTGAAAATTTTCACTAAAAAATATTTTTATCTAACTAACAATTAAATGTACTCCCCCTATGAAAAAGAGTTTATTACTATAATGAGATTGGTTTCAAAAGAAAGTTAACAAGGAATATTACCTTATAGTTATCATTCCTAATTTTTGTTTAATATATTCAAATCGATCGGAGGGTGAATATTTTGTGGAAAATCAGTAAGTTGATCTTCTGTTATGATAAATTGAAGAATGATATCCACTTTCTGTGGGTGATTCCTAAGAAAGTGATGCCTAATATCTTTGTGTTTTTCACGAGAGTGACGTGCATGGTTTTTTCTTAATGAAATGTCACTAGTATTATCCCAGAAAATTTGTATTTTGGTAAAACTGATACCATAGTCAGTGAGTGTGTGTTGCATCCACAACACCTGTGCACAACAACTTCCAGCTGCAACATATTCAACTTCAGCAGTTGGAATGTGCAACTGAGTGTTACTTTTTTCATGTCCAGAAATTAATGAATCTTCTAAGATATGACTTGTTTTAGATGTAATATTTCTATCCATTCTACATCCACCAAAGTCATCATCCAAAAAACTATTTAAAATAAAATCATTTCTAGATTTATAAAAGAGTCCTAGACCAATGGTTCCCTTTAAGTAGCAGAAAATTCATCTCACTGCCTTTAAATGAGATTCCTTAGGATTTGATTGATATCTTTCACATAATCATACTGAAAAAATTATGTCTGGATGACTTGATTTCAAGTAAAGTAGATTTTCTATCATACCTTTAAAAGAGTTTTGATCTACTGGTTTCCTAGAATCATCCAGATCAAGTGAGCATGTGGTACCAATGGGAGTACATATACTCTTGGTGTTTTCATATCCATTCCTTTTAAGATTATCTTTAATATACTTATATTTGGATATATAAATCCCTTTTGATTTTTTAGAAATTTGAAATCCAAGGAAAAATGTTAACTCACTCATCATACTAATTTCAAACAAAAATTTCATTAGATTCGGAACGGAATTAGTTAATTATTGCTGGGTTGAACCAAATATAATGGCATAAATATAAATTTGATGAATCAAAACATTTTTTGTATCTTTATTTATAAAAAAGGTTGGATCAAAATTTCCCTTATCATAATTATGTTGAAGCAATAATCATGTAAGCCTATCATACCAAGATTGAGGGGATTTCATAAGTCCATAAAATGCTTTGGTAAGTTTATAAACAGGTTCAGGATGTTTTTAATCATTAAAATTAGCCATTAAGAAAATCACATTTCACATCCATTTGAAAAAGTATGAAATTGAAGAATGCTGCAAAGGCAACTAGAATATGAATTGATTCAAGTCTAGATACTGGAACATTTGTTTCTTCATAGTCTATTCCTTGTTCTTGATTATATCCTTTGGAAACCAATATATCTTTATTCCTTAATATGATTCCATTTTCATCACAATTATTTCTAAAGACCCATTTAAATACAGTAACAGAAGTTTCCATATGTCTTTCAACTAAGGTCCAGACATTATTCCTTTCAAATTCATTTAGTTCATCTTGCATAGATTTTATCCAATCATCATCACCTAAAGCTTCATCAGTGATTTTTGGTTCTAATTAGGAAATAAATTCTAGCTGTTCTACTTCATTTCGTAAGGAACTTCTAGTCCTTGAAGGTTGATTTACATCACCAATGATACTGTCACTGGGATGATTCTTAAGAAGAAACTGATTTGGGGTTTGCAAAACCAATTAATCAACATAGGGTAGGAAATATTTTGGGGTAAATGCTTCAGAACATCTTCTTGGACATTTTCCTTATCAAGAGTATCTTCTGACAAAGGTTGATAATCTATTTTTGAAAACACATCTGATGATGTCCGTTGAGGTTGTTTAAAAACAAAATTATCGGTTTCATAAAATTTGACATGTACCATCTCTTGAACAGTGCAAGTGTTTTTATTGGTAACTCTATAAGGCTTAGAAGTTGTGGAGTAGCCTAAGAAAATTCCTTCATCAGATTTTGGTGTGAATTTGTTAAGATTATCATTAGTATTCAGAATTAATTCCTTGCAACCAAAAAACATAAAGTAGGAATGTCTAGTTTCTCTATCATTCCACAACTCATAAGTATTTTTATTATGAAAAGGTCTAATCAGAACTCGATTTATATTATAATAAGCAGTACATACAGCTTCTTCCCAAAAAATGTTTGGCTATCGAATATTCACTCAACATGGATCTTGTTATCTCTTGAAGAATTCTATTTCTTCTTTCAACAACACCATTTTTTTGAGATGTTCTTTGTGCTGATAAGTTATGAGTAATTCATTTTCTACTAAAAAATGTTTAAAAATAAATTTTTTGAAATTCTCCTCCATGATCACTATTAATATTTATCAAAGAAAGGTTTTCCTCATTTTTAACTTGTGTTCTAAAACTGTTGAAATAAGAAAAAGCTTCATATTTTTTTCTCTAAAATAGAACCACATAAATCTAGTGTAATCATAAACTAACACAAATACATTATATTTTCCTTTATTTCTTATAGATTGTGTTGGAAAAAAAAGTTCCATATGCACTAACAGTAATGCATCAGTGGTTGATACTTCACCGTCTAATTTAATACTTGATTTATGTTGCTTGCTATATTGATAAGGATCAAAAAAATTTGAAGAATAAAATATAAGCTCCGATAGAAACTTAACTATTCATTTCTTAGTGAGTTTTCATAGGTTCCTAAGGTTACAGTGTTCTAACCTTATATTCCACAACCTAGAATGATCTTACATTGCACTAAGGAAAGGTAGGTCTTTGCTCCTAAGGTATTCTTAGTTTAGTGTGTAAATATTCTCTTGCCTATTGGCAGAATAGAAAAAACTCTTCCTTGTAAATGTGTACTAATCACTTTTCATTCATAAAATTCACAAGGTAACCTTCATCACATAATTGAACTATGAAAATGAGGTTGTTCTTAAGACCATTAAAAAATAAAACATTTGAAATCAACATTTTTCTAGGAAGAATGATGTTACATACACCAATAATTTCTCCATTAGCATTATCTCTCAATGTTACTTTTCCTCCTTTCATCTTGATAATATTTTCAAATAAGTTTTTGATACCAGTCATATCATGGGAACATCTTTTATCCATGTAACATATATTTCTATTTTTACTTTCTTTATTTTCCTAAAAATAAAAATTATAGACTTTCGGAACCCAAACATTCTTGGATCTGGAAATTTTCAAAAGAAAAATCATAGGTATCCACATTTTCTTTGAAAATTAAGATTTATGAAAACCTAAAGATTAGGTTTTGTTTGAGGAATACTTTTTTCCCAATTCCCCCCACACTGGCACATAGTACAGAATGGAGCACTTTGAGGAACATAATGATTGTCACTAAAAATTGGGTTTTAACTTGTATAACCAAAGCCAAAATTATTCTTTAGAGGTAAAATTTGAGAATAAAACTAGTCAAAATTTTCCTTACCTAAGGTAATGTTTGACCAACACTTCCTCTAGGAAAGTATTTCAGACTTTAGTCTAATAACTACGTTCTTATCTTCCAAAACATTATCTTTTGAACTAAAGTTAGGCTCGAAAACATTTTTCTTAGAAATTACTTTTTCTAGATCATTAGAATGTTTATCCTTCTCAGAATTTATTCCTTAAGGTTTATTGAAATGCTTTCAAAATCAAGGCTTTTCGTATAAAGATCATTAGTATGGTTTGATATTTCTTTAGAAAGTATAGAAATCCTAGAATTTTCCTTATCATGTTTTTTGTTGACTTTAGAATTTTCATTCTCATGAAGCTTAGCAAACCAGGAAACTTCTCCATAGGTAGGTAAATTATTATCATAATCAGAAGAAGATTATTCATCTGAATATTTATTATATTTACTATCACTATAATTACCATTTAAGGAAAAATTGGTCATATATTAAGCATTGTGTACTTTATCTATTAAGTAATGATTTTTAATATGCAGTTTGGCTATTAAACCAAGATTCATCTGTCCCGAAGATTTATAATTGATGATTCTTTAAATGAGTCTCCCCCACTGGCACACCAGGTTTCATTAGATATCAAAACACTCATAGCTTTAGCTTTGTATTAATTCTCTGTATTTCTCTTAGAATTCTTATCTTTTCTTTCTTTTCTCTTAAGCATAGGAAAATCAGGCCTTATATGTCCATCTCTTTTGCATTCATATCATGTGAATTATGAATCTTTCTTATATTTCATTTCTATCTTCTTGTATCTGGATTGAAAGTTCTTCTGTCCAATAATTTAGTTCATTATTCGAGCAAGATTGGATAGTTCATTTTTTAAAGATTCACTTCCACTAGATTGGGATTTTATAACAACCTTATTAGATTTAGATCTTTTAACTCTCTCAGGAGTATTGGAATTCATATGATTTGAAGTATTTGTAAATTCAAAACATCCATTCATATTTTTCTTCTTAACATTATCACCATCTCTCTTCATTCTAGTCTCATGTTGAAGAAGTGTTCCAAAAATTTCATCAAGAGAAATCTGAGTAACCTTCCTATTCTCATCTATAGCTATTCTCTTGGATTCCCACTCATTGGGCATGATTTATATGATCTTTTCCACAAGAGCTTCATCATATAATCCATTCACACCCATAGACTGTATTCTATTGACGATAGTTATAAATCATTATTTCCCTTTACATATGGATTATCCATATGGTAAGAAAAAACCATGATATTCAACTCTGAGCATGGCTCTTCTAGTTTCAACAACCATGGAAGTTACAAAGTTTGTAACATTAAGCTTCTTCTATATACAATTTGACGCTTCACAAGATGAAATTTGGCTATATATATATATCTAGTCATATAACAAATAAATGTATTGTGTACATTATAATTCAGTTGATATTCATGCTTTTCTTGATTGGTGAAAGTACTAACTTTCTTGTCTGGTATTTTCTATCCTCCAGTAATCATGAAAAAATTGTCTACTCCAGTACTGATAATAATTCTTTTCATGTGATCTCTCCAATATTCGTAATCATTCCAATCAAAAATATGTGGTCTAGTTGGATTTAGGTTGTCAATGGATCCAACATTGATTCCTGCCATCTTAAAGAAAGTCCTTCCACACAAACTTGTTAGTAGTAATGATAAGTGAACAAGGAGAATATAGAACAATGAAAAACATGATCAATGAAAACTTATATGTGAATATAAGAATTTCAGTGACCTGCTCGGATAACAATTGTTGGATCGAAATGATAATGACACTGATTGCAGTATCGTAATAATGATGCTCAATATACAAGAGGGGGGTGAATTGTATACATTAATTTTTTTTGGAACATTTAATTATGAAGGTGTCTAACAAGGTTAAACAAGATAATTCACAAAAACTCTAGTTCTAGAAACTTTCTTGATTCCGGAAATATGATTCTGAGAATTCAATTATGGAAAAGTAGTTCTGTAAACTAATCTTAACAATTGTTTACAAACATAATGATTCTACCTTAAAGCATATAGAATATCACTAGATCATTGTATACAAGTATACTAAAATATAAGAAAGTTATACGTTCCTCAAAAAACAAAAATGCTTTGGAAAACTTGAAACAAACAAGTAACAAGTAGTAAATCTTTTAACCCAAAGAGAATGGTATCCAAAAACATTGGAAAAAGGTCCATTTATTTATACATTCAAGAAAGTCTGTCTTTCCCACACTAGGGTAATCCCTTGATATGATGATCGGATTCTGTCTTGATATCCCGACAAGCCCTCAACTTCAAGGTAGTTGGAACCTCTATCTTCCTTAGCAAGGAAGGACATAAACTTTAAGGCAGTTGATACCTATGTCTTCCACAACAAATGAAGTCCTCGAACATTAAGGTAGTCGACACCTCTGTATTCCAATCCCAAGAATCCCTTTAATGTACTCAGAAACAGTCGGAGTCTCATGAAGAAAATATAAAAAATTGTTCAGTATGCACTCTGAATGAGAGTCTCTCCCTAGAAATCACTTAAGCAGCATGTAATCTCTAGAGTCATAGAACAGTTCATAAAATTTATGTGCTCTTTCAAATGAGATCCTATTTTCATGTACAACTCCAACGATCGACTCCCTCCTTAAACAATCATATTTTTCCATGAATTTATGAGGGACCTGTACAGATGTCACAAAAACGATGGTTGGTTAGAAATAGAACGCACTACATCATTTTGTAACCAAAACATGAGTAAAAAAAATATGGTTACTTAACCAAAATCAATTATTCGGAATTTAAGGAAATAAAATTTGGGAGTCTAACCAAAAACACATTCCGTGTCTATAATATAAGTGTATTTGGATTCTGTCTTCATAAGAATTCAGAACCTGAATTATATAGTATTTCAAGGTCTAAATTCCAATGAAATTCAGAGTCTCGAATTCAGTAGATTTCGATGTCTGAATTCATAATAGTTTTTAGTCTGAACTTACAAATGTTTGGAGTCTAAATTCATAAGATTTTGGATTCTGAACTTACAATGTCTGGAGTCTAAATTCAGATAATTTGGAATCTGAACTCATAAGAGTTTAGAGTCTAAATTCATAGAACACAAAGTCAAATCTTCTAAGAGTTCAGAGTGTGAATTCAGAGAACTCAGAGTCAGAACTCAGAATGATCTGAATCGGAATTCAGAGGATTTGGAACCTTAATCTGGATCCAGAAAACAGAATTATCTATATCTAATTATTATATGATTCCAGGGTTTTTAGATATGAAACCAAATTTAGTACTTAGAGAAAAATGAACAATGAAAAACATGGTAAAGATAAATTTCCTTAGGGAAGGAAAATTTTGCTTATGAATGTAATACATCGGGTAAAATTAAATTTTCCATAGGGTAAGGTGTTTTTGATTTTCAAAACATGGAGGAATGGTATAGTCATAAGGAAACCTTATTGACTCAACAATCTCCCCAAACATGAATGAATGGAAATGTAATAAGGAGACCTTATTGACTTAACAATAGTGATACACTTGGGTGAATGAATCGTCTCTCAAGGTTCTCATGGATTTTTGTTTGCAATTCATCCTACCCATTTAGGGTTATTCTATATGGTGTCATTAAATTATGTGTGGAATGAGGTGTAAGTTATTTTGAGAACACAACAACACATTTTAGTGGAAGACTAGGAATCATATCTATAAACACATCAATAATCTCCCAAACAATGGGCATATCATTGATGGTGATTTTCTCCACAACCATCTGAGATAAATAACCATTCAATGGATGTTATTTCCATTAGAAGGTATTATTTTTTTAATCACATTGATAGATGATCATAAGTTTGTTTTGAATATATTTAAGGAATTTTATTCCATAGAAAATCATGTGGGATTTATGAATAAAAATAAAATATTTATCTAAGAAAACAATAAATTCAAAAAAGGGTGAATGAAAATATTTCTAGGAAGGAAATTCCCAAAAACAGAAATCAAGGAAGAATCGTAGAAGAAATATGTGATTATCTTTCCATTTGGGGTGTGCACTACTAAATCAATATCTAATAATTTTAATTATCATTTCTAGTTACATTTCATGATATAATGGAATTTATATAACTAATCTCAAATAAAATAATTCTGTATTGGAGAATACATATCACACCTCACTATATCACTGCTATATCTTTTAACCATTGATAAAAATATGATGGTTATTAGAACCATGATGGATAATTAATCAGATAGATTAATATTAAAATATCATTAATTTAATATTTAAATTATGAAACCTATTTTTCCTTCTATGAAACAATAGATTTATCTTAGTTCATTAATGGTCAACATCTATTTAAATCCTTAAATATTTACTTAAATAGTTATTGAATTTCCAAATCATATCTCCAAGTGTTATCACAAAACGTTTGCAACAAAAATAATTTTCATGGACCATTTGATGATAGATTCAAAGATAAATTACCCATATTTGGAGCTATTATCACTAAGTTACATAATGATATAGCCACACTATCATGTAGTATAATAGAATATACTAATTTTTATTGAAATCGACCACTCTATCATTCACCAAAATTTAACAATATTTTTCTATACATATACTTATCTTTAGTCATATACTTATAATTATCCATAGAAATATCCATGGGGATCATAATAAGTTTATCTAATTTTATTTTCTAAATGTAAAATAAATTGTTCTATAATTTTATCTATAACAACTCAACCATTTCATGTATTAACATTAAAACATTTTACACTATTATGTAATGCATTCCATAAAAACATTCCCTGGGCCCATACAGGTTTATTGTAATTGGATACTTGATAAAAAATCATCTTATTTCATGAAAGATCTTGAATATATAACAGAATAATCAGCCCATTTATTACCCTTCACAGAAATAGCATACTTAATTCTTTCTTCATAACATAGGGACAAAAACAAATTGAATATGTGAACTCAGATGATTAGTAAGGGTGAAAATTGGAGATATCGATCGATGATCACATAAAATAAGAAAATAATATTTAGGGTATGATACTATAAATATCAATTAAAAATATCATAATATATCTATAAATTATCTTTAAAATGATCCATGGAATAAAAAATTATCATTTTAAAATAGAAGAATTATAAGAATGAGAAATCATTCTAAATCAATCTTCATTTTTATATTCATGTCATATAAATATGGAATTATAATAATTATAGAAACTATTTCAAATGTCAATATTGATATTATTGGATATCGTAATCATAACGGACCAAGATCTTACACCTATAACCAATTTCATAATAAAATTAGCATCATCACATACTTCCCATAGCGGATCAATCACATCATCATATTTCACATAGAATATCATGAACATCATCCCATTTAAAATCATTATACAAAGATATATTATATGTTTCCAAAATAATTATATGAATATATAGGTCAAAAACCATCACATTACAGGAAAATATTTATTCATGAATATCATAACATTTTCAATATTTCATAAACTATTAAAAATCGGAAGTTTTCATAAACTTTTCTTTATGGAATAACCCATGGAACAAATCCATTTTCATAAAAATTTCATAAATTCAACATTTAATATCCCTTTGAAAATTTAGCGGATTAATAGTCATCATTTAATCATATTCATAAAGATTAACCATCCAATAAAAGAAGAATGATGTTACTATTAGATAATATCTAGATAAAAAGTAACACCAAATGTTGATGTCGTTAATGAAAAAAATCATAAAAAGATAGTAAAAACATTCTTGAGTAAAATATACATTAAATTTTAAATCACAAATTTTCAATCTATAAATTTACCAAATATCATTGGAAAATTTATCTTTTATGAGATCCTGGAAATATTTTAATCGAATATTTAAAAAATATAGTGGTTATGGCTGTAGAAAAATATATTCATTCCAACCATGTTAAAACAATGATTCCCTTTCTAGTTTTTGGTAAAAATTCAAAATATACTTCTTCAAAATTTGAAAACAATATTTATTTTCAATAATTTCATCAAAATACCATCATGGGTAAAAATTTCTGTTATATATTACTAGATAATAGAAAAATTTATTAAAAACATATTTAAAAGATATAGACAAAGAAGAATCACGATTTTTGAATAAAGAGAGAAATAACATTGGGTTTTCATTAAAATTATTTTATTGGAATATATAGTAAATAATGAGAGTAAAATTAAAATTAAAAATTTATTTTTTATTAAAAACTAGAGGATAGGAAAATAAATTATATATAGATCATAATAATTCATCATCAGAAACATACTAATAGAAAATCTTGATAATCAATAACATTGTAGTGTATAGTTTTTTCTAGTTTATAATATTTTAAGTGATATGTTACATGAATTAAATAACCATATATGGATATCTTTATAATATAATTTTTTTATAATTTCCATAATACTCATTCAGAAAATTATATATACACCACAAAAAAGAAATTTGTGGGGTAAATGGCATGTGTCCAACAAAAACAAAATTGAGATGAAAATATCATTACAAAGGTCTCAAATTTATTTATACACATTAAATAATAAACTATAATAAATAAAAGATATTTAAAAATATATTAATGAACCACAATAATATTTATAATACTATATATGAAAATATCTCAGGTAATAACTACATTTATCATGTCTTATTTAGTTTGGCATTTTGGTAATTTTACATTGATCATGGTTCAATATTCTCTATAATTATAATCATGACATAATTATCATATATATTCATTATATATGTATTTAAATTAATATATTAATTTTAAAGATAGAAAATTAATTTCACCCTTCAGGGAAATGATAGGCTGTATGTAAGCATGAATGCTGATTCCATTTTGTCAATGAATGAACCTAAATAATGGAAAAAATATAATTACATTAAATAAAAAATTTTAATTCATATATATAAACTATTTTCAATAAACCATTCATTTTTATCTTCCATTAAATTATAAGTGAAGAGAAAATCACATCGTTGTGCGAGATGATTGTCCACCACACACATGACCAACGTTATCGTATTCCCAAGGAATAAAAATTAATATGTTTTATGTGAAGTTATAGATACATTAGAATAATTATGTAATAAATAAAAAATAAATATATTAAATCATTAATTATCCCCATCCATGAGAGGAAGTGGTATAAAACTAATTACAATATTTGACGTGGCGGTAGTCTGTCATACAAATAATCGCTAGTTTCACTTCCGACTTGATGAAACTGGAGATATATGTTGGTAAATACATTAATAGAATAAATATCTATATATTTGAAATAATTATGTTATTATATGATCATAATTGAAGAAAAGTATTCAAAGTTAGAGGAATAAATAAATTTTAATAAATGGTTAACGACTTTACCTATTATTTTGTGAACAATTTTAGGTTTTATCATAAAGCCTTTACTAGAGGGATTGATAATAAAACAATTCCCTCTATAATGTGTGTAGATAACTAATTAATGCATCTTTTAATGTATTTCTTGATCCAATGTGATTTATAAGTGTGAAGTGGAGAGGGTAGGGGTTCCCTTTTATAAGTGTGGGATATGAAAAACATGGAATTATTGAAAATAAAAAGGAGTGGATATATTTTAAAATTTTCCCAAGGAAATAATATGGATCATTATAGAACCTAGTTTGTGAAAAGGATAAATTATGGACATAAAATTTGTGGTGGAAAATTTGTTTATCCATTTTACCCTTTTTCATTTAAGTTAAATACTCGCTAAACCTGTTTTAATCATAATCACGAAAATTAATTTTTATATTTTTTGTATTCAATTTCAACAAAATATAAAGTTCAAATTATTTTATAACATTAATTATTCTAATTAGAAATATGAAATATATTTTTCAAAACTGAATTAATTAAACTGGCATAATTAAATGAAAATTTAAACTCACGTAAGGGATGAAAGAGTAGTTTTCTAAAGATAAAATTTCTATATAGATTGAAATTTTTTACATCATATATATAATTTAATTTGATTAAAATGTCCAAAATTGGTTTAATGATGTAATTTTTAAATAAATATTATTTGAAAACATTTTTTAACCTCTCTTAGTTTTGTAGCTTCATTAAAAAATGGTTGTCGTTTAATAAAAATATTTTTTTAGTTTTCATCAGAAAATTAATATTCCAAATAAATTTTAAAAAACCCACTCAAAGATAATTTTTATGTATATATTTTAAAAATATTTTTTTAATTATCAAATATAATTTTTCAATTGTAAAAAATTACTTTTATTATTTTATAATGAAAACATTATTTTATAGAAAATCTATTTTTTATAACATATAATTACAATACTAAATATTAACAATTTTTTTAATCAATTTATTTCCTTATATGACACATTTATTCTTCACATTTAATTTTTTAATTCATATTCATAATTTTTTTAATGTCTTGGTTATAATTAACTTGTTTAAACAATCATAATAATATTATTATATCAAGGATTTTTAAAACTTTATGATTTATTGAACACAGATAATGAAGAAATTAAGATTATTTTAAAAAATATATTTTATAAAATTATAGGGTGTTAAAATAATATAGTAAACTCGTGCCAATGAAATGGGATTCACAAAAACATTCAAAAAACCTAATCATAATCAAACTATAGTAATATTTTGGATGTTGTCATTAGGTCTTGTCCCCAACAAATCATAATAAATATTAAAGGAAATCATTATTTTTGAAAAAAATTTATAACACCATTCAATAATTAATTTTATAAATAATAAAAAATATTTTTTACTTCAAATAACTATTATTTTACCCATATTATTTTATTAAATAATAGGGATTTAGATTACAATGTAAAACAATTAAATATTTAAAATTATGATTCATAAATATAAAAAATATGGAATGACCATGAATTCATGTGGAAAACATTAAAAAACTATGACATTCACACTTTTGTAGAGAAATTGAAAGGCAATAAAAATATCCCACAAAGAAATTGTTCAAAATAGTTTTATTTTATTATTTAATTAATTAATGTCTAGTGAATTAGAAAATAAACATTTGAAATATTTGAATCATACAGAAGGATATTTATAAAACTTTAAAATGAATATAAACATATTAAAGGCATATTCTAGACTGAAAAGAAAAGTCAAGTTTGTTTCCACTTACAAGATAGTATTACGATTATTTTCTTACCAATGAAATTTGAAGTTTTGAGAAGAGACATAATCACCAAAAACAAAACAGAGTAGAAAAAATTTTGGGTTTTAGAGAGAAATAAAAAAAATATCTCTTAATAAAATTGAATATGAACTGCATTTATTTCAAAGTGACATAAAAAAATAAACATTTAACTCACACTACTAAATGATTATAAAATATATGAATCTATGTAAAAAATTTTCACATTAATATTTGTATTCACAAAAACCATATTCATAGTTATTTTTTATAAAAAAATATATTTTTAGTTCTTTTTTTACACATATATTTTGTGGTTATAGTTTACATTAATATTTAAGGGTGAATTTTTCTACTTTTCCATGTGTATTTTAGTTGAATGGTTTTATTAAATAATATTGTTTCATGGATAATTCACATACCTATAGTTCATTATTATTTAATATATGTGTTTGATATAGTAAAAGAGTCCCACAATTATTTCCTGATTCTTATAGGGACTATTTTCATCAAATTAAGTGAAGATCTCTTTTTCAATTATTAGATAATTTACCAAGATTTTGATTAATTATTGGATATAGTTTGGATTGTTAACTCTTCTAAAAAGAGAAGAAAACATAAAATAATCACCATTACATAATATTAATCATATTATTGTTTTCATAGTCATTCGTGATGTTAATATTACAACATTATTTAAGTTGGTTGTAAAATCGACCTAAAAACAGTTTATAACAATTGTATGTTAAAGGATATGTTATTTTATAATAAGAACATCAGTATTTATAAATCATAATGATTTAAAAGACACGTTTCTATTGTTTTAAATTATATTCCTGAATATATGGATGATAATTATATAATATACAAAATATTTATGAAATTAAACTTAAATTGAACAATTGAATTTTATGTTATAGAACATCCTGGAATTGAAGTATTATGGACATTTTTAGATTATCAAAGATTCTAAAATTTTGTAAAGTATTTTAAGGGATTAAATTTCAGTTGGTATTCAATAGAAATATGAAAAAATTTGGGTTATAGAGTTGGGATGAGGATTCATATTATAGGTGATTGTGGCTGGCATTTTCTCCAATACAAATTACCAAAAGTATAAGGTTTTCATTTAAAAACCAAAAGTTGAAAGATGTGAAAAAATAATATATAATTGTTGATGGTAGATTTATAATTACTTTACCCATGATAATAATTATATGGTTAATTTTTATTTTTTATTTACTTCTTATTAAAACCATTTTACCTTATTTTATCCCTTACTATGGTGGCTAAATATTATTCCTGAAAATGAACTTTCCATTATACTTAATTTTGATATAATGATTGGTAGTATTTAATACCTTTAATTTTATTAAATTTATAATGGAGATAAAATTTTATTTTAATGTTATAATTGTATAATAGAAAATAATTGTTTTATGAAAATATATATCTTATCGAGAATATATATTAATTGTTCTTCCATTCATAATATTATTTATGGGATGAATAGAAATTTATTTGAATATATATATAAGTTAAATATTGAACTTTAATTTTTATTAAAATCAATCTATAGAATCATGAAATAATTTTTTTTGAAAAATAAGTATTCGTGATTACAAATTCCTACTATTATAATAATGTAATTTTATTTTTTTTCTTTCCCAAATTATTAATTATTTGTGAGTTATATTTTTTTTATATTTTACCAAAAATTTCACAACTAAAAGATTCCAATTTGATAATAATATGTCGAATTATCATATATTTAGTGGATATGTATATATATATATATATATCTAATTTCAACAAATCAGATGACCATATGGAAAACAACAATATATATATATATATATATATATATATATATCATATTATATTCAAATATATATTCACAAAATCTATATAATTTTATATCAAATTAATTTACTTCATTCTCATAATTATTTTTTTATTTCTACTATTTTCATTAATTACATTTTAATAATATTAGATATAATTTTCAAATGAAATACATTAGGATAAGTATTTTTTGTTTGTGTTTTATAATATAAATTTCATTCTATTCCTATGATTTTTTATGATATTTCATATATTGTTTTCATAAAGTATTAATGTTTATATTTCATATTGATTTTTTAAACGAAAATATATCTTGTTTTTTATTTGGGTGTTTTAATTATTAAATGTTCTGGAACCAATGGATTTATTTAGATAGAAATAAATTTTAAAATTGTTTGTTGTTACATCACTAAATTATACTTTTTTCTAAGTATAGATCATAAAAAATCATAGAACAGTGGGTGGGTTGTTGATGTAGCCTCACAATTTACTTTTTTATTATACTTATTTACTTTTTGGTTGATTAGTTATAATATAATGGGTTTCATGTAATAATGGGGTTCCATTATTTTTGGTTATATAAACATACCTTATGTACCTTAATGTGACTAAAATTCTCCACAGAATCATTCCCTTTTTTCTATTATCACTGTAATGTTCTGTAGCACTATCAAGGATAAAGGTGATAAACCATTATATTGAAAATTCCACTGCAATAGTTGATTCATCATCAACTATACATTATTATATAGTCTTCCTTATTTTAAACCAATAATCAAATATCATCTTACAATATTATGTTGTTGATAAAACATTAAAATGTCAAATTCCTATGTAACCCTTTCTATAGTTTACTTTTTCTTTATTTTTATTGTAGAGACCTGAATCTTGACGTACATGGAAAATACATTACTTTAGAGGAATACTTAATACATAACAAAAACAGACACACAAGGATTGTAATAGTTTAGTGTCTTTGGAAACTCGGAATATAAACATCTAATCATGTTGAAAGATCTTCAACATCTCCAATAAAGATCTTCCCCTTTTTTGTTTCCTTACCTAAAAACTTCTTTATTTTTTGGGGAAAATAAAACATAAAAAGGGTGAGGTCAAATGCTCAGTAAGGGCAAACATATAGAACATAAAACAATCCATAAACATTTGAAAGCAAAAACTTGAACATGAAATCTAAACATTAAAACCGTGAGCAAAGACATAAATCATGGAAGTACGTAAGGCACATATCATAATGGAACATCGATCATGATAAAATATAATAGGAATAAAACATTTAATTGTGGCAAACATTCAGCACATGTCATGATTTCCATAGTAGCCAAGGCATTACTACCAAGACCATCTTAGTGGACAAAGTCTCATTCTTAATCGAGTTCACTCCTCATTTCAGTCCTGTAACACTGAACCAGATTAAGTTACCATTCCAGCAATGTCTATCTAATGAGATATAAAATATTTAACCAATGCACTGGAGGGAGATATAGGTCCCACCCATCTCATAATTAAATCACTCTTACTTGTGCCACAAAATAAACATACATCATTCAAAATAACCCAATAAATAAAATGGGTTTCATAAACATCATCCCATCATCACATAATCAATATAAAATAAGTGGATATCATTTCATAATAAGAATAGTGAAACCATGTAAATCATAAATACATTATACTTGAAACATACACATATGAAATGATGTCAACTTAGATGAAAAATTGTTTTGATAAAACACTTGAAATGAATTCTTGAGGAAAATATCCTTTCTTCTTCAAAATCATTTTCTTTTCACAAAATGTGATGAAATTTTAAAAGAAAATATTTTTTTTGAAAATAGTCATGAAATATTTTGGAGGAAGCTTCATGAAAATAACGCTTTATAAAACTGTAAAAATCCATTCATGCCGTATAAGTTAAAAAAACATTCTTTTCGTACTTTTGCTGGAAAAGTCAAAAAGTACATCATAAATGAAGGATTCCATACATACCATACAGTAAAAGTCAAAAATGGGTAAAAAAAATTAAACATACATGAAACCATTTTTAGGAAACATAGACATGGATGAGAATAATAACCCCAGTAAATACTTACGAATAAACAATCTCGGATAAGAACGAGATTGGAAAGGTTATCCCTTACCTTAGGTCCGATATGCTTCGTATGGATCCGAACCTCCGGTATAATGATTTAAATAATTTTATTGACATATTAAATAATCATATTCATTGTTATGATATCATATATTTTTCACTTATGACTTTATATTACCCGTTCTTTTGTAAATTCTATGTAAAAGCAGCGTTTTGGGTTAAATCATTTCATTTATCGTATGTATTTCGACTTGTAGTTCTTGATATTATTACATATATCCTGATTTAATTAATTGAAAAATGTAAAAAATGATTTATATGTAATATATATTCAGAATATACATATATATATATATATATATGATATATCGATAAATTGAATGAAATACAACGTTCATGGAGACGGTAGTCCGTACATACGCATGAATGTTGTTTTCGTTTCCTTATTGAATTGAATGGAATTAAGTAGATTAAATACATACATATATATATATATATAAATAAATCCAGTATCATTATTATGTCATATATTTAATGATTACTTATTATATATACTTTATAATCATTCATGAATGGTTAACATGGAGAATGAATCTCATTGCGTCGTGGAGACGGTAGTCCGTACGTACGCACGAGCGATGATATCATTCCCATGATCGTGAGATTTTATTGAAGTTTATGTATACTATTTCATAATCAATATCACTTTACAATTATCATATATAGTTATTTATTTACACCATTATAACCATCCAAGTAAGGTGGTGGTGGAAAATAGATTACACCATGGCGTGAAGACGGTATTCCGTACATATGCACGCGCGATGATGTCGTTTTCCGTAGGATGGATAGATGGTGAAATAGGGCTGTTTCATAATTATAATAACATATCAGTATATTAGTGATACTGATGTTATTACTTCATAATGAAACAAATAAATAAGAAGAAGTGGAAGAAGAATTAAAGTTGAAAGAATCGGTAACGAACATTACCTCTTCTTTGAAGCGCCTCTTTGAGACCTCCTCTTAGGGAACAAAAATTGGACTTTTAAGAATACCATGACCTATAGGATGTTTCTAGGGAAGTGGAGAAGATAATTTGGCTGGGGTTTTCTGAGCATGAAGGCACAAAGTTGTGTGAGGAAGAGAGGGAGGAGGTTCCCTTTTATAAGGGAGGAGAAGGGCACCTTAGGGAATACTTAAAATATTATTTTATTATAAAGTCATATTCGGTTGTTAATAGCTCCAAATTAATTTATTTCGAATATAAGGTGGGTATGGGTCCAAATCCTCTCATTAAATAAAATTTAGACAAGTTTAGGTTTCTATCTTAACATTATCATTTATATTTAACATTAAGTTAAATAATTTTTCTTTTACGGTGTCTTCTTGTTTTCTTACACTATAAGGTTAATAAACTTACTATAACAATCCAAAAGAACCCAAAGTTGTTTATTATTAATATATATAACTTTATAAAAGTCATTTGGCCGAACTATAGATTTTTAGGAATAAATAAAAATTAATAATATATTATTTGTTTTAAAAACTATTTTATTTAAATTTTGACACTATTTTGTAATTGATTTTTGTGAAAATCATAACAGAAATATTAGTTCGATCAAAGTTAACTAAATCAATAATAACATGTCATATTAACCTATAAAATTAGTTTAATTCATAAAAAGTCTCAGATTACATTTATTTGGGTATTTATAACATCAATTATGTCAATATTTCATTAATAAGATAATTACTGCATCATCATTGTGTCATAAATAAATTAAATTATTTAATGTCTAAAAATTACAAATAACATATAATTATGTATGAAATCTTTTTATCTTTATAATGAATATTTATAGTTGAATTTATCTGTTTTATAACCCTATATTGAAAATGTTTTCGTTATTAAACTTTGATTTTAACTATTTTAACTATTCTTTTAATAAATGTCCTAATCTCATCCAAGTGGGCCTAAATGGTTTTATTTTATTCCTATGGGTTTTTTGGTCAAATTACACTTGTAAAATAGAATTTGGACAAGTTTTAGGATAATAATAATATCATTTTTACCCTTAATTACCCTATTTACTTTTAACCGTGGTAAATAAAAGTAAAAAGTTACTATTCAACAAAAAATATTTTCATCTCATTGAACCAAATTTTAGCCCTTGGTATTAACCGTGTCTCTCAGATTTTCAAAATTCAATTCACAGAAGTGGTAAAATTTCATTTAAATGAAAAAGTCCTTTTTTATCTACCACTAAGTGGTTTCACTATTCATCGAAAATTGATGTTTTTCAGAAAAATACCAAAAATTCAGCCTAAGCATTATTTGATATTCCAAATTAAAAATTGAGGTCTATTTTTCCAAATTCATAACATATAAGTGGAATTAATTAATTTTAAATTTAATTCCCGTTATCAAAACAAATAGCGTGTTTTTAAGAAACAAAAACAATCAAACGATTGATACTTGTTTATATCCAGTTTCAAAGTGAAATTAATTCCAATGAAAAACATTGGATTAAATGGTAAAAATATATTCTAATTACACTTTAAAACCAATTAAAAAGATAATCTAACCATATAAATTATTGCGATGAAAAAAGTTGGTTTTAATTAAAATATTGCGTGTTTTTACTATTAATTAAAATATGAAAGTTATCAGAATAATATGAAAACATTATCCAAAGTAAATTTTTATATCCTGATTCCAAAGAAGAATTTTATTTTGTCAAATTGAACTTATAGACATTTCAAAAAAAGATTTAAAGTGGGTGCGCCATCAAAAGGTGACAAAACTGCATTTTTTGAAAAATACTTATTTTATCGGAAAATTTTATTTTTTTATCATACCATGTTCTAGAAAATATGTAAGATGAATAATAATGTTATAAAATTCAAAATGTAGTTTATAATATTCATAACGTCTTGTCCATAATATTATAACAATATATCGTTGTTTAGTGAAACCTGATATTACGTACAACACACGCTATCAAGGAAGGTCGTGATTGCGTGTTATGAAAGCGAAGTCAGGGTTGCATGTTGTGCAAGACTCATTTTTGGTTTCATATAATAAAATACAACCATATTTCATTTATACATTGAATATATATATATATATATATATATATATATACATACACACTCAATGTTGCGTAAAATAACAACTATCAAACAAACATGAAATTGTGTGTAACAAAATCCAAGAATTGTGTTACGTATACTGCAAGCTAATACGATGTTGCATATAGAACAAGATAATATTGGTGTACCATAAAACACATGAAATCAAATAAATTAAAAAGAATACTTATCATAAAATATCGGGTTGTTACATTCTACCCCCCTTAAAATGAATTTCGCCCTCAAAATTCGTTGGGGTTACACATGGTTTTCTACTTGAATGTTTCTTTAATAGAAACCCACATCGTAAAAAGGAATACCAAAACATGGATTTAAAAACTAAAGTATGAAATGTAACGGTTACCCAAATTAACTCATCACTGGGTTTCCATGTAGGAGAACATAGGTGAAAATATTGATATGGAAGAAAAATCATACCATCATGTTCTGATGGATAGTGGTAGAGAACATGGCTACGAAAAAGCCAACAATCACAAAGCCATAAATTAGTGATGATCTAGGGTACCATATGATTCATCAAATATAAGAGTACTAGGACAACATTTTTGGTTTTCAATATTATTTCCCTAAAGATTAAAATTTTGAATTAGAAGAAATACTTACTTGATTTTGGTACAATCTCACTATTGTTCGTGGTTTGAACAACTTCCACTTTATCTCTTAAAGAAATGAAGTTGAATTTATTATTCGTGAAGTGTTAACATATCATGTAATAGAATGATGGGTCATTCCATTTGTTTCAAACAAAAGGATAGAAAAATTTATCAAATATACATAAGTCCACCTATGGTGAGGTTAATCGTATACGATTCCAAAAATGAACTTATACTTCATATATCATACCACTTAATAAAATAAAACTAGTTTATACTAACCAGGGACTTCCTGTAGGCCAGTGGTATGTGATAAAGGCCAGTCGCACTTCGGTTGTGGGATCGATTCCCACAGCCTTGTCCGACGTGACGGGTTGTCGCCCGTCCTGTAGGTTGTCCTTTTTTTTCAAAAATAAATTATTATAACTTTCCATCAATAATATCAAAAAAGTTCTAGCCTTAAACAGTACTAACTTATGTCCAACACAATTCATTCCAATCTTTAGGCTTATCCAAAATACATATGTCCAATCTCATAGTATAAAGAAAACGATTAATTGAAATGTCATCAACCAATCATGTGAATACCATCATTTATCCCACATATATCTTGATGGTCTCATTCTAATCATGTGAATACCTTAATCATGTATTCTCTTCAAAAATTAATACCCATTAAACCTTAGTGAAAACATGAATGTTGTCAAAAGTTAACTCTTTCCACATACCAAAATCCAAAAATTCTATAGACTCAAACCATGATATAACCTTCTCCTTATATCAGTCATGAGATCATGAATAGTATAAAACATTTAATTTTCTCCTTATCCCTTCATTATGTGCATATCATCTTTTTTCCAAAAATATCTGAATAACCATTCATGGTTACTGGAACCATTCATCATACACTTTCAAAATATAAGGAATGAAAACAATGTAACAATCCTTAGATGTCTCTTTATTCCATAGTACCATGAGATTACTTATACAACATTACACTTGATAAACATGTAATCATTCCACTACCTTCTTAAACCATTGACCAAGCTTCAACAATTCATTCATCTCACACATCATTTGTAGTATCTTCATCATCATCAACATAAATACTACCCATAAGACCATACTGATTCTCTTCATGAGACCTTCCCTTAGGGAATTGGTTTTCATAATGCCCGTACATTCCACATTTAAAACATTTAACCATTGTTGATGTCGTAGAAATACCATTATCTTCATCCATGGTGTTAACTGAACCTTTTCCTTTGCACTTACTGGATTTGTGTCCTTCTTTTCCACACCCAAAGCATCTTCTAGTTCCTTTGAAACATTCTCCATGATGCCTCTTCCCACATGATTTACATAGGGGAAATTGAACTTTATTTCCACTATGATCATCATGAAACTCCATCTTTCTATTATTAGCCGAGTTAGGAAACTGACCAAATTTGAGTTTATTGATCATATTATGAGATTGCTGATTTGGCATAAGAATGATGTTTGGACTTCCAAATCCCATTTCATTTGTTTGCTCATGAATAATATCATTCCATTGTCCATCATATCCTCCATTATCGTGAATCATCTTGTTTCCAACCATTTTCTAAAACCCAAAAAAATAGTGTGAGAGGAAAAAATCATAATAAAAGGGGATTAACTTCAATATCTAACATCTTAGGTTTAATATAATATAATTACCATAATTATAGGACTATAACCTATACATATACTTAACCTTAGGGACATAACTAGACATACCTTAGAAATATCTCTAGGGATCTCACTAACGTTTTCGCATACTACTTTCCAAAGGCTGACTAAACCTTTGCTCTGATACCAACTATAGAGACCTGAATCTTGATGTACATGGAAAATACATTACTTTTGTGGAATACATAATACATAACAAAAACAGACACACAAGGATCATAATAGTTTAGTGTCTTTGGAAACTCAGAATATAAACATCTAATCATGTTGATAGATCTTCAACATCTCCCATAAAGATATTCTTCTTTTTGTTTTTTTTACCAAAAACCTTTCTTTATTTCCTGGAGAAAATAAAACATAAAAAGGGTGAGCTCAAATTCTCAGTAAGGGAAAACATAGAGAACATAAAACAATTCATAAACATTTGAAAGCAAAAACTTGAACATGAAATCTATACATTAAAACCTTGAGCAAAGACATAAATCGTGAAAGTACGTAAGGCATATATAATAATGGAACATCAATCATGAAAAAATATAGTGGGAATAAAACATGTAATTGTGGAAACCATTCAGAACATGTCATGATTTCCATAGTAGCCAAGGCATTGCTGCCAAGACCATCTTAGTGGACAAACTCCCTTTCTGAATCGAGTTCACTTCTCATTTCAGTCCTGTAACACTGAACCGGATTAAGTTACCATTCCAGCCATGTCTATCTCATGATATATAAATCCTTTACCCAATTCATTGGAGGGAGATATAGGTCCCACCCATCTCATAATGAAATCACTCTTACTTTTTCCACAAAATAAACATACATCATTCATAATATCCCAACGAATAAAATGGGTTTCATAAACATCATCCCATCATCAAATAATCCATATAAAAGAAATGGATATGATTTCATAATAAGAAAAGTGAATCCATGTATATCATAAATACATTATACTTGAAACATACACATATGATATTATGTCAACTTAGATGAAAAATGGTTTTGATAAATCACTTGAAATGCATTCTTGAGGAAAACATCCTTTCTTATTCAAAATCATTTTCATTCCACAAAATGTGATGACATTTTAAAAGAAAAGGATTTTGTTGAAAATAGTCATGAAATCTTTTGGAGGAAGCTTCATGAAAATAACGCTTTATAAAACTGAAAAAATCAGTTCGTGCCGTATAAGTTAAAAAAACATTCTTCTCGTACTTTTGCCGGAAAAGACAAAAAGTACCTCGTAAAAGAAAGATTCCATAAATACCATGTTGTAAAAGTCAAAAATCGGTAAAAAGGAAATTGAACATACATGAAACCATTTTTAGGTAACATGGACATGGATGAGAACAATTACCCCAGTAAATACTTACAAATAAACAATCTCGGATAAGAATGAGATTGGAAAGGTTATCCCTTACCTTAGGCCCGATATGCTTTGTATGGATCCAAACATGTTGTATAATGATTTAAATAATGTCATTTACATATCAAATAATCATATTCATTGTTATGGTATCATATATATTTCACTCATGACTTTATATTACCCGTTCTTTTGTAAATTTCATGTAAAAGAAGCGTTTTGGGTAAAATCATTTCATTTATCGTATGTGTTTCGACTTGTCATTCTTGATATTATTACTTATATCCTGATTTAATTAATTCCATAATGTAAACATTATTTATATGTAATATATATTCAGTATATATATATATATATGATAGATCGATAAATGGAATGAAATACACCGTTCATGGATACGGTAGGCCGTACGTACACATGAATGCTGTTTTCGTTTCCTTATTGAATTGAATGGAATTAAGTAGATGACATACATATAAATATATATAAATACAGTACCATTATTATGTCATATATTCCATGATTAATTATTATATATACTTTATAATCATTCATGAATGGATAACATGAAGAATGAATCTCATCGCGTCGTGGAGACTGTAGTCCGTACGTACGCACGAGTGATGATATCATTCCCATGATCGTGGAATTGTATTGAAGTGTATGTATACTATTTCAGAATAAATATCACTTTACAATAATCATATATAGTTATTTATTTAGACCATTTTACCCATCCAAGTAAGGTGGTGGTGGAAAATAGTTTACACCACGGCGTAGAGACGGTATTCCGTATGTACGCACGCGCAATGATTTCGTTTTCCGTAGGATTGATAGATGGTTAAATAGGATTGTTTCATAATTATAATAACATATAAGTATATGAGTGATACTGATGTTATTACTTCATAATTAAACAACTTAAGAAGAATAAGTGGAAGAAGAAATAAAGTTGAAAGAATCGGTAACAGACATTACCTCTTCTTTGAAGCACCTCTTTGAGACCACCACTTAGGGCACAAAAATTGGTCTTTAAAGAAGACCAGGACCTCTAAGAAGTTTATAGGGAAGTGGAGAAGAGAATGTTTCAGGGTTTGGCCGAGATTGAATTCTCAAAGTGGTCTGAGGAAGAGAGAGAGGAGGTGCCCTTTTATGAGGGAGGAGAGGGGCTCCTTAGGAAAAACTAAAAATATTATTTTATTATAAAGACATATTCGGTTTTTAATAGCTCAAAATTGATTTATTTTAAATCTAAGGTGGGGATGGGTCTAAATACTCTAATAAAATAAAATTTAGACAAGTTTAGGTTTCAATTTTAACATTATCATTTATATTTAACTTTAAGTTAAATAATTTTTCTTTTACCATGTCTTCTTGTTTTCTTACACTATAACATTAATACACTTACTATAACAATCCAAAAGAACCCCAAGTTGTTTATTATTAATATATATAACCTTTTCTATGTCATTTGGCCGAACCTTATATTTTTAGGAATAAAATAACAATTAATAATATAATATTTGTTTTAAAAACTATTTTATGTCAATTTTAACACTATTTGGTAATTGATTTTTGTGAAAATCATAACAGAATTATTAGTTCAATAAAAGTTAACTAAATAAATAATAACATGTCATATTAACCTAGAAAATTTGTGGAATTTATAAAAAGTCTCAAATTACATTTATTTTTGTATTTATAACATCAATTATGTCAATATTTCATTAATAAGATAATTACTGCATCATCATTGTGTCATAAATAAATTAAATTATTTAATTTATAAAAATTAAAAATAAAATATCATTATGTATGAAATATTTTTATCTTTATAATGAATATTTATAGTCGAATTTAGCTTTTTTATAACCCTATATTAAAATTTGTTTAGTTATTAAACTTTGATTTTAACTATTTATCTATTCTTTTAATAAATGTCTTAATCTAATCCAAGTGGGCCTAAATGGTCCTATTTTATTCCTAAGGTCTTTTTGGTCGAATTAAACTTGTCCAATATAATTAGGACATGTTTTAGGATAATAATAATAACATTTTTACCTTTAATTACACTATTTACTTTAAACCGTGGTAAATAAAAGTAAAAAGTTACTATTCACCAAAAAATATTTTCCTCTCATTGAACCACATTTTAGTCCTTGATATTTACCGTGTCTCTTAGATTTTCAAAATTCAATTCAAAAAAGTGGAAAAATTTCATTTAAATGAAAAAGTCCGTTTTTTTATCTACCATTAAGTGGTTTCACTATTCATCGAAAATTGAAGTTTTTCAGAAAAATACCAAAAATTCAGCCTAAGAATTATTTGATATTCCAAATTCAAAATTGATGTCTATTTTTCCAAATTCATAACATTAAAGTGGAATTAATTAATTTTAAATTTATTCCCATTATCAAAACAAATAGCGTGTTTTTAACAAACAAAAACACTCAAAAGATTGATACTTGTTTATATCCAATTTCAAAGTGAAATTAATTACCATGAAAAACATTGGATTAAATGGTAAAAATATATTATAATTACACTTTAAAACCAATTAAAAAGATAATCTAACCATATAAATTTTTGCGATGAAAAAAGTTGTTTTTAATTAAAATATAGCGTGTTTTTACTATTCATTAAAATATGAAAGTTATCAGAATAATATGAAAACTTTATCCAAAGTAAATTTTTATATCCTGATTCCAAAGAAGAATTTTATTTTTTAAAATTGAACTTATAGACATGTCAAAACAATATTTAAAGTGGGTGCGCCATCAAAAGCCGGCAAAACTGCATTTTTTGAAAAATACTTATTTTATCCGAAAAAATTATTTTGTTCTCATACCATTTTATAGAAAATATGTAAGATGAATAATAATGTTATAAAATTCAAAATATAGTTAATATTATTCATAACAGCTTGTCCATAATATTATAACAATATATCGTTGTTTAGTGAAACCTAATATTACGTACAACACACGCTATCGAGGAAGGTCGCGATTACATGTAATGCAAGTGAAGTCATTGTTGCATGTTGTGAAAGACTCCTTTGTTGTTTAGTATAACAAAATACAACCATATTTCATTTATACATTGAATATATATATATACACATACACACTCAATGTTGCGTAGAATAACAACTATCAAACAAACATGAAATTGAGTATAACACAATCCAAGAATAGTGTTACGTATACTGAAAGCTAATACGGTGTTGCGTATAGCACAAGATAATCTTGGTGTAGCGTAAAAAACATGAAATCAAATAAATTAAAAATAATACTTATCATAAAATATCGGGTTGTTACATTCTACCCCCCTTAAAATGAATTTCTCCCTCGAAATTCGTCGGGGTTATACATGGTTTTCAACTTGAAAGTTTCTTTAATAGAAACCCACATCGTAAAAAGGAATACCAAAACATGGCTTTAAAAACTAAAGAATTAAACATAAAGGTTACCCAAATTAACTCATCACTGGGTTTCCATGTACGAGAACATAGGTGAAAATATGGATATGGAAGAAAAATCTTACCATCAAGTTCTGATGGAGAGTGGTAGAGAACATGGCTATGAAAAATACAACAATTAAAAAGCCATAAATTTGTGATGATCTAGGGTACCATTTGATTCATCAGATATAAGATCACTATGAAAACATTTTTGGTTTTCAATATTATTTCCCTAAAGTTGAAAATTTTGAATTAGAAGAAATACTTACTTTATTTTGGTACAATATCACTGTTTTTTGTGGTTTGAAAAACTTACACTTCATATCTTAAATAAATGAAGTTGAATTTGTTATTCGTGAAGTGTTAACAGACCATGTGATAGAATGATGGGTCATTCCATTTGTTTCAAACAAAAGGTTAGAAAAATTTATCAAATATACATAAGTCCATCTATGGTGAGGTTAATCGTATACGATTCCAAAAATGAACTTATAATTCATATATCATACCGCTTAATAAAATAAAACTAGTTTCTACTAACCAAGGACTTCATGTAGGCCAGTGGTATGCGATAAAGGCCAGTAATAATTCGGTTGTGGGTTCAATTCCCACATCCTTGTCCGACGCGACGGGTTGTCGCCCGTCCTGCAGGTTGTCCTTTTTTTAAAAATACATCATTATAACCTTCCATCAATAATATCAAAAAAGTTATAGCCTTAAACAATACTAACTTATGTCCAACACAACTCATTCCAATCTTTAGGCATATCCAAAATACATATGTCCAATATCATAGTATAGAGAAAATGATTACTTGAAATGTCATCAACCAACCATGTGAATACCATAATTTATCCCACATATATCTTGCTGGTCTCATTCCAATCATGTGAATACCTTAATCATGTATTCTCTTGAAAAAGGAATACTCATTAAACCTTAGTGAAAACATGAATGCTTTCAAAAGTTAACTCTTTCCACATACCAAAATCCAAAAATTCTATATACTCAAACCGTGATATAAACTTCTCCTTATATCAGTCATGAGCTCATGAATACTATCAATCATTTAATTTTCTCCATATCTCTTCATTATTCACATATCATCTTCTTTCCAAAAATAACTGAATAAACTTTCATGGTTACTGGTACCATTCATCATACACTTTCAAAACATAAGGAAAGACAATAGTGTAACAATCCTTAGATGTCTCTTTATTCCATAGTACCATAAGATTACTTATACAACATTACACATGATAAACATGTAATCATTCCACTACCTTCTTAAACCATTGACTGAGCTTCAAAAATTCATTCATCTCACATATCATTTGTAGTCTCTTCATCATCATCAGCATAAATACTACCCATACTTCCATACTGATTCTCTTCATGAGACTTTCCCTTAGGGCATTGGTTTGCATAATGCCCGTACATTCCACATTTAAAACATTTAACCATTGTTGACGTCGTAGCAATACCATTATCCTCATCAATGGTGTTAACTGAACCTTTTCCTTTGCAGTTACTTTTTTTGTGTCCTTTTCCACACCCAAAGCATCTTCCAGTTCCTTTGAAACATTCTCCTTGATGCCTCTTCTCGCATGACTTACATAGGGGAGGTTGAACTTTATTTCCTCTATGATCATCATGAAACTCCATATTTCTCTTATTAGCCGAGTCAGGATACTTACCAAATTTGAGATTATTGATCATATTATGAGATTGCTGATTCGACATAATAATGATGTTTGGACTTCCAAATCCCATTTCATTTGGTTTCTAATGAAGAATATCATTCCATTGTCCATCATATCCTCCATTATCGTGAATCATCTTGTTTACAACCATTTTCTAAAACCCAAAAAGAATAGTATGAGAGGAAAAAATCATAATCAATGGGGAGTAACTTCAATATGTAACATCTTAGGTTTAATCTAATATCATTACCATAATTCAAGGACTATAACCTATACTTATACTTATCCTTAGGTACATCCCTAGACATACCTTAGAAATAACTCTAGGGATCTCACTAACGTTTTCGCATCCTAGTTTCCAAAGGTTGACTAAAACTTTTCTCTGATACCAACTGTAGAGACCTAAATCTTGACGTACATTCAAAATACATTAATTTTGTGAAATACTTAATAAATAACAAAAACAGACACACAAGGATCATAATATTTTATTGTCTTTGGAAACTCGGAATATAAACATCTAATCATGTTGAAAGATCTTCAACATCTCCGATAACGATCTTCTTCTTTTTGTTTCCTTTCCTAAAACCTTTCTTTATTTCCAGGGGAAAATAAAACATAAAAAGGGTGAGCTTAAATGCTCAGTAAGGGAAAACATAGAGAACATACAACAATCCATAAACATTTGAGTGAAAAAACTTGAACATGAAATCTAAATATTAAAACCTTGAGCAAAGACATAAATTGTGGAAGTACATAAGGCATATATCATAATGGAATATCAATCATGATAAAATATAATGAGAATAAAACATGTAATTGTGGAAACCATTTAGCACATGTCATGATTTCCATAGTAGCCAAGGCATTGCTTCCAAGACCATCTTAGTGGACAAAGTCCCTTTTTGAATCGAGTTCACTCCTCATTTCAGTCCTGTAACACTGAACCAGATTAAGTTACCGTTCTAGCCATGTTTATCTCATGAGATATAAAACATTTACCCAATGCATTGTAGGGAGATATAGGTCCCACCAATCTTATAATGAAATCACTCTTACTTGTGCCACAAAATAAACATACATCATTCATAATAACCCAATGAATAAAATGGGTTTCATAAACATCATCCCATCATCACATAATCCATATAAAAGAAATGGATATCATTTAATAATAAGAAAAGTGAAACCATGTAAATCATAAAGACATTATACTTGAAACATACACATATGAAATGATGTCAACTTAAATGAAAAATGGTTTTGATAAAACACTTGAAATTAATTCTTGAAGAAAATATCATTTCTTATTCAAAATCATTTTATTTTGACAAAATGTGATGAAATTTTAAAAGAAATGGATTTTTTTGAAAATAGTCACCAAATATTTTGGAGTAAGATTCATGAAATAAGGCTTTATAAAACTGTAAAATTTTTTTCATGTTGTATAAGTTAAAAAAACATTCTTCTCATACTTTTGCCGGAGACGTCAAAAAGTATTTCGTAAAAGAAAGATTCCATACATACCATGTAGTAAAAGTAAAAACTGGGTAAAAGGGAAATTAATCATACATGAAACAATTTTTGGAAACATGGACATGTATGAGAACAATAACCCCAATAAATACTTACGAATAATCAATCTCAGATAAGAACGAGATTAGAAAGGTTATCCCTTACCTTAGGCCCTATATGATTCGTATGGATCCGAACCTCCTCTATAATGATTTAAATAATGTCATTTAATTATCACATAATCATTTTCATTGTTATGGTATCATATATGTTTCACTTATGACTTTATATTACCCGTTCTTTTGTAAATTCCATGTAAAACCAGCGTTTTGGGTAAAATCATTTCATTTATCGTATGTGTTTCGACTTGTCGTTCATGATATTATTACTTATATCCTGATTTACATAATTCCAAAATGTAAAACATTATTTATATGTAATATATATTCAGAATTTACAAATATATATGATAGATCGATAAATGAAATGAAATACACCGTTCATAGAGACGATAGGCCGTACGTACGCATGAATGCTGTTTTTGTTTCCTTATTGAATTGAATGGAATTAAGTAGATGACATACATATATATATACATAAATACAATATCATTATTATGTCATATATTTCATGATCACTTATTATATATACTTTATAATCATTCCTGAATGGTTAACATGGAGAATGAATCTCATCGCGTCATGGAGACTGCAGTCCGTACGTACGCACGAGCGATGATATCGTTCCCATTATTGTGGAATTGTATTGAAGTGTATGTATACTATTTTATAATCAATATAACTTTACAATAATCATATATAGTTATTTATTTACACCATTATACCCATCCAAGTAAGGTGGTGGTGGAAAATAGATTACACCACGGCGTGGAGACGGTATTCCGTACGTATGCACACGCGATGATTTCATTTTCCGTAAGATTGATAGATGGTTAAATAGGGTTGTTTCATAATTATAATAACATATAAGTATATGAGTGATACTGATGTTATTACTTCATTATTAAACAACTAAAGAAGAAGACGTGGAAGAAGAAATAAAGTTGAAAGAATCGGTAACGGACATTACCTCTTCTTTGAAGCACCTCTTTGAGACCTCCTCTTAGGGCACTAAAATTGGTCATTTAAGAAGATAAGGACCTCTAGAATGTTTCTAGGGAAGTGTAGAAGAGAATATTTCAGGTTTTGGCCGATCTTGAATGCTCAAAGTGGTGTGAGGAAGAGAGGGAGGAGGTGCCCTTTTATAAGGGAGGAGAGGGGCTCCTTAGGAAAAACTAAAAATATTATTTTATTATAAAGTCATATTCGGTTATTAATAGTTCCAAATTGATTTATTTTGAATCTAAGGTGGTAATGGGTATAAATACTCTCATTAAGTAAAATTTAGACAAGTTTAGGTTTCTATTTTAACCTTATCATTTAGATTTAACTTTATGTTAAATAATTTTTCTTTTACCGTGTCTTCTTGTTTTCTTACACTATAAGGTTAAAAAACTTACTATAACAATCCAAAGGAACCCCAAGTTGTTTATTATTAACATAAATAACCTTATCTAAGTCATTTGTCTGAACCTTATATTTTTAGGAATAAAATAACAATTAATAATATAATATTTGTTTTAAAAATTATTTTATGTCAATTTTGACACTATTTTATAATTCATTTTTGTGAAAATAATATAAGAATTATTAGTTAGAAAAAAGTTAAATAAATCAATAATAACATTTCATATTAACATAAAAAATTATTGGAATTCATAAAAATTCTCAAATTACATTTATTTGCATATTTATAACATCAATTATGTCAATATTTCATTAATAAGATAATTACCGCGTCATCATTGTGTCATAAATAAATTAAATTATTTAATATCTAAAAACTAAAAATAAAATATAATTATTTATAAAATATTTTTATCTTTTTAATGAATATTTATAGTCGAATTTATATTATGTATAACCCTATATTAAAAATGTTTTTGTTATTAAAATTTGATTATAACTATTTTGACTATTCTTTTAATAAATTTCCTAATCTAATCCAAGTGGGCCTAAATGGTCATAATTTATTCATATTGTTGTTTTTGGTCGAATTACACTTTTCCAATAGAATTAGGACATGTTTTAGGGTAATAATAATATCATTTTTACCCTTAATTACCCTATTTACTTTTAACCGTGGTAATACAAGTAAAAAGTTACTATTCACCAAAAAATATTTTCATCTCATTAAATCACATTTTAGTCCTTGATAGTTACTTTGTCTCTCGGATTTTATAAATTCAATTCACAGAAGTGGTAAAATTTCATTTAAATGAAAAAGTCAATTTTTTATCTACCACAAAGTGGTTTCACTATTCATCAAAAATTGAAGTTTTTCCGAAAAATAACAAAAATACAGCCTAATCATTATTTGATATTCTGAATTCAAAATTGATGTCTATTTTTCCAAATTCATAACATATAAGTGGCATTAATTAATTTTAAATTTAATTCTCGTTATCAAAACAAATAGCGTGTTTTTAAGAAACAAAAACAATCCAAAGATTAATACTTGCTTATATCCAATTTCAAAGAGAAATTAATTCCAATGAAGAACATTGGATTAAATGGTAAAAATATATTCTAATTACAATTTAAAACAAATGAAAAAGATAATATAACCAAATAAATAATTGCGATGAAAAATTTGTTTTTAATTAAAATATAGCGTGTTTTTACTATTCATTAAAATATGAAAGTTATCAGCATAATATGAAAAATTTATCCAAAGTAAATTTTTATATCCTGATTCCAAGGAAGGATTTTATTTTGTCAAATTGAACTTATAGACATTTCAAAACAAGATTTAAAGTGGGTGCACCATCAAAAGATGTAAGAACTGCATTTTTTGAAAAATACTTATTTTATCCGAAAAATTTATTTTGTTCTAATACCATGTTCTATAAAATATGTAAGATGAATAATAATGTTATAAAATTCAAAATGTAGTTAATACTATTCATAACGGCTTGTCCAAAATATTATAACAATATATAGTTGTTTAGTGAAACCTGATATTGCGTACAACACAAGGAAAGACAACAATGTAACAATCCTTAGATGTATCTTTATTCCATAGTTCCGTGAGATTAATTACACAAAATTACACATGATAAACATGTAATCATTCCACTTCCTTCTTAAACCATTGACCGAGCTTCAACAATTCTTTCATCTCACATATCATTTGTAGTCTCTTCATCATCATCAACAAAATACTACCCATACGACCATACTTATTCTCTTCATGAGACTTTCCCTTCGGGCATTGGTTTTCATAATGCCCATACATTCCACATCTAAAACATTTAACCATTGTTGATGTCGTAGAAATACCATTATCCTCATCCATGGTGTTAACTGATCCTTTTCCTTTGCAGTTACTGGCTTTGTGTCTTACTTTTCCACACCCAAAGCATCTTCCAGTTTCTTTAAAACATTATCCTTGATTCCTCTTCCGACATGATTTACATAGGGGAAATTGAACTTTATTTCCTCTATGATCGTCATGAAACTCCATATTTCTCTTATTATCCGAGTCAGGAACCTTACCAAATTTGGGTTTATTGATCATATTATGTGATTGCTGATTCGGAATAATAATGATGTTTAGACTTCCAAATCTCATTTCATTTGGTTTCTCATGAAGAATATCATTCCATTGTCCAACATATCATCCATTATCGTGAATCATCTTGTTTCCATCCATTTTCTAAAACCCAAAAAGAATAATGTGAGAGACAAAAATCATATTCAAGGGGGAGTAACTTCAATATATAACATCTTAGGTTTAATCTAACATCGTTAACATAATTATAGGACTATAACCTATACTTATACTTAACCTTAGGGAAATCCCTAGACATATCTTAGAAATATCTCATGGGATCTCACTAACGTTTTTGCATCCTAGTTTCCAATGGTTGACAAAACCATTGCTCTGATACCAACTGTAGAGACCAGAATCATGACGTACATGGAAAATAAATTACTTTTGTGGAATACTTAATACATAACAAAAACAGACACACAAGGATCGTAATAGTTTATTGTCTTTGGAAACTCGGAATATAAACAGCTAATCATATTGAAAGATCTTCAACATCTTCGATAACGATCTTCTGCTTTTTGTTTCCTTACATAAAACCTTTATTTTTCTCCAGGGGAAAATAAAACATAAAAAGGGTGAGCTCAAATGCTCAGTAAGGGCAAAAATAGATAACATAAAACAATCCATAATCATTTGAAAGAGAAAACTTGAACATGAAATCTAAACATTAAAACCATGAGCAAATACATAAATCGTTGAAGTACGTAAGGCATATATCATAATGGAACATCAATCATGATAAAATATAATGGGAATAAAACATGTAATTGTGCCGACCAATCATCACATGTCTTGATTTCCATAGTACCCAAGGCATTGCTTCCAAGACCATCTTAGTGGACAAAGTCCCTTTCTGAATCGAGTTCACTCCTCGTTTCAGTCCTGTAACACTGAATCAGATTAAGTTACCGTTCCAGCCATGTCTGTATCATGAGATATAAAACCTTTACCGAATGAATTGGAGGGAGATATAGGTCCCACCCATCTCATAATGAAATCACTCTTACTTGTGCCACAAAATAAACATACATCATTCATAATAACCCAACGAATAAAATGGGTTTCATAAACATCATCCCATCATCACATAATCCGTATAAATGAAATGGATATCATTTCATAATACGAAAAGCGAAACCATTTAAATCATAAAGACATTATACTTGAAACATACACATATGAAATGATGTCAACTTAGATGAAAAATGGTTTTGATAAAACACTTGAAATGAATTTTTGAATAAAATATCCTTTCTTATTCAAAATCATTTTATTTTCACAAAATGTGATGAAATTTTAAAAGAAAAGGATTTTTTTGAAAATACTTATGAAATATTTTGGAGAAATATTCATGAAATTAAGGCTTTATAAAACTGTGAAAATTTGTTCGTGCCGTATAAGTTAAAAAAACATTGTTCTCGTACTTTTTCCGGAAACGTCAAAAAGAACCTCGTAAAATAAATATTCCATACGTACCATGTATTAAAATTCAAAAATGGGTAACCCAGTAAATACTTACGAATAAACAATCTCAGATAAGAATGAGATTGGAAAGGTTATCCCTTACCTTAGGCCCAATATGATTCGTATGGATCTGAAACTCCTGTATAATGATTTAAATAATGTCATTGACTTATCACATAATCATATTCATTGTTATGGTATCATATATGTTTCACTTATGACTTTATATTACCTGTTCTTTTGTAAATTCCATGTAAAAGCAGTGTTTTGGGTAAAATCATTTCATTTATCGAATGTGTTTCGACTTGTCATTATTGATATTTTTACTTATATCCTGATTTAAATAATTCCCAAATTTAGAACATGATTTATATGAAATATATATTCAGAATATACATATATATATGATAGATCGATAAATGGAATGAAATCCGCCGTTCATAGAGACGGTAGGCCGTACGTACGCATGAATGCTGTTTTGGTTTCCTTATTGAATTGAATGAAATTAAGTAGGTGACATACATATATATATATATATATATATACTTAAATCCAGTATCATTATTATGTCATATATTTCATGATTACTTCTTATATATACTTTATAATCATTCATGAATGGTTAACATGGAGAATGAATCTCATCACGTCGTGGAGATGGTAGTCCATACGTACGCACGATCGATTATATCATTTCCATGATTGTGGAATTGTATTAAAGTGTATGTATACTATTTTAGAATCAATATCACTTTAAAATAATCATATATAGTTATTTATTTACACCATTATACCCATCCAAGTAAGGTTGTGGTGGAAAATAGATTACACCACGGCGTGGAGATGGTATTCTGTACGTATGCATGCGCGATGATTTTGTTTTCCGTAGGATTCATCGATGGTGAAATAGGGTTGTTTCATAATTATAATAACATATCTGTATATTATTGATACTGATGTTGTTACTTCATAATGAATAAACTAAAGAAGAAGAAGTGGAAGTAGAAATAAAGTTGAAAGAATTGGTAACGGACATTATCTCTTCTTTGAAGCGCCTCTTTGAGACCTCCTCTTAGGGCACTAAAATTGGACTTTTAAGAATACCAGGACCTCTAGGATGTTTCTAGGGAAGTGGAGAAGATAATTGTTCAGGGTTTGGATGACCTTTAAGGCTCAAAGTGGTGTGAGGAAGAGAGGGAGGAGGTGCCCTTTTATAAAGGAGGAAAGGGGCTCCTTAGAAAAAACTAAAAATATTATTTTATTATAAAGTCATATTAGGTTTTTAATACCTCCAAATTGATTTATTTTGAATATAATGTGGGTATGGGTCGAAATTCTATCATTAAATAAAATTTATACAATTTTAGGTTTCTATTTTAACCTTATCATTTAGATTTAACTTTAAGTTAAATAAGTTTTCTTTTACCGTGTCTTCTTGTTTTCTTATACTATAAGGCTAATAAACATACTATAAAAGTCCAAAAGAACCCCAAGTTGTTAATTATTTACATATATAACCTTATCTAAGTAATTTGGACGAAAAATATATTTTTAGGAATAAAATAACAATTAATAATATAATATTTGTTTTAAAAACTATTTTATGTCAATTTCGACACTATTTGGTAATTGATTTTTGTGAAAATCATAACAGAATTATTAGTTCGTAAAAATTTAACTAAATCAATAATAAAATGTCATATTAACCTATAAAATTAGTGGAATTCATAAAAAGTCTCAAATTACATTTATTTGGGTATTTATAACATCAATTATGTCAATATTTCATTAATAAGATAATTACTGCATCATCATTGTGTCATAAATAAATTAAATTATTTAATGTATAAAAATTACAAATAAAATATCATTATGTAGGAAACCTTTCTAGATTTATAATTCATATTTATAGTCGAATTTATCTTATGTATATTTCTATATTAAAAATGTTTTATTTATTAAACATTGATCTTTTCTATTTTAAATATTCTTTTAATAAATGTCCTAATCTAATCCAAGTGGGCATAAATGGTCATATTTTATTCCTATGGTTGTTTTTGGTCGAAGTAAACATGTCCAATAGAATTATTACATGTGTTAGGGTAATAATAATATCATTTTTACCCTTAATTACCCTATTTACTTTTAACCGTGGTAAATAAAAGTAAAAAGTTACGATTCACCAAAAAATATTTTCATCTCATTGAACAAAATTTTACTACTTGATATTAATCATGTCTCTATGATTTTCGAAATTCAAGTCACAGAAGTAGTAAAATTTCATTTAAATGAAAAGGTCGGTTTTTTATCTACCACTAAGTGGTTTCACTATTCATCGAAAATTGAAGATTTTCAGAAAAATACAAAAAATTCAGCCTAAGAATTAATTGATATTCCGAATTCAAAATTGATCTCTATTTTTCCAAATTCAAAACATATAAGTGGAATTAATTAATTTTAAATTTAATTCCCGTTATCAAAACATATAGTGTGTTTTTAAGAAACAAAAATAATCAAAAGATTGATACTTGTTTATATCCAATTTCAAAGTGAAATTAATTCTAATGTACAACACTGGATTAAATGGTAAAAATATACTCTAATTAAACTTTAAAACCAATTAAAAATATAATCTAACTATATAAATTATTACGATGAAAAAAGTTGTTTTTAATTAAAATATAGCGTGTTTTTACTGTTCATTAAAATATGAAAGTTATCAGAATAATATGAAAACATTATCCAAAGTAAATTTTTATATCCTGGTTCCAAAGTAGGATTCTATTTTGTCAAATTGAACTTATATACATGTCAAAATAAGATTTAAAGTGGGTGCGCCATCAATAGGCGACAAAACAACATTTTTTGAAAAATACTTATTTTATCCGAAAATTTTATTTTGTTCTCATACCATGTTCTAGAAAATATGTAAGATGAATAATAATGTTATAAAATTAAAAATTTAGTTAATAATATTCATAATGTCTTGTCCATAATATTATAACAATATATCGTTGTTTAGTGAAACCTGATATTGCATACAACACACCCTATCGAGGAAGGTCGCGATGGCGTGTAATGCAAACCAAGTCAGGGTTGCATGTTGTGCAAGAATCCTTTGTTGTTTCATATAGAAAAATATAACCATATTTCATTTATACATTGAATATATATATATATATACACTCAATGTTGTGTAGAATAAAAACTATCAAACAAACATGAAATTGTGTGTAACATAATCCAAGAATAGTGTTACGTATACCGCAAGCTAATACTGTGTTGCATATAGCACAAGATAATCTTGGTGTATCATAAAACACATGACATCAAATAAATTAAAAATAATAATTATCATAAAATATCAGTTTGTTACAATTATCAAATCAATATGACATAAGTTCTTGTTAATAATAATTAACCCTTTAAGAATATCATCATACTAATATGCATCATAATATATATATATATATATATATATATATGAATGATTTTTATCGTTAAATATTTTTATATTTTTTTTCCATCCATGAGGATATTGAATTTACTCACAGAGTAATATTATTGATCAGAAAAAATTTTCTAATTTATTAATTATATATGAGATTACATTGAAGGTATAAATTTTTCCTTCCTTATGTACATACGTTTCCAATATGATTTTATTGATAAAACTAAAAATAAACTTTCTTTTCAATATTATATTATTATGTCTTCCTAACTCTGTAATGTTGTTGGGAATAGTTATTAATTGGTTCCTTTATAAGAGGATAGTTCCATTACTATTGCATGTCACAATCTATGGTCAAATAGATCCTTTTCATTGATATTTTTCTATTATAAGAGTTATTGAATTTCTTGATCCCATAGATTTTCCTCCCATTGATTACGTGATAAAGAATAAATTTATTTATCTAATCGACTATAATTTCCTTATCACAAATTTAAAATATGATAAATGTTGATAATATTTCAACATATATTTTATGAATTATATTGTGTTTTAAAATTTGGAAAAAAATAAAATTATTTGAATTTCCTCCATCCTCTAATGTTTACATTGGGAGAAAAATAGAATTTGCTGAATTCTCCCCATCCACCTTTATTTCATAATATAATTTTAGATCCATGTAACTATAATGGTGATAATGCACACATAATGATATTTAATTTTAGATATATTATGATAAATTAATTTCCCTTTATAATGAAGATACTTGAATATAAATTATTTGAATTTTCCATATTTTTTTGTTGAATATGTGGGTTGTATTCTTTTATCGAAAACATTAAAATAATTTATAGAGATAAAATAAATGGATAACACATGAATTTTATTTAAACAATATTTCCTTCCTCACAAATAATATTTGAATCATTATTATCCACAATGGAAGAATTTACCTGATTTTATTACAACAAGTGTCACATTCTAGATGATTAATCAAGAGATAATTAATCACATAGGAAATTTTCATTGGAATCCTCAGTTGAGTGGTCAAATAGGAAAACTAAAGAAATCATTATATCAACTAAGAAATTTGTTAGTATGAAGGATAATGAATTGATAATGGAGAATCTGATAATTTTTTATTTTTTATCATATAACACTTTATAAGAGGGTAATTTTTTTAACAATAATGGAAATGGGAGAACAACTTAATTAGATACCCTAGGGAACTCCTTTAGACTATTATAGGTCATAAGTGTTAAATACTAAGTAGAGAACCTTCATGGTTTATAATAAATTTATTACCAAATGATTGAACACCATCATGGAAACATTATTGATTGCTTTTATAGTGTATAACTCCATGTTACTTAGATTATTCATTTGGATTAGTAACTATATAGAATTTATCTAGGGGGATACATCAAATTTTTCTTTATTCTTTTTATCACTATAATAGGTCATCTTTGGTATGATTATTCTTTTCCTCAAAGAAGATCTCCATGAATTGATATTTTTTGAGGACCTAAATGATTTATTCACTATAGTTTTATATTTATAAATCCTCCAAGGTAGATTTATGTGTCATAAAAATGAAGAATTCAATGATAGGTTTCATCAGAATTATTTCACGAGCATATAAATTTCTGATTACAAATGGTAGTACAGATATATTTTTATTATCAACATGTGAATAACATATATCGTGGATACTCTAGAGGGTTCCTACAATGTTGAGGTATTTCTGACTACTATAGATATGGACCTAGTTTTGAGATACATATTCATATCAAGGAGAAAATACCTTGATGAACTAATTTTTTTTGAAGTGGACCCCTATAGTGGTTAATGTTTAACATCAAGAGTATCAATCTACCATCAGGATTACAGATGATCATTTAATAGATGCATGGTGTTCTTATTATTAATGGTGAAAAATTTTCATCACACTAAAATAAAGGAAAAGTAATGTGTTTTGGGGATAATAATAGTTATAGGATTACTATCCAGATCTGTATATTTAGTGGTTTATTTCTTGTTGAAGACTCTATTCCTGGGTTCCTGATTCTGGGTGACTGTGACAATTTATTCGTAATAATCATCTATTGTTGGTGATTTTCTACAGGTGAAATTAATTTTAATGGATAGATCCTTGTTATGATACATTGAAATAACAACATGAACATTGGATACATCATCCTTATCATCTTTTAGGCTAAAAATGAATAATTTATCTCTCCATAACATTTCTCTAGAGGTCGATAAATTTCATGATTGGGGATTTCTACACACTATTTTCTTGTCAAATTCATTTTTAACATTATGGAATAAACCCAGAAATAATAGCATAATATATTTCAAAGATTTTAATTATTGGTTTATGGATGTATTCTTTAAAAATATCATTTACTACATGGAATTATAAACATATTATAAGTGACTATGTCTATCAATATTATAGAATAGAAAATTTATAGATATGGTAAGGTAAACTAATATTCCTATTGAATTTTGTAGTTCATTCATATAAACAATAACTACTATCTAATATCCCCTAAGATATATATATATTTTAATAACATGTTTTCAATTACATGTAGAATCTATTTGAATTCTATGTGGAATTGTAGAATAATTTTATTGTTTGTATATCACTACAAATGAAATTTTAGGGCCAGTCAATCTATATCCTATGTAATGACTTTAATATTTATAATAATTTTAAGGAAACTTCCTTGTGGGGCCTATGCTATGCCCCTTAAATCCCACCTCTAATAGTGAAGGTTATGGTGACATGCACTGAGTAGGAATATCACTAACATGGTAGTCATTTCCTATCTACTTGTATGCACACACACATCTCTATGCCCATAAAATGTTGAAAAGTAAAAACCACTAACAAACAAATTCATGAATATAATTTTATCCCACAACTAGATTACAACCTGAAGTAATGTAAATGAGTTAGAGTACAATCCCACCACAAGGATTCTATATCATGAGTCCAACATGTATGTAAAATGGAATGGGACTACTCTCTGAATGTCGCAGGACACACCTCGGTCTACCGGGTCTCACCAAGCACTATCTGATCTTAGTCCACCTAAGAATCCATCAAATGGTCCATCATCTACCTAATACATGACATGTATAGAAAATGGACATGAAGTGTTGAGTATAACAATACTTAATAGGACACTCCGAAACCACAAAGAAATACATAAAATAAATGTATAGTTGTCTCTACATATGTATATGTCTACAACACATATAACAATAATATCCAGATATACTCTACCAAGGAACACCATCTAGAGCTAAGTTACAATCACAGTATACCAACCCTAGTAATTTAGTTGGAATATTCAACGAAGCCCTCATCTGAGAGAACAAAATCTTGAGTCCGATTGCATGGATAACATCCGTATGAGATGTACTACTCATTGGGTATCACCATAAGAGAGAAAATATGATAGACCTAAAGAGACATATGATACAAATATGATGATCACAACAAAGGACATGGGATGATACCAGCAACAAAATATTGATTAACCAACTAATTAGAGGATTAGTGCCTGTGTAGTGTTGGTCAGGTCGATAACAAGAACCACACCTTGGAAATAATGACGAATAAATGATCCTAACTCGTTCCTCACAGGGGGGGATTCCAACAACACTATCAATGAAGTATTTATGAAGGAATCATGTTCCTAGTAGTATGAAATGATTCGCACCAACCCTTAGGTCAATAGTGAAGGGAACATACCCTGACAATACTTTTCCATGACATGGAGGATAAGTTTCTCTATCCATGTTGATTGGAGTACAAGATGTGTATTAGGGTCACAAGATGTATCCCATGACCCCGGTTAGATCATGTGTACAATGTTCCATGTCATTTAAACCATGTAATTAGAAGAGGGGGGTAGAGAAAATGTAGAAACGATTACACTCTTTGTCCTTGAATTCAGGGTCCACCTGTGAACGCCAACCATGTACAACAACACAGTGCCAACCCGTATATCCTTACTATGTACTAGTTACTTGGGTAGCCCTTGTACCTGGTAAAATACATTCTGTGTGGGGTAGTAGAAACCAAATAGGAAACCCATGTACTCCACCCCATGTTCATGTACCTTCCAGGGTACATTCCCACTTGTTCATCTAGGGACTACACGCCATGCAGTTAGAGACTACAAGATGTGTGTATCGGGGTTTCCATAAACCCATATTTTTTTCCTCCCACTCATTCCATCGAACATCAAAATATTTTTTTGGGGGTCTGTTCATCTTAAAAAATTATATACATGGTTGTTTTTCTCGTATAACAATGAATCTATGAGATTTGGGCCTTCGATCAGCTCAGATAACTCAATCTTATCCATTATTAATTTCCACAGAAGAACACATATTCAGAACACATCATCATTTGATCCACTAATTTTCCCACGGTTACACCTCCATCAAGTTGTATTGATGTTGTAACTACAATTTCAGATTATTTCACCAAGAATATAAGGTTCAATGATCAATTATTAAAAATGGTTTCAATGATTGGGAAGAATGAAGAATGTGTAACAAAGAAGGCATGAATTAGGGGAGAAAAACTCAAAAAAAAAATCAAGAGGGACAATTTTTGAATGATGTTTGTATCAATCATGGGTTTTCAACTTCAGAATAGTAAAAAAATCAATAAAACGTACTTATCAAAATGATTTAATCATCCTGATAATCCCAAAAAATATAATATCATCCCCAAAATATGATCGAATTGTGGGATAATATGCTCATGGATTAGTCTGCATTTGTTATAGGAATTAATAAAGTGCAAAATGGTTGAAATGTAAATGCATACCTTGATTCATATCATTTTCTAAAGAAGAATAATTTCCACATCGTTGTTGTTGGTGAGATCCATCCAGATCAGTATTTGTTGATCACCAATTTAGGGTTTCTTCATTTTCTACTTAAGGGAATTTTCCAGAACTCTCTCTCTCCAATGTGTCCAGTGGATTCCAGGGTTAATTTTCAAACCATGGATCTCTAAAAACATATTACATTAAAGAAAAACTAATTGAATCACTGTGTCAAAAAAATAAAATAAATATTCTTAAATTAGTTTATTTATTTATGCATCTGTGAAAAATTTCCAAAAACTAACCACGCCAACCAGTGTTTGGTCAAGCCTAGTGTAAATACCCTATTCTGAAGTAAACAACATCCACATATTTTTTATCCAATAGCCCATTTAGAAGTTATTACACTTTTTCAGAAAAACTATGCATGTGGGCTATTTAATATTTATATATATTTCAAAAATATTTTCTAGGCACACCTGGCCTTAGAATCATACACTGTCTCAATGCCTCAGCTCAAATTTAATCCTAATAATATTTAAAAAAAATCCATGGAAAATATGAGTCATTAAATTCTCCCCACATTTGGCCTTTACATCCATAGAAAGTGAAAAAATGGATACTAAAAAATATGACGATACTGAGAATGGATGTGAGCTTCCTTATCATAGGTTATTTATTAGAGAATCACATGCTTCAAATGTATATGCACCAAATGAATTTGTATTTCATGAATGATCCTCTCCTAAGGATCTTCAATCTCCACTACTTACTCAATAAATGTATCCACATCCTTGATGATGATCCCTCCCCATTTGATGATGTGGGATGGGTTTTGCACGCACCACCTCTACTGAGTCACATGGGATACATCATGTACCTGGTCTATCGGGGAAGGTAGAGCTCTGTGGTATGACACCTTCCAAACTCTACGTAGTATCTGAAATAGATGATGAACCTTGGAGATAGCTTTCCACCATATAAAAATGATTATAATATTCATTGAGGTGAAACTCATGGGAATATGTTGATTCCTTCCATGAACTCAAAATGACTTCATCTCCTAACATCATAAGACATAGGATGACTCTAAGCTGTCATTATACTATCCAAGCTGATCTGAACCTTCTCTGTAGTATCACATTCCAAATCTAGTCCCATGAGTGCTGACAGTCCTGGGTCAGTCCATAAATTTGTGGCCTATTGGGATTCCCATACAAAGACTCAAATAGTGTCATACCAATGGAAGAATGAAAGACATTGTGGTATGTAATATCCACCAGTGTTATGTGACCCTACCAACTATAGCCAAATTCTAACATGCAAGCCCCAATCATGTAATCTATAACCTGAATGGTCTTCTCTGTCAAGCCATCAATTTGTGGGTGAAATACTATGCACAAGAAAAACTGGGTCCTAACTACCTCCTACAATCTCTTCAAAAATCAGGATGTTAAACAAGCATCACAATCTGAAACTATAATCAATGGAAGTCCATGGAGTCAAACTATTTCATGAATGTAGATTTTCCCAATCTCTAATATTGAACTCTACTCTCAGATAAACTAGAAGTGGTACAACATGGTAAATCAATCAATGATTACCCAGATGGAATCATGTCTCTTGGACGTACATGGTAAGATTGTCATGAAGTCCAATGATATACAATCCCACTTCCATTTTGGCACCTCAATGCGATGAGTGAAACCCACTGAAACTTGGTGCTCATCCTTCACTTTATGAAATGTTAGGCACCAAGAAAAAAACCATGAAACTACTCCCTTCATCACTGCCCACCAAAACTGAAATTATTTGTCTTGTTAAATCTTATAAACACTTGTATCTACCTCCAAAATGGTTTATGAAATTCCATTAGAAACTCCTCCCGTAACATCAGTAGTACTATTGTGTGTCCTTTGAAAAGAATTAATTGTTCCCCACCTTTAGAAAATCTATTAGGAGAATCCCCTATGGATATATGTACACATAGGGTATCATAGTCAGTATAAGAAAGTTTTTCCTACATGACTAATTATAAGAGTGGAGTGGTGACAACCATCGAGTGGAGGTATGAAACTCTTTCTCCATCCACAAAGTATAATTGCATTGAGACCAATTTCTCTGGCACTTTGTTCAAAAACTGTGAACTAGATATCTTACAGAGATAATATGCTACCATGTTCCCGTTCCCATGAGTATAGACAATATCAATTTTATAATCATAGAGGAGCAATAGACATCAACTCGATTTGACATTGGGATACTTCTCAGAGAAGAAATACTGGGGAATATTATTGTCAAAGAATATTATATACCACTCACCCATTATGTAGTTTCTCCACATCTTCAATGCAAATAATACCACTGATAACTAATGATAATTGGTCACATAGTTCTTATAATGTAGTCTCCACTAGTGTGAAAAAAAATCAATCACCTCTTGACTCTATGTCAAGGCACAACAATGTCCAGTTCCTGATTCATCACAGAACAATATATACTCGAAACCCTCCTCTAGGACTCCCAAAATCGGATCACTCATCCAACTCTGACTCAAATACTGAAAATATTTTTGGCACTTCTCTATCACAAATAAGGATGCCCCTTTCAATTCAAAGTATTCATGGGTTCTGATATCATGAGATATTAGGTATGAATCTAGGATAACAACCCACTATCATGAGGAAGCTCTACACCACCGTCACTCTCTTATCTAGATCCCACGCTAACACTACCTCGACCATGGCCAATTCCACTACCACTCCATCCGTTGATATTACGTGTCCCAGAATGTGGACTTCCTGAATCCTTGAATGGCAATTCAAGAGTTTCCTGTAAATTTGGTTCTCTCAGAGTATGTCTATAACTATTTTTAATTTTCTTGCATTCTCCTCCTTAGATTCCAAGTACAAAATGATATTGTTGATAAATACTTCCACAAACCAGTCTATGTAAGGCTAAAAGACCTAATTCATGAGTCCCATTAACATATATGGTAATTTTTTCATTCTAAAGGTAATAAAAAATTAATCATTATGACAGTAAAAACATATGATGTTTGTTTTCAATATATCCTCATTATGTACTCGTAATTTGTAATATACTGAAAGGAGTTCAACCTTTGAGAACCATCAGGACCCTCTCAACTGATCAAAGAGGTCATCGATCTTTGATAGCGGACACAAGTTCTTCACAGTCAACAGGAAAAATCCCTGGTAGTCCACACACAACCCCATACCCCATTCAGACTTTTTGAAAAACAAAATTGGGGCTTCCCAGGGTGAGACATAGGTCCAGATAAAGACCATCCTCTACTTGATCCCCCCAATTTCACCATCATCATGTGAATTTCTATAGGAGCCATCCGATATGTTGTTGCATATATTTATGTTATCCAAGGGTGTAGATCTATTCATAATTATATATCTCAATAAGGGGGATCCTAGAACATATTCAAGAAATACATCATCGTATTCTACCACCACTTCAAGAAACTAGAAACTTATAACATCCATTGTACCAAGGGTAGGGCTATCCAACTTATGAGTAATCGGTTGTACCCTACTATTCATGAGTCCATATTTTCTTTCTAGGGTTTCCTTTTCTCCAACAATGGAAAACCTCATTCCATCTATGTGGAAACATATAATCCTTAAATTAAAACACTCAATCTATGCTTGGACTATAAAATCAAATCCATTACATGAATAATGTAGTTAGGCCTCGACAGCACTACCTTGAGCTACAACTAGAATATCTCTCCCCGATGGGTTAGGTCACACTATTTGAATAAGTGTGTGAAAATTCAGTCTTCTGAAGTAGGTGTATCCATAAATAAGAGTCAAGTCAATAGTTCTACCAGAATATATAAGTATCATACAAGATATGTGGTGAGAGATGAATGACTAGATCTTTTTTTCTCTCTGTACTGAAGCTAAAGCATAACTACAATAAATCACACCTCAAATCATTTTTCGAGCCCTTGAGTGATAAGGGTCAATCACATGTATTTGTCCCCTCCCAAATCCTCCAACTCTCTGAGCCTAATGTGGAACACCTACAACTGGTTGTGTTAACAAGTCGAAACACTAACCACTTCCCCTTACTCTCCATGCTCCTCAACCATGTCTACTGACCAAAAGATATGCATTATCCTATCACTATATCTTCCTCGATGCTCCATCCATAGTATCCCTATTAGTATAATGATGATTTTCAAAATATAGAAGGAGAATTCCCCCACCATCACATAAATATAACTACTAATATGCAGGCTGACTGGACCCACCCTGTAATCTCTGAAATATTAATCATCTGTCCTGGGACCTCATATTGATACATATCCCATGTCAAGGTCATTTGGACTAATGTCAGATCCCTACTACTAAGGTCACAAATCATTCATGTTTACTTCTAACTAACACCAGAATTATATTCTAATCCATGAATCTTTCAACAACCATACCCCACTCAAGAACCCTAGCATAATTAGGAATGCATTGAGGGATGAAACTATCCATGATATATCAATTTAGACCTCACTCAGTGGGATGAGCTATGAATTAGTGATATCTAACCAAATCCATTGAGTGACTAGAATGTTTGGTGATCCTCGATGAATAATTATCCACTAATATACTACCATTATGAAGATGAAGATGACCTGGAATACCCACAACTCCCTACATAACTCATGAGAACTCATCTCTAATGAGGGGCTTGATATCTTTCTATGGAAGAGTTGAATCATCGTAATTATATATATCCAAACATCACCATCGTCCTATTGATCCATGTAGTAGGACCATTGCAATGACCACAATCAAATCTACTGGTGTCTGAACTAGATAAAAAACTCAATCCATCACCTCGAGCCAGTCCTTAGCTACTTGAAGGTCCGTATTTATTCCAAACCTGGGGGGTATCTATTGATGAAACTAATGAAGCACAATCAGACCGCAATCCTCATCCGTTGGTACTGCGTGCACTATATGTTTCTCTATAGGTGGTGGTATGACTGGTGCACCATATGGAGTTAAAATTTGGGGAACTGGTCCCTGTATCAAAGCCTAATCACTGAGGGGTCATCATCATGATGAGCTAATTAATCCTAGTTAGAATGCATCATGGTGGAATCCTATAATGAAAAAAATATATACCACAATCAATGAGTACATCTGGAGAGCTGACTCAATAAGGAAATTAAAACCACAACATATTTATATATGATAATTGTACCATTATTTTTCTATGCAACCAGTTTTCTCATACACATAGTTTAAAAGCTATTTAATAGAGTCCTGATGTATGGATATATCGGCCACTTCCCTAACACTTGAGTCATTATCCTAAAAAACTAACTCAAAACACTTAACACTTTCTCCACAAACCAAACCCACAGAATCCCAGTCCTAAAGTAGAACCAACCTCCTTTGATACCACTTTGTCATAGCGCATACCAATGGGGACCGTGCTATGACTCCCCAAGATTGTCTCCAATAGGCTAGAGGTAGGTGACTAGAACTCAGTAGGAATATCAAAAACATGGGTGATATTTCTTATGTACCTGCACACACACACACTCACATGTCCAATACCAAAAAATTATAAAATTTAAAATTCACTAAGTAACAATTTCATACAAACAACTATATCCGAAAACTAGAGTATAATATTATATAATGTAATGTAAATAGGGAAAAAGTAAAATCTCCCCATAATGAGTCTATCACATGAATCCATCCTGTATGTAAAAGGAACTAGAAATTCATTATGAAAGCCAAAGGAACACACCTCAGTCTTCCCAGTCTCACAAAGCACCGTCTGGAACTAGTTCGCCTAAGACTCCATAGATAGGTCGATCATCTCCACAGGACATGCCACGTGTGGGAAAAGCTCATATAGGTGTGCATATTACAATAATTAGTATCATTCCCCAAACCAAAAATAAATACAACATATCAAATTAAATTCATCTCTATAAAAGTATATGTCCATAGAACATATAATAATATTATCTAGATATACTCAACCTGGACACACAATATAGAGGTAAATCATAACCACTGTATAGAAACTCTATGAATTTAGCTCATTGATTCCACAAAACAATCATATGAGGGAACATACTCTTGATTTCGATAAAACTTATGATGTACATATGATAGGTACTACTCACAAGGTCTCTCCATGAAAAAGATACATTGATATATCTGAAGAGACATATGATAAATAGAAGAGGATCACATCTATGGCCATGGGGTGATAAAAACAACCCAATCTAGATTATCCTGCTTATAATAGTATTGGTTCCCATGTAGTGTTGGTAACGTCGATACCAATAACTCCACCTAGGGAACCAAGATGAATAGATTATTCTTTTGCAGGTCTCTCTGGGGGGGGGGGGGGGTTACCACAAACTATATATAGAATGTATTTCTGAAGGGATTTTGTCCTAGGAGTTGGAGATTATTCACACCAACCATTAGGGAAAAATTTAATAGAATGATTACTAATGAAACTCGACCATGATACAAAGGACATGTAGATCATGAACTATAGATTTATGTACACAATGTGAAACATGTTCACATACCATGTCCCTTGACCTTGATAACAACACTTTTACAAAATCCATGGAAATTTAAACATTGTTTCGAAGAATAGTGGTACACAACATGAAAAAAAGGTAACATCCCATGTCCATATATCAGGGGTGTGCTGGTGTAGTCCGACCATGTGCTAGTACACAACGTCATCCCGTGTATCCTTGCATGTATACCAGTACATCAGAAGCCTATGTACTGGTACACGGTTAGCCTGTGTACTTGGTTCATTCCAGGACATGTGGGGGAGTACACAGTGTGTAAGAAACCCATGTACTCCACCTAGTGTCTGTGTACCTCCCAATGTACATGAAGAGTCATTTAATTCTGTACTATGCAATATGAAGTTAGAAACTACACACCATGTGTATCGAGTTTTCCCAAATCCCATTTTCATCCTCCCTGTCTTGTTTTCGATCATCTAGAACTCGTTCTTATAGTATGTTCTTCATTAAACATCATATCCAAGGTTTTCTTCCACTTTGACATTGAATCAATGGGATTAGAGCCTTTAATAAGCTTGTAAAACACAATTGTAGTCACTCATCATTTCCACCAAAGAACATGGATTCGACACTCACAATCATTTGATGCAATACTATACCCACCATCACATATATTTCAAGTCATCCTGATGGCATATATATGGTTTTGGATTGTTGTGATAATAAGCGATGGCATAATGATCGATTTTTTCCAATTGTTTCAAAGATGAGGAAGAACAAAGAACACATAACAAAGAATGGCCAAATCAGGGGAGAAAAGAAGAAAAAATTTAGAGGGGTGCACCTTGATTTATGTTTGTGTTGATCTTGGTTAATCAATGTTAGAATAGTAATCAAATCAATCATCATTTCTAATGAAAAATATATAATCATCTTGATAAACACGAAAATATGATCAATTTTTGGGCTAATATGTTTATGTATTGGTTCACACTCTTTGTAGGAACCAGGAATAGGGAAAACTCCTTAAATACAAATCCCGACATTAATTCAAATCACTCACTGATGAATAATGGTCATTGTGTTGTTTTTGAGGTTGAGATTCATCCAGATCAGTGTCCATCGATCAATGATTCGTGGTTTCATTATCTCCTGCATGAGAGAATTAATTGGATATCTCTCTATCCAATGAATTGAAAGGATTCTAGGGTAATGAGGCTTATAATGAGTCTCTTACATGTAGATACTTCTAAATAGAAACTCATTACTTCAACAAAATAAAATAAAATTTCATAATTTAGATTATTAATTGAAATGTCTATGATGAATTTCCACAAACAACCCACACCAACCATTATTAGGCAACACCTAATGTAAAACTATTAATCTGAATACAATGGTGCCCTTATATTTCTGATCCAGGTAGCCATTTAGAATTTATTCAACTTTTTCAAGAACACTATGTGTGTGTGCTATTTAATGTTTAAGTATATTTCAAACATTTATTTTCGGTACACCATGCCTAAGAATCGCACACCATCTCTATTCTTGGTCTCAAAATTAAATCATATAGTATTTAATAATAATACATATAGAATCCAATTCATTATTTTATTTTTATTTTTATGGGGTTTTCATAATAAAAATTTTCTTATATAGTATCCTACAAAATATATATTGATGATGAGCATAAGAGAGTTCCAATCATCCAATAATGTATCTTTTTGTCTTGGATTATTTTCTACCATAAATTAAAGAATATTAATGAAATCCTTACTAATAATAATACTAGTAATAGTTTAATAAATTTGATTGATTAAAATATACTAATTTAGAATAAAATTATGAGAAAATGATTTATTATTATCATTATTTTATCGTAATAGGATTTTTAATAGATGAAGTTATTGTGTAAATAAAAATTATAAATAAATTATTTAATATTATGATGGTAATGGAATCTATAGTTTAACACCACTAGGGAATTCATAATGTTATATGAAGAGGAAACAGTCTCCCAGCCAGAGTTATTAAGACTATTTATATCTTTATGTATATCCTAAAGGGAGAAAAGAATTGTATAGTTTGAGGTCACAATTTATATAAAAATTTAAATTAGTAAAAACTAGGAGAATTGGGATTGGATGTTTAAATTTTTTGAAAATGAAAAGTATTTATATTACTTCCATAGGAGCATAGAGGATACAATTACATTCATGTTCATTTAACGAGGACTATAATTTTTTCATCTTCAATCATACATCTGGGGAAAAAATTTAAGCCAGGTAATGTTATTCAACAAATACCAATGTTATATACTTTATGACCATATGATGAGGAAAATATTTTATCATGTTAATATCATTGAACTAGAACAATTATATCATATAATTAAATATCATTTTTCATGGATGAGTTGGTTATAGAAATATAGAAATGGGTTATATGTGGGTCTTATACATGATCATCAAATTGATGTTCTATTTGGGTATGAAATGTTTTCTAGGTCTTGGGCTTATACCAAAATGGAAATCAATTTAAATTAATTTATTCTTATAAGAGGATTGGGATAGTAATCCATATTATGTGGGTTGTGGGTTTTTTTGTTTTTTATGTAAGTTTAAACTGCCACTAAATAGTTTAGTGATGTTTTTGAAAAACCATTGCCAAATCTTCTGTTCGTTTTAATTTAATGGAATATTTTTCGACACCGATGTTGAAGATTTAGTAGAATTTTTTAATAATTTGGAGAATAATTTCGTGGAAGTTTAAACAATAGCTAAATCCTTTCGTGGAGGTTTATTGTTAATTTATTTATTTTTAATTTTTTTTATAATTTTTATTTTGTTTTCTAAATTATTATTTTATTATTTTATTATTTCATTATTTTATTATTTTATTAATTTACTATTTTTTATATTATTATTTCATTATTTTGTTACTTCATTATTTTTTTTTATTATTTATTATAATTATTATTTATTATTTATTATTTATTATTAATATTTATCTATTATTTTCCTATTTCCAAGCATGGATCCTCCATATATGCCATGAAGAAATTCTATTTTGGGTGAGATTCGAACCACATACATCTTTCTTATTCTACAAATATTTTACCACAAGAGTAGGCTCTTCACGGAGTTCGTAAACATAATTGAAAAAAATATATATATATCGATAGAAAAAAAATTACTACATAACCAATATATAGGAACTAAATAATTAATAATTAATAATTAATAATTAATAACTAATAATAAATAATTTATAATTAATAAATAACAAATCATTGAATAATAAATAAATAAATAAACAATACTGTAGTAAATAATATATATTAAATAGTAAATAGAAAATAATAAATAGAAAAGTGTAAATAGTACATAATAAATGATAAATAACATATAATAAATTATATGTAACAAATAATAAATAATAAATAACAAATAGTAAATAATCATTACTAATTAGTAAGTAATATTAAAATAATACATAAATAATATATAAGTAATAAATAAATAACAAATTAAATAAAAGAAATTAATATTTTCTAAATAAGAATTAAATTAACATATAATTGATAAAAATAAAAAATTATTAATAAATAAATATATAATATATAATGAATGAAAAATATAAGTAATAAATAATAAGTTAATAATAAATTACTAAGAAATAATATTGAGCAAAAATATTATAAATAATTAATGTATAAATAATAATAAAAGTATTAAAAGTAATAAAATAAAGTATAATTATTTAATAACATAATAAATAAAAATATATAAATAATAATAAATACTAAATTACAAATAATTCATAAATTATAAATAAATAAAGAATAAATAATTAATAATAAAAAGTTTTAATAAACATAAAATAATAAATAATAAATAATAAGTTATAAATAAAAAACTATAAATATTTTATAAAATATATTTATTATAGATATAATAAATAAATAAATAATAAAAAATAATAACTTCTAAACAGTTACAAAATATATAATGAATAATATGACAATTATAGTTGATTAATAAATAATAATAAAATATTAAATATGTAAAAAATAAAAAATAATATGTAATAATATATAATAAATACTAAACAATAAATAAATATTCAATATTAAATTAATAGAATCAAATAAACCAATAAATAATAAATCAGTGACATATAATATTAAAATAACAAATAAAAAATTCATATGTGTACCTATAAATATATATACATATAAAAAATATTAGATAAATATATATATAAACATACTTATCTTAAATATATATATATATATAATCATATGAATATGTATATTAATATAAATATACATATTAAAATATTTATATATATACATATGTGATAAAAAATACTTAAACATAAATATGTATATTTATTTAAAAATGTATATAAATATACCCAAATGCTCATAAATACAAATAAACATATATATATATATATATAATAAATAATAAGTCACCAAAAGTGGGGAAACCGCTATAATTATAGAATCATAAAATCAATTGGATCATACATCAATGGAGTAAAATCATAAAAGATATTAAAATCATATGATAACTCTGTTAAAAAAATGTGGTATTCTATTGAAAATTATAAAATAGGGAATCACCACTAAAAAATCAGTTTTGATGGCATTACAGACCCATTTTTCTCCTCAAAAACATTTATTGTGGTTTTGTTATCTCACAATGTTGTATATCTCATCAAAAATATCGATTTAATATGTGGTAGAGCCCAAACTAACACCCAAACTATAATCTAAGCAAATTTCAAGTTGATGTTATATTTTTAACATTTACCAAAACTATAATTTTTTTAAATATTTTAATTATTACTAAATTATTAACCAATTTTTTTATAGTTCATTTCAGAAACATTGATTCAACTTGTTTTTTGAGGTAAAATAGACTCCCAGATGAAATCTTATGGTCATTTATTGTTGAAGTCTCATTTTTAACTGATTGATGAATTATTTAATGTTTCAAATTATTATTAACTAATAACAATATATTTTTATTATATATACATTATGTTTATTTAAAATTAAAAATAATAAAAAATATATGGTAGAAAAAAATAAAAAATAAAAAATTAATATTATATCACAATTATATATTAAATATATTAAATATATTATATTTTTTGAATTAATTTAGTGATTTTTTTAAAAGTCACCAATATTTCATTGAGGTTTCTAAAAACACCCTGCTAAAAATGAATTTAATTTTTTCTGATAAATAAAATATTTAAATATAAAATAAAATAAAATAAAAACACATATATAGGTGGTATCTATGGTTGGAATCCTAGGGGACCACCCTAGATTCTTAAACAACCACATTGGAATGCATTATTCAATGTTATTTTTCATATTCCTTTAGATATGAAATCCTTTGTATTAAAGGGATATTCTTTTTTTTGATAAACAATAATCTATAGTATGGACATTAATATAAATAGTTTTCCTATTATTGGATATGTGATTCTAAATTTGAATGAGATATATAATCATTAGGGATACATAATGATCAAATGTTTCTGGTGACTCAAATAGGGATTTAAATATACAATAAAAGCTAATGTAGGACACCAAGGGGATATACATATGTAGAGTGATACCAATATGCTAATGGAAGCTGTGTGGGTGAGACAAGAGTACTCCACTAATGTAGGTTACCAATGTGAGTGAGTATCCAAGGTTATCCATTATTTTTGAGTCAAGTAGGCTTGAGTTAAATGGAAATAAATGCAAAATATTAATTTTATTCATGAATAAAACCTTCCTTGTAGGGTTATTTAAACTTTTATAGATTAAAAATTGATATATGTGATCTTCCATGAGGGTTCTCTATGAGAATCCATTATTTGAAACTACTTCTCCTTTTTTACATCCATTCACTATGTGGTTTTATAGATGAATAAACTATAATATATCATTGAGAATGTGTCTTGTTATCCAAATCTTTCATCCTCTTAATTATCAAAATGTCTCAAATATAGAATCCATGGTGGTCATTTTTTAAATTTTTTCCTCAAGATCATAGAAAAGTGGGGTTTTTGTGAGACACAAATCCCTATGATGGTTAAATATTCAATATGATTCATATAAATGGGTGTTGGGACACTACATTGAATAAGGTTAGAGGTGGACATCCCTAGATAGTGGTTTTAAAATTTAATCTTATAGTTGGGTTAGAGCGTAGATTACTTAATTAGTGAAAAAAGTAACATTGGAAGGGGTTATACTATTTGTAACACATATATTAGGCTATGGGTTTTAGTTATAGAGTAATTCAGGAAAGTTATTATCTAGGGGTAAACTTCCACTTTGAATAGGTCACCAAGATATTTTTTTTATAAAAAATGTCATTGTATTCTATTATTATACGTCATATAACGTTGATAAAAATTATTGTTTGAAGATAATATATATTTTTAATTTATGTATAATAGGATCCTTGTTGGAACCATAAAACATTTTCTAGAATTATATGGTTGGTAATCCAGTAAGTAGAATAAATTCTAGAAATTTGGAATAATTATCACATATCATGTTGTATTGTGTGTCCATATCTAAAGGGTCCCCACCAATAAGGAGTTCGGTGTGTTCTCTAGACTTGAAATATAGAACCCACCATTAGCCAGATTCCTATAATTACCCCTTGGTCTCACTATGTTAAGGTTTTGAGCTATGATATTCTAATTATGAATCTATCATCTCACACAACCCGGTCTATTATATACTTTCCCAACCTAAATCCTTCCATAGAATCCTTGAGGGAAGAACTAATATGAATTACCCCATACAACTCATTAAAAGTGTTATCCCATTCTTAAGATGTTCTCACCCATCTTACTTCCATAAATAACTATTTTCATGAAATGTATAAACAATAATACATGACATTATGTTATACAACCCCAATATTTCACAAAAACCATGACATGGACCACTATATGTGTCCTCCTTTGTCGAAAATCACTTTTGTGAATTTAAACATCTCAATGGAACTTCAAAAACCTTTTTTGTATTTACTCATGAAAAATATTAATTCACTACCATAATTGGGGCCCTTTACAAAAAAGATATTTTCTTATAGCACAATTTGTGAATCATATATTCTAATTTTTCCATAGCATATGCATCATAAAATTCGTATCTAGTTTTCCCAACTATGAATAGGGGGGAACTGATATAAGCCCCCCATGTGTCCTAGATACTCCCAAATAACCCCCAAAACCTCTTATAAGGTATGATACATGACCATGAAATCATATATGGTCCACCACATATTTCTCACTCAATGATCCCAGTCTCTAAAAGGAAACCTAATTCCGAATCCACACATCAACACATGATTTCACCCCTTTCCTGAAATTAGTTCCTTATCGCATGGTGTTAAACAATATAGATCAATATAATAACAAGACCATACATTTTTAAACATCAATTATGTTTATTTTAATTAATGATACATTAATATATGTAGGATTTATCCCTGATGTCCAATTATGATGTTCTTATCCTTTATTCTCCCCATCTGAATGTGATATCTCTAATTCCATATCCTCTTTCTCGAGGATATCAAACCCTTTAAATATCCCAACTGAATGCATACATGTACATTCCCTTATGTGATGAGTGTATTTGGATTCCTTCCTCATAGAATATTATTCTATTCCCACCATTTATGATTAGAATATACAGATTATATCATTATGTGATAAGAATAAGAAAACATATATAATGAGAATTATATGAATACAAATCATATGATGCATTATAACCCATACTTCCTTTCGTGACTATCATGGGGATCCCTATATGAATAACCTAGGGAAAAAAGTGGTGAATCTCAGATTCAATACTTCAAATTAATAGTAAATCTATCTATATAAAATATGATTTTTTTTTCATTAGCATAGGCTAAGAGGCAATGATTATTTATTCCCTATGTAATGAGTTTAGGATGACATGTGTTGCAGGTAAAATATTTCTCATGTGGAAACAGTGATATTCATTGGTTAATGAACAGAATATTTCTTATATGATGCTAATTGGATTCCTTGTGTGAATAATACAGGATGCCTCATATGACAAGAATGATAATTCCTAGATTGTAAACCTAGGTTTACTGATATTGTAATCCTAATATTCCCTCATGATAAATAATAACATTGATACAATAATTTTCATAGAATTACCTATAATATAATTACTCTATTCCCATGTGGTATAATCATGATATTACCGAATGTTTAGACAAAAAGTCAAAGATAGATTAGATTTATAATATGAACAACACAAAAAATAATGTCATAATCCCCAATTAATGGCATTTATTATTACAAGGGCGTAAACAAAGTAATTAATTAATTTACATATGATGCTAGAATAAATAAAATGATTCATTTTATTATCTTAAATCATTGAGGAGGGCCCAAAATAGGAATAAAATCTATAGAAATATTTGTTTGTATCCCATAATTTTATTATAAATATTCTTTCAATTTTATCTACCTCAGTGGTGTAAGGTCACCAACCATTATAATGTGAGAATGTGGGACCCCACTAAGGACTATCCATTGCATATTCTAAATGGTAGGCACTAGTTTAGTCATTAAAAAAATAAATAGTATACCTGAGATGAATTTATTATCAATAAATAGAGAAAATATGAGACATTACATAAAATCACTCCTAATAATATTAGGTAACAACTTTATTGAATGGTAATCCCTATGTGAATCTACCCGGATTCAAAAATAATTGGATGTAGAACATTGGAATTCACCATAAAATGGAATTATTGGTATTGAAAAGTATTAGAAACATCATCAATAAACATTTATATATAGTAGACTTAATATTTTTATGCAGAATGCCAACCCCTAGGTGTGTGAACATGGTTTCTAGACATTCCCCAAATGGAAGTGGTAATAAGAGCTTTGCATGATGTTCTAATGCTTATCTTTCTTTATAGGTTAATAAACAACCTTTTTCATCATTATGATAGAAAAGGAATCATTCCGACCTGGGATATAGATTAAGAGTTTCTAGAGGACATGGTTCTATAAAGTAATATGGAACAATGATGTTCCATCATTGATAAATAACCCTAAATATCCATACCAACCACTTCAAGATCCTTTCCCAAAGGCCCACAGATCCCATATTATCATATGTTAAGGAGGAATAAACATCAATAATGTTCTGACTATTAAATTTAATTGGGATTCATCGAAGATATCTACCACCACTCAATCCCAAAAGCTGCATAATGTTTCCAAACTGGCATCTGACACCAACTATTAAAACCCAAACATTATAATAAATTTTTAATTTTAGAAAATATTTTTTTTGATTGATTATGTTATAAAAAGAAATGAAAAAAGATGAATAATATTTTATTAGAATATAATTTATACATAAATAAATTATAAATATATAATGTGTAATAAAATAAAACAACACTCATTGGTGATTGATTAGAGATATTTAAAAAACCTCTTATTGTATCCAAGGGTTATTATTTTTATAAAAGAGGTTTTTATGACATATTTTATATTCATTTTAAAAATTTATTATTATATTTTTCATTTTAATTCATGAAAGTAACTTCAATTTTTAATTAAATATATCAAAATTTCCACATGGTGATCATTTGTGAAATTTTATAAAAGAATTTTTTTAGTGAATTGTGAAAACATTGATTTTATTAATAATCTTAATTTTATTTTATTATGATTATATAAACCTGATTTCAAAATATATAAAACATTTTGTATAACAAAATTTGTTTTCATGGAGTAATGTAAATAATTTTAACAAATATTGTTTAATTTTGAAACCTATTCATGAATTTTCGAAAGCTAATTTATATTTAAATCAAATAAAACTATTTCTTGTTCGTTGAATTGAATAATTTGTTTGGAAGTTACCATTCAGTTTATGAAAATTTATAATTAAAACAAAATTTATTTATTTACTAATAATACTATTAAATAATTTTTTTCACAAATTCTCACGAGGCTTTTCTATTAATAATGATAAAAATGTTTTTTGAATGAAAATAATATTTTTCCAAAAATTTTTATAATACATATTATGAACTTGTATTAGAATTATTTTCATTAAAAATATGAAATTTAATTCAGTAAAATGAAGTTAATATTAATAATTATTATATAACTAGTATTTAATAAGTTTGATTATATTTTTACTCATAAAATTATTTTTCCACATCAAATAGTTTGTAACCATCATAAGGGTTGAAGGGGTTTATGAGGGGGTTAAATAAAGAAAAAAATCGTAAAATATCTCTTAAACAAGAATAAATTTTATTTTATGATTTTATTTATACCTAATCCTATCATATAATTGATAATACAGAACTTTTTCAAAACTCTTACATGAAAATGATTTTATATTGTCTTAAAACATTGAACATTTTTAAGATTTTATAACACATCACATTAAAATGGACCATACTCTCCTAACATCTCTCATGCATTCAGAACACTAGATTGAATAATATATACATAAATACCTCCCAAATTTTCCTACAAAAGTCAGATACATATATATATAATCAATAAAAGACCAATACTATAAGGAATAATGTTTACACCAAATAAATATATGTAAGGAGAAGGTAAAACTATTTAGCGAATTATTTTCATTTATTTTCAAATTTTACCGCCATATAATATATATTAAACATTATAAAATTAAATAATTATTATAATTATTAAATAATTATATTATTATAATTAATTAATATCTATTTTCTGACTCTTTTTTATCATATGGTAAATTAAAACATCGCTCGTGCAAACATATAGACTACCACCTCCATGAACTGATGTGTTTTTATCACCTTCTCAAATAGATGGATAAAAATATGGGATTAGTGAATATATATGATGAATATGAATAAATTATAATTTTATATATACATTATATAATCTTCCTTCAAACTATTCAATATTTATGAAAATAATAATATTTTTATGTGTACGCGTGGACTACCAGATCCATGAAAATATGTGGTTCATTTTCCATTTCCACCATATATGGATAGTATTAATGATGTATTTATTAAATAAATATCACATTTATAAAATTAGTATGGATCTATATAGGTAAACCATTATCTAAATTATTCCATTTTCTTCAATTAAAAAAATGGAAACATCACTTAGGCGATCATGCCAACTAATGGCTCCATGAAACATCATATTTTAATTTTTTATATGACCACCTCAAATGGAAGGTTATTAAAGTATTATTATTGTATAATAATGATAATAATAATATTACTATGATTATAGAGATTATAAAACTATGTAAAATAGTCACGTACTAAAACTAATGATTCATAACATGATTGGGAAACTTGATAGTTGACTCCTAAATATTTATTTTTAGAAACAATTATGAGTAAATGGGTAAAATGTTTTGATAATGGTATCATATAATATATTTTATGATTATAGTTTTGATATAGATATATAATATGTCTAAATTTGGTATACGAGTGCTGAGAATATATCTAACTAAGTAGAAGTTTTTGGTAATAGATATATAATCTAAATTTCCTTTCAATGATACATATTCCATATTCACCTCATATTTTATTTTTTTTGGCGCAAACAATTTCATGTGGATGTATTTTATGATAAATTAACTAAAATTTAATTGGTTTTTGAATAATTTTCTTGTTCTATCCAATAAAATATTTTTGATTCAAAATTTACTAATGGGTATGGGATTTTTCTTTTAATTTGTTTCATAATATTTTATAATTTTTCACCTCAATCATTATGTGCCTTTAAAATTATCAGAAATGTTATTTTTTATATATAAAATATTATTAAATGAAAATTCAAACTATTTTTTAAATTGTTTTTAATGGTTTTAAAATAAATAGTTTCAAATAAATATATATACAATCTCAATATTAACATTCATTACAAAATTGAAAAACAAGTGTTCATTTTATATTTAAGAAATGATCACCTTTTCTCACAATTATGTACATTAGTATTTGTCAAGATTACTCAAAATTTATGTATTGGTTTTAAAATAAGATTAGATTCTATTTTTTGATTTCATAAATTATTTCAATTGAAAATATCATTTCTTTGGAATTTTTTACATTACTAGTTGTATGATTATAATGTTCTAAAATGATAAATTTATTGATTTATATAATGGAAATTAAATATTTTATGACATTTTCCAATTTATATAGTAATTTGAAATTTTATATGTTAATAAGTGATCATGATATATCATTGATAATGAGAGATATTTATATAGCTCTATAATTTACTGGGTAATTAGATTATCTTAACTTGTTATATTTTACTTCAAAGTGATATGTTGGAAATAACCATAGGGGTTATTCCATTGAAATGGTTGTTGAATGTTTAATTTTAATAATAATTCAACATGAAATATATATGTTTTAATAGTTAAATATATGATTTTTATTGGAAATATATTTATATTAGTCTATAAGTAAATGTGATTATAAATGATTTTAAACTTATATTCATAAAACGATGGTTCTTTATGGAATTTTTTTCTTGAGTTCTTTTATTTTCTATGGAAATTATCATGGTTTTGATTTTCCCATTATCATATAGATGATATTTTTTTAAAAATACAATGGGATTTAATTATTTTATTATTAAATAATTGTTGTTTTTACATGATTATTATTCTTTAAAATAGAAAAATCAATTATGGATTTTATATTTTCCAAATGATATAATGAAAATTTATTTTTATAACCCTTACTGATCATTTATTTACATATGAAAAATTTCTAAATATATTATATTTGATCTATAGATGTGTTAGAAAAATATAAAGGATAATATTTCCACTGTTGTGAGTTATATTAAAAGAATAAATGGTTATGTGAATCAAATAGGGGTGTAAATTTTAAAAAAATTATTTATTGAATGATATGTATATTATGTATAATTTTTTCAATTTTACAAATAATATTTTTATAATTTTCCAATAAATTAAACTATAATGATAATGGAAATGTGATAAAGTATAATAACTTTTCTAAATTATATATCTATGGGATTGTTATGTTATGGGGTCATTATAGTGGGTATAAAATAAATTGAATTTATGAGTTTTAGATACAATAATGGGTTAATAATACTTTGGTTGATGACAATTTTAATGGAATACATAACCATTTTGAGGTTTTATAGGATGAGATAATAATAATATTAAGGTTATTTTTGGTGTCATTAATTATTTTGAGATTTCAGGAGGACTCATGATAAAGGACACTAAGAAGAAGAGTAAAAGGGATAATAATAATAATAAGATCATTTACATAAATAATTATATTGTTCATGAATAATATAGACATTCATAGAGTAGTAGAATCAATTAACTATTTTTTGGAGCATGATTAAAGGGTACTGTTTAGGGTCATGAACCCCCAGAAAGGATGAGACCATATAGCACTAGGGTGAAATAGTGTCCTACATTACTACATTTCAAATTATCTTAGTTTTTCCGCTATGATATAGTGAAAACTGGTTGGATGTTTTTGGAGTTATAATACTACTATAATTAAAATTATAATATACAACAGTAACCATGTCAAAGTCATCAAAACTAAAATATTGGCATTAGTTTGAAAAGTCATATATACTATAATTAGTAAGGGTATTAATATTTTTTGAAACTAGTAGTTTGTGTAACTATATCTAAAGGATCAGGCTACACATTTAAATCTATTTGTATTTTTTAGAATAAATATTGGAATGGAGTATATATAAAAATTAATTTTATCATTTGACTGACTATGAAAGATATTTTTAAGGAGTGTTATTATATTTTGATTGAATGGTAAAGATTACTATTAGGGTTAACTATATTTTGAATTTTTATGTAATTATAGGTAAATTAGATAAATGGTTATCATTAATTTTGGAAAACTATAATATTATTGATAAAGTAAAATTAAGGCTTGTATGTGAATCAATTTGATGAATAGTGTGATTGAGTATTATTTTGGAATAATAAAAGGTTCCATTCCCTCTTTATATTGATTTAGTTTAATTACACAATGTATTATTATATTTAAGAAAATATATATGTGGAAATTTACATTTTTATGAACTTTAATTAAATTTATTTGGAAATAAAATTTATTTTTATCTTTTACTAATATATGGATAAATAAATTTTATATTTTTTGTTTCAATTTCTTTCATAAATCATTTAAGGATATTTGGGTTTAGTTATTTATGGAATTATTAAAATTGAACAAAAGTTTTTATGGATGATATTTTGGATTTTTAAATATTATCACTCTATATAGTGGTTTAATCTAAGATATGATTTTAATATTTTCATTAATGGATTAAACCAAGATAAATAACTTGTAAAAAATTTATAGAACTTGTTATTCTATTATGGTTAATATAATTGCAAGAATATAGAATTTATTCAATATTATAATTTATGATTTATAATATGAGATAATGAATATTGGTAATCTAAATGAAATAGAACCAAAGGATGAAATTACACATATGTAAGTGAATGAAGTAAAATATATTTCACTTATTAACTATGTTCATGGTAAAATAAATCCTCAACTCATGAAAGAAGAAGAATAATCTATTGAGTAATGTATGGAAAATATTTCTAAGCTATTGAGGTATGATTTATGAAACTCATTCACATATATGAGTCTCAAAATGATGAATTAATTGTTTATGAAATAATTATGAAATGATAAGTTTGATGGTCCTAATAAATAAATTAATGATATGATGAAAATGAAATTTTATTAGTGTGTACTAAAGGGTATTTCTTACCACATATGTATCTCTACCCTATAATCCTCTATAATTACTAAAAAAATTAAATTATTATATCAGTCACGAGATAAAATTACTAGGTTGAAACTTCTTTAAGGGTGATATAATGTAACATATTGATATTTTAGAATGTATTTTCCTTAAATGTTATAATTTTAAATATATTATGTTGTGTGAAACTCTAAATTTAAGTGATTAATACTTTAGTGTAATGTGATTTAAAAATAAATCAATTATTAACATAAAATGTGAAAAAATATATTAACACTCATCGTAATAGATATGAAATAATTATAAAAACACTTAATGTCAATATGGGTTACTTATTATAAAATATTTTTTCAATATAATTTTTATTATTATTTAAAAGATATATTTTTATATTTCTTTTAATTTCACTTTGATTTTGTGGACATCAATTTTGAATTTAGATTATCCAAATTTTTATAGCATGATGTTTAGAGGATTTTATAAAAGACATGATTTTTGGGAGAATAATGAGAAATAAAAAATTCGGCAATATCATAACTCAAATTTCATCATTATAATTTGAGAATGAATTCAAAAAGATTATGAAACACATCCCAAAACCAGAAAATTTATTTTGTGTACAATAGTCAATCTAAAACTATTATAAGGAATTTAAAAACTCAAGAAAGACATTTCAAAACAAAAGTAATATTTTAATCTAATAAAATTTGTTTTTGGTTCATTTAATTTTATAATGTGGCTGGAAGGATCCAATATATTTTGAATGTTTAAAATTTTAAATAAACTATTTTTTAAAATAATAAAAAATAGATTTTTCAGAATCCAATAAACCTATGGCCTTTTGGCCTAAATAATTATAAATTAATTATTATAGAAAAAATATATATTTTCTATAAATGGATTAACTAATTTTGTATGAGCATATTATAAATATTTACAATTAAAGTAATTTAATATTTTAAAATTGATTATATATTTAGATTAATTATAGTAAACTTAATTAATATGTTTCATTTCATTGTTACCCATAAAATTAAATTACCATAGAAAAAATTATTCATCATTGTAAGGCATAAAGAGGTTTAAGATTGGTCTAAAATAAAAGCTTTTGATTAAAACTTCATTAAATCATATTTGAATTTTTTTATATGAGATTATTTTGAAATTTCCCCTTCATTTATCTAAAATTTAACTATATTTAATTTATTTTCCAATGATAAATCTCTATATTATTTTAAAACTATGAATATGTGTAAGAGTATCACTCCCCTCAATTGAAAAAGGAACATTCTCTCAATATTAATCCACAATGTACGAATAATATAGAAAATAAATATCTAAAAAAATACCTCCCAAAATATATTCCAAATTTTAGAGTGATCCTTTTATCATCTATTGAATAATACCAAGAAGGATTAATATATAACATAAATGACAACATCCAAAGGGGATGAATAGGTCTTCATTGAATTCGTTCAATGTTAGATCTTCTTCTACATTATTAAAATCTATTATTACAATTATAATATATTTTATTTATTATATATAGAATATTTAAATTTAATTTTGATGAATCAATATCTGTTTAAACTTATTTTCAATCATATGGTTTAATAAAACATCACTCGTACATACCTACATACTACCACCTCCATAAAGAGATGTGATTCATCTTGTATCATTTCCTATCAAAGTTGAATTTATAAATGTAAATAATGAATATATATGATATTAGTTACATTATATGAGTATAAAAAGATAGTATATAATCAAGATTCTTAATCTTCCATCTACTAGAATATGATAATGTCGGCCGTGTTTAAATATTGATTATCGCCTCTACGAAGTTGCAGAATCTTTTTCAATCAAACATTTCACAAATGTTCATAATAAATAATATAATGAATAAATTTTATATTTAAATTGTTATTATGATTCATTAATTGTAAAATGTAACAAACAAATATTTACTTCTAATCCATTAGAAAAATATGAAGACCACTTATGTGTAAATCTGAACTACTGCTTCCATGAAATGACTAAATTTAAATTTTAATAACAAAATTAAAAGGATATTTATAAAATTATTTTTAACGTATAAACATGATAATTATGAAATTTGCAATATTTTGGAGAGAAAGAAACCATGACCAATATACTTGGAATGAAACCACTAAATCCAAACATATATCGCTAGAGGACTGTTAATACATAAATATTTATTTTAACAAATAATTTTGAGTAAATTGGTAAAAATGGTATGAGTTTATGGTGACTAGTTTAGATTTTTTAATATATTTTTATAATAATTTTAAAAAATTATTAATTTATTATAATTTGGTGAGAAAATGTATCACTTAGTGGAAGTCTGGTGTATGGGAATTTCCATCTCAATTTCATTTCATGGAAACATATGTCATTTTCAGTAGATATTTTCTTTTATGTGGTGTATGAGCAACGATATGTTTATATTTTATTTTTAAATTTACCAAAATTTAGGTTTTTTTAAAATAATTTTCATGTTTTAATAAACCTTTATGGTATATTTCATTAAAAATTTATTTTAAATATTTTCCACTCTTGTTTATTTCATATCCATATTTTTATATGTTACTAGAATATTATTATTTATGACTACTTTTGGATACAGGTAATATATTAAAAATGGACATTATATTCAATAGATCAAAACGATATTTTTTTAATAAATTTTTATGCGTAATTTTTTTACTTATATTAGAAAAGTGTAGAAAAAATTTTATTAATATTTGAAACATTATATCACTTCCCAACAATCATAACCCTTATTTGTTATCAAAATTTGTCTCTATGAATCTATAAATTTTCAATGTTCATTTTCATACTATATTTATAATTACATAAAGTCTCAAAAAAATTGATATTTCATCTCACTATATTATAAAACAAAAAGTGAAATTTCTTATTTAAATAAAATTAATTTTTATGAATATAATTATAAGAATAAACGATTCTATGTGTTTTTCACCGTGATTTGATAATGGGGAATTTTTTATGATGATGCATCGACTATATATAGTTATAATGATTAATGATCATAATATCTCTCTACAATTGATTGGGTAATATTATAGAGTTATTTTCAAATATGTTCTTACTATGAGATATTTTTGGATGAACTAAGGTGGTTATTCCATTAATGGGTACTTATAAGGATAATTTACTAGGAAATCTATGTATTGTTACAATTTTTAATAGGATATGTGGAAACCCCTTCTTTATAATTTTGTTTTTAATTAATTATAAGATATTTGTAGCGAAATAATTTTATTTAATGGTGTATGTAAATGGTTTTATAAATTGGTATGAACTTATAAAAACAGTATGTTGATTTTTAAGGAAATCTTTTTCATTAGTTCTTATATATTTTTCAATAAATAATCATAGTTTTATTTTTCCAGTGTTTGTGTTACTAATTTTTTAACAAGAAATTTGGAATTTTAATTTATTTCATGATTAATTAAATTGTTACATGAACTTAAATATTATTTTGAAAAAGGGAATTTTTTTATTGATTTTCATTTTTTTAATATACCAGCAGGTTTACTTTTTTTACCACTCAATGAGCACTCTTTTTTTCATCCCGGATTTTCAAATTATTTTTACAAGATTTATGGATTTCTATGAACTATAGAAAGGTAAACCACTCTACTATGGTGGATTATATTAAAATATTATATGGTGTCTTCAATGAAACATGGTTTTAAATTTATGAACCTAGTTTTTTGGGAAAAATCAATTGTATGTGGGTGTATCCACTTTATTATTTATTTTTATTCATAATAAAATATATCAATAAATTGAAATGGTTTTGGAAATTTTTAAAACTAATACCCTTTTTATTAATCATGTAATTATAGGGTAATTTTTTCATGATGTTGTTATACAAAATCAAAGGCCAGACCATCACTCCTCCAAAGTAAACCACTCTGATAGTTATCACCATATCCTCTAACCATGAAAACACAACCTGGGATATGTCACTTCCAAAATGATATTGACACCCTAGAATGAAACCATATGTATTGGGTCAACTATCCTGGCCAATGGATATATTCCCAACCATCACAGAGTTCATCCCAAAGACCAATAAATTAACCTCCCTGAAGGTCATCCCTAGGGATATGCTAATACTAGATATTATTGCGTTCCTACCATTAGAACCACCAATGCACTTTGAAAATATCCTTGCGTCTCATAGAATTTCATAGATTTGTAAGTTTGAGGGATTCATTGAAGGAAGAAGAGGTTCCACCAATGATATGTATACCAATATCATAAAAAATTTAACACAATAGGAGATTTAAGAGAGATATTTCTGCCTCATCCTCCGAAATGAGGTGAAGGAACCTGTTGTATAAGTACTTCCATTCCCTCAGCTAATGGCCACAACATCCCAAAATACCTATGAAAATATCATTTTTATAATGATATATTATCTTGATTCTTTTGAATATCTTTGTCATTCACACTAAAACAATTAAAATATCTTCCAACTTTCTCTAAAATGTTGGTATAGTGTACATAGAGATATGATCATTCCATCTAAAATGAGTTGAAAAAATTTTATTGTGCCATAAGCACCGGATGAGATCACTCAAGAAGTGGATGCAGACACTCTGCCCAATAAGATAATAATAATAAATCTTAATTACAATATATGATGCATAATTCAAAAGGTTTTCCTAGATAATTATAGTGCCTCTCATGGATCTAGAATAGAGAATTTCCACATCACTCTCTCTTACTAATTCTCAATAATTCACCACTTTGGGGAATGATTTTTTCCTTCGAGAAAGGTGAGTAATAGGATTAGATCATGTGTGATGATCAAGATTCTAACCATTATCCTGTTATGTTCTAGACACCTAAAAAATTTGACATATTCATCTTATAATTTTTCACTAATATTCATATTTAATATCTATTTAATAAACTTTTAGCAGCTCTCAACTAATTTAAAATCTAAAAAATATTATACAGTGGATGTTTCAATGGCCTAAAAATTTAGTACAAGTGTAATAAAAGAAGTAAAATAATTTGAATGATCTTTTTAAATGTGTATCTTGAATTAAAATTTATAGGATGCAGAAATATAATTCCCAATAGTTCACCTCTCTCATATAATAACAAAAAACCCCTAGGTGGAGACTCTAGTGATTTTCTTGATTCTCCATTACCTATTACCATTATGGTAAATGAAATCACCACTGTCACCTATCACACAGGAGTGTGAAACTTATGATGGAATAAATGTGTAATATTATCTCTAGAAGAATCATTTCATATAGATGAACCATCTTTCAGGTGTCTACCCTTATCTATAGAGGCATCTCATTGGTCTTTGTATCCTAAATAAGTTACCACTCTAAAGTGATCACCAAAACCACAAAACAATTAAGAGTGTACCTGAATATTCAAATATAACAAATATTTATAATAAATAATCTATTGATTATATAATTAAGTCTCTAATACAAGATATCAAGGCCAATAATAATATCAATGATGATCTCCTTGGAGGATAACATCCTGATCATAAAATTGTTCAAGATTACCCCTTTACTCATCATGTTGATCATCAATAACAAATTGTACTTATTTAATACACCAGGAAAAATATAATAGGTTATAAAAACTGGTGGAAATTATAGGAATTCCTATGGATAAATATCTAATTCTTCAATGTGATTTCCCACCTATGGATATGCGACACACTACATTATGTGTTTCTTGACTATCCTGGTGGTAAAAAAATAATGAAGCCTATAAAGATGACCATATCAGTGAACTCATAACATTATTTGAATATAAAGAGACCGAGTAAGAATTAATATATCCTAAAAGTTATCCACACATAGACTAGGATCAGAATTTTCACTCACCACCAAATCATTGTAATGTAATATTTGATTAGGTCAACAAAATGGATAACTGATTTATAACATTCCAATTTCACCTATCAGTGTCACCAGATTCTAGGATCCCCAAAGAAGAAGTAATAGCAAAATATATAGTGCTTCATAAAAAATTTATAAGGACATTCCTTTTTCTAGTATTTAAATATTACACTATAATCTAAAATCATTTAGTAGGATATTCCCCAAAAATTACTATTATATTTTATCTTGACCTTGTCTACGATATGTTTCACTAACCATTACAGAAAACATCAAATGTAAAAATTAATATGTGACCTACTTAATAGCTCAGTATAATGTAATTAAGTGATACCTTGATATTAATGATCCCTAGAAACAGTTATTGGGGATGTGTGTAATGAATTTCTATGATGAGGTATTCCCAACCCTCATAACATTGAACAACCCTTGTGATTTATATGAAATCACAAAGTTTTCCATGTTACATTACAACACTATCAATGAAAGAATGAAAAAATACAAGTGTATTAAGTAATAATGAACTTGAAAACTAAAAATATTTGTATCCATGAATCCACATATAGAAATCCCCTCTATTAAAAAATTTGCACTGATAGGGTGGAATTGGGCATCCGTAAAGGATGAGAAACTATACCCCTAATAGTTTGGAAGAATATTATATACACTATCATAAAATATAATGTTCATGGAATAATCATCAGTATAATAGTGAATAATATAAAAAATCATAAAAATATTCAAAATATGTAGGATAATGAGTGTATGAATTTTCCGAACTATTTCCCCTACCAAAGTTTCCTCACACACCATCGAAGGCAGATTTTTCATACATGACATGATTATGATCAGGTTAGATCAAATAATAATGGAATTAGAAAATCCTCTAGTTCATGTCACATGTATACCTATAAATCACAATGATGATCATGATTCTTGGGAATGGTAGAAAGTCACTCAAAGAAGGTTGGTTGATTGTGGTATTTTAAAAACCACAACTATTTTCATTGTTGTTTTTAATAAACAACTATGATATTTTCTTTTAAAAAAATAAATTCCATTTCCCCTTAGTTCCCCATCCTCTCGAGATATCCATTCCCCATGATCCATCCCTTTCACATATCTAACCATAACCTCCATTTTCTGAATACTGTGTGATCTCTCCCACATGTTGTGGCACTAAAAAGTGATCCATAATTTTACACCTTCTATAGAGCCCTTCATTACCATCGTCTAACCTTCCATTACATCAAGTAATCACTAATATTTTTAGTATAGAATATCCTATCTGATGAATTTATATACCTCTAACCTCAAGTAATCATCCATCAATGAGAGATATTTTTGAAGATGATATATCATTATATTGGTTGATGGTATAATTCATTTTCATATATATAATACTAATTTTATTATTTTTATTCTCATAATTACTAAATTATAATCCAAGTATATATATATATATATATTTCTTTATAAAAAATAAATCATTCTTGTATTTATTATTCATATATAAGTTTATGTTAGATAACAAAAAAATAGAGGATTTCAAATTGTTTTCTCAATGTTAGGTCTATATTTCATTTTGTATTTATTTTAAATGGATTTAATTATTTTTGGTCTTTGACTAAGGGGTTCTTAGGTCAAATATATTATAAGATTATATTAAATTATAGATATAATAAATGGGGGTATGATTCCAATTTTTGGGGGCTAGTTTAAGTTTATATTTTCAATAATGAGATTATTTATTCTTGGGTAATTAATTATTTTTCGTCATTAAAATGGTCTATGAGGATGATATGATAAGTTTTCGTAATGTATAATAATATTTATTTTGGTTCGCACAAAATGTCATTCCTCAGAAACCCATTGGATTTTCCTAACCTATTTATCAACATAATAGTAAATTAAATTCTTTTCACTTTATAAAAGTCTGACCAATTAGCTTCCCAGTGAATCCCATAGTCATTCTTAAAGTAAAATTTGAATGAAAAATCTTTTTATATACCTTGAATAAGTTATAAATAAATAATATTGATTTTAAATTATTGTTTTAGTAGATTATGAATAATTGAATAATCTTAATTTATGAACCAAGTATTGTTTAACACCTACTAAAGTTGATATTATCACTAAATATATGTTTCCTTATTATACATGATTCATGATACTGAACTATAATTTTGACTAAAATATGTTAAAACACAAAAGGTATGTAAGAAAATACACTTCACAGTTTAATTAATTAGTAGACCATAAATGTATTTTTTAATGCGATTATATATTAACTTGATTTTAAATTCCTTCTTGGTTGTTGTGCATGTAATGAATATCAAAATATATGGAAGGATTATATCCTCTATTTTGTTTGTGTTGATAGATTACATAGTGTGAGTTAGTTGACCTAAAAAAATGGAGTTCATTCAATTATTTTATTTTTATTTTACATCACACCTTTGATTTATGAAATATATTTAAATAATTTATTCATATTATACATATATTATTAGGGTAAAAGATAGGTCCAACACATTTGACTTTTAAAGAAAAATAGTTATGAATTATGATATAAATATTTTTGAGTTATCAAATTGATTTATTTCAAATACGTTCACATTGATTACAATAAATTGAATTAGAATATTGAAATATAATTCCAAATATTTATTTAAAATAGTATTTGAAAACTAATGGATCTTAAGAGTTATTATTTTACTATATTTTCAGTGATTATATATTGTTTGGAATGTGTGGATAAATGTTGGATCACATTTCCTAGTAACAAACCACATTATAGTGAGGGTATTTTTGGATTTTGTAGATATTTAAATTTCTAATCTATCCATTGATTAGAGAATTAAATTTTCCTTTTGTTGTTGTAAATTTATATGATGTTTGAAGAGATAAGAGAAATATGAACACATTATACTAAAAAAAGTACTTTCATAACATATGTGTTGGGTTTTTATTAGGGAGAAGAATGTTACAAAAAATTCAAAAAATGATTTAAATCACAAGGATTTGATAGTCACATATTTGATAGTGGAGATTGAAATTTGGAACCTGGTAATTCTTACTTACCACCATTAATGGAAATGTAATATAAATAAATAAATATTTGTAACATAATTCATGGGATTTGAGGATATTTAATTGAAATTTTTGTTTTTAGAACCTCAGGATCACATGATAATGATTTTAACATATCAGCAGATATTATTCTTGACGTTACATATAATAATAAAATAGAATAAATTAATAATATTTCAATTGTATTTCATAATTTAGATAAATATTCAAATAAAGATCCATATATAGGATGTATCAAGTATTCAATACTCCATTTTGTACTAAATTTATACCATATGAAAAGCCAATAGGAAATTATAAATAATGTGTTGCTCAGGATATTGGTATTATTGAGCGATGAATTTCATGAAGCATTGATACTTGATTATTTTTGTTACATAAATAATGTTTGTAAAAATATTAGGATCCATTGTAAAATAATTGAGGAATTTACTTATTATTATATACTATATTGGGGAGAGGATATACGTATATAGGAGTGAAAAAATGAAAATATTTTATATGTAAGTAATAAAATAATGTTTTACATTTGAATCAACATATAAAAATGAAAATGATTATAATTATCATACAAATTTATTTATTTTATTCCCTTTAAAACAAATATTTCATTAATTATTCACGTCATTTAAAACCTCCATGAATTCAAAGTGAATTTAATATAAAAAAATGATGAATTAAGGGGATATCAAATAGCTTAAAATCAGGGAAAAATTCCATTCATTACCTTATATACTTCTCTTCTAATCATAATTATGTGAAAATATGATTGGATGACAAGGGATTAAACCCATTCTTCTCCTTCAATACATGTTATAGAATCTTTTCTGTTATCATGATCCTTAATAATTTTCCTATATGTATATGTATTAAAAACATTATTCACAGTTTTGATGACTATTCCTAAAAAAATATGCAAAATAAAATTTATGGATATTATTTTACTCAAATTAAATACATGAAGATGTTATAGAATAATAGTGTTGATAAATATGATTCAACTATTTATACAATTATAAAAATTCATACTACTCTAAAATAGACTATTAGTGACTTCCCAAGACTTGGGAACTTTTCTAGTTTGAACAATCACACCACTTTTTATTGTTATGTTTCTAACAAAGATTATGAATTTGAATGACTACCTTAAAATATTTTTTTGTTGTGACATTATATGTTTCTTGATGTATATAATTGTTTTATTTAAAAAATTGAAAATTGAAAATTATTATTTATTTTAGACCACCTTCCGAGATACTAAAATGTTTATAAATATTGTAATAACTAGTCAATATTGAAGGAGATCTTTGGATGCTATATAATATTAATGATATTGGAAAATTTGTTTAATGTACATGATCAGTCGTATTTGGAACTAAAAAATTGATAGAAAAAATATTTTTCAAATATTCCTTTTGAGAATTGGATTTCTAGAAAATTATTCATGATTTAAGAGAATTTAGATAGACTTTTGACATAATTTAATATTCATGTTACTTATTGATCATGTAAGATCAATGTACCCAATTAAATATTATAAGGACTTTAAAATCATTTAAAGAGTGATAAATTGATAGATAAGAATGAAATGTACATTGAAATATTATTTTGTAATGATAGATTATTAGAATGATATTTCATTAAAATATTAAAACATGTGAATTTAAATAATGTGAATTCAAGTGAAATTTAATTATTTTTTTAAATAATTAATAATTAATCCCATGGATTAAAATCTAAATATTCATTTAATTTCTAGAGAAATTACTATATTTTTCAATATAGTCATTATTACATGAAAAGGGAAATATCGTTGTAGATAATATTTCCACAATATTTATAAAACTATATAAGAACAATGTACAACCAATTTAACTTTGCAAGGATCATGAAAACAATTTATGACTCATTTAAAAATGAGTATTGTCTATCACCCCACCTTTTGTCTATCATAGTGAATTTAAATAAGTATTTGGTTAAGGAAAAATAATTAGGAGGTCTCGAACATTATTGATGGATATATCCATTATAGAGGTACATAACTTACCTGATTTAAACTATAATTAATATTTTTAGAATTTTCTATATATATAGTCAATTTTGATTCTTTAATTTTATTTTACAGATAAATTTTCCATTTAAATTAATATCTCAATATTTAATCAAACAAGAATGTTCCATTTTTTGATAGTTATCTAGAAGAGGAGTTTATTACTAATGATTAAAGATACTTAGTTGATACTGAAACAAAATTCAATTATTTTTCATGTGTTAATGATTTATTCAATAATAACCATCCAAAAAAATCAACAATTCATCATACTGTATACAGTCCAGTTGGGAGGTCTATCGAATTATTACAGGCCCATAGGTATTTTCTAATGAATAAAAAATTGAATATCCATTCCTTGATGTACTTTGGATACAAATAAAGATACACATGAGAAGTAAAACATAGAATGAGACATAGATTAAAATATAATATTAATACAGATCTCGTATAACCATTTTCACAGCATATAAGTTCATAGATACAAAAATTTATAAATGTATACGGTTAAAAATTGTATTCTTTGAATTTAATAATTTAAATTAATTTTTTAGATCATGGATATCTATATTTTAGATAATTTATAAAAATATTTTTGGATTTATAATAAGAACTCTAAATCGGTCTAGAAAATACAATATTTAGAATGTGAATGTTATTAAATATCATAGAATTGATTAACAAGAAGATTAAAAAATAAATAATAGTGGTATAATTACAGTTTTATTTTATGGATACTATATAATAATCTATAATATTATGAAATTAAACTACAACAAAAGTTTTTCAATTTTTATATTCAAAATAATATCAGTCAATGTGTCATCAGGTATTAAAACATAATATATAAAATTTACTTCTATGAACTCCATAGGTGTATAGATACTGCTGACCATGAAGAAAATGATCATTATATCTTCAAGTCGTAAGAAACAATGTTATATTATGTAGAATACATAATGGATGAAGGGTAGAGTGAAGTTATTCACATGAAAAAATAAAATATTTTTATAATATAGGCATCATAGTAGAAGAGTTTACTTTTTTCTATTCAATACCATAAATGGTATGAAAATTTCATATTTATCTATGATGATATTGGAGAATATTAATCTTAAAATGGTGAAAGAAGTAGGTAATGTATCGATTAAGCATTGTAATGAGTTTATTGAAGGAAAAAATTATCGTATGTGTATTCATTTATTATTTCATCAAATATATAAATATTATATAATTTATTATCTAAAAAATTCATTTTTATGATATATAATTTTTTAATTCAGGAAATTCTTATTTTTGGAAAAAATAAAAAATAAAATTTCCTTAAAATACATGTTATGAAACAAAATTACATTTTAAAATTATAGGATTAAAATAGAAAAAATAATTCTATCTAGGATATATTCATGAATATATGGATCATGTGGTCACTATACATTCCTAAGTAAAATATTATATGGTCATGATTATAGGTTCAAAATTTCATGCGAAAAAACATATTTCATTTTTAATGTTAATAGATTATTTTTTCAAAATAGATAAAAAATAATATTGGAGTGATGATAATAGATTGTACATATATGTATAATATAATTTTAATAATGATAGTTATAACATTTGATAGTATTGGAGTCTCAATAGAGGATTTTGTGGGATTATTCATCTAGATCTTTTACGAGTTGTATTTTTATCTAGAGACTTTTCCCATTAAGATTGCTTTGATATATAGAATGAGTTTTCTAGTAAATTTTAAAATTTAATATTAAATTAGAATAAAAATATACATTATTTTATATTGATATAAATATAAATATAATATTTTCAAATTTTTAGGTAATATAACATACATTATATGGACGAAGGGACTGGGGATAAGTTCAGATTTATAGATGATTGCCACCCATTATGAGGTAGTCATGGTAATTAATTTTAAATTCCTACTTGATTTAGTTTTCCAACTACACTACATACCTAGAACATGTTTTTCCAATTAAATAAATATGTACATATACATTATTGTTTTATTTGTTAAGATAAACTCATCATTTAATGACATGATATCATATAAACTATTTTTGTTGCATGTTTTGGTTTATAAGGTGTATGTAATTTTTATAGAAGAAATTTCAATTACAATTTTATGATTTCATGGATATATGATTTTTATATTTAATTATTTTTAACATGTTTAGTCATTAGAATTTTCCTATGTGAAATAATTAATTGTTTTGTGTTGATTTCAATATTTGTAATTTTGAATTAATTGTGATAATGATAACCATTTTTTATAATATAGCAGTGATGTTGAAATGTAATTTTATCAAAATAGATATAATTGAAAATTTATTCTTAAAATTTTATGGAATATTAAAATTTGAGTTTAATATAGTCTATAAACTATTAAATGAATTGATAGTAGATGATATTTAATCATTAAGGAAACTTGTGTTGATTTTTTTTCACTAAAATTTTTTTGTTAATAATTTGGAATATAATATTAATTTTATTTCCTTTTTAATACAATAATAGTTGTGCTTTAAAATACAACAGAAGAATGTAAATTGAAAAACTTTGGGCTGAACCTCAACTAAAATTTGTTTACATTTAATGGTGGTCTGAAAATTAATTATTTAATAAATGAATATTTAAATTTATAATGACCATTAAAAATTTAAAATACAAAATAAATTTATAACATGAAATGATGTCTAAATAAAAAATCATTGAATTATAAAAACTGTTAAAAAATAATTCGTGGAAATACATCTCATGGTGGTTTAAACAGCTACCAATATCCCATTTTATGGAAATGTGTGTTTGATAGAGAACCAAACAATTTAGATTATTTTCTTTCATGAAAATTTATCATTCAATCCCATAAGATCATTTATGATTGGTAGAATTATAAATCACCCTCAACTGTCATTTTATTATACACAATGTCACAAAAAATTCAGAGACCTCCATATCCCAATGTAACCTACACCATTATCACATGGATGATTATTATCCTCTACATGATCCCAATATTATATGTTCCCTCAAGTACGTAAATTACCTTACCTTTGGTGGAATTTCTACTAACCCTCTAATTCTAGAGTAATTCAATGAAAGGGAACATGAGTATTCCTCTGTTAGTTCCATTAGCCTAAAAGACAACTGATCTGATCCTTAGAGTGAAGCACGCCCATAAAAAAATCTTGGAGGCTATCACTAAAACTCTTAAAGTTATAGAATACCCCATTCCCAAATAACAATAACCAAGTATATTTCACCGAAACTGTAGATTATTTGATAAACATGAGGGAGAAATGCTTACATTGAGATTAGTAGAAAAATACTTTTATAAATATTTCGTACATTTTCAAAAAATGAACTATTTGTTTGGATGAAACCCTTTTTTATCAACAACTATTAGTTGATATGGGAAGTCATAAAGAGTTAATTAACTTCAAATTACCATGATAGAGTGGCCATATATTCAAACATTTAATGAATGACCACTACATAGAAAAATAAAGCCCCAAGATTGGATTTTCGATGTATAAATAACCATTCTATTAAGATGTCTCAACTATAAATTCATAATATTCTCATCCTAAAAAAGGTTCTTCATTAGTCCCTTGATGATGTATTGAATTCCCTCTAGAGTTTGATATCAATGTAGATAATATAAAGTCTTCCATTTAGAGTAATTTGAGTATTATGATGGAAAGTCTTCTATCTATTTCTACGGGGAAGATGATGGATCCATCATAGATTAATTAATTCACCCCTATACATATTATGGAATTATAAATGGTTTCAATATACATTAGTTTATGGTTGTATCACCCTGAATTTTTTTTGAAGTATTATTTTTGAATACATTTTATCATTGTGAGTTTTGTAGTCCCCACAATATTGAAAATAGTATTTCCTATATTAAAAAACTATATTTTTATTGAGTTATAAATGACATAAATATAATTGTGTACTATATGAAACATAATGTTTAGATTTCTCTACACAAAACATTGATGTTATAGTATGTTACATGATATACTGAATTCCCTTGATGGCTTGCATAACACCCAAGGCTGAGTTAAACCAAAAAATAGTAAATTATTATTTAATATAATTAGTTATAACCAAACTGTTAAGTTTAAAGTTATGAATATGATTAAAAAACATAGGAAAATAAATGTTTTAAAGTATTGGTAAAAAATTAATTAGTTATGAATATAAAAACCAATTGAATAAAAATAGAATGTTTTTATAAAAACTACTTTTATGCTCTTAGAAGGATTTCATGCTAATAAATTAAATTAATTACGAAGGGTGAATGATATTAGTTAAAAACATATATCATATATTAAATCAAATTTTTTTACATTCAATGAATATAGTTGATAGGCATAAGATATACACACAACCAATTATTACACATGAAAACCTATATTTTTATAAAATCAGTTTTACAGCCTTTTAATGGTGAGCTTATTTAAATTATAAATTTTTGAAATTTTATAAATTTTATATTTCAAAATAAAAATCAATTTATAAGGTGAAACATCAAATTTATGTTGGGGTTAGTATTTGGTATTGTCCTATAAAGGCATATTTTTTGATGAATAGTGAAAAATACTGAATTTTAATTCAATAATACTTTTCCTTATAAATTAATTATAAGGATAAATTAAAACTATAATTGAATTTATAGAATAATTATATAAATTATATTTAAAATAATACAATTTATGTCATTGGGATCAGTTTCACTTTCAAATAAGTTTAAAATACTGGGTAATATTTTTAACATTTTTTTCTTTAAAAAACTGCATTGTCATCCCGTCTGAGGGCTTAAATTTTAAATTAATTTCTACCACTACTATTATTGGAATATGAGAAAATGGATTCAATATTTTGTATCAGAATAATTTATAATTTCTGAGGAGGTAAACTTACTTTTGGAAAAAAAATTAGTGAAGGTAATTAAAATTAATTACATCGATTAAGTTAAAATTTCTCTTAGTAAGGGATAAACCATAAACATAGGGAGAAAAATTACATATAAACTTTTAAAAAATACATTTTTATCCATATATATACACTGTAGTGAATTTTATATATTTTTTCCATTATTGGAGTCACTTTACATGGGAATAATGTTAGTGGAATTCCCCATTCAAACATTTACAAGAATGACACACCTCCTCCACAATAAAAAGCTTCCCACATTTCTCAATTATTATCACCTATAAAGACTTTTGGATAAAAAATATATCCTAAAATAATATCTGAACATACCTCTATAAATTTTATTGGTGTCCCTTTGGTCATAAATCCATCTAAGTAATCCATTTGATGCCAACCAAAAGGAGTTACCCAAATGGGAGGTAACATCCTTCCTCAAGATCCTTCTTTTTATCCTTCACCTCAATTATTAGTATTATATTCTTATATAATAAAATTTTTATACAAAATGAACTTATATTTTGTTCTTATATGGGTTTTTTCTACACATATACATAGTTCTATATAATGGGTAACTGACATACTTTTCTTGTGTACGGTGAACTACATCCTCATGAAACAATGTTGTTCGTTTTATCTTTACCACCACACATGGTTGGAAATTGTGATGAAAAATATATATTTTTTATTATATATATCATATTTATTATATATTTATTATTATTGTAATTATTATATAACACATAACTTCATAATTTCCATTTTATGTAAATATGATTATTTCTTTTGGGGAAGTATGGACTACCACCTCCTCAAAGTGCCGTGATTCATCCATACTCTATTGGGAAAGTATTATGTATGGTTTCAATAAACATTTATGATATATATGAAATAATAATTCTAGTAGAATTATTATATATACTCATATACATATATGTTATTTTTTTTCATTAAATATAATAACTAAACAGAAATTGTGCTCATTCGTATGTATGACCTACCATATCTATGAACGGTGACTTCCATTTCATATTTATATATTTCATAGATAATTATAAATTAATATATAATTAATATAAATTATATTTATATCATGATTTATATTCTAAAAATCATTAGTTTAATATTTGGACAAAAAATATATCAAATTAATTCACATGCAAATAATAATGAAGATATTACCCAAAATGTAACCTTAAAATTGAAGTGTTAATAAGAGAGTGATATGAAGATTTATATGGTATTAGATATAATAATATGGTATCATATATATCATATATATCTAGTATATATATATATGTATTTGTAACAGCACATAACATTTTGAGGTATGAAATGAAATGTGCCATTCATAGAGAAGGCAAGTCGTACATACACATGAACACTACTTTCATTTCTATTACAAATTTAATGGAATGAAAAAATAATCAACATAGGTATATTATAATTCTATTATTATATCATATATAATTCCATTAACTCCATCCTTTATACATTCCACATATGGCATGAACGAGTCATATCACATTGAGGGGGTGATAGTCCCCACTTCCTCAAATGAAATTATCATATTTATCCATTATGGAATCCATAAAGGTATGCTAAAAAAGAATAATATAGAAGCATTGAGAAAATATAAATAAAATTTATATCAAATATAAATATAGTTCCACCATAATGGACACCATGAGATGCAGTAGCAGATAACTGAACATTCATTGTTTCATTAGGCAGTAGTTCGTTGTAAATAGAAACAGTATGTTCATATCCATTAGATTGACGTGCGTGGAATTTTAATTCGAATCCATCCCAAAATAACATAACAGTATAATGAAGATACTGGTGGATTTATAAAATAATTGAATAATGAGAGTTTATGGGGTTGGAGAAAGAAGATAAAAGAAAAGAACTTGTGGGAAGACATTAACATTGAATCGGGTAACTCCTTTTGGTAAGAACGAAAAGGCTTCCTTGAATTGACTTATACCTAGAGGAAGGCTACTATGAGGAAGAATTGGATTTTGGGCGCTTCATGAAGCAATTTTTGTATGAGCGAATAGGATTGAGAGGTTTGAGTAATGATTTAGAGGTGGTAGCCTTTTATAAGAGGGAGGATGGGTCTTTATTAATGTTTGAATGTATTATTTTATTATAAAATTAATTTCAGTATCAAAATTTCCCAAACATATTTAATTCGATGATAAGGTGCATATACGTCGAAATAAAATCATCCAATAATCATTGGATAGATTTTGGATATTTTTTAATCCTTATCGTTTTTATTTAACCCTTTGTTAACTTTTACCAGGTCCTGTTATATATTCATACTATATGGTTAATATATTTAAAATAAAATTCTAAGAGATCCAAAATAGATCATTAATTCCATTTTTAACATAATATATGGAATCTTTACGAATAGTATATTTTTAGGATTATTTTATAATTTAAAATATATTTATTGATTTAAAAACTTTTTTATGTCAATTTTTATACTATTCATAGGATAAATTTTTTTAAAAATCCAAAACAACATGATTCTTTCAAAAAACCTTCATTAATTAAAATATAACGAGTCACCCTAATCTATAAAATTCGTGGATGGCCTATAATGGTTTAAAAATTTTATTTTAATATTTATAATATAACTTATTTGAATCCATTATTAATGATGCAATTACTGAATCACGATTGTGTGATAATTAAATTTACTTATATAATTTATAAAAATTATAAGTAAAATACCATTATATAGGAAATAGTTTTATCTTTCAAAATAATATTTATAGTTAAAGAGATCACTTATATAACTCCATATAAAAGTTTTTTGGTATAAATATTCAAGTTTATGATATTTTTATATTTTACTTTTAAAAATGTTATTAATGTCATTATCTGACCGCAAGTAGATTTAAAAGGAAACAATTCTCACCAAAGTATTTTATTGGTCATATATTACTCATCCAAAATTGTTATGACAAATTTTATTCTAAAATAATAATATTATAATAATTTTTTTACCTTAAATTACCCTATTTACTGTTAACCGCTGAAAATAAAAATCAAAAGCTACAATTCACCAAAAAATATTTTCATCCTATTGAAACACATTTTACTTACTAATGACAACAATGTATGTATGATTTTTTCAATTCAAATCACATAAGTGGTAAAGTTTCATTTAAATGAAAAAAGATGGGGTTTTAATGACATTTCAGTGTTTTTCATTATTCCTACAAATTATAACATTTTCCAAAAAATACCAAAAATCCACCAAAATATAATTTTGATATTCAAAATTCAAAAAAAATAGATATGTTTCATTAATTAATTTAAAATTACTTTCCATTGTCAAAACCAAAAAGCATGTTTTTAAGAAATAATAACTATCAAAATATTGACAATTGTTTATATCCAATTTTAACACAAAATTACTTCCAATGACCAACATTGGATTAAATGGTAAAAATATAATACAATTACACTTTATAACCAATAAAAAGATCAATCTAACAATATAAATATATTATATTAAAATTTAGTTTTGAATTAAAATGTAGTATTTTTCACTCTTCATTAAAAATTATAATTTATCAGAAAAATAAAAAAAATCCATCCAAAGTAAACATTGATGTCCCGATTCTAAATAAAAAATCTATTTTTTAAAATATAACATATATATGTGACAAAAACTAGATTTAAAAAGGGTTCTTCATCAGGAGGCCATAAACCGACCTCTTAATGAAAATTAGAGAACTAAGCTTAAAATTGGATACATTCATATTTTAAGCCTGTATATTTTATTGTATAAATGTAAAAACATTTGACAAACATGTGTAATCATATTACAGTTAGTTCTATTCCTTCCCTCCAATAAAACGACTATGCGATAACTACCATGTAAAAAATAATAATATTATATTATAATTTTTTAGTATAACTTATCATTGTCTGCAACATAATATTTTAAATAAAATCGTTATAGGGTATCAGATACGCCATCGAACAAAGCATCCCCTTTAATGTAAAATTAATATTCAATTCACAAATATTATTAAATATTAAAATTTCTTCTTCTTTTTTTACCTGGGATATTTCAACTTATCTATCCGATAATATTTTATGGGTAATACCATGAAGGTGCAGAATATACTAAATATGAAGCCTCCAAATCACATCAATTGAGAAGGTTACATCGATAGGTACGAAGTGTGTGACCTTGGTCAACCTATAGATGATCACCCATAACAGATGAATACTTGGATGGGATCTCAGAAAACCCCTCACAGTGATCATAGTGACATAATCCCACATCCAAAAAAGTATTAATAGAGGATATAAATGTCCTGAAGGTTATTAGTTATCTTCCTTTACCTCTTTATGGGTGGAACATGATGTGTTAAATCCTACAATCTGCCTCCTCATACCCGAAAAATAATACTGAAACTATATATCTCAGAAAATCGTAGTAATCACATGGAGTACTATTCAAATGGAGGTGTTACATTCCCACATAATGTTTTTTCTGAATTTGAAAAGGGACACAGATATTCCTAGGGATGCGTATAAACTCATCCTCATAAATAACACAAATATGAAGTTGGTCTTCTCTTGATACATTCTCCCATAGGAATAAAACTTCATAATGTAAATTATTTCTCATTATTACCCATTATAAAAAGGGACTATTTCACTGCCAATGATTCCAAAAAAACATTCCCATGATATTCCTATACCTCAAGGGGAATCTCATAAAATATGGCCTCCAACATCTACTCACTAATGGCCGCTTGGATAGACTGTGTGTGAGTCTTATAGATCACCAATTTAGCTACTACTTTTTTCGTTCTGGGTGTATAAGCATGCTCAATGTCAAATGATAGCAGGTAATCTGACCATCTTCACATCTTAATATTCAATTCATGCACTGTGGAAATTTAATTTAGAATTTTTTAATCTGTTTATAAGACAAACTTTTATCACAATAGCTAGTTTCTAAAAAAGTGAAAAGCATGAACCATAGCTACTAACTCAATATCATTTTTATGGCAGTTCCACTCATGTTTTCTCATATAGTAGGAACCAGATGCAACAACATGATCAACCTCTATAAAATAATTACTCCAAGGCGGATTCATGAATCGTCAAAATAAATTGTATTTCTTATTAATGGGTCTAAAAGAATCATGATCATGGATGTATTCATTATTTATTTAAAATCATAAATGTATCTCTCAAATGTGAATGACCACCAAAACATAACACCCATTTTATTAAATCTCATTAGATTTTTATCTAGCTTTAAAAAGTTCTATATAAATATCCAATAATATCCATCCATACTAAACAAACTAAATGTCTCAAAGACATTCTTGGGATACTCCTAGGACACTATGGTGTTCAGTTCCTCTGGGACAATATATTCTCCTTATTTTGAGGTGATATATCCTAAATAGTCATCCTTATTAATATAAATGTGTCATTTGATAAGATTAACATACAACTTGTGACATCTCTATGTATTCTTTATGATCTCTAGATGTTTGTAATGGTCATGTCAGGTGGGAGAATACACCAATATATATTCTATGCATACTACCATAAATGATCCTCGATATAGGATAATACCTGATTCATTATCACCGTAAAAACTATTAGTACAGTAGTAAAGCTGAATTTCATTACTAGATAATCATAAAGACTATACCATCTGTGAAAAACTGTATGTGTTATGTATAATGGTCTCACATTAAAATGATTGTAGACAAACCAAAAATCTAACTTATAGAAACTTTTTCCCCCTCATATTTTGTCTAATGTGTCATCTATGTGAGGTAGTGGACAGTATTTCACAACCATTAGCTAGTTTAACCATTGGTAATCCATGCCTAATATGAGCGTATCATCTACCTTCTTGATACAAATTATTAGTGAAACCCATAGTGAAGTAATGGGTCATGTAAAACCCATATCTTATATGTTTTTTAAACTCTTATTAATTTCATATAGAACTATAGGTTACTTAAAATAAAGAGGAAGAGAAACTGGTGCCACCCTAAAAACTAAATTATTGGTTAAATCTACCCCTCTTTTAGGGGTAATCCATAGATTTATGAATGGACAATGTCCCTAAAATTATCTACCATATGAGGGAATTCAAAAATTTGGATCCCTTAATCAGTCATAATGAGACTTGATATTTCAATGTTCACTATCCCCATATAATTATTCTATTGTCGTGAGAAAAAATTATTGACAGCCCGTTCACACTTATGAAGATAGTAACTATCCTTGATTGATCTAAAAGGAAACATCCAATTGTTGAAATGATAATGGTCATGGTATAGAACCAACCAGTCTATCTTGAGAATGAAATCGAATCCAATCACATCATGCATAAATGAATCTAGAGGAAGAGATATATATGGTCCTTTATAGGGAAATCATATCACAAACATATACACTCTGATCAAACATACAACTATGTGTCTAGATTCATCATCCACATACATACTCTATTTTTAGGTTCAGCATTCAATAATTGTTTTTATATAAAAGTGTGTAAAGTGACTATATCAAATAAGGTAGATACTAAAGTATGGGTTACAATTATAGTACCAAGAACTATAGAATACTCAAGACTCTACTCTTAGGTTGTGAAATATACTCTAAAGACCAGACTCGGTCCATATCCTAGAGATACATCATGACTAATCTGGGTTGGTCTATTATAACGGTTGTTTACCTATGAAGTATAAATACCTTATCCACTTCCACCTCCTCATCTTCATTGGAAGGTTGTATACAAGGTCCTTACTTGATTTGGAGGTACTCATATAATACCTGAGTGTGGTGCCAATATAGATCCCATCTCATTAGGTATTGGAGGGAATTTTCACATGATATAGTGAAGGTTACACATCCTACTATAGGCATGGTAATTGATTGGGTTCCTTGTACACCATGGATACTTATGCCCCATTATACCATATTGGTGACAAACCAAATACCTATTTTTGTGTATCATGTTGGTGGTACGTACCTCATGAGTAGTTTCAAAATAACATTTCTTCCCTCAAGATGAATCACCTCTAGGGATCGAAACTAACCCACCATAAATCACACTACTGTGTTACCTTAGTTTCTGCTTAGTCATCACGGTTAGGATTACTATCCTTGAAATTATGGAAAACTAATAGAGTTTTACTTGTGATCGAATGGAGTACATATTTCCTTCCTAAAATGGTTTTTCCATCATAAACCCATCAATAGTCAATGTTAGTGAAAAATATTTGATCTCAGTAAAAAGAGTTGTACATTCCCACATAGACAAAGCATTCTATTATAGGCTTATAAATGCTATAGTACAACCCTCTCTCAATATCTAGAAAGCATTAGTCTAATATAACTACCTGTAAATCCTCCCAAAACACACACAAATGATGATCTACCTGAAGGTTGACATCCCACAAGTGATTGAAAGTGTCATGGTGCATATATGTGGTGAGCTTGGCCCTCTACTCTAGGGGCATATCCAAATACTTGAAGATCATTAAAACGAACTGTTGTCGTCACTCGAATTTATAGGAACTACCATATATAGATATCGTTAGAGAATTTTGAATCTCAAACACTCATGGAAACTCTGAAATAGAAGATAAATGTCACCAAGCTCCCTATACAGACTGCATGAAGCACAAAAACAATCTAAAAATTTAGAATTGGTTCCCTTTGGAGAAAGAATGGGAGGTTCCTCTAGTTCGATAGCATGAGGTAATATTTGTGGCTCTAGAACCACCAAATCCAGAGAATGGATGTCACCATGATACATTCCCATGACTCAAAGGTGATGTAGCAGTATGGATATGAAATTTCTAAACACACATCTCCATTAATAATTAATAGTATATATGATATATGATTATAGAAAAAGAAAGGTACAAAGACTTTTTAAACATGAGTCACATCTTTTGGCCTATACCAAAATCCATGTTTCATTGATATGAATATCACAATGGATCAAAAGAGTCAATACCTATTTCCCACTACTATGCTCAAGTCAGTGTGGAGATATTACATAACACCATAGGGGTACTAGTATATGGTGTTTCAATTGAAATCTATAAAGGAAAAAATTATTGGCATTTCAATTTTAATGCCTGTTTAATGGTAAAAATTCCATTTAAAATATTAAATTTATTTATTTTTATAATTATTTTTATGCATAGAGATACGGTAGTCCAGTTTGACATGTAACAATTTATAATTTATAAAGGCTCATACTCTTTTTAATTTTTAATTGGAATGTCATGAAAGCTCTAAATGACCATTATAATTGGTATCAAGATGTAAAATTTAATGTAAAATTATTTGATTAAATTAATCACCATTTATAATAAATTTAAAAAAAAGTGTCATAAATTTTATTGGAATTCACATAACCAAATCTACCAACATTTCTGCCTATAAAACCAATGGTTCATGGCTTAAACATGGGATAATTAGTAAATTCATGTTCCATAATCAATATATATTGGAAAAAATAATTTATATTAATTATATAGTTTTAAATAATACATTTATTTGTCCATACATGAACCATTATCACATTTATAAATATAATAAGAATGTATCTTACAACTATAAAAAGAACTACTAGAAAAGAAGAAAATGAAATATACTTAAATGTCATGGAATAATGCCTGACATGTGAATCCTAAAGAGCTTATAATGATTAATTAAATAATAACTACATTCTATATCAGCAAAGGATATTCTAGAAATTAAAATGTCAATGGAAACATTGTCAAAAAAATGTGGTTCATACAATAGTGAAACATTCCCAACATTAACTGGTGCAAACCCAAATAAAAATATCATATTCCATTTATTTTTTGATTACCTTTTATGTGGGTAAGGTACTTTTAGACACAATCAAATTACCAATTTATAACACAATCCTATTCTAATATCTAACACATATATAATAAAAATGATAATGATTTATTGAAACCAATTTGTAGCATCCTGAATTGGAGACCACTAGTCTGTGCACCAATCGGGTTGACAACGTGACCTGAGACATGCCTCCCCATACACTACAGACTTGTGACTAGAAGTGAGGAACCCCATTTTTTCTATGGGTACACTATTCCCTCCAGATCAGAGTTTATGAAAATGGTAAACAATAAATTGTAAGTGGTAGAATTAGTAATAAAAAATCAGTGGTGTAGTCGTAAACAATCATCAAACATAACCAATCGGTGGATTATAAATCAAATAAAAATACTACAATAATGGTCAAGTCATGATGCTATACAAAAATAAATGTACAAAGAATACATGGGTAGAAAAATATAAAAAACGATGAAAAAAAACAAATAGACCAAAAACATTTCTTCAACAATTATCGTGACTATAGGCTAGGTCTTTATTCTCTTACTATATCCTAGTACTGAAAATCAAACATCGGAAGTCCAAATATTTTCTTTTTATATCCAAGCCATCTAGATGTATTTCTATGTACAATAGATTCCCCAAAAATTTTATGATATATACCTAGTATACCACCGCTAATGGTTTCTAGAAGTAAATTTTCTATCTATATAAAATTACTATTGTTTAGGTGAATCCAATGGTACATAAAATAATAAATAAATAAATAATCCTTGTAGGTCTAGGTTCCTATTGGGTTACCCACCAAACACTACCTAACTTGGCCTATGCTAAATATCTATGATTCAAGGAAAACCTATAAATATATAGTATATATATATAGACATCATAAGTCTACTAGGATTCATGTATATAAACCATAACTAGACTATATGAAGGTAATGGGAAATAAAAACTGAACCCATGAATGTGGTTTGGATATGAGGATGGATCCATGATATTAGAAATATATATTTCACAATTCTTGATAAGTAGTGGATATTAAGCTAAAAATAATGAGGCATCCTAAACCTATCAAATTCGATTTATAATGAAGAATCACATTATCCATCTATGAGAACTATTTATCCGTACTTATAGGTGTCAGTCTAGGGAGATCCATAAGTGGAAACCAAGTATAAATCATGGTATGATATAAATTAATAACCCACAAAGCCGATCCATGGTATTCCACATAGTTATCCTTGTATCCCTCGTGGGATAGTATATATCATAGCCTAATAAGCCCATCCATGGTAATCCACTAGGGAACTGGGTATTGGTCACAGGTAAGTACATAAGGCATATTCATAATTATCCCAACCCAGGAATTCAATAAATGATACCATGTATTTGTCCATGAATGTTTATACTCCCTTAAAAATTATGATTTATAAATCCTGATGAGCCTATTAAAGGGGCCCTTACGTTGGGACCCCTGTATCATCCCATAATGAATAAGTGGAATATGTTTTTCTAGCATATAAACTCACACCATTTAAGAAAAAAAATTACATTAAATTCAAGGGATACTCAAAAACCTCTGATGGTGTTGGTGCTTGTTAAATTCATGAGTACTTTTGGACTTTAACAAAGGCACACACGTAGCATTGTAAGGTTAGTCACCTTATGACATTAACCCATGGGTTAGTAGGAATATATGAATCTTGTGTTTTTATTTAATTTTATTTACCTAAAATTGGAGAGGATTATACATATAATTATAGAGTAAAACAACATGATTAATGCTACAGTATAAGGATAAATTTAGGGAAAATAAATTTTTCACTGACATTAGGTTGTTATATTACCCCTCATAAATTTTTGGCCTTCAGAATGAGATAGTATAGAAGAACATAGATGAATAAACAAATAGAATGAAAATATGGAAAATTACCCAAATGAAAAATATCACAACAGATGACATAATAAACCATGAAAATAAGACAATGGATCAAAGAACTTACCAGTAGCTAATCAATAATATGAAGTGTTAGTAAATAAATTTTTAGTAGAAGAAGAAACAATGTAATCCATTCTCTATGTGGAGGAGGAGTTTTTTATGGTTGGGAAGCTATATGTGAGAAGAAATGAGGGATCTATAAAAAAGGGTTCCCACCCCTTTAATAAATAGTCCAACTTATTCCCCTTATGCAAAGCTCTGCTTTTACCTATCTAGGAAAAAAATATTCTTGCCACGCAATCATTTTGTACATACCATTACACATCATGAATTGAATTCATGGTTAGTATTGAATTTACTCCTCATAAATCTGAAAATTCATAGATAAAATAATTAATGTTTTGTAAACTTAATAAACATCATGAATTTAATTCACGTCATGAATTTTATTCACACCATTTATTTATTCTGTAATAAGGTTATACACCCTGCTACCCTACAATCAAAAAACAAAACAGAATGACCTCAAGGAGTGGTTAATAGAGAATAAGACAATAGACAAAATTAACATGGTTCTTTTGAATATAAATATTCCATACCTCATTGAGAAGCTAGGGTTTTACAAATGATTATTTAATTTTTATTGAGATTAATTCATTCCACTGCTATCTCACATAAGATAGACACACTTCACATGTGAGATTAAAAGAACTATGTTATAACATGATCATTACTAAAGGAACAATGGTAATTGCATTTATAGAAATATGTTATTCCTTTCATTAATGTAAATCAAAACTCAAATGCATAGTTATTCTAACTCATTGATGATAATTTTTTTAATAAATACAATGTGAAATATTTCAACACTCCTAAATGGATGGAATTAGGAAACATTTCCTAGCATGTGTTAATTAGAAAGTTCATCTAAACACTTATCTATATAATAAAATAGAGACCATCATAGTATTTAATTATTCACTAATTTATTAATAACTCATGGATCATTAATTAATTGAAATAAAATCAGTTCCCCATTTTGTATACACATAATGAGGTATCTCAAATCTTAACATGTGTATTTTTGGGAAAACTTTATCCTAAAAATCAAAAAAAGACCACTTATTTATAGTTCATCATCCAAATAATGAAGATATATATGTTTTATAAGACTTCTAAATCCTCCCCCATTGACAACCACATAAAAAATAAATTTGTGTCTCCCCATATTTTCAGGAATTTCACCATGTGAATTATACACTATGATCAAAAAATAGAAAATAGTAATAATGGGGAAATGATAAAGAATATTTAATTTTCTTGTTAATAAATATACAACAATTAATTATCTAATATTATAAAATGAATATTTCAATATAGGATTTATCATGGTATATATGACATGTCCATGGTTGAATCATATTCCATTGAAATATCACAATGCTACAATTACATCTTAATGAAGTGATTATTTATGTCTATATAATTCAACCAAGAATATTGGTTTATATTCTCTTATTATTTTATTACACTTTGATCCTCACATTAAATAACCAATGTTAATGAAACATTAATCCTCATATCTCATATATAGGACTACATCCAATAATGTTTTTATTTTGTATTGTGATTCCAAAACTTACTGAACCTACAGAAAGTTGTGTCTGATAGAATTATAACTCTTATAGTTCAATGGGAACCGTATTTTCTGGTAAAAAAATAACTTATATAAGTTAGAACTATTTATATAAAAATTCCTAAAAAATACTTATTTTTATAAATAAACATGTGTAACAATATGCCTTTATCAAAACGTATCCCTAATCATGAAGTCCTTTCATAAAAAAATATTAAAATTTCTTCCCCAATATGGGATTTGTTCAGGTTTACATTATGTAATGTACAATGATTAACTAAAAACATTGTGTATTGTATTGATTTATTTAGATAAAACATATACTAAATGAGTCAATGTAACTCCATTTTATTTAATCCATCAAATAATATGGCCATGAACTTGTTTGTCCTTATTACTATTATAGTTAAATGTTTTCTTGATTCCACATTTCCAGACTCTTTAGGATACTCATAGTAACAGTATTCTTGTGATAGAAAGATAAAATTTATGATATTATAAATTTGAAAATAAAATAAGAAATTTATTTCTCCTATAATTTAAATCATGATATGACCCCTCACTTGAGTTGTGATTTCTTCATAATTACCTTTATTTACTATGAAAAAATACATGTCATTAATATACACAATCACATTGATTGATTTTCTATATATCTATTGTTATAGATATTTGAATATATATTTTTCATATATTTAATTTCGTTATATATGATTTGTTTATTCACATAAAATATCTTGATTAGAGAACAATTATGAGCCCATATATTTCTATTATTAGAATTCACACTCAACGAAAATCTCTTTCAGGGAAACCCATTCACATTGATCATTTTAGGACTCTTCCTCATGTTCATCATTATATAACACTAACTTCACATCAATTTAAAAAACATCATTATTTCACTATGAAAAAATAATAATATATAATTTAAATATTTCAAGCATTGTGGCTAGAGAAAAATTTTCATCAAAGTAAATACCATAGATTTGATAGTATCCTCGTAAAATAAGATTATTTTTAAGGAATATGGACCATTATCAATAATATTATTTTGAAAAGTTCCATATAGGTTTCTTTACATAAGAGTATGGGAGCTCTCGAATCGCGCTCCAATGGGCGACTCCAAACCCTAACCCTCACCACTGATTCTTGCTCTTTCTGATGGATGGCTTTGATCCAGAGTGGGAATTTTCTCACCCTACGGCTCCTACATCTGTTGATCCTGCATCTTCAAATATTGAAGTATGAGACTTTAAAATCCCTCTTCGCAATACTCCTGTCTCCTTCCGCGATGTGCTAAAAGGTACTGACCTCAGTAGCGAGAAGGATCACAAGCAACCTCTTTTCAGAAAACTGGATGACGGTGGTTTTTCGGTCGATGCTGATCCGGAAGCTCTGAAATAGAGGGAACAACTATTCAGGTATTCGGTCCTTGGTCGAATTTGTTATAACACAGGAGATAAGCCATGTCCTATCTTTGAATTAAATAATAGGATTGCTCATTGATGGAGATATCCAAAATGGAATATGGTCCCCTTAGTTAAAGGATACTAATACATTATCTTCAGCTCTAAAAGTGAACTCGAGCAGGTATGGAAGATTGGTAATTTACATCTTATGACTGGTTTTTTTAGAATATCATATTGGGATCCTAATTTTAATCCATACACTCATAAAAATCACTTGGTAGATGTGTGGGTTATAATTCATAGGCTTAATTGGTTCTTTTGGCATCCGAAGATTTTAAATGATATTGCTTCTTGTTTAGGATCCCCTATTAAAATTGATCATATAACCTTGAATGGGGATCTTGGCTTATATGCTAGAGTTATGGTGGAGGTCAACATAGCTAGTTACTTACCAACTTCCATAGATTTTAATGCCCCTAATCAAAGAGTGGAGATCAGTATTGAGTATGAAAATAAACCACCCTTCTGTGAAGTTTGCAAACTGATTGGGCATAATTTTGCCACTTGTAGGGTTGCTAGGAACCATCTGGATCCTCTAGTTAAAAATGATTGGCAAGAGGTTAAACATACCAAAAAAGGGAAAAATACTATGGACAAATCTGATCCCCCTACAAAAAAGAATGAAATATAGGTAAAGAAATTCAATGCCCCCTCAACATTAGAAGGAAAATATTGGGCTGTTTTGGTTAAGGAAGGGGATGATTCTCAAAACAATGATAAACCTATTGATTTAAAAGGATCTGTTGATGACTGTAACAGAAGTTGTTCTGACAAGAGCATCCCTAACCCTATTCCCAATTCTGTTAATATTTCCTCTTCCTCTGGAACTGCATGTTTAAATGAGAATCTATGTAGGAAATTAGAAGACTCAATACCTTCTCCCAATGAGAATGTTGTTGCTTCCAACAAGATACATAGTGATAATGTTAAAAATGCAGATCCAGGTAACACTGTGCTTTTTAATTCTGATGATAAAAGTGTGCCTATTGCTACTGTTGTTCCAATAATTAATACTCAATCTGTTATTGGAACTACTAAAATCTCCGATGATCACATTTTATCACACACTCTTGATCCTACCCTGAATTTACATGCTGAATCTCTCCCTATTCAGAAGGAGGAGTCTAATCCCCTGACTGACATGTAGATTCCTGCTCCATTGCATAAACAGATGGACATTTCTTGTACTGTCCTTGTTGAAAATACTGATAGTTTTACTATGACCTATATCACACATGCTGATAATGCTTCACTTGATCATTCTCAATTGGCTTGCAACTCTCCATACACTCCACTACCTATTCTTGAATCGGTCCAAGATCCTACTCACTGTTTGGTTAACAGGATGGTTCTTAAATCTTCTCCTGTCAATCAGAAAAAGGACCATAACTCTTCCTGTTTCTAATCACTCAAATCTTGCTGAACTTGAAACTGTCCAGAATGTGACTGAGCCCCATACTCATCCTGAAAAATCTATTGCTCATGATGTTATTCTTGAGACCATACCGAACAACTCTATTCTTCCTCTTGTCTTTGAAAAGGATTTCACTCATAGGGCTGAACAACCTCACACACTGGACAGTTCTGCTCCAATGTGTTCCTTAGATCCTGTCTCTATTCATAATGCAGATCTGAAATCTAATATCTCTCACAGTTCTGAATCTGATGGGAGTCAAAATAATTTATCTTCTTCCTCAATGGTTATGAGATCCCAAAAAAAGAAGGGTTCTGGTAAATCAAAAAAGAAGAAGGGTTCTAACCCAAGACACAATCAGAAATGAATGTCCTCTTATGGAACTGTCAAGGGGTGGCCAATAATGACACATCCACTACTCTTAAGAGGTTTTTAAATACTCATAAACGACACCTTTTTGCCCTTGTTGAACGTAAGGTCAATTTTAAAACAAACTTTATGAGATTTAGAGATCTTAATTACAGTTTTCTGGGTTCTTGTAATAATAGTCCTCATGTTGACTCTAGGTGGATTTTTTTTCCATAATACTGTAAATAATATTAACATTTTTAGAATTACTGATCAGAAATTTACTTGTGACTTCTTATGGAATGGTCAACACATCTTTTTTACTATGGTTTATGCCAAAAATAGGTATCAGGATAGGAGAGTTTTATGGATTGAACTCCTTGATATTGCTAATCATATTCAAGACTCTTGGATTGTTTTGGGAGATTTCAATTCCATTCTTACCCCATCTAAAAAAATTGGTCCCTCTCATCTCTCCATTTCTACTACAGAGTTTAAATCTACTATTGATGACTATAACTTATTAGAGATCAACCTTATTGGTTCTAATTACACCTGGTACAGAAACCATTATAGTAAGACCGTTGCTAGTAAACTTGTAGATCCTTTGTCAATATGAAGGATCTTGATATTTGGGACAAAATATCTACGGTTACTCTCCCTAGTATCAATTCTGATCATCATCCTATCCTTTTTAATATCCTCATTAATGAGAAAAAACCTTTCTTTCCCTTCAAATTTAACAATGCTTGGTCTTTTAATCCTGATTATGTCACTTTTATTTTTAACACTTGGAACTCCATGAAGCATCATAAAGATTCTTTTTCTTGTTGAAATAAATTGAAAGTTCATAAGCAAGCTCTCAAAGGTTGGTGTAAAAACTCAAACTCACAAATAGATCTTGACATCTCCTACCTTGAAGATGAACTCAATCACTTCCAAACCCAGAACACTAATTCTGATTTTATTTTGGATCCTCAGTTGGAGGATAATATCTCTTCTAAACTTAATTCCTCACTTACTTTTAAGGACAATATTCATAAACGGATGTTTAGAACTAAATGTCTTACTGATGGTGATCGAAATAATAAATTTTATAATTGTCTTCAAATAATTAGAAAGGACAATCGTCCTATTTCTATGCTCATTCAAAATGACTTGGTCATTGATTCTGAAGATGCCATTACAGATCATGTTACCTCTTATTTTTATAAAATTTTAAATGGTCCAGACTGAAATGTTGATCTTAAACCTGACATCATTCCTTTGTTGGTTGATGAAGGAGATAATAAGTCCCTTTTAAGCACTCCTCTCGATCATGAAATTAAAGACATTTTTTTGGGTTAATCCCAGACAGTGCTCCTGGTCCGGATGGTTTCAATAATGGTTTTTCCAAAATCATTGGGACATCATTCAAAATGATGTTTGTAACCTTGTTAAGATCTTCTTTACTCATGGATATCTTCCTCATGGAATCAATGCTCAATTTCTAACATTAATTCCTAAAGTTGAGAATTCTACTGAGATACATCAATACAGACCTATAGCTTTAATTAAAACTATCTATAAAATCATCACAAAAATTATTGCAAATAGACTTTCTTCTATCTGTAATAGAATTGTCTATTGGAACCAATTTGGTTTTATCAAAGGAAGATCCATTCAGGAATGCATTTTCCTTTCTTCTGAATGTATGAATACTTTAAACAAAAAATCTAGAGGTGGTTGTGTGGCCATCAAACAAGATATTAGAAAGGATTTTGACACCATTGATTGGAATTATATTTCCAAAGTTCCTATAAACTTTGGTTTTAATGATTCCTTCATAGGTAGAATTAGGACTCTCTTACACTCAGCTCTTATCTCTATCCTGATTAATGGCACCGCTCGTGGTTTTATTAAATGCACTAAAGGGGTCAGGAAAAAAGACCCTCTTTCTTCCATCCTCTTTGTTATTGCTGAAGATTACCTTAGCAGACTCATAAAGCACCAGGTTGAACAAAATTTGATTAAACATATTCAGGTGGCCATGAACTTAAATTCCCCCACCCATATTTTATATGCTGATGATATTATCTTATTCATAAAAGGGGATCAGAGAAATCTACATGCTCTCAAGCAATCTATATCTCACTATGAGGATGTCTCTGGTCAAGCAATTTCTTAGAACAAATCTTATATCTATTTTGGCAAGAATATTCCTGCAAGAAGGAAATCTGGTATTATAAATTACCTGGATATTAAAGAGGGCTTTTTACCTTTCACTTATTTGGGTGTTCCTCTATTTTGGGGTTATCCCAAAGCTACCTATTTTTCTAATATCATTTCTCATATCACAAATCAACTAGCTAATTGGAATGGTAAGTCTCTCTCCATGGCTGGGTGAATCTGTTTTCGTTAAATCGACCATTGTTTCTAAAATGGTCTATTCCCTTATGGTCTATAAATGGACCGTTGGTATTTTTAGAAAAATTAATACTTATATTAAAAACATCATTTGGTCTGGAAGAATTTTTGAAAAGAAGATTGTCAAAATTCCTTGGAATTCTTGTTGTAAACCCATTGCTAATGGTGGAATTGGCATTAAAAATTTAAAGTTGTTTAATGATGCTCTTCAAGCCTGCCTTACATGGCGCATCATTAACTATTCTTCTAAAGCTACAGATTTTCTAAAACATAGGTTTTTCTCTAAGCTTTCAAAAGGTAATCTGAATTTCATTAACTCTTCCATCTGGCCTTCTATTTAGGACTCTTATCACAAAATCATGCAAAATTCAAGATGGATTTTCAGTGCTGATTCTTTCATTAATTTTTGGTGTGGAAAATGTTGTGTTAGCCCTCTGATTTCTTTGTTACCCATAGTAATCTTCCTGATGATACTAATCAGTCTATAAAAGAGGTCTTGCAATCTCCTGATTGTGATCTTCTTGATTTTATTATGCAAGCTATTGAGAATTATAATTTTTCCTCTATTGGTGATTTCCTTGTTTGGAAACCTTCTTCTAATGGCATTAAAGATTCTAAAAGCTATTATAAACATAATTTCTCTGACCATGAACCTAATTTTTCTTGGGTAGATCAATTTAAAAAAACCCTGGATCAAACCTTCCAGGATTACTCTTATTTGGCACATTGCGCACAATAGATTACCTTTGGAAACTAGTCTGCAAATCTTTGGCATTTCTCTTTGTTCTAAGTGTCATCTGTGTAACCCACATAGGGAAGATTCCAATCATCTTTTTATATCTTGTGCGACAGCCTATGCTCTTTGGAATTAAATCTTTGATCTTTTTAATTGTAGAAAGCCCATTAATGATTCAATTCCTTTGTTTCTAAATAATTGCACTAGACATGATGCTTCCCTGCAGGTCAAAAATCTGTTTCATGTGGCAGTGGCGGAACTTCTGCATGAACTATGGTATGTTAGAAATGTTCTCATTCACAATAATCACTCTCTCAATCTTAATGCAGTGAAGTCCCGAATTCTTCTTGCGATTTATAAAGCATCCTCAATTCAAAAGGACTGTTGCAACAACTCAGTTGGTGATCTTGTGATCCTTCGTTATCTTCATGTACCTAGAATTTTTCCAAACCCTAAACGCTCCATTGAAGTGTTATAGAAATCTCCAATACCAGTATGGGTTAAAGTGAATGTTGATGGCGCTTCCAAAGGCAACCATGGTCTTGCCAGTTGTGGCGTTATCTTCAGAGACTCAGCTGGTCAATGTCCGGGATGTTTCTTTGTTGGATGTGGTCACTCTTCATCTCTGGAGGAAGAAATGCTCGGCGTCACTCATGATGTTGAAATTACTCTTCAAAGAGGTTGGAGAAAACTATGGATTGAAATTGATTCAACCACTATAATACATGCCATCGGGAATGGAAATGTCCACCTAGCCTAGTCTCTCACCACTTGTTGGATGAACTGCCTTAATTTGCTCCATGGGATTGACTATATAGCTACTCATGCCTACCGTGAAGCAAATGTTTTTGCTGATGCTCTAGCCAACAAAGGAGTCCATCAAAGCATGACTTGGCTGGACGATATTCCTTCTGACCTATTCTACATTTTTGATAGAAATTGTAAAAAAATCCCTTCCTTTCGCATTTTGTAATACTTTTTTGCTTATCAATAAATTATGATTTGGTCTTTGACCAAAGCATTACCTTTTAAAAAAATAATATTATTTTGAAAATACACACTGTATTGATAAAAAATTTATCCTTAAATAAGATACCAATTATAAAGTGTTACTCTCATCAATCTAATTATTATGTTCTTTAATCACATAATCATATAGCTCAGGTACTATCTCTTCATCAATTGAGTAGGGATCAACTTGTTAGATAAAACTGTTATGAATTTAAATCCTCAAGATTCTCTATTTCTTACCCCTATTTTTATCAGAAAGTATATTTTAAACCTCAACCTATTTTATATGCCTTTTTATATTGGAACTTCTTTCCTCTAAGCATCCATCATTATAGAAATTTAATAATAAAACATTGAATTATGAAATATTACTCAATCTATAACAATAATCTAAAACATTATAGATTATTTATGTCAATCAAAACTAGTAATAGAAAATGATTCTTGTATCAAATTTTAATTCTATAACACTATATCCTAAAATATAATTAATTTTTTCCAAATTTTCATGTCATGGAATAAATAATTTATTCCACTATGTTCAAAACTATGAAATTTACCTTCTCAAATATTCTCATTAAAGAATCCCAACTGATTTACATTAATCGTGATGTAATATAATCTACTGAATAGATTTAACCTATTGAATATTTTATTAATTACAAACCATAACTCATATATTTTGTTGTATTAATTAGTTTGGAGTAAGAACAAAATAAAAATATCCACCATTTTGGTCCTGTATGGTCTCTAAAATTTTGTAAGTGTCATGATCTGATGTCAATTTTCTTCCCCATTATACTAAACTAGGATTCCACTTCATAGTAAATATATTTTATAGTTGTGTGTATATTGTGATATATTCACTTAAATCATATTATTCTGATTATATTCCATGAAATCATAATTTTCATGCTTATATCCATCGATGGATTAGATATATTTGATGCCATACCCTATTTTTTCTCTACATTCCAATATTTGTTTTTATTTTCATTATGAACATGTTATTTTATTAACATAATATAAATATATTTATTACTGTAATTTTTTTAGAAAATTTCATTAAATATTTCTTCATTATTTTTGGAATCCAGATCATACACCCATACTCATCCAAACATATACACACAAGAGGCTTCTTTAATATTATTTATACAAATATTTTCCTTGATATATGTAACACATGTGCTGATTCATTTAAATAATAGAATTAGAAGATATCCAACATCCTCATTCATGGAAATGAAAGATATTTTTTTTCTAGCCCAAATGGACATATATTGTATGCAAATGTGGAATTTCCCCTATTATGCACATGATAAATAAATGTTTATGTTCTCAAAACCAAATAAAGATTTTATTTATTGACAATAAATTTAATAAAATTTTTATATACATAAAAAATATGAAGAATTCATTATACTAAATTATAAAATAATTACCATTATAATATATTTTATAGTCACTAGAGATATTATTCCTATACACATCAACAAAGTGAACATTATTAAATTTTTTCTTAACAGTAATTGTGTATATAAATGCTTTTGAATTGATTTATTCATCATTTCTAAATGTAATAAAACCTTAATTAGAACATTGGTTATCATTCATACACTTTTTTTAGAAAAAAGTGTTTGTAAACTATTCAAATGTACTCATTTCTTATAACTATTAGTTTCTATGTAATAAACACAACCATATTATCATCTTTATTGTCATGACCCTTAAATGATTTGAAAACATCCATTTTATTCATCTGATCCAATAGCATGGTGTGTAATTTTTTGATATTTAATTGAACTTGATCACTCATATTTAAATTATCCTAATGATAATCAATGTAATTTTGAAATTTTACACTCTATTTTAGATGATTCTATTAGGGGATATTATATACATTCGATTCTTACCTTCATGAAAAAATTCCTCTCTTCCTTTGAATGAGTTAGTGATTATAAAATACATTATAATATTGATTTCCAAATATTTCGAAAGACCATCAAATCTCTTGAAATAAGAATACCCTCGGATTAAAAATTATTTATTCCGAATCTCTAAAGCGGTATTCCTTCTTATTTGATATACAATTTTTTTTCTATCTTCTCATGAATATCAGTATTCTCCTCTACATTGATGAATCATATAGTATTATACATTATAAAATTCTCAATTGACAAATCCATTCCATGGGAATTATTTTCACCACTATCAAACATGAAACAAGGTGTACCATGATTATTTGGGGACATAATCACATCTTTCATGCCCATATTACATCTTTTAGGGCTAAAATTAAATGTCCACGCACTAAAGGAATTTTTTTTGGACCAGTATATAATACCTCAATTTTTTATAATCATTAGTATAATCCATAATATTTCAAATAACTGATCAACATTTTCCCTTAATTTTATAAAATAAAAAAAATCTTCTTTTCGCAAAGATGCTATTTATTATACTAGATATAAATCATGAAATATTATAAACTAAGTATTTTATATTTTATATTCTATTGTAATATCGAGATATTTTCTCTTGCTTTAGGAATTGTGTTAAGATATCCAATATATCATTTGAACTAAATATACATAAAATAAAGAATCTAATGATAAATCCAATTTGAAACAATTTTATTTTATCTTTATAATGTAATTCTTCTTCACCACACAATTATTTTGCCTCTACACTAAAGGAATATTTCATCTATTTTTATATTTCTAAAAATATTATCCATATAATGTTGAGTTTTATATAATATATATATTTATTCATCATAAGATATTACATCATGATATGAGATAAGTTATTCATTCTTTATTTTTATATTTTCAAATTTCTTTGATAAAACAACTTCTAACACTACCAATGGGTATCTTGTTCTTCAATGATGACATATTGCGTTTACTATCTTTCTCAGACACACATTTCAATTCAACGAATCTTACATTGACTCAATATATTCTCTTTGAAAATAATGATCTAAATTCTTCAAAATGAATGAAATAAACATTATAATTTGATATACTATTATGATTTACTATAACTATACATGATTTTATATTTTGTAAATATTTTAATTCAATTCCATCATATATTTTCCAATTTATACTTATTGCTCTGAATATACTCAAATCAAAATAAATTATTACACTATTTATGATAACAATATTCCAATCATCTATATCTTAATCCTAATGTAAGGTACTCTTCATGTAAAATGTAATAGGTGTGATACTCATATGTTTTTTCTAGATATAGAAATATAGAATGTTATTTCATAGCTTAATGTAACACATATAATTATTTTAACTTGATTGAAGAATTCATCCCTTAATTAATCACCTTCCATTTAGTTAAATTTGAAATGTCCTTAATAGTATTGTAATTAAGACATTGGTTCTTGTCTCTTACATGGACATGAAAGAGTTTCCCAATGTTTCAATTTATTATATTCATTCAAAATTCTTGTGTCAAATATTTCTCTTAGATTATTGAATTCAACACATTATAAACACTCACATCTACATCGATATTCATGTTTTCCTAATATTCAATATTAAATTAGATGTAGGTTGTTCATTGTTATACTAAGAACATCCAAGATGAGTAATAGAAGATATAAAATGGTCCTCCAATATCTCTCGATAAACCATATTTATCAAACAAAGGGACACTCATATTGTTGATTATATTTAATAAATCCATTGATATCATCCATAAGATAAATATTGAATTTTTATCAAAATAATATAAGTAGTAATTTTACCATAAAACAATTTATGAATTCTATTATTCTTTTTTATATGTTTTAGATGATGAGAAAACAAAAAAATGTATTTTGGAAACATTTTTTTTATCCAAGTAAGTGTCCCATGATAGTATACAACCATGAGGTGAGGATTAGTTAGTTTTTAATTTTTTTTAAGAAAATTACATAAGTTATGCCCACTTACCACCATATAGAATATATCTTATTGAAGAATATGTGTTTATATGAAATTTAGTAAGGGATAACACACATAGATTCAATGATTGTTATACGTTTCACCAACCTTCATAATTTGGAGTTTGATATTAGTTTTATAGTATTTTTTATCCCGCTTCACGTGTCATAATTTATAAAAATGAAACTTGGAAATGATTAATATTATTTTCATTACATATAATTAAATTATCATAATGTACTGATCTAGAGGCCACTCGAATGGTGCCCCATATTGGTCCATGACAAGACCTCACACACCCCGCCACAAACCATATGGGATTCCAACTAGTAAGGGGAAAAGTTGTTATCATTGGGAGTGTATAACCCCTATATGAGAGTGAAATATTTAATATAAATCAACTAAATATCATCCATTATGATAAAATAAAAGTGTAATAAATAAATACAGAAAAGAAGATAAAAATTGAAATTAATAAAGGCCCAACCAGCAATTGGATACAGGAGTAGAAAAATATCTAGTCTGGTCTTATAAACATATATAAATAAAATAACATAAATAATATAGGCTAAGGAATACAATGGTACCCGTATAATCCTGATATCTGACATTATCTATCATTTCCACAACATCTTGATATTTCATGACTCATTCCATACTACATCCTAGAAAAACTAAGTGAAATCTCCTTAGGTATCCATGTTTAATTGCATCCTGAGTAGAGAGTGAGTAAAAACATAGTAGGAAACCACTAATATGGTCTTGTTCCAATTTTCATAATTAATGCTATGTGTATGTGACATTCCATTTATAAATGATAATATTATGAAAAAAATATGAAATCCGAGAAATGTATGAATTAGATTGTTGTTTAAATGTCTCTGATCACATATAATGGACCAGTCGTGCCTATGAACCTAAATTTTTCTGTTATCTATCCTTAGTCCCCTGACCTAGATTGATGATACAATCTTCATACACTATGAGGGTCTTTCTGAAAACATAATGATATAATTCCAACCATTAATATCCTAAATCCTAGTGTTTCCCATTATTCCCTGAAATTCAGTCTCAATGAGACAAAAACCATTCATAAATAGCTCAATAGATATATCCAATACTTCCTATAAATATCTCCCAACACCAAGAATGATAAAAAGAGTAAGGATGATATTTAGAATACTAAGAAATCACTAAATCTATAGAATCTCTATTACACCATTTCAATATTACATATCCCAGGAATCTAGTTAATCAATATCAAGTATTAGTAAAACCATCATGATTGACTAGCTGAATCCTAAGAATAATCTAGGAATCACTTTATCATATTAAAAATAACAATAAAAGTGAACACAATTTGACATGTATACACGGTTGTATCTTGTTCCATCTAGGAATCCTAGGGACTGAGGGAATCCCAGACATCCCTAATATAACTGAGGTCAAATATAAGAATATCATCCATTCATTTGATGTTATAATAGATAGATTCTTGGTGGAATTTTGAATTCAGCGAAACATCATGGTCCAAGTCATCTCGAATTAGTATTATACATGTCCCAACAATGGTTCCAAAGATTTTTCTTTGGGAATACCTATCATACAATTCTCATTAAAATCCCATATGTTTGGTTCAAGGAAGCATATATGAGACCATATTGGTATCTATAATAAATATATGCTAGAATAAATGAAATTTTTGGGTCTGTAGAATGAAAAATACCACCACTATAATCCATAGCGCCATGATCTCACAAATTCAACATCTGTTATATGGTGAAACCACTACCATATCTTTATGTCCCATTTTTACCCACTTAGGGAAGGTCAATAATCAAGGAACTCACTATCCTATAGTTCACTAAATAATAAATGAACCCTCACATATACCTTGGGTTCTAATATCAATCCTTGATCAACAATTGATACAAAAAGGTAACTAAATATCATTGCATCAAAAACAGTTTAGAAAATCCTTATTGTCTATATAGTAATCCACATATTAGAATCCTTAAATAAATTTAACACCTCCAGTCTTGGTCTTTATACTCCCAGAAGGTTGATTAACTCCTACAAACCACCACCCATATCCTAACATATATCCACATAATCTAAGCATTATACGAGGCTCAAAATAACTTGTGTAATTATAATTCAATCATTGAGGCCTTTTAAAATCATTGTTAGAGGAAACCATATTGTGTATGAGGGTCGATAATAGTATTTTAAACCTTGTTTTTTCTATTGATGTTCATTTAACTTAATTAGATTTATGATCTAATAAATTAATTGTTTTTTAAATAAATTTACATAATTAAAAAAAATTATTTCAATTGATACAAATACTAATGTGGTGAGGAAACAAGACACACCCCATATAGTAAATTGAATATACCAAAGTAATGAGTATGTGATACCACCAACATGAGACACATCATTCTATCTCAAAGGGGTGGCAACTCCATTATGGTTCACAAGGGTGTGTCCAACATCATCCAAATAAAACTAAGCCACTATAAACATAATAAATTATGATCATTATCTATGAAACATCATAAAATAATTATAAAATATATGTTTAAATAATAATTTAAATTTTTAAAATTTTTTATTTAGAGAAATCTCAATGAATAATCATGGAGAACTTGAACCACCTTCAGAGGCACCTTATGGGGGTTTTCTCAAATTTTAAACCCAACACTGAGTAGAATCCTCAAGAACAAATGAATAATTGTTTTGAATTTTTTTTTAATTTTTTTCAAAAAACCTAATAAAATGAAGAATCTAAACACACCTTGATAAGACACTAAGTAAGTTGGTAAAGATAAAATGAAAGATACACTATTCCCATGAATAATGAAATCTGCAAGAGAATAATCTAATTACACCATTTTGTGATGGAACCACCCATGAACACCATTAATGTTAGGTATGAAATTTAATCATATAAAAGATAATACCAAGGAATGATATCAAAGGATAAACACAAAACTAATCAAAAATTGGATCCATCAAACACACTTCCTTATAGAGTCTTTAAGATTGGTGAATGGTATGTGAATCCCTCTTCTAGTTGATTCACACAAGTGAAAGAAAAATGGATGTTAGTGTTAAAATCCTTGAGGGGAGAAATTTTAAAAGTACATCATTAATAATAATATATATATTCATAAGGTCTCTTAAAATTATTCTCCAAACCATATGCTAACCAAATACCCTCCACTTTTCAAGGATAGCTATTCTTTCTGATTTTGTTCATTGATACATAGACCATTTTCAAACCATGTGACATTTCTGTACTGTTCTGTAGTAATTCACCGATTATTATGGGTCTTATTGAGAAGTTCTCAAACTTTGATCCAATAAAATTGAGGCCAAACCTTTTTGGTTTCATGATTTTCACTAACCATTCTTTAACCATGCACTAAGTCATCCCTGCTGAAAACTTCTAAATCTTATACATAATCCACTAAGCCTCACTTGAGAACCCGATGAAACACTAGGGCCTAGAATCATATCTAAAAACTATTAAATAATATGTTATGGCTCTAAAAATTTTGTTTTCATCCTCATTTCAAAATTTTAAATGTCCCATAAATGAAAATTTTAAATTAACATGGAAATTCTCACACACTTACAAACATGGAAACATACAATCTCCCAAAATTTAAACTTCTCATCATTGAGAAGTCTTATCATGCACCACTATATTGGTTCTAACCTAACCACATATTCAATACCCAATTCTTTGTTTGTGTTCCAGTCCCAAAATCCCATGGCATATCCATGTCATATTATTCATGTACGGGTGGTCAAACCACTAAACCCGAACCAATTTTTATGACCATCTCTTAAAAATTGATAGAATAATCACATGATCCTATCAATATTAGAATAATATCACCTCATATAATACAAACTAATTCATTCCATGGCTCACCCCACCATAAGACATATAACATGAATGAAAATTATAATAAATAACACAATTCAACCTTGGAATTAAAGATATGGAAAACAATTCTAGGAATTATCATGAAGTACATGGGTACAGTTTCATATTTGTCACATACGATCAGATGCAAAGTCATCAGTTAGCCCTACTATAGTTGACCCAAAACTATAACACTCAGCTCCGAATGTTATATTTTTATTAAATACTTGATTATGATGATTTTAAGGACATAGAATCATGTTATTGTTTATGCACTCTAAAAAATAATGTACTTGACAATCAGTGATGTTCCAATTTTGAAACATCCACCTCTATTTACACGTTCGAACTATGCATTGAGAACTATGTCAAACATTTGGATCTTCATGAGCCATCTCATCCTTGATTCCCATACTTATACACTATCCAACACCATATAGGATTTTTCACTTGTCATTCACCAATGAATCTTTATGATCCTTGATTCATTTACCCAACGATATCAGAATTCAAAAAATACAATGCAATGATTGATCCTACACTCCATATATCCATTACCATGTGGTTTGTGTCACCCATGAAATAAATAACACTCCCCACCATAAGTGTGTTCTTATTATAATTCTAATGATATAAAAACCCAATTTATAATGGGGTCACCCCACTAAATTAAAAAAGGAGAAGTCTCCACTATATGACATACATGTACCACTCCCCATGGGTAACCACAAAAGGTCGGATTTCCTAAAACATGTGTCGACCTTCTTCATCCATGCTCACATAAATTTATCAACTCCTAATAAATAGTGTTCATTAAAGAAGATAATTTATAAATTCATCTATACTATGGAGGGATATATATATATATATCAAATCTTTTAAACTCCAAAGAAAACATGAATGATAAATTTATTCATACCCACAAGTCCTCATCTTGAAAATGAACACTGGTCGGTTCATATTTCAATGGGAACCACCCTTACCTGGGCCCACTTCCATGATATTATCATTCCTTATGTATCAACCACCTCTATCGAAATCCACCAATAAAACCAAAATCATGTAACCGTGGGTTTCACATCATCAAAACTGACTAATCATACACCATGGAATTTCATCACATTAAGTTGACCTGATGAATAACCACCATCCAAGTTCATTCTATGTTCTCAAGTATTTACCCATAATCTCATTGGGAATGAATGTGAATCCAGTTTCATTAGGACCGGTTACTCAAATATTTCAATCCCTCGATTATAGTTACAATAAAAAAGAACTCAAGGTTAATCAGAAAAAACTAAATGTATTAGAAGGCATATATTGTAAAAACAAGAGAATATTTCTTACATTGGACTAAAAAGTATATAATTATATTTATCATTTAAGAAGAGGTAATAACTCATGGTAACCCATCTCATGGTTTTACCTTAAGTAGAACTAAACATAAATTCACTACATTCTATGATGATACTAAAGGCCTCTAGGTCCACCCAACATTCCTTTAGACCAATTATTTACTAAAAGATAAATCTGGGTAAACATATCATGTTCATATCTAGTAAATGCATCATGTCTCATATAACAATGAACTGTCAAGGTTATCATCCATAAAATTGAATCATTTATTAACTTGTCCACCCACAAGGGCATTATGTCTCATAGAGAATGAACCTATGAGACTGATCCCCCATGAATCAATTTCTCATGCATCATCAAACATGTAAAATTTAAATTTTCAAGATAAACCACACCAAGAAAATTGAATTGGATTGTTTGGTTAAGTATAGTATCATTCAAATAGATGTAATAATCCTCAATATAGGTTGTTACTTTCACTCTATATAATTGAAACTATGTGAAACCCACCCTTAAGGGGTCATCCCTAAGGCACTGAACTCTCAAACTATCCTTTTGTGATTATCGTATTCCATTGTTTAGTGGAATATGAAACAATCATTTCCATTGGATCATTATAAAATTTATCTAGAAAAAAATTACATATTAAAGACATCCCAATATATTAGAATTCCACCAATCTCTTATATATGAATTTTTTTATGATATATTTATGACACATAAAAAAGTTAAGATACAATAATTAATAAAAAAATAATACTCACTTGACTATATCCCAAAATTACTCTGTGAATTATATAATGAAAGTAATATCTATTTCCTCTACAACCAAACATAAAAAATCGCAATAATTGTCCCCTTTCTAAGGGACCATGATTTGAAAACCCATAAATCATAAATCATAATTCTCAAATCATATTTGTGACATGATAGTCAAAATCAGATATAACCACAATAATGAAAACAATAAATATTAATCTCATACTAATGGTATATTAGGAATCTACAGAAAAAGGTGTTCATGACACACCATCCTGGATTCCATCACAATAACTGATACATACCTATATCTCTTGTCCTAAAAATCACTAAATAGTTAGAAACTAGAAATGAAAAAACTGATACCAAATTAAAAAATATTCATCCCAAGTACACTAAACTGTTCTACTATACTAGTCCACCAAAAGACCACAGACACACCTCCTGAATCACCTGTGGTCACCGACATGCAGCAGAGGTAGAATGAGGTATCATGGGGAGGATATACCTCTTCTATCAAAGTGTGGAATTGAATATGAAAATAAAAAATATCATACATAATGATGAAATGAAAGTGTAATTAATAAAGATAACCATTATGGATAATAAATTTATCAAAATAAAGTACTAAACATCCATGTTAGACAACTGTCATCATATCACTGGGTAGCGATGTACACATAAATGAACAAAATAAATAAAAGTATCTAGACCCATGAAAGTAGGACAATGTGTCTCAAAAAAAAAATAAAAAAACTCATTTGGACTATATTATTTATCACACAATCTTAATCCCCATCCTGAACATTTTCTTGAAATAATTATGTGATAGCTACTCTGGTTCCCATTTGAAATGGAGGCTTGAGCAGGGTTTGAGTAAAAAACCTAATAGTGAACCAAAAAAAAACGTTCCCCACATATATGAATACATAATGATATGTTCATGTTAAATTGACTATATAAATAATAAATTATCAATAATAAATGAAACTACACAACAACACATACTTTGGTTTGATGCTGAAACATCTCAATGCATGTCACACTGACCATGCCAACCCATTTTTGAAAACCATACCATTGTTGATCATTAGGTCCATGAACCTATTCAACCATACATTATTTATCCAATGTGAAGCTATACATGAAAATGACCTGTTATGGTGAAAACTAAATAATATATGATATCATTATAACAAAATAGAACATCATATTGATGCACAACTGAAAAAAATAATCTTAGGAAACACAATGGCCAAATCTGAAGATTCCAATGGTTATCTCACAAATCCTAGTATAATGAATTGAATAAGGTTTATTCCAAAAGAATTTGATATCTGTATTAATAGAGTCTCTAGGTCACCAAGATAAATGTTCAGATCATAAGTTTCCCATGCATCACAATGAAGAAAATGTTAAACATTTAGGTTCGATAGTCTGAATCCTTGCAATAACTTCGGAATTAAATCATCATCATAAAAATAACATTAAAACTGATAAAAAATACACATGATTTTGATATTGAAACACATCTAGGATATATATCATACGGTCCTAGAGAGTCTATGGGATATCGTATATACTAACTGTTGAATATTTGTTCCACTAGTATTATTTTCCATGGTCAATAGTGTGATCCTATTCAGAACTGTGCATCCATGTCAATATCATTCTTCATGACATGTCACATAATTATCATATATGGCCCAAGGTCATATAACATGAACAATAATTAGGAATCCATACAAAACAATAATCACATTAGTCCCATATCATAGGTTTTTGGAATAACACATAGTGACATAGCGACATAAAAAAATAATTCATCATTGCATAAATGATGTTTATTAGTTTTCTGAATTCCAAAAAACCATCACTATATTCCAAATATACATAAAATCATAGTATTGGTGTGGGTTATATAGTGAAAAACACTATAATCTCTACAATGTTTATATGTACCTACTCATGATTTCACATCAGTAGGAAACCCACTGCTTCTGCAAGGACAAAATACAACCAAGGCACCCTTGGATGGTTCCCCAATCTCGGTCAAGTTCATAGGTCAAAAGAAAATAACCAGGGCATGAAATATCACTCACCATCATCATCTAAAAAGTGTGCCTAGTCAATTGTGCAAGGTACCTCATAGTGGAATCACTGAAGAGACGAGACATGACCCATATATGTCCTAATATTCTCACCTGGTCAGTTCAATCACCTAAACCTTCAACCATAGAATATTGTAATTTAACCTATGATATAGATTATACAATGAAATAAAAGTATATTCAAATCAATATTTAATAATACAATCCATCATCTAAAATTGGACAAGGAAACCTACTAGTTTATAAAGGCATACAATGATCTCTAACACCCCATGTAGTCCACTGAAAGTCATTCTATTTAATTAGTTTAATAATCTAATTAATAAAAAATTGGTGATAAATTTATTTGGTTAAAAAATCATTTAAATAAATGTTCATTCAATCGATTTTTTTGATTCCACTTTTTTCACTGTATATTACAAAATAAAAAAAAACTAACGGGTCTATATCAATGGCCACCTTTCTCAAAAAAATCATTATTACATTTTCTCCAAAGGCTAGTAGCTCTAATAAGGACCCAAGGTCTATATATCCTTTTCCATAATAAAATGAGCCTCTCTAAACATCCTGAAATATTAAATCAATATATGAAATACCTCCCAACTAATTTTAAATTTTATTATTAATTAATTAACTAAGTTTTAACTTTTAATATATAGTTAAAATTTTCAAGGTCATAGTAGGGGTCGACCTCATATCCCCATACCTACACTACGATGAACCCCCAAAAAAATATTCAAAATTCCCTGGAATTTTTAAGTAAATAAGTAGGTGAACTGATGAATATTCAATACTGGAACATATATCGAAAAATCACATAACAAATGGGTGTATAAGGAATCTTGGGATTCCCTCATTCATGGTTGAATTAAATACCCTTGAGAATCTAGGGTTTCCACAATTATCTTGTTGAACTAATAATAAAAACCTATCTATATAAGAGTCAAATTATAATGATGGTTTTTGATGAAAATTGGAAGACAAAATAAGGGGAGATGTAACTGAAATTAATGATTCAATCCTTCAAAAAACCCTTCTTGGTGAGTCATGATGAAGGTGGAAGGGGAGTGGATCCCTCATCTGGTCTATAAATATGAGGGGAATATAAATAGTTCTATACTACTAATAACCCATATTGGAAAATAAAAACAAAATATTATAATGATAATATGGGAAGATACATGGTTTGGCCACATGGTTGAAAAAATTGTGCTCCATCCACTTTACTAGGCCAACATGGTTATACCGAGTGGTTACAAAAACCATGTTTCAAACATGTTACATGTCTACCCATTACCTTAATCTCTTCTATTGTACTGTACTACCTACTTTACAATTTCAAAAATTTTGTTCCCATAAAATTTAGTCCATGCATTTTGGTTTTATGGTTTTCAATAAACAATTACAAGTGGTTTATCATGTTCAACCTCAAAAACATATTTGAAACATATACTGAAGCCCTCAACGATCACGTAATTACATGAACTACATCTCAGGAATCTAATCGTATCTAGAAAAAAAATTAACATTAACATGAAATATGATTTATTTCTCCCTAATATGGAATAAAACTATGATCATAATTATTAGAAATAAAAACACAATGATCTTAAGAAAAATCAAAATACCACTGACTCTATTTTCATTCTAACAAGTTGGTTATGGTGTGTAATGACTCAAATCAATAGAAAAAAAATCCACAGACCTTTTCACATATGGAATAGGTGGGTAGTATTTAATTTTTATTAATTTTATTCATTACATAATCCAACATTGTGACAAGATATATTACTACACAGAATAAGAACAATTGTTTCTTGAAATATTAAGACATAAATACCTCCCATGATGGCCATTATAATGAAATTAACTCCACAAGAATTTCATAGGTGAACCATTATGGATTAAAGAGTCTAGTTACTAAAATGATTGTCTCATGTAATGATAATTTATTTTATCATTCATATAAACTCAATAAATCATGTTTATTGTAGAATATAAACTCATTTATGCACAAGAATCATCCCAAATTAACCAAAATGGATATCTATGATTATTTCTCATGTCATGTTAGTACATTCATGTGGATGTTTTACATAATGACTAATGTTACATGTATGGTAAAATCACATCAAAAATGATATTAGATCAAATTTTTTATGAATTTATAGTGACCATTCACAAAATGTTTTTTTAATCAACAATTGAACACCCTTCATTTCATTATAGTATTTCTCCACAAAAATCCATGTAGAATCCAAATCACCCATCATCATTCTTCCATTTAAGTAAAAAAAACCTTAAAAATTATGGACATTAATTCCACATGAACAATTCAAAGAATACCTTCTATTCTAAGATATTCTATACACCTCACCAAAAGATAGAATGCTGATTTTTAGAGAAATATGTCCTTATGTGTAAGAACAATTCCATATTTAGAATCCATAAATTGATATAAAATCATCTATATATATATATATAAATTCACATCACAAGGACTATTCTTGTCACCTCTTAATTTAATGGACACTATAATATTTATTCATACCCATTTAATATATTCTAATGGTAGCTTGATCAAGATACTTCTCAAACATTTTCCCATGATTTCCCCTCATGATATGGGAAACAATATAGTGTGAATATCATACCCTATAATACATCCACAAACCAGTAGGATGAAGATATTAGTGACATATATCCATAAGATATACCCTCCAAATAGATACCTCAATATATTATTCAGGTCCAACCCAAAGAGATCCCCTCCTAATAGAAGTTGTAATATTATAATAACATGTAGTTTAAGAAGTTACAAATCTTGATAGAATTATAATGATGTTGATAATTTATAACCCCAAGGCATATTTTCACCAAAAAAGTTCAATATATTACTTAATTATAAATATTCGAGATATCAACCTAATATTATATATAATATTGATGTTACATGATTCCCTCCATGTAATTAGATTCAAAAATATCAATCTATAACTTCCAGGTCAATAATATAATCAAAATAATGTTTTCTAAAAAATATAGACATATTCTTATCCAATCATATTATATCCTCCCATACCCTACAAATTTACCCAGAACATGTATTTAACAAGATTATCTCATAAGTCCCAACTAATATGTCACTAAAGGTGTGGGAACCAAACCCTCTTCTCATTAGTTCTTCTATTAAAAGGAAACACATTTTACCTCAGATTAACTTAGGTTTCTTCTTATATACTATGATAAATAATCTTCATAATACTGAATACTACAATTGGAAAATTTAAAAATCCAACGTGATTTATTATTTCTTAATTCATACGATGGAATGTACTATATTTTTTACCAATACATGTGTTTCATAAAAAATAATCTTGTGAAAATATGTATTTAGTTAAATAATAATGAATCTCCATGGTAGATTTTCCTAATAAATCATGAGGCAATTTGGGATCCCTAAAACCTAAATCATGTAAATGATGAATCCAATATATTCCCTAAATATTATTTATTCAAGGGATGTTCCATTTATATGAACCATTTGACAAATGATTTCTCCTCACAATGCATGGTCACACATCATTCCTTATAGACACATAATACCACTATATACATAAGTTATGCTCAAAAAAATCTCGGGCTTCCATATCCACTTGTATTGAAAATTATTAGGTTAAACTATATGAGGGTCATAATAATAATTATCAAGATTTATATATGAAACATTTCTGATAGACATAGTTATCCATAAATTTCTTTTTATAACTCCTAAACTAAAATGGAAAAATATTTTCTCTATCATAAAGAAATAACAAATCTAGTTATTATGATTCATAATTAAACTCATATAAAACTTGTTTAAGAGACAATTAAAGGTTTACATATTCATTTTGAGAATTATCCATTCCTATATAATGAATTTATTTTATTTCATTAACATAAAATAAAAACATAGAATAATACCCATACTTTCTTGATTTGTAGGGAATGATATGTAGGTAACTAGATGAACCAATAGATTATTTACAAAATAGGGTAGTAAAAGAAAAAGAAGATCTACAAAACAAGTAGAGAGTGATTCAACAATGTAATTATGAATAATGATATAAAAATTTAGATCTCAATAATATAAAAGGTTATTTTTGTGTTTTACTAGGGGTAGTATTAAAAGAACTAAAATATGATTTGGAAGAAAAAAATTCCAAACAAACCATTATTAAACGGGTGTTGTTCTCATATTTGAATTACAATAGACCCCATTAGACTCCAAGTATTCCGTGAGGATTTTGATTCTCATCACTAGACATGTGGTGGAGGAAAATTGTGTATTATTTGAAAAATCAGGGAAAATCAATCGCATGTAAAACTCATTCTACCTTTCTGCATTTATTTTTTACAATTACAACCCTCCACCCATATCCACATTCATAATAGTTAATAATATAGAATGATTTATATTTTTATAGTAGATTAAGGTGATTTCATCCATAGTGTGTGAATTACTCATGTGTTATTTGTTATCTAAGAACACAAAAAATCTAGTTAAATTCATAGGGTAGAGAAGCCTGTAAATGAAAATAATGGGATGAAATTATACTAGAATAGAGTAATTAGTTACTATTTTGAATTAAAATTCTAATGGATAGAAATAGTTTGTTTCCTGAGATTTAAGAAAAATATTTCCTTTATTGGGGAAATTATGATGTTTCAATGATGTTTAAGTTAAAAAAATATTTTTCAACTCAGATTATGTTAAATATGTATATAGATGATCTAAAAATATAATTTTAACCACATATTTAGATCCTTTATTTGTTTTTTTACTATGATTAATGATTTATGGAAATTTTTTTTCTATATATATGTTGGGAGATATTTATTAGTACTTGAGGAAATGTATGGAATCTTAGAAATCCCTAGTAACCATTCATTCCTATGGTTCATGGGGGTTTGATAATTATTAGGTTTTTAATATTCCACTATATAGTCCAAGAGACCATTTATTTTAACCATGATTTTGCGATATTTTGGTAGATATAAGTAAGAGGTCTATAATATTATCTTATAAACAACTCACTCAAATGATATAATCGACTATATTGTTTGTTAGAATTGAATTTTATAGTGGAATTCTCCCTTGATATAAATCTATTGGAATTAATAGTGTTGTTTTTGGAAATAATAAATTGTGTTTGAAATTGAATATTTTAAAGAGAAAATGAGATTTTGGTATGATCCTAGGATTAATAAAAGGGTAAAATGTTATTATAAAATGGTTTATATTTGTTATAAATAGATTTTATAAATTTTTAATTTAATTTTTTCTAAATTATTGAGATAGTAAAATAGTTTGATAGGATGACTCCAAAATTTTGATTGCATTTATAGCTTGTGAAAAAAAAATTATTTCTACACAGCTTAGAAAATAGATTTTTTTTTGAAATGAAAAGAGATATTAAATAATGACATTTGATCTTATAATGGTGGTTAGTTTGGTTTTTTATTTGGATAAAATGGATCATTGAAAAGGACCATGATGGTTTTTTGATTTAATGATATTACCCTATTATAAATTTTTTACATTGAAAATATGTAGTTTTTTTGGGGTTTTCTTGTAATAATGATTGTTAGGGGTTTATGCCTTGGGTGCGATATGTTTGATTGGGGTTTGGATATTAATGTGGAGGAATTACTTGAGTGATTGTGGATTCCATTCAGGGAGTGTCAAAAATTTTATATGTGGTTTCCTCATTGGATTCAATGACTCCCAATGCTAAATAATTCTATGAGATGACATGAATTCATCACTAATTCATCAAGGTGAATGCCTTGTATTGATTCCATATCTGATTTAGATGAAATATTATGAATTTAATTACATTAATGAATTAAATTTATTACCATTGGGAACCCTTAGGAATATTTTTGGAAATGATCCATTGATTTATATTGAATACACTAGATGAAATGCCTTGGGCATGTGCTATGAATTTGGTTAATATTTTTACTTTAAATTCATTGAGAATGTGGTTCCATGAAAATTACTTATAGAATTATATGGTTTCATACATTTTATTATATTGGTCATACATAAAATAATTATGTGGATGAAATTCAAGGAGTCTTGATGAAATGATGAGTAGACACCTGATTGATCCCCTGTGGATTCTCTTATACTATCATCGATGTAGTTTTCATAGTTACACACCATAGAACATGAATTAGTTATGATATCTATAACCACCATAAAAGATGCATTGGAACATGGAAAAAATGATTAGAACCAACATTTGGTGTCTTCATGGAGCATGTGTTCTAGATTTTTTGATATTTACATGCCATGTAGAGTACTTTGTAGATATTAGTTGAAAATTTCCATGAATTTCAACATGGAATAATAATTTTAGGGATGCATTTAGTGGTGTCCAATGGAGTTTCAACGACATGATACTTAGGCTATAATTGAAATTGGGTTCCCAAAAATAAGAAAATAGGGTTATAAGTTATAGTTTCAGGGTTATGGCCAATTGCTTGATGTTATGCTTAGAATACTTTGAGCGGGAAAGGGTATCGACATTGGAACGGATAAAGAATAGTTTTCATATTGATTATTTATAACTTTTATTATGTTATTTTTAATCCGTGAATTTGATCCTACCTTAGGGGATTAGATATAGAATTCACTCCCTACTCATCACTATAGCATTTTGATAGCATTGTCATTTTGGAACTAACCCAGCCTTATATGAATGTGTTATTTGTTATGATTGTCTATTTTACATATTTAAAACATTAATCAATACTCTTACTAGATGTTATAGTCCCCCCAATATATCATGACAGGCCTTGGCACTAGTTTCCCACCTCAAGCATTTTGGGATTCATGTTTGAGGCCATGACATTGGATATGTGATGAAATAAGTACAATGTCATTCATCTTGACAAGTTACAAAGTGGAATCAAAGTATTTGTCTTTCATCCTAAATTTTTTAATGGTATATAGGATGAATAGAATCAGTTAAAATATTGTAAATATATAATTCATAAGAGTGACATTCCCATGCATTGGGGGAAACCCATGTTTCGAGGGACGAGAATTGTTGAACATTGAGTCTGTTGTTAGAGTTGTTAATTACATTAACCTTGATTAAAAAATGATTAATAATAATTTTATTAATGGTATTCATGATCAAATATTTGTATATAAATATTGGGTGTGTGAGTTCATGAATCATTCAATGAGATATAGTATTTCTTGTTATATGTTTACTACCTATGATTGACATATTTATTCATGAAATTTATATTTTTTAATTTTTTTATATATCTATTTTATATCTACCAATAGGGTATGTATTTTTACTTATAAAAATGGTGATGATTATTTAAATTTTATGTATAATTTTATATGGTGGTTTCCCTATAAGAATATTTTGAAATACTACTTCACTAATCCTAGAGATGATTCCATTATATATAGGATGATATAAATGGATTGATGTTATTCTTGACTAAATAATGACATCTTAAGAAACCTATAATGCATTATCCATTATGGAATGTGAATGGAAGTATATATAATGATTCCTTGGGAAATATTGGATAATTTTAATTAACAATGAAATAGATAATGTAAAACATAGAAATAATGGAATGAAAATCCAAAAAATATGTGAACTATGTAGTATTGAGTATTTGGTGCTATGTCTGGAGATACACTGAGTGGAAGTGGGGTTTCTTGGTATGTGAATAAATGACCCTAGTGGGGGTTGTGGAGCTAGAATAAGAACATGGGTTTGTAGAACTGATATTATTTGTAGTGGTGGCCAGAGACCTATGTGACATATTCGAAACCTAAAAGTTGTTATGGTGTCTTGGATATACATCATTGTACAAATATTTATGAACGGTGTTTTATATAGTAGATTTCATGTGATCTTTAGATAGGGATGATTGTTTACACATTAGTGGTCATCCTTATAAGGATTCATTTAGGGGCTAGGTGGTAGGACCTAGTATTTATTATGAGAGACCCAATTTTGTTATGTCTCAGTCTTGATTCCACCTAGGGAAACCTAAGGGAATGGTCATCACATTATTTTTAATTACTTTAGAGATATGTAGTCATCTAATGATTATTCAGTTTTATGATTAGTGCTTCTTTGTGGTTATCAAGTGTTTTCATTGTTGTTTTTCTGAAAATACAGGTCTTTTTTCAAATGTATAAGTCATTTAAAATTACAATATAATTTGAATTCATCACCTTGTCAATGTGGGTTAAATTTGGGTTTCTAGTTATCATGTGTTTAATTAGTTTTGAGACAATAAAATGATGATCTGTATAATGGGTGGTCATGTACTTAGTGTATAAATATGGATGTTATCAATAATTTTTAATTATGAAATATAGGATACATATGGTTAATATAAAATAAGAATTATAATATCTTGATATATTTCAGTATTGGGTGCATGAGCCTAGGTTCACTAATTTGGAACTCATGTATGAGGAGTCACTCAATATGAAATGGTCATAGTGGATCATTCAAATCATGATTTCGATATGTAAGGTGGTATGTGAGTGATATATTGTTTCCTATATTAAATAAATTTGTTTATTGAGTCATGGATTGGGGAATAGGATGTGTTTCTTAGTATACAATATATACAAGATAATTCATTGGGAGGCTAAAAATGTTGATTCACATGGGGTTCCAATTCATAATATCAATGTTTGGTGGAATAGGGTAGGATCTGTCATGTTCCTAGACATATTGTGTTTTGGATTGATATATTATTGCTTACGAGAGTGGGGAGAGATGATTGTAGCTTTTGAAGGATGCCCGTTTTTGGGAGGTTATGTGTGGGATATTTGAATATTTGATGGTCTTATTCACTAATGTATCGAGGGTACTCCTAGTTATGTGAGGATAGATTGTGTGTGAATTTGATTTGTGTGTTCAGTTTGTGGGAAAGTATTTTATAGATTATAATCCAGAATGTTTCACTCAATTGGTTTTATCATTTTAATTAGGAGATAGAACCCATTTTTATTCTATAGTTTATGGCATGTCATGTTTAAATTGTGGAAGCCAATAGATTTTGTATTGGTGAGATCATGTGAATGAGTTCTAAGTATATTAGAATGATGATGATTTGTTTGGTATTTATTTTTGGGGTTTTTCTGGAAAGGGACATTGTGTATGAATTGATCGAGACCACATGTCATGATCTATCTGAGTTTTAATTTGGATATATGTGTCTCTATTTTAATAAATGTTTGATTCTTGATGGGAGTGGAATACATTAATGGGTGGTGGTACCTATTCAATCTATGATATAGAATTTTTATGGGGTAATCCATATGAAAGGGAGCTATCCGCAAGAAATTATAGGGTGTAAACCCTCAAATTGAAAGGATTTTGTAATGTACCGTAAATGGTGTTCCAAGAGATTTGAATGAGAAATGATGTTTGAAAATTGGGAAGAACTGTGGTGTATGTGAGGATGGAAATGATTGATCCTTATATTAAGTGAATAATTGTTACAAGGACTCTGAGATTGGTGTATTGACCTAGCGAAGTGGTGATAAGGGAAAACCTATAGTGGGAAGATTATTTTCTGTTATGGATGGATGACCATCTTGTTACATGATATTGTGATGTGTAGGACCAGTATTGGGATAGTTATAATGGCCCAAAATATTGACAATAATGTGATATTTATTTAGTTTGGATTACATTGGTATCTCTGGAGAATAAATTTGGTATGATGCTAGAGGGAATTTGAGAGGTTTTTCAATGATTGGGATAAATGTTGTGATCTATTCTTTCACTGTCATGGTGGTACACAACTGTTTGTGTGGTAGAATGTCGTATAGTGTATGTGGTTAGTGACTTCATCATGGTACTCTACTAGGTTTTTAGGATTAGACTTCAGAGTGTTTTTTAGGAGACCTGGAGATGAATGTTGTCTCAAAGGCATTTGTCTTTGTATTTAATGACATGACTATGTTGAAAGTTAACCATCACTAAAATAAGTATGGATAAGGAGAAATAAATATTTAATATATTTTTAAATTGGCGGGGAGAGTATATAATTAATCATTCATGTAATATTTGATGTGATGGTAAAATTTAGGGTTTTGGTTGGGGAATTTGATGGACGTGCTTACATGTTATAGTTGTTCTTGGATGGTGGAGTTTGGTCCATGTTGTTTATATTATAAAAATGTGGATGAAAATTAGTGTAATACTATAGTTATTGTAAACAAATAGGTGTGGTTCATTCATGCTTACCCATGGTTCATTTTTAAATGAAATATGGTGTTTTGGAATGAAATTATACTATTAGGAGGTATCATGCATTAGATATTGATTTTTAATGATAAATCCTTTGGTAGGTGGAACCATAATATTGATGATTAAATAAATAAATACCTAACCATTTATTGAGATATATAGGCTAGTGTGAGATCAATCTCAATGATTTGGAATTTTATGATAGTGGGTTCTCATGTTTTAATAAGCAACATGTTTGGTTTTTGGGATCTATGCTTTCTGAGAGAATTGGGAATCATAGAATATATTGTAGTTATTTGCATCAAATTGAAAAATAATATAGGTCAAGGGATTTAGTTGGATGGACACTATGAAATATCAATGTTTATAAGTGATATTATTAGGAGTTAATAATTCATTTTCCATATGGGAATTTTAATTTTTAATAGGAAACATGAATTTTGGTTTGATTGATATGATCATTTTTTGAATCAAGATTTAGGGCGGGATACAATGGTAGGAATACGGTGAATGAGTACAATAATGCTTGGGATGAATTTAAATTTGTGGATAGATGATTAATGAGACTGAAATTGGGATTTAAAAGTATATTTAGAGCAACCACACCACTCTATATCCAGGGATCTTATCATTATTGAGGGTGGACTTCCTAGATCACTCATTCTCGATGAGCCCAACATAAAACCATCAATAGACCATTATCTATCATATGAGGAAAGTTGGAAGAATAATTTCCTCAAACTAATTTTTACTAAATTTACTAGAAAATTTCATTCCCTCCTTTCCATTACATTCCCTCCAACTAATTTTTCACCCCATTTGGAAGTGTATATGTTCTATACACTCCTCATACTTCTATTCTCATCCAATGTAAGTATCTAATTGGTTATATGTCTATTTCTTCTTGATGTCAAATTCTTTCATGATCTATAAGTACATCTACGACTCCTCAACAATCATTTTTATGTTTTATTTGGTTGTTAATGGTATATTTGACGGTTTTAGGTAAAATTACTAATTTTATAGTGTTTTAATCATTTTATTATTTTTTATAAATAAAGTTAAAATTAATGTTGATACACAATATTGAGTATTGTATATGAATAATTTAGGAGTTCTCTAATCCTAACCCATAGTCTTGTTTTTTTATGTTATTAAATTATATATCTATTCAATATATTCCATTATATTTACTAATATTTTAAATTAAGTGTTTTTGATGTTATGTTTCATGTAATTTATCATTAAAAAATCCATGGAGGATTGAAAAATGATATTTACAAAAGGTATTACATTTTTGGGATTTTTACATTGAATGAGATAACGGTGGGAAATTTTTATCCAATTAGAAATGTTAAATGATAAGATATAATAAGAATCTATGGTTATGAAATGTAATATCAAAACCATAGATATTTTTAAAATTTTCTAGACCTTTAAACTACATCTGTTTGAATGTGCGTGTTTAACTATAAAATAGAGTTGGCCGTTGAGATGATTATAATTGAATAAAATGTAATGTTTGTGAAAATAATTACTTAAGTGTGTAATGACATTTTTTACTATAATATGAGATTGTTTAAATACCATGATATGGATAAAATTTGAAATATGGTTTATGAAACTGGTTTATTATGATAGAAGTAAAGTTTCTAACTTGAAAATTCCAAAGAATTGTTAAACAGTGGTGTTGGTTCAATTGAGCTTGTATAAGAAAAATATAATGATTTTTCCCTTATAAATTATAAATTAATCTCTAATAATAAAGAACTAATAAATGATAATGATTTTATGGAATGAAAAGTGAGATTAAAATTTTTAATGGGTTTTAATAATAGTATTTTGTTTGGTTTTGTTTTTTTGGGTATAATAGGTCCATGAAGAGGAGCATGGAATTTTTATTCTTATAATATGATTACATAAAAAAATACCCAAAAAAGGGAATAAAGGATTTTAAATTTATATTTATTATAAAAATAATTTTTATGAGATGATTTTCTTTGGTGTCAACCCTTATATTTTGTTTTGGATATGAAATGGGTTGAATTCCTTGAATTAGATAGAATTCCATCAGGGTACTCACTTGAATTATATAGGAGGAGACCTCAATGGATTAATAGATGAACAATGTTTTGGAATTCAATAGCTACCCATGATTTTTATAGATTAATCATTGTTAATTCCATTTAGTGGATCCCCTAAGGATTAATATGACATATTAAGTATTTCAATAAATGAATGATTATTTTAAATCCCCTCAAGGAACCATTCGGATGGTGGTATAATGATCTCCCAATATTTGGATTGATTAAAGGAGGTAAAATGTCTTATATGTGGGAAATGATTCCTATTAAACATAAAACTCTGAATGGATTGGGAATCATATTTTAATTCCATTAAAGAATGATATGGTTTCTTACCTGGGATAAGATTTGATATATATTGGAAGATATCAATGATGAATTTCAAATATTCATTGGGATATGATGAGAAGATAATTCATTGTTGATGCCCCATGCATTCCCTTGTGTTTTGATGTTTGTAGTTTCTAGAATTATATTACTAAAAAATTTCATGAATTATGAGATATATCACCCTAATTATTGATTAACCAACACTACTCGAGATAGATAAATAAATCCTATGATGTCACTATATTGTATCAGTTTGGAGGTTTTGGATATTTATTTATCTTATATGATATTTTATTTTCTTTCCTAGCACATTTCCATGTACATGTACCTGAAAGGGTTACTTCAAGGATTTATTTGGTGGTGGCCTAGTGGGTTTTACTCGAACCCTAATGATTGCTCAATGTAACTAGGGTACCTAATTGTGATACTATATGGTTTCAAGTTACATGTTGAGGGAAATGACATATTACACGATGTTATGTTTGTAATGCTATGAGTGGAGTATGAATATCATGATCAAGAAAGACTCATTGCATGTTTATGGATGAGGTTTGTTCTATTATTATTATTATATTTTATTTCTTATATATATTATATCTACCTTAATGGGATTGATTATGGAATGTGTGATATACTAATTACTGTAGATTTTTATACCATTATTATTTTGGAGTGTTTCTTGTCTTATTTATTATTGTTTCGGTCTGGTTGTGTGCATTACTGTAAATTTATATTATTATATTAATAAAAAGAGTGTATAGTCTCCCAAGAATATTCTAAATAATCCTGAATATTAGATAGATGAATAATTATACTTGTAAATGAACTTCAAGCCAAGCAGTTACCCATGCCAAGACACTAATTCAGTTTCATCAAGATCAAGGAATTATAGTTTGTCTCCATTCCACAATTTCTCGAACAAAGAATCATTCATACCTTTATAAGGGAATATATAAACATGTAATGAATTATGAATTATAAAACATGCATAACTTCAGAAACGTAGCTATGAAATAAAAAAATAGACACTAAAAATAATTATAACATCATCTAACCATGTCACTATAACCCCTTCATGTTTTTATAATATTTATACTATCCTGCCAATATATACAAAAATGTCCATCGTAACAATATAAAAATATACCAACCCCCACTACAAAAAACCATACCATATTTCATTTAATTATAAAAAATGGATTTATCATTATAAATATATAATTTAGTATAAAATCATATTTTTAATAGCAATTAATACCATTGAGAAATCAAGGAAACATCATTAAATTCATTTCATCATATATGAATGAAGTTCAAGTTAATTTATCCATTAGTGAATAATTATATTATTAAATGAATTATTACTATGTTAATTAATAAATTAAATATTTTTTTATATAAAAGTTATAAAAAATCATGAATTAATAATATATATAATCATAAAACAAACACACTCACAACAACACATTATCAGGTTCATACATTCTTAGTAAAAATGTTTAAAATTTAATCGAATTCATACTATTTAAATTCCTTATATTTTCATATTTACTTTATTAAAATATATTTCATACATGTTAAATATTTTTAGTTACAATAATAATCTAATTTTTTATCATTAATGATTTGGAGAAAATAATCCGAAAAATTTCCATGAAAAGAAGAACAATCACATGACTATCATAACACCCTTTTAATATATTCCAATTCATAAAATCTAGTATATTTTTTTCTTTTAGTAAATATAAAAATTTTACCCAGAATATAAAATTGGATGATAATACCATATCATCCTATCAAATAATTTAAATATTTTCAATACCATGAATCATTATAATTATTTAATGTTCTCTAATAAGAAATGGGATGAGGATCACGAAACACTAACTTGGAAACACATTAAACAACTATGAGTCCAAAGGGAATCCTCCCATGAATACCTCATCAAAAAAATTAATTATTAAATCCATTAAAATAGGTGTGAATGGACAACATAGTGATGGAAAGCAAACATGGTATTTATAGGGAGAAAACAGAAACGTAGAGAGATACCTTAGATTAAGTATTGTTATCCCTCAAAAAATTATTAATAATAAATCACAAAGGATAAGTATCATCTCAAATAGTCCAATATAAATATATAGGTTTATATAGGATATTGTAAATTAGTTTAATTAAATAAAATGTTAAAATTTATATAAAAATATAAAATCATTGGGCCATTATGTATAAAGGATCCATCACACTACCACTTTCCTATATCATATGAACAAAACCATATTTCCGATTTGGATCACCATTTATTCGCATAATGATCAACCCCAAGAATGAACAAATTCATGGATTAAATAACCATTGTTAAATGATTGTCAATATTATAAATCTAAGGATATTAGCCTCTAGGCTATAATGGCGTGAAAAATTTCTTCACATCATGACTATAAAAATTGGGAAAGGATACACCTATGTGAATAAATTATATATATAAGAGTATTCCACTAGGATTATTTTACAATAATCCTATTAAAAATAAATAATTACATGAACATGTAAAATAACACTATGATTAGACTCCAGATCTAAAACATCACCAGTTCCACACATTATTGGACTATACCTCTAGGTATTGACATATCCTCACACTAAAACCCACACCCGCAATGAAAAATCATGGAATGAAACATACCATTATAATGTTACACTGATATTTTGTAGAAATGTAAATTATAAAACATAATTTATTCAAAAACATAAATACTATCACTAAGTAATTCCATGATTCACTCAACACCCTAGAATTAATAAAGGATATATTTATGAAACTTTAAGGCCTTACATCAATTACCTATAAAACAGTTATCATATTCAATATTAAAAACAAAAAATTTGATATGAAAATTAAGGTTTTTAATAGAAAGAACAATGCGAGATTTCTCATAGGGGTATTTTTATAATTATTTCACAATAAACTCACTGATAAAAAATTTCTTAAGATTACAAAACATCATTAATATTTTTGTAAATTAAACTAAATAAAAAAACATCATACATAAAAAATAAATAATCAAAAAACATTGAATATTGATAACACTTATAAAACACACATTCCCATGAAAACAATTCCATGCCACTATGTATTAATAATAATATTGATAAAGTTATAAAATTATATTGAAACACATTCTCATAATGGTCATGAATCTTGTCCTTATATTCTTTGAATGTCTCATCATCTTCAACTTCCTTCTAATTTAGAATCATTTTCATAGGAATAATCTGAAAAACACCGACGATTCTATAACACATAGATAAAATCAAGGATCCTATTCCATTATAATGAAATTTATAATAAATACACAATATTCATGAGGCACTCAAACTCCAAGGAAGGCCTATCAAATCAAGGAGAATGATTACTCCAATGATAGAATCTTTATAATCCATGAAGTGTAGATTCCTTTAGGGACACATTACCTCCAATATAAGTATTAGAGGTATTCTCTTATGATCATTCCATGTATTCTGATAATCCCAAGTAAAATTTAACTACTTATGAATCATGTTTAATTATCATGAAAACACCTTCTACTAGGAGAATAAGTATATCGGCACAAACCGACTTTTCCCTTATATACTCAAAAATTGAATATAACTAGTAATTCATCAAATAAATATTGATCGTTACATGTGAAGGAATCCATAGGAAAACATTAAAAAAATTCAAGTAAAAAAATCATGTAATATCCATTAAGACCAACAGAACTCTATACATCCCCTACATTCTTATTGGAAGCCTATATAACAACAACATCAGTGTATATAGAATCAATAAATAAACACTATTTGAACAATAAATATACTAGAAAATATGTATCATTGGATTCAAAATTAAACAAAAATATCTTTCCAAAAAGATGAAGACACTGAAAAAAATGAAAAATAGATAATTTATTATTTATATTATCTTCCTCAGACTGAAAATGAAAATGGATTTCATAATTGAACAACTCCATTTTCCAGTCAATAAACTCATGGAACATAGAGTTTATCAAACCTATTAAAAACAAGGGTGCATGACTTTCACTAATGGAAATTTAGATAAACTCATAGTTTCTATAAAAATAATTTAATGAAGTATTCATTATATATTTTTCTATAACATTCATTTGACAATACCCAACCAATTTTTTTGAGAACTAGATAACTCATTTTATCTGATTGAAAACATCATCAATATATTGACAGATATTTTTTATTTATTTTCACTTACTTTATGAAATGATAAGAAATACATGATCATAAACATCAATTCAACATCTTCAAAATTAATACGATATCACCATAACAAAACACACTTGGTTTAATAAAATACATATTTATTTGGCTATTAATTTGAATTTTCATCTCCCTTAAATGGAAGTCCCATATTTTGTGAGGAAATTGAGTTTGGAGATACACACAAATATAAATCTATGTCAAAGTCAAACTCTTACAGAGGTGGCATAATCATAACTTCCTTAAGTAAAATATCATGGTAATCATCTATAATAAACACAACACTATTAGTTGAACCTCCACTAAATTGTATATCAACTCACCAATGATTAATGATTTGTACTCATGGATATAAATTTATTTTTATATATTTATTCCAAATCTAGTCATTTAAATTTTATTTCACGTTGGATTAAATAATAATAAATTGTAAATATTCTAAATCAATATTATTTAGAGATGAATGTGTTATTTTGTCTATAATTTTGTGAGATTGTAACTATATTTGGAAGAATTGATCAATTTTTCATTTTAAATATTTTAATTATTATTTGATAAAATAATTTTAATAGTGAAATACTAATTATAAAATTATAGTGTAGAATATTAATTCTATATTGAGCTGGTTGCGTCACGTAGTAGCAAGGAAGAGGTTCAAAGAGATGCTTGAGTATGTTGATTGGATGATACAGTGGATGCTAACAATGCTTAATTTCATGATGATGGAGGGGGACCGTGGACGCGTGCCAAAACTGGGAGAATAGGGAAACATCCTCGTGGGCAGGGTGGACGCACCCCTCAACAAAATATGATCACTTGATCTCAAATGGCCTAAAGGTGTTCCTTATTTCCTTTATCTCTATTTTCGATTCATCTGTATCTTACTACATTCTTTTGATTCAATAAAGTGGCCTATGTGCCTTAATATTTTAAAATAATAATAATAATAATTTCCCTAGTATATGTTATTTATAATATATTTGATATTTATGAATTTGATAAACCTACTCATCTAGATGAAATGAAATATGATTTTTCCTCAGTGATCATACGTATTATCCAATAAATTTCTAATATTTTTTAGTGGTAAAAATTGAATTTTTTTAAAAACCAATTCAATTCCATATATTCCCTTATTTTGCATCTCAATATTAATGTATGAGAGATTATTGATATTAATGAGAGAAGTTACTTGGATGTTACTAAAGATAATTATGTGTAGTTATTAAAGACAAAATTGTGACTATAGATGTTACCTTGAGTGGTGTTTTTGGAACCTAATATATTGATGTTGTTTCACTATAACTAGATACATTAAAATTTAGATTGCCTATATAATTTAATACCAAAATATAAGTTATTTTTATCAAATATTGATTATAAATCTTTATAAATTAAAATTAATAGTGTCATAAAGTATCTATCATATCAAAATGTCATATAAGTACCACTCTATGATGATAATACTAATGTGATTTGATCATATTATTAAGTATATATTCAATATAAAGACGAAATTATCTGAATGTAGATAGATTATATAGGATATCAGGGGTTTGATGATTAAAAAATGTTGAGAAATATTCACATGAGATTCACCCTTGGTAATATCCAAGAGAGAGAGTTATTAGAATAGACCTACCATTATATATTATATATGTTTTTGTATCATTGAGTATTTTTAATTTTAAAAAAATTCACGACCCTTAACATTTTATATGACTATTACTAAACATAATAACTCACATAAATTGATGTATTTACTAGAATTAGGATTCCTTAATTTTACGGTGATTTATGCTATATTGGATGGGCTATGAATGATATATTATTAATTAATTTTTTGAAGTAGTATTATTCACATCCATATTTATTGGAGTTGATATCTCTAAACTTTGATTCAAATGTAATTTTGAATCTAAATTTGATAACCATGGTCTATAGATGGGTTCATTTCTAGATTTCAAATAAGGATATATCATGAATTGGGTTTGATGGAACATGTATAAAAACTACATGATAATATATCAAGACTAGGAGATTATATTCAATAGTGGGTGTTCATATGTTTTTGATATTATATTGATAATAAACTCAATTTTATTTTGAAGGTTATGTATTACAATATGATTACATTTACATTTCAGAAAACCAATATAATACCTTTGAGGAATAGGTCTAATTAGTTACACACATAGGGTTTCCATTTCTCACTATTGAATTATATTTGAATTTATTCATTGATATAAAATTTAATATTCAAGCCAATAAATAATATACATTTAAGATTTCTAGATTACAAATGTTCAGTCACTACATGATGTCAGTTCAATATTAAATAAAAATTTATTTCAAAAACCCATGAATATATATATATATATATATATATTTCAATAAAAATATTATTAATTAGTTTAGATTTTATAAATGGAAAGGATGATGGATTTGACGTGTAAGGCATCTGGTAATGTAAATGATATATTTTTTTAAATAATAATAAATTTATATTTATTTATATTTACATTATCTGTTAGACATAAATGTGTTGAAAAAATATTATTACTATTATTATTAGATGTGTGGTTTCATAATGATTCAGATATAGTCAAAGGGAATGTTTAAAGTTTCCAATATTCTACCCCCTCTCTAAATATAGCGAATTATAGTGTTTATGGTAAGGTGTGATAATAATTTGTTGTGCATGAAATTTATCCCCTTAAGAAAGTATACATATATTGAATTTCTCCAAGAAATTTATAAATCCATAGAGAAGTGATTGAACTACCATATCAATATCAAGACTTAGAGAAAAATTAAATTCCTAAAAATGAATCATTGGGTTGCGATCAATGTGGAGAAACAAAATATGATCGGTTCAACCATGTCGATTCTTGATTTACCATTATCTATTCCATGAAATCAAGAAGAATATGTGGATCACCACTAGAGAGATTAGAAATTGTATCCTTAAAATTTTATGATGATACAAAATGAATGGGTGTAAAATCAATATATACATACATTAGTGAAAAACTCATTACTAAGGTATTTTACTATTGTTAATTAATTGTGACATTAACATGGAATATAATTTTTTTTTGTATTATTCTATTATCATTATTTGAATATATTCATGATAAAACAATTTCTTCATCAAGGTGTAATGATACATTAGGCGGTTGCAACAAACAAACAATATTGGACATGGACCCAACTAGATTATTCAAGGACCAATGAAAATATAAACCATTAGTGTGTGGGGGGTATTGAAAGATGATGGTGACGTTATACTTGAGTCACCAATAGAATTATATTAATTATGATGGGTATAATTTGTGTAGTTATAGTTAGAAAAGAATAATATATAAATTTGGGAAAAATTTCAATATCCCTATTCTGGTTATGTGGTAACTTCATTTGAAATGGATTAATTTATGGGCAATTATTAATGTATAGAATTTATAAAAATTGAAACACTTGGATGGATGGATAAAATTTGGTATCATGATGGAATACTGATCTTTGAGAAATAAAATATCTATATAGTGAATATTAATCATTCACTTCATCTATTTCATTTTATTCCTTTATTGATATGAATGATTTACAAAATTATAACTGAGATAATTCATGGAAAAATAAATCTTGGAAAAAAAATATTTTACTACTATTTTGTTGTTACATAAATATTTCTTTATTATATTAACTATAGAACTGCACTCATCTGTTTTCCTTTTTATAATATTCAATTTCAAAAAATTTCAAGGATAATTGATGGTTGATCATATTAAAAATGATCAACTATTATGTGAAATATATTTTTAAAATCCATATATCAATGTTTTTTATTCATAAAAGTAAAAAAACATGATAAACTTAATAGTTCTTTCTTGATGAAATCAATTACACCATCATTTTGATAAGTTGAATATTTCCGTTGAATAGTTATAAGGTTTATCCAAATTTGAGTTAACCTTTTGATAGTGTCTTATATCTGAAATTAATAGATTTCAGGACTAGTTTTACACAACTTTTTCAAGTATTGAATGGATATTATATAATGATCAGTCAATCAAGGTTCCCTTGTTTTTTTCTTGTTTATATTATCATTGGGTTGCACCTCATAATCCTTAATGTTTTTATGATCTTGTTTATTTATACCATAATAAATTACCATTCATCTATTATTTTACACACTCTCCATCTAACATTACATAATCAAATAATCATTATTTTTTCAAGTTTTAATTTATTATTTTATTCAACTAGGACTACTTTTCCTTGTGGTGTTAATATTGTATACCTTCATGTTGGGTTAGACCATGGTTTGTATTTAACTAGGTAGAGTTTGTTATAAGTTAATATTTCAAAAATTTAATATTCTCAAAAAATTTATCAGCATTTATTGGTAATGAAATATGTGTTTCATAAGACATTAAATCTCAATGAAACAATTAATTTTTTTTTAAAAAGTAAAAAAGTGTAATCTATTTTTGTATATAAATTAAAACTACTATCTCTTTAATCTGTATTCACTATAGGGATTTCTGTGATACGAATAATCAACAATGATTTATGAAATTAAAAGTCATTTTATATCCTTGAGAATTACTAAGAAAACTAAAAAATATTTAAAATTGATATTAGAGTGATTTGGACTATAATGAAAAAATCATTCCTCCTCATCTATGATATACATTTATAAGGAGACTTATAATAATGGGGTTTTGATGTAATATTATTTAAAATATCCCTTCTTGTATTTTTTTGACTTCAAGATTTAGAATATTGGAGATGAAATATTCCCACAAATCTATATTATCATCCTTTAATGGTCTACCTAATGAAGACATTTTTAAACACCCTTAAGGACATTTAGTGTTCCTAGCCCCAGCTTCTATTACATTAGTAGAGAAATGAATATATCAATATAATAGTTTTTAATTTCTTATAAGATGGATATTCTAGGTGAGATTTCATTAAATTAGATAGGGAAATACCATTCAATTAGGACTAGTTTTAGTGATTTTTATGGAAATTATATCATTGGATAATTAAAACCAAAGTGAAACATAAAATAAGAATTATTTCTAGATATGGGGACCATTTTAATGAGAATTACGATAAATTTATAGGTCCCCTTATACTATGTATTATTTATAAATAATCTTTACTTATTATTATGGATATATTATATATTTTTCTCAACCCTTACTAAAAACCAATATTTTATTATTCAATTTTTTGTGACTTTTATAAAAAAACTACAATGGAGTTGAAATAAATTTTTAGCACACTTCCACAATAATACCAAAAAACATTTACTAGGATAAGAAATATGAATAGGGAATAATTTAACTCAGTTAACTGAAAATATTAAAATACTATTGTTCATGTAATTTTAATTAATAATAAAGATATTTTTAATAGAGATAAATGTCATACGTTTGGCATGTTTTTTATATCTTGATGTATTTATCCAAATTTCACTATTTCTAACTAGTCCCCCTAGAGAGCCATCATTTTCTAATATATCACTATGATAAATTATAATAATTATACCTTTTTAATTAACTATATTTTTTGTTTTGAGAATCACTCAGACTTCTCTTGTACAGAGAACAATGTTTTCTGAACTATATTCTACCCCTCTTCTCTGACAACAATAAAAAATAAAATCTAGAATCAACATAGGGATGCGTTGAATAATTATCATATGAAACCATATGGTTTGATTGATAAATTTTCTACTAATATGGATACTCAAGAGGCAAACATCATGGTTGATACAGAGTCTTAGAAATCAACTTTTTGTATAGGATAAAAACCAATAAAACATAATGGAATTAAGCAGAATGTGAATAAAGTGATTATGAAAAAAGGAAAATTCCACACTCCATTGACTATAGTCATAGATGAAACATCATGGTTTCAACCTTTATGATTTATTTGAAAAAAACATGATGAACTAAATGAATAGTATATGAATGATAAAACTATGTTTTTTAAAGAATATAAAATTAGGAATCTAGAGTAAATTGAAAATGAATATGATGATAAACACTGTTAAATTGTGATAAATCTAACTATCTCTTTTTTAAATCAATGTAAAAAGTACATGAAAAATAATTGTAAATAATGGAGGAGATAATTGGGGAGGAGCATGACGGAACACCTATTTTGGTCATCCCAATCCATTAATGAGTTAATCAAATTATCAAACATATAGACAAATCAAATTCCATATGTTATTCAAAAATAATTTTGTGAATATTTTATTCATTCAATACTATAATCCAATCCAATATTGCATGAAATTTCAAAAAATGATTGATTCATAAAAAATTGATGAGATTTTCTAACTACAGATTGATCGAGGTTGGAAAATTTATCTATAAAGATATGATTATCGATTATAAAATGTACCTAGGCATCTCTTCAATAAAATATAATTTTATTGACATATATAATTTCATGTGTTTCTATGAGTATTGTGTGATAATAATTCATACACTGTTAAAATTGAATTAATAATTGAGATTAAATAATTAAAACCAGCTGTAGTTTTTTTACGATTGGTTGGATATTATTCTTATTTCCTCATTAATATCATAGAAAACCTATTGGTTAGACTATAAAATATGTCCTAAACTATAGTTATTAATATACAAGTTATATAATTTTGAAATAAATCCTCTATAAAAGTTTCTGGGCCCTTTATAACCACTATTGGAGATATAAGTGATGTTTTAAAATGAATTATTATTTTTCACTTTAGGGAAAAAATATAGTCAAATGCCTTAAAAATTATAACTAACCCACAAAAGTAAAATAAATTTACTCAAGGGTTTATCTGATATGATATAAGGAACCTATTTTAATATTTGATGAATAATTTTTAATAATTATGAAATAAATTTATAAAAAAACCATAATTTGATAATCATATTTGAAAATTGGATTGGGATAGATAGAGAAAATCATTAATGTTTTGAGGGTAGTTTATATTACACCATCATGGGGATTCAATTTAAAAATTCACTAAATAAATCAATAATCTATGTGTGGGGAATTTTCCATTATAAATTATAATTAGTAACATGTATTTTCTAGATATTGTTATTTGTTATAGAGGAATATTTTGTAACTTGGGGGAATTATGTACTAAAGTGTACATCATAGGCCATTACGAACTAATGTTGATCTGAATCATCTTCTTTCTCATTATAAATATTCAGTTATTGGTTCAAATTCCATTATCCTATAATTATAATAGATGATATTGAAACAAAACCCCACATGGGGGGTTATTGATTGTTCAATGATATATAAAAATATTATAGCCCCCTACTTATATTAAAGGCATTAGGGTATCAATTTACATGAAATTTATCCATATGGTTCATTATTTAAAATCTAGAGTTTTTTATAAAATATTTCATCCCAATATTAGTGACATTACTAAGGCTTTAGTCATATGTTTTTTATAGATTTATAATTCCTAACCTAGAAATATCATTGGTTATTCCTTCTCACGATGAGCCTAAAAGAGCAGCGATCATTGTTATAAAAATTAATAAGAATGGAAAATTATTGTATAAGAATGCAAAAAATGGTGAAATTTTATTGAATATAGAAAAAATGAATACATCCACTTGTAAATAAAAATTTCTAATGTCAAACCAAGTCAATCTTGTTTAGATGATTTCAAAGAATGAATTTTATTATTTTCATAATTCATAATATAGATATAACCATATTCCAATATCTTAATGGATCAATAAAAAACACTATTCAAAATTTTCATTGAACCATTTACCTATGGGTCAATACCCGTTTTATTCTAGTGATTTAGTGAATTTTCAAATATTTATCTATGACATTATTCATAAATGATTAGTAGTGATAGTTGAGGTATTAATTAATCATTTTACCATTTTGGGATTACATTTAAGAACATCATATAGAATTTGATATTATATTTTCATGGTTTTCAAGTGAAAACCATCCTTCTGAATTTGAAAAAATGTCCATATGTTTTTGATGGAGGAATTAATGTTGGTCACATTATTTCTAGAATACGAATATAGGTACAAAATATTATTATTGGGGTTTTTGATATTCTAAACCACATGTAATAAATGAGTCAACCATTTCTAATGACCCTACTTAAAATGCACCAATTTAAATAAATTTTCATTCATGTGAGATGGATATTGGGGATGTGTTTGGTATATAAATGATGAGTGCATACTTGTGTTGTATTATGATTATATGTTAATGGATGGTGATGAATGAAACTACATCATCCCAAGTAATATTTTATCTATTATTATTTCTCTGGATATGTTCATAAAATATTTGATTGGATCTATGATCATTCTTTTCCCTAAATATTTGGTCCATGGGTATCTACTGGACACGAAGGTGGCTAAGAATAAACTCATTAGCCGGATCCTCTTAATGTAAGGCTTTCATGAAATGATTTGGGGAAACTAGGGTATTGAAAATGTATCTTCTAAAAACCTATATAGGATATAAAAAAATTCAATTTATCCTCCAATATATTAATTCATATTTTATAATTGAAAAATTTATCATTGTTTCAATAAAATAGACAAAATAGTTTCTAGATTTTTTTCGATTTCTCAACGACATGAATAAAGCCTAACAATCTAATTCTAATATAATGAACGGAATTATTTTCATATAGAATCTACTATTTTCTGCCTTTATATAATATTTGAATCTTTTTGAAGGATTTATAAGGTTTTTTTACCTAAGGAAGAGATGATCCCAGTTTTTGACTATCGTCACTTGTAACCATGTGTATAACACCATTGGGGTGAGAGGAAAATCCAAATGGTTTTACGTGATAGTTGTTATTGGATAACTCTCTTCAAATATATTATACACATGATGGTTTTTTGTGATAAAATCTTGAGAAAAGTGAATGTTGGAAAAATAAAATAGGTTATTCAATAATAAATTATGGGGGAATAGATTTTTGTTTTGTTTTGGGGATAAGATTTTTGGGTCCGTTTCCATATTACCATGTGAATGAGTATATTTATGCATTATTTATGTAACATCCTAGGTAATTATAGGATAATGATTTTTAATATTTGTTAATAATTATGAAATATATATGAATTTTACTTTAAAAGTAATGTTATGTATGATAGAGTAACTAATACAAAATAATGGGTTTTTTCTAAATTTTCACACCGCACACCCGATTGAGTTATAATGAAAAATACTATATTATTAATATTATAATATTACATTGTATGTTACATCTCCGATCTAGAATCCACTCAATCAGTACTCCGAGTTTGGTGTTTACATGACCTTAAGTGTGCCTCCCCATACTCTAAAGGTTGTCGACATGCAGCAGGGGTCAAAATAGTCCTTTGGGGAGACTATACCCCCATTTATCAGAGTATGACACAACAAAAGATAAAAAATATATGAATAATAACCAATAATACAAGATCGTTCATAAAAAACCATTCTCAAATTGGTTACAACCATGTCCAACATTAAATATGTCATGCCATGCTACAAGTAAATAAGTGAACAAATTGAGTAGTGAAGGGAAACTGTAAAATCCCCAAAATGGTCTGAACACCATGTCCAGGACCTCTTCAACGAATATGCATTCCAACCCAACTCCGTAGTAAGATCTCTTACCCTTGTCCTGACCTACAAGCATGAAGTCTGCTCGGGTACCCAACAACTGCCCGAGTAAGGTGTGAGTACAACTTAGTAGGCCACCACCAATGGTGTCTTCAAAATATATAGTATAAACAATTGTTCATGATAAAGGGAAATTATTAATAAGTGACAAGGAAATGATTAAGTGTCCCTACCCAGTTAAGATCCATTACCATAATTTATTACTATATAATTATCTTTTTATTTCAATGAATTTACCATGGGTTCATCAAACATAACAAGTTACACGGGATTAAATTACACAATCACATACATAAGAAAAAACACACAATTTCATATCTCACTAGGACTTACTTCCTTATTCCCACTATATAATCACCTCGAATCCTCGGTCCTGGTGGATGTAATTGATAGGGATATAGAGCATCCGTCCTCTTCCTAACCTGTGCATTAGGTGTGGAGTTTAGAGTCTCAGTCCAACTCGACCCATGAGCGTAGTAGCTCAATCAATACCCCACACTACCAATCTATGTGAACATTTTATACATATATGTATCCATTAACCATTACCCAACATCACAACCATTTCTCAAGGATAAAATAAACGATAAAAATAACATGATAGTAAACACCAATCCTTAACCCATTAACCCATGTACCACATTTCACATTATTTAGCAATTTATCCCAATTCCCTCCTATTACGCTTATCTCACTAAGCATTCATCTATTGTTCCTATCTCACTAGGCTTTGTTCATTATGCCTACCTCACTAGGTTTCATTACAATGCTCATAACCCATTACATTATAGTCTTTAATAATTTCCACATATTTACCTAATATACATTAGGATATAATCAAGCTTAGGTGCATAACCTAGCTTTTAACACAACACAATTAGTGACATAAACATGTTTATCAATGGATCTATATAATTACACAATAATATCACTTTTTCTTTACAAAAACCCTAGGTTCGGAAAACATGGAACACCCCATGGGTGGCCCTAGATTAATGTAGTTAACCATAACTCATCCCATGGTAATCTTGAGGGTCACCATTTACCTTTTTAAAAACCATTTTACCTAAACAGGTCACATGTGACAAAACATACCAAGAGACACCTAAGAACAAAACCACACATGCAGAAATCCTCAAATAAACCATGTGATGTAACATGTAGATCATTCGACCTACTTAGAAAACCCCCATTTTCCATTCCCCCCCGAACCCTCGGAACACCACCGAGACTCATTAGGGACATGTGTAAGCACTTAATCAAATAAACAATTGGATTTAAACAAAAAATAAATTTTATAAAACCTTCACACAATCATTGATCTTAAATCCTCCCCACCTTATGACGGCTCGTATGTGATCTGAGATCCCTATCTTCTTTTCACTTCTGAGGAAAATAGATCTGGCCACTGAACCAAGATATCTAATTCCTGATCCCATTCTTTTTCATGAACCTTATCATATTCCAATATAATTTTCACTAATGGAACAAACATCCCCCACAAGACATTCTCACTACAATCCATGACACGAACCAGATGCTCTTCAAAGGACACATCAGCCTCCAGCTCAACATCCTTAACACCCACCACATGAGTAGGTTCACGATGATACCATTGAAGCTACGACACATGAAAAACATAATGCACCCAGCTATTCCATTATGGAAGTTCTAATCGGTACACCATTGACCCGATACTCTCCACAATCTCAAATGGCCCCACATACATGGGTACCAACAAGCCTTACTTCTGAATCCGCAGGTGACCCAACCTTGGTGAAACCTGAAAGAAAAACACTATCACCCACCTCAAACTAAAGGGGTCTACGTCTCCGATCAAAATTAGACTTCTACCTACTATGAGCCTTTTCCATCCGTTTCTGATTCAACTACACTTTCAATAAATTCTCCTCCATGAGGATCGATCCCAATAGCTCAGATTCACCAGACTCAAACCAACATAACATAGATCTACATGACCTCCCATTGAGAGCCTCAAATAGTTCCATCTAAACTGTAGCCTAAAAACTGTTGTTATAAGAGAATTCAACAAGCGACAAGTGATTTTCTAATGAACCATTGAAATCAAGACATAATACCTCAACATGTCTTACAACACTTGGATTATATGCTCAGACTACCAATTAATATGCTGGTGGAAATCCATACTAAAAATCACTTGTATACCATGTGCCTTTTTGCAACCCTTTCTCGAAGTGTGATGTGAAATGAGGATCGTGATATAAAAATATAGTCCATGGTACACCATGAAACCGTACTATTTCTCAAACATTCAAATCACCCAACTGGTCTATTATGTAAGTCTCCAAAATTGGTAAGAAATGAGCCACATTCATTAGCTGATCCACAACCACCCAGACTGCATTATTCTTTCGATGCATCCTCAGAAGTCCCACTAAAAAATCATTCATCACATCAACCAACTTCCATTCCCAAATGGGCATTGGGTGTAATAGTCTAAATGGGTGTTGATGATCAACCTTCACCTTCTGACAGGTAAGACACCGTGCCACAAATCCAGCAACATCCTTTTTCATTGTTGACCACAAAAACTGTCTACGGAGATCAAGATACATCCTGGTCAAACTAGGATGCACTTCCCATTTTGATTCATGGAACTCACACATCAACTCTTCCTGCATGTACACCAACACAACCACACGATTATGAACAAAAACAACCCCATCAATACGGACATCCCAACTTGAAGGGGGATCCCCACCTTTAAGTACCTCCTTCATGGATAAACATTCATAGTCATTGGTCTGAATTTCCCTAACATGAATCAAAAGTTTCAACTCAACCTTCATGGATGTAAGAGTATCCTAACCATTTTCCTCTTACACCTCATAGTAAATATCCAAAAACAAATCCACCACCTTCCACTCACTGCTGGATTCCAGAACAACCTCGTTCTGAGCCTTCCTACTTAAAGAATCAGCTACACTATTCCCTTTATATAGATTATATACCATCACAATGTCCAAATAATGGAGATAATCAACCAACCTTCACTTCCAGAGATTCAAATCCCACAGCGAATAAATATAATTTGGACTCTAGTGATCGGTATACACCGTGAACCATTCCACTTACAAGTAGTGCCTCCAGCACGTTAAGGAATATAATACTACAGCCAAATCAAGATCATGAGTGGGATAATTCTGCTCATAAGGTCTCAATTTCCATGAACCATAATCCATGTTTTACCCATCATGCATCAACAAATCCCCATGACTGATACCATATGCATCACAAAATAGGAAATACTTTCTACCTGCCTCGGGTAATATCATGATCGATGTAGTCATCAATCGATTTTTAAACCCTTGAATGGAATTCTCAGAAGCCTGAGACCACAAAAAACTTGATTCCCTTCTTGTTCAAGACCAACTGTGGTGATGCCAAGTGAGAGAAATCCTGGATGAACATTCGGTAATATCTCTCCAAACCCAAATAAACTAAGAACATCTGAAACACCATAGGATTTCCCCCATCACACAACAACCTATACTTTCTCGGGATCCACAAACTTACCTTCCTAAGATATGATGTGATCTTGAAAATGTGCTTCTCTAATCCAAAACTGACACTTTGATAGCTTGACATAAATTTATTGCTCTCTTAGTGTAGTTAGAGCATTGTTAAGATGCTGGGCTTGATAGTCATGAGTTTTTGAGTACACAATGAATTCTTCCAAAATGGGAACCACAAATTGGTCCAGATATGGATTAAAGATTTGGTTCATCATACCCTTGAACACTGTCGTTGAATTGTTCAAGCTAAAAGGCATTACCAAAAACCAAAATAACCCATACCGACTCTTGAAAGATGTTAGTGGTACGTCAGAAGGACTCACCCTCAACTGGTGATAACCCAATCTCAAATAAATCTTAGAAAACACTAATTCACTCCTCAACTGATCAAACTTTTCATAAATTCTGAGAAGATGGTACCGATTTTTCACTGTAATCAAATATAACATCCGATAATCAACATACATCCTTAATGATCTATCATCCTTCTTTGAAAAAAGAACAAGATATCCCCAAGAATACGTACTAAGAATTATCTAAGTGTTACGATCCCACTCCACAATCTAAACCATTAACTCCTGGAGGTCTGTCGATGCCATTCGGTATGGTGGAATAGAAACTGGCTCAGCTCCCGGAAGCAACTCAAATGTGAACTCAACATCATTCTTGGGTGGAAACCCCACGAAATAATTTGGAAACACATCCTGAAACTGACCACTAATGGAGGGATAAAAAACAATTCCTCTATTTCATCATCATGCATAAGGTAAGATACTTGATCCATGGGATTACACAGCTGCTAACAAAATGACCTTACACAGCCTGCTTGAACTCCCATTCTGCACGATGGATGTAAGTGTCACCCCTATGTGACATGAAATATACCCTTCAACGATAACAATCTATGTGTTACTAATACCACAAAAACCAGTCCATAAACAAGATTAGTTCAAAACCAGACTTCTCAAGAATGAAAAAGTCCCACAAGAAATTATTCCCACTGACCTCCAGATCACATCCATTACACTATCGGATGTCTTCATTTCCCACACAAACTGGTGTGTCAATAAACATCACCCCACACACACTCTCTATATGAAACCCCAATTCTCAAACAAACCGAGAGGAAATATAATAGTGTGTGGAACTCGTGTCAAACAATGCACTAACAAGTATTGAATCTACGAGGATCGTACCATGGATAGTTGACGGACCAGCGTCGCGATCACCTGGTGCAGATATAACTACATGAAAATGACCATCCCACTAACTTGGACTCCAACTTGTGTGCCCTGAAATGCATTTCCCTGGTGACATGGGTGATCCAACTCGATGTTCCACATCCACTTCCCCTACCTGTACGACCCATGGAGTTCCAAATGCCTACCTGATATAGAGAAACTGATCCTTTTCCACCACTCGACATCTGTCTGTCATAAAAATTCATACTCTCCTACTGAGGGTTCCATTAGAACCTCTACACCTGTCCCAATATTCCATAGGACCGACACTCCAATAGAGGTCGAGGACACTGGCCAAGCATGTGCCCTGGACTACCCCAATGATAGAAGAAAACCCGATCACCACCCTGAGTGGCTGCCACTCTTTTCTGACCACCATGAAAACTTTCACCTTGATGAAAACATTAAAAACAACGCTTCCAGTCCTCAAGAGCTACACCACATCTCTACCCAACTGGCACGACAAGACCACTACCTGATGCTCCCTTATGGTTCCACTTTGAGATCAAAATCTGATCCACTACCTCTGTAAACCTCTTCAAGTGGACGATATTCACCCGAGACCTAATCTTGTGTCTTATCCAATCGTAAAAATCCTCATAATTGCTACCTCATACCCCTCAAATGTAGGAAAAAGCGTCATACATTAGTGAAGCGGCCATCTTACTCCTTCATCAACATTGATCCATGAGTCAGTCTCCTCAACTATGTAGCCCACTCTTTCCTCAACGGATATGGGTAAGAATTCTCCAGAAACATTTCCTGGAAATCATTCCACAACATCCCCTCATCATATTCAGTATAAAATAGGATGTCCCACCAACGCATTGCATGACCCTGTAACATATAATCTTACAACATGAATCTATACCTAATAATAGTGTCTATATGATCATGTATTGTCTGGAAAGACTCTATCCAGAACAATGTTGCCTCTATACCTCCCTGCCCAGTAAAGGATGGAGGGTGTTGTAGCTGAAACTCCCTGGTCAACTCAAACATATTCAGTGTGACCTAACATGGGTTGCAATCCATCATTTTCATAAAACGATCCTTGTTCTCTTTGAACCACACTTCCCCACCTTCCTGGATCACCACATTGTATTTCCCCTCACAGAAGGAGTTTTCTCAGCAACATCCACTTCTCTCCCAGCCGGAGCTCGACATCATGGTGGAAATTTTCTACATTTCCAAACATGTGATTTAGAACACATACCCTAAAACTTTAAAAAATTCAGAACAAAAAGTTTTTATACCATCCACAACAACCCATAACATTCCAAAAAACACCACCCCGACCATCCCTATTGTGGGCCATAGGCCACAAGGTTAAACAACCATACACCACCACAAGGATCACACAACATGTTACAAATAACATTTTAATCCATTACAAAAAATTAATTACACATTTCTTATTAATCATCACATATCATTCGTTTATATTCAACCACATTCATTGATTATTTTACATTATTTTTCACTTTCAATTATCATGATGCAAGGTGCATTCTATCTTTCATGCCTCACACACCTAACCCATGTGTGCCTACCGTGATGTATGCCACCTATCTCCCTTGGTGCCAAAAATGATGCATCAATGCCCAACCTCATGCCATTGAGTACACATACCAAATATCATAAAACAAAAACATCAAAAAACATTTGAATCACTTAATGGTGAAATATCATGAATAGTAACATCGCATAATCAAGAACAACAATTCCCACCCCGGGTGACTTGGGGTTTCCCTTGTACCTGGGTTAGATACTCCCAAGCATGAGCGCATTACAAAGGCCTCACACATCCCAACTCCCATATAAAATACCAAATAACATGATTCCATAGAATGATAAAAAAGACCTCCTATGATACCACTTTGTAATGTCCCCGAATTATAAGCCACTAAATCGGTGCTCCGAGCTGGGTGGTTACATGGCCTTAAGAGCGCCTCCCCATACACCAGAGATTTCTAACTAGCACCGGGGGTCCAAATAGTAAACTAGGTAGACTATAACCCCATTTATCAGAGTAAGACACTTCAGAAGATCAACAAATTTTAGAATAATAACCAATAATCTATGAGCGTGCATAAACATCCATTCCCAAAATAGGGTTCTACTATGACCAATTGTAAATATGAAATGCATGCTAAAAGTGCCAAATTGAACAAATCTTGTAATGAAGACAGACTGAAAAATCATGAAAATGGACTCGAAACCATGTTTGGGTCCTCCCCCATGAATACCCATGCCAACCCAACTCCCTAGGAAGAGCCCTTTCCCTTGTCCTGACCTACAAGCTTGATGTTTGCTTGAGTAACCAAAGATGACCTGAGCAAGGTGTGAGTGAAACTCAATAGACCACCACCAACAGTGTATATAGAATATCCATTATAAACAATTGTTCATGAAAAAGGGAAATTAATATTAAGTGACTAGGAAAAGATTATGTGTCCATAACCAGCTTAGATTCACTACCGGCATTTTTTTACCATTTATTTATCTTACCATTTAAATGCATTTACCATGGGTTCATCAAAAACAACAAGTTACATGGGATTAAAGTACACAATCACATACATGAGAAAAAAATAGTTTTTCAATCTCACTAGGACCAACATCCTCATTTCAACCATATCCTCACCTCAGAGCCTTAGTTCGGGTGGATGCATCCGATAGGGAAACAGAGCATCAATCCTCTTCCCAAACCAGTGCATTAGGGGATAATTTTAGACCCTTAGTCCAATTCGACCTAAATTAATAGAACCTCAGTCAATACCCAACACTACCTAGCTCTATGAACATGAAATACATATATGTATCCTTTAAACATTTACAAAACATCACAACCATTTCCCAAGGCCATCCGAAACCATAACTATAACATAAGAGTTGACACCCAGCCTTAAACCCTTAACACATTTACAAATATTACATTATTTTTCCATTTATACCAATTACGTTTTTTTTCATACCTCACTAAGCATTCATCCATTGTTGTTATCTCATTGGGCTTTGTTCATTATGACTAACACACTAGGCTTCATTACAATGCTCATAACCCATTCAATTATGGTGTTCAATCATTTCCGCATATTAGCCCAACACCCCTTAGGTTATCATCAAGCCTATGTGATTCACCTAGCTTCTAACCCATCATAATTAGTCACATCCACATGTTTATCAAGGGATCTAAAAAATTACACAACAATCTCACTCATTATTTACAAAAACTGTAGGTCGAATTTTTTTTCACACCCCATGGTTGTCCCTAGATTAGTTTCATTACCCTGAATGCATCCCATGGGAATCACGAGGGTCTCCATTTACCTTTTTATTATCAATTTTGACTAAACATGTCAAGGGTGATCAAAATATACCAAGAGACACCCAAGAACAAAACCAAACATGAAAAAACCTCAAATAAACCATGGGATATAACTTGTAGTCCACATACCCCAATTCTGTCGGTGAGCACACTCTTAATCGAGCCCTTGCATTCCACTTCCACTAACCCTCAAAACTTCCACCTAAATCTCACCCAAAGAGTAGGGTTTTAGAGATTTGGAAGGAGTGGAGAAGAATATAAAATCCCAAAACAAGAAAGATAATCTAGGATGGGATTAGCCTTACCAAGAGCTTTGATCCATATCTAATGACACCAAAAAACGCCTTAAAAAGGTCTGGGATGATCTATTAGAGCTCTTTGGATATTTGTTTCATCCATAGGGTGAAGAGATGTGAAATGGGGGGAAATGCAAAATTGGAGTTAAAAATCCCAGAGTGGAAAAATTGTAATTTTTTTTAATGTTTTTCGGCTGCACAGTTTACCTTCACAGTTTTCCAAATCGGGCAAAAACTGTGCAGAGGGCACTATCCAAAATCCCACATTCAGCACGATTTCTTGGACTGTCTGCACAGTTAACACTAAGAGTGCGCATACAATGAAGATTACCCAGAAAACTCAATTTATTTTTTATTTTTCATGCCTCGAACCCTCAACACACCCCTGATCCTCCTTAAGGACTTCAGTAAGCACTAAATCAACCATAACAAGGGATTAAAACTAAAACATATAAGAGAACATACCTCTACAAGATCTGTTATATTACATTTTAGTTATCACATTGATGTTAGAATTTAGGGAATAAAAATATTAACTACATTATGAAAATTGGGTTTAGAAATGGTTATATAATTATTCAATGTTTATAAAATTAATTGGTAATGAGAATAAATACCAAATAGATATAATGTGTTTTAATGAAAAAAATATTTATGTGTGAATAATTGACTTAATAAAATCATCAAATCACTCTTGATGGATTATATTAATGAAACAGAAAATTTTATTTTATTTTAAGAATTCATCATATATGTTTTATAAACATTATATAAGAATAAATTAAATTTTATGAATAAAAGGAGTATTTTTCAGACAAGGCATTTTTATCACCTTTTGTTGGAGAAGGCTATTTTAACCCAGTTTTTGTCATATTTAAATGTTATATTTGAATACATAAACATATTATTTATAATTGGTAAATAAATATTTTTATTGGCATAATTTTTAGTATTAATTTGACAAATGACATATTTTAATGAATAGTGAAAAATACTACATTTTAAATCAAATCTACATTTTCATCTAATTTTCTATACTATTAGATTATATTTTTAATTGTTTTTAATGTCTAAATAGATTAAGTTTTTAGTATTTAATACAATTTTTTTCATTGTAAGTAATTTTACATTGAAATTAGATTTCAAATCATGTCATTATTATGATGGTATTTACTTTTAAAAAACATGTTTTATCATTTTGACAATGAGGTTTTATTTTAAACTAATTAATGAAAATTATGTGTTATGAATTTGAAAAAATGGATTCCATATATGTAATCATAATGTGAAAATTATAAAAATATGTCACTTTTTTTTAGAAATTAGTAATAGTAACTTTAGAAATTATTTTTATTACCATAGTTGAAGGTAAATCATGTAATTAAAGGTAAACATAATATTATAGTAATATAAAACTATAATTCACTTACCCTAATTTAATTATATTAGTGTATTATGAAAATTGGAATCCTTGGTTCTATTTTATTATAATATGGAGAAACTTTTAAGAATTTAATGCATTTATAATATTATATTCAATGAATAATCATTTTTGATACAATTTTGTTTCTAAAAAATAATGTATTTTTATATAGAGTTAGATAGATGGTATCTTTGACTATAAATATTCATTATAAATATATAAATATGACCTACATCATGGTAATTGTTTTATAATTTTTATAAATTATATAATTATATTTGTTTATGACTTATTGATGGTGTAGTAATTTCTTAATTAATAAAAGAATAAAATAATTGATATTTTAATTATTAAACTAAATATTATTTGACACCATTTATACCAAACACTAATTTTATGTATATATTTCACATGTTGGTGATGATTTAACAGAGTTTTTTTGAAAATATCTTGCTGTTGTGATATTTTTTAAAAGTCAACTAATGAATAGTGTCAGCATTGACACAATTGGTATTTTAAAATTTTAAATATTTTATTAAATTTTATAAAATTCATAAAAATATAATATTCATCTAAATGGTTAGGAAAGTCCCTTTTATTTCATAAATGACACTTTTCATTGTCTATTGACATGTTTTGGTAATTATATTAACCCAAAAAGTGTAAGTAACATGATATCACGGTAAGATTAAAATAGGTAAAATACGTGTTTAAACAAAAAGATTAGGAGGAATTTTTTTTCTTGAAAACCTGTCTAATTTTTATTTAGAAATTTTTATTCGACTCAAAATTTACTTACAATAAATAAAACTATTTTTGGGAAAATTTGGAATCTAAATGGAATATATATTAATTTAATACTTTTTATAGTCAATGGCTGCCCCTCCCCTGTACGATAAAAAGGAACACATTCCCCTATATTACTCACACTTCCAAAAAACAATTTTCAGAAAATATCTAACCAAAAACCATTATATAATCCCTCTACACATTAATGATGCATTATTTTAGGTATAACAACATCCGTAGAGATGTTAAGGTCTGAGAAATTGTGATCATCTAAAGGAAATGTAATGTTTTTATTTAAGTGTTTCTATTTTATTTCTTCATCCACTACCTAAAAATATTATTATTCCAATATGAAATAATATTTAAATTCTCAGAAAAATAATTATTTCATTATGTTAACATCATCACCTAAATCCATATCCACTTTCATTAAATTGGAATGTAATTAATCGTTCATCCATACGTGTGAACTATCACCTCAATGAACAGATCTAATATATTTTCCATAACCAATACTAATTATTGGGTATAATAGTTGAATTAATGTTCATATGTGATATTAATGAAGTATGAATCATATTATGATTATAATATATCGATTATGTTCTACCTTTCAAAGTGCATAAAAAGGATAATGTCGTTCGTGCATACCTGTGAACTATCACTGTCAAGAAGCCATGTGACTAGTTTTTATTCATTACATAACTTATATGATATAAATATATGTATATGTATATTGAAATGATTATTATGATTTTAATTAAATTACGATCATTATGTAAATATGAAAAATTAATTACCTTACTTTTATAATGATCAATGAAAAATAGAAACATTACTCATGCGTACTTACGACCTTCCATCTCCATGATTACAACATTTTTCATTTTTCATACCATAAATGAATGGTTTTTATAAATAATAATTTCTGTATAAAATTTATTTTTATTTCGTTAATTTAATTCTATTTATAATGAAATTATGACCACAGGGACTAGTGATAACAAACCCTGTTCTTTTTCGACTCATGTACTGAATATCCACTAAATGTCCGATATGAACTTAAATAATTATATATTTTATATAACATGGTAATAAGTGATATAAAGTTAATAATAAACTTGAAAAAGGTTCTCAAGAATGTATAGTGTATCCTATGTTTGTTATTACTGAATATAAATATTTTACGTGATAATTTGGACTCATGGTAAGGGACATCATCTCAATATCCTTTCATTGACGAATATCATTGTGTTATACACCACCTTCATTTTATATTGTGTATAATCAATCCTATTGACTTTTAATTTCTTTCAAAATGTTTTCAAAAGGAATATTTTTATACAAATTATTTACCTAAATTAAAAAACAAATGTTTTTTAATGTATACAGTGACAATAAAATTTCCTCCACCATGGCTATTATTTGGTGATTGGATTCCTCTATAAACTGTAATGCTTTTAAAATAAATATAAATTCCTTTTTCCATTTATAGGTATTTTATTATTGAAAATGGTCTGGATAATGGATTAATTATATCAAAATCTTAATATTATATATTGTTATTGCAATGTTGAATTTTTTTTTCATTATTATTCTATTATGTGTTATGATTATGTTGAAGTTATTTGTAATTATTTATGAATATAATTGGTTCTATGACAATCCAATGGAGTGTGAGCCCATGAAATATCTCTAATGAATTGGGTAATTAGATGGGGTTAAAAGATATGGTTTCTCTTAAGATACTTAGGGAATATACTCTGAAGGTTATTCCAAATGTGACCATGATGGTTACTCTATATGTAGCTATGAAAGATACAATGTAAGTATGATATGGATGAAACATGTCAAATTTATGATTTATCATCAGTAAGACTCTCTTTCTAAATCTTATTATTTCGTGAATTATGTTAAAGAAATTATGTTTTATTGTTCAAAAGTTTTATTTTTTGAAAAACAATTCATGATTTTAAAATATTTATAGACTAATAGATTCATTCTTATTTATATCACTTGTTGAGCTATTTCTGCTCATCCAACATTTTAAATTTTTTTATAGGTATTAATATTGGTAAGTACAAAAGAAAATTTCATGATGAAATAATTGAGGATGTTTCTCGAAAAAATCATGTTTTTAAGTGTTTTTTCTTATGAAAAAATATATATTGAGTAAAAGGGTCTACATTGTAATATTGGAGTTCTTATGTAATAACTATGGAATGATTCCCAAATACGATAAACCTCAAAAGATCCTCAATTTCAACAAAATTATATTCATGAATAAAAATTAATATTATGTAATGATTAAGGATGGATCCTTATAATTTAGTCATGTTTCCATATGAGTAGAGGGAATGGTACATCCAAAAAATAATTATAATAGAATTTTCAAATTCATCATTTATAACATATTTTCTTATTTTGAATTATAATATTGTTTATTCATTGATAATATATCCACATTTTAAAACTACAAATTAAAATAAATGTTATAGAAATGTGTTTGGGTGACAAAAAGTGAAACTACATATCAACCACAGTCTAATGGAAAATATAAGTTTAGATATATAGAACTAATAATGGATTTAGATGAATATTATCATATCTCCAAAATCAAATAGTTTTTAAATCCTGATTAAGAAATACAGTCTTGTTAAACCAATTAAGAGTACCATAGGGATGTGTCCTTATATACCTCTCTCTAAAATATAATTTCATTTTATTTTTTATTAAATCTTATATTTTTTGGGACATGAAGTTTCAGAAAAATGATTATGATATATATGTTGAGAATATATTTCTAAAAAATAATTAATAATATTATAAAATAAGATAATCACATGAAACATAATCTATTTAAAAATAAATGACTTAATATTTTCATGACACAATCCTCCAAAATATTTATTTGAAGTCTGACTAAAAGGTTTGAAATTAATTACAATTTGAAGATATTTCATGGAGTTTTCATGTCTTAATTGTATATTCATTTTACCATCCTTGATGTTTCTATAGAAAAAATCCCTCTTGATGGTGATTTTTTTTATTTTTTTGTTTTTCAAAAGGTTTTCTGTTATTGATGAAGGATTTTAATCAAATGAGCCGTGAAGAGTTAGCATTTATTTTCATAATGATCACGTGAACCTTTAATCTAATATAGGATTTCATGGAATTTATAAGTTATAAAGAATAATTAGGATGTGAATATGTCCTAGGGGATCTAGTGAAATGTTTTTATCTATCAGATTTGTATATCTATCCCTTATGATACCCTTAAATAGAGGAGGATCTGAGATCACATCATGTGACCTGTGGGAGTAAAAGATGATCTCAATAATATATCGACCAAAGAACATGAATAAAAAACATATTTTTTAATGGATACATGAATAGATCACATGAATAGATTGAAGACACCACATTATTACATCCAGATCTAGTATGTGAGTCATAAAAGTGTACAAGATTTTTGGTTTATCTCAAGGGGCTATCATGAAAATAACACCCTACTATTAGTGTATATAAAAATGGGATCCTGTGATGAATTTATGATTATCAATGGATCTAAAATTGGGGTAACAGAAATGGAAAATGATTTGTAGTGGAACTTATAGTGGGATCATGGTACATACACATGGTATTAAATAGACTTCATGATAAGATCGTGAATATAACATGATGGAAATAGGCTATAAATGAATGATTAATCTTGGGGTTATTACAAATAATGAGAATAATGCATGAATTTCATGTTTTATAGAAATGTGATAATTTGGAGAATACAAGTTTATCATGGGTCTCAGGAGTTTTTCATAAAATATCCTTAATACAATTATGGTTATAAGGAAAATAACTCATTACATGTGGTAGTTGGTCTCACAATTTTATTGTGACATATCTTATTGGTTTATCACGAAATCTATAAATCATCACGTTAAGCATGTAAGCCTGAGTTTTTAGGTTTTGTAACAGTTGAATAACCCTGATTTCGGTATTATTATAGTGTATTTATGAATAAAATTACTACTTAACTCACACTTATTTGAAAAATAAGTTTTCTTAAGTGTTTTAATCCAAATAAAATTATTTTTCAAGAGATGAAAAAGTTATTTATATGTATTATCATGAAGGGGACTTGTGATGGAATCCTTTTATGTGTGTTATCCACTAGGAATATGAGAACCAATTGTTATCACATGAGGTACATAACCTAATAAAGGTATCACACCAGAGTCATGTGTTCCATGTGACTCAAGTAAGGACATGGTATGGGGTCATATAGAGTGGTCCCATAGAGGAGTCTTCTGAAGGGGTATTGTAGAAGTGTCTCATGGTTGGGTCTCCATAAGGGGTATTATGAAGGGTTCTATCACATGGGTCACATCCCACAAGATAGAAATAATCAATCAATGGTTGTTTTCATATGATTAATAAAATACGAGCATAAATTCCCCCAAACATGTGAATCAACTGATAATATGTATTATTTTTAATGTTTATACTGGGGTGAAAGTATGTTCACTTCATCATAGTGAGAGCTGTAGGATTTTAAATTCTAAATGGATGTAACGAATAGGGATAATGAGTTATCTCAAAACCTTATAATAGAAGCTCACTTAAGTTGATTTGGTATAACAAAATATTTCCCATGTATTCTCCATAGTCATGGCCTAATGGGGGTGAACCAAAAAAAATTGTTGTCTATCTACATGATTTAGTCTCCATTTAATAAATGGTATTAGAATAAGAGAGAGAGAGAGAGAAGGTGGTTTTTAACGATGAAACAAGATTCAATGGGACAATTGATTTTAATTTGTCAAATATTTATTCAAATCATACCCTCCCTTCCCTATGTATTTAACATTGTCTCAAAAAGAAATGGTATCCAAGAGAATGCATATAGTCATAATTTCTCATTCAGTATATTCATTGGATGTTGTTAATCACAATGGGATTCTGATTTTTTTTTTCTTAAATTGGATTTTTAGAATCAATTTTCATATTGAGTAGTTGAATATTTTTATGAAATATGAAAAAAAATATTTTGAGGTAATTAATCATTTTATGTATCAATGGATTTAATCTAGTAAATTATGGTGATATGGAGATGTATCCTAATTATTATAATACCATTCATCTAGTAATCTCGAACTGCAGATCTTAGGTCACTTGAATAAACTATTTCTTTTAATTGAACACCACCCATGAAATTAATGAATGGATATAGGAAGTCTAGAACCCCCAACAATGACTTCATGTAATCATACCACTATGGTTTTATTCACCTCATGATTGTAATTCAAGATAACTCACAAGATAGAAACTATAGTATGAACACACAAACAAGAATATACAAATAATAAAACCTAATTCACCCTTGAATTTAATGGTGTGTAAAACGAGTTTCAAATAAATTGGATAAATGATGAGTCACGTTAATTTCATGAAAAATAGATTAAATATGAGTTAAAATTATAATTATATTTTTAAAACCCTATTCATATCACTGGATGAAGTCTCACCAATTCCTTAAGGGTTACCACAACTGGTGATCCGCTTCCTAGTGATCTAGATTGCACATGTCTACCTACGACACCAAGATACGATATAGTTTTCTCCATATAAAGTAAAATATACTATTTTTATAAAAAATATTTCTTTCAGTATGATCTATAAAACATAACACTTTATTACCATCCTCTGACATATAATTTTTTTATCCAATCATCTATTCAGAATTGCCTTCTGAAATTTGAGGGAATCCCTTTTTTTTGGAATGTGAAGCCTTTGATTCCTAATAGAATCAATTTTAATGACCAATAAATCTTGGCGAATAATTAATTTAATATATAAATCAGTCTAATGACATTGAAAAATATCAATTTTCATCTATCAATAAGAAATATTTCCATATATGATTATCAAAGTTTATGGAACAAATTGACATGAAAATTTCATTGAATTACTCCATACTTTAGTTCCGCTACTAGAAGATTCTCCTTTTGTGTTCCTCATTTATTCAATTGAAATAATGAATTAATTTTGAGTATATTAATCATATATTACATATAGAATTATTTTTTTCCAACTAAATAGCAATTCACCAAAAAATATCATCTTCCCAACTATTTTGTCAATATTGAATGAAGTAACACAATAAAATATACATCAATTGATCTGATACTTTATGTAGAGTTGCTATCATCCATTCAACTAACATCAAGGTATTTTTTTAACTTACATAAATTAAATGATTATATAAATCACATAGTTCTCGTAAAAAATCACTATCTATGTCGTAATGTATAAATTCTCATCAATGAACTTCAATGGATTTTAAAACATTAAAATTATTTCACACCAAATCCAGTAGTATGCAACTTGATAATTTTTTTCATAGGTTTATTCAAACAATTTCCCACTCATATACTATTTTTCTAACCACACAAAAGTATCCTATTCCAATATCCATAACACCATATTTTTTAGCAACAACGTGGTTTTCTATTATATTTTTCTTTTGATCATTCATGCTCCCAATTAATGATATCATTATTCAACCATATATACCATGATATATCATACCAATGAATCCATTAAAAAATGTATATATTGATAAAATAAATATAAATAAAATAAGAACAATGTTTCTACACTCTAACATTGTTGAATTTGTATTAACTTATAAAATCATGTACCACATCTCTTGCCTCACTCATCTGGATATCATCATACAATGATCTGATCATTGAGATTATATAATCTTAGAGCTCTCTATACACCATAATCTAGTGACATCAGTCAAGTTGGTCACTAGATAGTACAACAAAAAATTATGATGATAATAAAATCATAAGATCTTATATAACATTTGATAATTGAAAATTAGACCAGTGTTTCCCCAGACTCCCATGATATCTTGCCTTAATAATGTCCCATTAAGGATTCTATATTCATTTTATTGGAATTTTTTCTTATGATGTACCAATGATCATTTTCATAATTTCATAATTAAATGATGCTCTGATGATCTTCCAAAGTCAATATATTTTGTACACAAAATTTATGAGAGAATAATTGTCCTACTTATGATATCCTATAGTGTCCATTAGATGATCTAAGACCCAACTGAAATTTTCTATGCGATAAAAATTTTCGGTGTTCATGAACAACATTATTTTACTTATGCATGCTCGACTAATAGTCTACTAGAACATTATCCTCATCCTCTCATATTCTAGACCAACTTTTGAAACACCATGTTCCTAGGTATTATTAATTCAACAATTAAAGTAGTTAAGGTACAATAGATTTACACTATAGAAACCATTGGTACATGAAAACCATCAACTACCCACAAATATTTCAATCACTATTCCTATGTTCCAGACAAACATTTCACAAATCCAAATTATCAATCATCCCCTTATATCACTCTTATTTTCCCAAGAAAAATTAGAATATTATCCACTAACTCAGTAATCTAATCTCCAACATGATAGTACAAAATCTTTCACATATCCTTCAGATCATGAATCCTTGTACACTTGTCCGATAACCATGAAAACTCCAATAATGAATTCCCAAACCATTAAAAAATTTCATATACTTCAAGATGACCATCTTCTATTGATTTGGTTCCATGCCACACTAATGCATCTTCTTCTATGAATGGGCAGAGCCATATTATCTAATATAATTTACTATATATTACACTCATTCCATTCATAAAATGTTAAATGATAAAACCCAATATTCATTTATCAAAACTCAGTACATGTTCATAACCTTTCTAATTTTAACTATATAGGAACAAAACATTTGAAATTCACAGATTTTATACAACATGAACTAATGAATAAATCCACTTATGATAAATAATCCTTTAAATATGTGTCATTTTTCACCTAATTACTACCTCTAAAACCATCCATGTTCTCTATATCATATAATTTATCTTTACTATAATTAATTTAGGCAAATTTCCCTCTCCAAAATAATTATAAACCCTCTAATTTTAGAAATAAAGTCCTATTTGATTATAATTATCTTCCACGATTTGAAAATCAAAAAAATTATTAACCAATTTCAATGTTATCTTCCATAGATGTGACCTCCCACTAAATAAATCTTTTTGGGATCACTAGATTTCTTCATAATTTATAGTATACTTATGCCATGTTCTAGAAATTTAATCCCATGAAATAGAGCTTGTTGTATGAATCCTAGCATTCAATTTGAAATTTTATATTCCAGAAAACACCATGGGTACCACCACTTTGTTCTAATGACATTATTTTAGTAAATTCATAATCCACTAGACCATATGACCCTATCTGATTTCAATCATTAAATAACTATCTATAATAATAGATCATTCTGGAAGACAACTAATATTTAATGTAATATTAAATATTTTTTAACATCTATGGTATCATTGGTTCTCTTAAGGTAACATCATTCCTCTTCCATGATAAAAATATACCCATGAAATGAATACAAAATCTCCCTTCCACCATTTATTGAAAATATATTTTGAAACTACTTGTTGGGGATATGGAATAGATCTCAATTATTAGGGTTTACTTCTTCCACTAACCAATAAAATTAGAACAGTAGGCTATAGAATTAACTACTGAATCTAATAGAACATTCCATATAAAATTTAGGAATAGAACTAGGAATTTTCCAACCCAATCCATCTTAAAAAATTTCCCCCACCTCTAGTTCCGGTAACCACATAATCCAACATATTGGAAGTAAAAAATTGAGGTTGAACATTAGAATAACATACATTCTTTCATAATATGAAAATAAAAATTCATAAAAGGATTATTTCTTTAGACAACATATCTTAAATACATGTTATAACAGATAGATAACAATTACTCCATCTTAAAATAAATCATATGATTTACTTATATTATTGAATTCTAAAAACACTACACAAACCACTAGAAGTAGTCTCACTAAGACAATAGAGATTTTATTATCTGTTGATCCTCTTCCTTATCTTTAATCACTGTAATTTCAAACGAAACCACAAAGATGAACCCTGAAATTATTTTTATGGATCCAACTCATCCTATTTTAGTCATAATAATCTAATTATGGGTTATATCAATCGTACATTGAACACGGGTACTAGTCCCACATATATTGTAGCCCTATCTTGTGATCCAGTCAATACCACATTCAAAAATTTAGGAGAGACCCACCATTAGAATACGTAACCACTCTTTCATAATATCATTTGATTAATTGACCTCTAGTAGTTGGTGAACAATGTATAGCACATACACCTCACTATAATAACCTTGATGAATTGACATTTTCTACTATATCTGGGAAATACTTCCACATATCTTTCTCAAATATATATTACGTCTTGAACATATACACATTATTCATATTCATTATACCTTTGTTCAATAAATTAATGTTATCATTTCCATTAGCCATAGTGCATCCTTTATTATCAAGACCAATTCAGAAGTAATATCATAAGATGTTCGACAATGAAATGTATGCACCTAGAATATACTATTATCCATTATCTAAAATTCATTTCGAACTATTGTTCCTTCCAATTAAATCACTACATCCAGTATAATTTTCTATTATGACAGTGATAGACATGAGTTGAACATATAAAATTAATGATTTTAATACTAGTGAAAAACATCAGAATATTGAATTTTGATGTCCCTTGGTACAAATGTAATCTATCTATAAATATTTTAAACTATAAGTATTATTGAATGAAACTTAAATGGTTTCAAGACCTAACCAAAAAAACAATCTCATACCAAACCCAAAATGGTAAAAATGATCATTTTTCACTAGATGAGTCCAAAAAAGTCATTACCTGAAATAAATAGTAAATAAATCACTATAGAAACATATACACAATCAAAACAAAGAAAAAAAATTATACACATAATAATAATATGTTTTAATTATTTCACCCTATATACAATGGAGAATGGAGAAATGAAATTCATTTTATCAAAATGTGCATATTTATGTTAAAATTATTATCTAATTCGAAATAACCAATCTAGCCACCAAAATAAACCTCAATAATGAATAAGAGGTTTTATATTATGGTTCCCATCTTCCTAGAATGTTTCATTAGGATTTAATCATATATACCTTGGATGAAACTAGGTGCACTACATCTATATCCAAAAATGCATTTATTAGGATTGAATAGTGTATTTAATTCCTTGAAGTCATATATTTCACATGTATACATGTACCATATATATAGTGGTACCAAATAGTCATCAAATACAAAAAATCCTATGAACATCATTGAGCACATTATCTTGAACTATGAACCTATGATTACATATAAAATTAATTTCATTAACATCATAAAATTGAATAATGTTCATTTCACATACAAATCACTCTAATTACATTACTGAATATCGATTCACCACTTTTTCTATGAAATAATTCCATGAATATTCATCAATGTTAATGAAACTCATTTACTGATGTACTTATTTAGATATCTTTGATCATTTATTTGGATACTAATTGTTAATAATTCTATATACCAAGATATATACTTCTATATCATAATAGAATATTTATTACAAGTATTGGATATTCCCCCCTCAGCACAATGCCACCCAGACACCACTAAGCATTATCTGTTGAAACTATAAGTCCATCTAATACTACTTCTTCTGATGAACTCACACCATCCTTCACACTTATTCTAATCTAACACTCTATGTATATCATTAAACTCTTATTAAAATTAAACTACTATATATAGTCAATCGACTTCTAATACCTAAATCAAGATAAACCACTATGCTGATGTATTATATCTATCAATATGGCTATATGAAACTATCAGTGAACACACTATCAGAGAATCCAATATTAAAAAAATATTTCTCACACCAAACCCAATACAACACTATTTTCACCACGCATTTAAAAAAACTTATTTTTCAAGAAATTTTGGTATTAAATTTTCAATGTTAATTTAATTTTAATCTAATTATTACTATTAACTAATATAATCAAAAATAAAATTATCGTTGAAAGGGAGCCCTAATCCTTTACATGCTATGTGTGTTAAAATTGTAGGAAACTTTTGACAGCAACCCATCATAAAATGTGGAAGTCAAATTATATCCTTGGTTAACTATATTTCGGTGGTAATATATGTTCATCTATAGAGAGGGGTTCTCAAAAATAAATTCACTAAAAATTAGGAATTGGGGTTGAAAAGAAAATTAAGAGTGGGTGATCATTTATGTATGGAAGAAAAATTATTTTTTATCATAGTTTCAAATTATTTGATGCTTGTTATTATGAAAAATAATTGTGGAGGTTCCATACTCACTTCTACTATACAAAATGGTATAATGGATATGATGAAGATTATTTTATTTGATATCTAATTTTTTTTATTTTCCATCCTTGTGAAATATGATATAGTAAAACTGTCATAGCTTCATCTAGTAAGTCCCAATAAGGTTTTCTATCCTATAATTATTCCACTATGGCTCCACTACCTTTCCACATGAGCAAGTGATCACTAAGATCATCACTTATAAACATTGAATAGTATGTTATATATATACAATAACCATGTGGGGAGAGATAATGATTATTAAAAAATGAAATTGTTATAAAAATAGAGTTAAATAAAACAAAATTGTATATGATATTAATGAATAACACTGAAAACTGAAATTAGTTAAAAATGATAGAGTGTTTATTCCAAAAATTCATTAATTTATTAATATTATTTAAATCATTACATTAAATTATAATTAAAAGTATTAAACCCTACTTTTTAATGGAAGCAATTGTGTAGAATGAAATACAAGTCATTATAGAATTAAAGGCAGTATAAGATAAAACAATGAACAAAATCAAATGTTGCAAAAGCTGTGTGAAGGGAGATATCCCTTCATATTAACTCACCTCCTTATGGGTTCCTTATTTCTTCCATTTTTTTTGTAAATACCATATTAGATAATTACATTTAAATTTATATAATGAATCAATTTTTCCGTTTTACTATTCTCTCAATGTTAATTAATTCTTCACTAATATTTGAATATAAACTCTTATGTGTTAATATAAATATCATCTACATCATAATCTATGTTTTATACATATGGTTTGTTATGGGAATGTTGATGTGGAATGACAAGTCATCAATTTTGATCATATATAATCCTTAAAATTTACCATTTTCAAATCATTATAACAGTTTTTTAGAAAAGGTGTGAAGTTTATGAAATAGAGAAGTAATGAAAAAAATTATTAAATTCTTATAAAAAATCTTGATTAGGTATAATAAATCATGTTTTTGTATGCTAATATTCATACTTGTATTGAAGAGATTCATTATTACATTGATGATGATATCATTTTTTTCAAGGTGGATGATGGTTACAACACTAAATTCATTTCTATGGTGGTTAGATTATTCATACAGAGACAATGGCTCCAAGAAAACATATGATCATCTTACAGACTTCATGGACCATATCCTTAACTACTCCATGGATTGAAATTGTGTACATCTTATTTATTAGTATCACTCCCTTTTTGAATGTCTTTTATATAATCCTTCCATATATTTATCTTCAAAAATGAATTCTTAATAATCTATCAACCATACCCACTTCCTTTAAGAGATTCCTTATAAATATTTACATTTAATGTCACACTCCATGCTCCAATAGTTGACAATAATAATTTAGGTAATAATGTTTACCAAATAATTAATATATTTTCAAAAATAAAATATGTAAATTAAATTAATATTTTTTATATTTTAAAAAAAAATTAATAATCAAATTATATGAAGTTTTATATCCAAAACTTTTTATAAATCATTGTAACAACCGAGAAATTCCATTATTATTTTATTATATATTTATTTTATTCCGTGGAAGTTTTTTATAAATATAAATATATTAAATTGAAAAAATTATACATATTTTAATTAACCTTTCTATCGAATATAACTAATTTTTTTTATAAAAAAAAATATATATATACATGAAACTATATTTATTAGATTTAAATCTGAATATTTTTCTATATCTATTTAATTATCTGTAAAATTATCATGATACCTATTTTAAAAGTTAATCTTATAATATTATAAATAAACTATGATAATCATTATGTAATATTAAATAAAAAATGATAATGATATTATAATTATAATGATAATAAATTTATATTTTTAAGAAAATTATTATTATTTGTTTTATATATTTTCTAAATATTGTTTTAAAAAATATTATGTTTTTGGTTTTATAAATTTATAAATTATTAAAAAAAATATTTTTTTAAAAATGAAGCACATTATATATGTGTAAAAATATTGTGATCTGATTTATATATAAAAAACAAGTTATACAGTTATATATATATATATATCAAAAAAATGCTTAATTGTTTTTTTAAGAAATTATGCTTTGGTGTTAAAAAAGATGAATTTATATAGTTTTTTTATTTAAAAAAAACCAATATATATATCTATATGTATATTACATGTTTGTTTTTATATATAGATATTTATTAATATAAAATAAAAATAAATGTATATATATATATATTGAAGAAACATGGTTCGTTTTTTTAGAAGAAGAGAGTGAATAAATTTTTAAAAAATGGTAACTCGTAAAATATATAAAATATTAAATAGTTAAATATTAGGGGAAAAGGGTAAATGTATGTGAAAAAAATTGATGTGGTGACATGACAAAAAAGGCAAGTTTACTAATGAATAAAAACCACAAATATAATATGAGAAGATAATTGAAATGATAACAATTTAAATAATAAAGGAACTCAAATCTTTATTTTTAATGGAATCTATTGAAGGGTCAGGTTTCACATAGGATTTTCACATCTTCCAATTTTCCTTTAAAAACCCCATCCTCTGAAAGAAGATTTTTAATACCTTTTTATATAAACCCACATTGCACACCTAATACGACCAGAATTTCACACAGCCATGATTTATCTCCCATGATCCCACTTCCCTCTTTGATTTAACTCAAGCGAGTAATAGTTATTTATTTATTTCAATTTATACTCTCTATTTTCTGGTTTGCGCACGGGGAATTAAATTTTAGTTGTTATTTGATTAGTTGTTTTTATTATCACAAAAAATGTTTATCAAAGATAATTTATTCATTTTCGATGAATGTATTTCATAAATGTAATAAAGGTATTTAATTATTTTTCTAATGATATACATGTATATATATTTAATATATATATATATTTATAATCATGAAAAATCTTTTTTTAATTTGATTTGCATATATGAAATGTTTATTTTGATGCAATGAGTGTAAAATCTCTTTGTTGTAAGAGTGTACTTTTATGGTCATTTCAAAATAGAATTTACATTTATGTGTATATACATGTGTATATACATGTATATTTGTTATATTTTCATTATATATATAAAGGTTTTCTTTTTCATTAAACCATATTTCTGATTTTATACTGGAAAAGAATTCCCATCTTTGAATTCAGACATAGTTAGAAGGGTTTTAAAATACATTACACAACCCATGATATATATATGTATATATGGATAAATTCATTATTATCATGTTTATAGTTTTATTGTCTATTTATTGACATATTTCTAAAAATGCGCTTAACATGTTGACATATTATATTATACTTTGCACCTGCATAGTGTCATAGCAATGTGATTGTGCACGTCATCGACACTAGTTGTAATATAATAAACACATGGTTTCAGTTTTAAGGTATAATTCCCAAAAAAAAAACAAGTACAAGTAAATAATTGAACATATTTTATTTTAAATTATTCATTTATAATTTTCATAATAAATTATTACGATCAATTGTGGAAAATGTATTTAAAGGGAAAATGATGAAATACTAGGATGATCCATGCAAAGCCAATGTGGTAGATGTTTTTGGTTGTAACCAAACATTGAAGTGATACAATTGAAGTTCATGTATTGATATAAAAATAATTATATATATATATATATAATTATGAATGTGCATTTTAAAGTTGTGGCATGTTTTCAAAACAGAAATATCTAGTGAAAATATATACATATATAAAGCAAGCTTGAGATGTTTTTTTTGAAAATATGGAACTTGATCTTTGTAAGTATGGAAGGTCATTGGGGAGTGAACCCATCCTTTGAAAAGTGGGTAGGCCTAGACAGCCTTCAACAATTCAAGCTACCTTAGAAATAGTGTTTTTTTTAGATGCTTGCATATAATATATCATAAAACACTGGATTATGCTTAAAGCAATTTTGAATGTAAGTATTTTCTAAAATGGATAAGTATTTTATGGCGTATGTAATTTCAAATAGTATTTTAAAAATGATATTTCTTTTTATGTATTTCTTAAATTATTTTCTATGAATGTTTTATAAGTATTTATTAAATTTTCTCTTAAACCCCTTACTGGGCAATTTTTTTCTCACCCCTTGTTTTAAAATGATTTTCCATAGGTCATGCAGAGTTTTTCGAAGGCGTACGCTTCACTTGAGCTGTTGGTGCATGTCATGTTTTTTTGTTTTATTTTATTTTTTCCGCAACTCTGATAATTTTTATGTTTGTGTCTATTCTCCAGAACCTAGACTGGTAAATGGTCCCCAACATTGTAATGTGTAAATCTGGGTACTTATAATTGGTATTAGAGGAACGATCTTGACATCTTTGGAGATATGTTGTTGTCGAGTATAAAATTTTAACGGTCTTAGTTTTTTTTCTTAATTCTGAAGACTAAAATTCCCTATTATTTTTAGTCCAATGAAATAAATTTTAGGGACACAATTATTTTAAAGGGGAATAATCTAACAACCCAGGAATTTCATCTTATTTTTATTATATAAATATTTTATTTAGTTGATTTTTATTATAATTACATATATATTAATATGAAAAAATTATACATATTATAATTATGTTTTAATTTACATTTCTATCGAATATAACTAATTTTTTTTATAAATTTATATATTTATACATTAAACTATATTTATTAGTTTAAAATTAGAATAGTTTTCTATAACTATTTATTTTTTGGTAAAATTATAATGATACCTATTTTAAAAGTTAATCTTATAATATTATAAATAATCTATGATAATCATTATACATGATCTAATAAATAATTATAATGATATTATAATAATAATGATAATAAATATATTTTTAAGAAATTTATTATTATTATTTTTATATATTTTATAAATATTTTTTTAATATTATGATTTTGGTTTTATAATACTTATAAATTATTAATATATATAATATTTTAACAAAAAAACACACATTATATATGTGTAAAAATATTGTTATTTGATTTAAATCTAAAAAAGAGTTATACTGTTATATATATATATATTTTAAAAAATGCATAATTGTTTTTAAAAAAAATTATGATTTGGTATTAAAAAAGGTGATTTTAAATAGTTTTTTATTTAAAAACCCCAATATATATATATCTATATATATATTTCATGTTTTCTATAATATATAAATATTTATTAATATAATATAAAAATAAATGTATATATATATACAAGATACACAGTTCGTTTTTTTAGAAGAAGATAGTTAATAATTGTTAAAAAAACAAAATGATAACTCTTAAAATATATATAATATAATAATGGTAATGATTAGGGAAAAATGTAAATGCATGTGAAAAATAAGTTGACATGATGAAAAGACAAAAAACACACGTTTAAAAATGAATAAAAAACATAAATATAACATGAGATGATAATTGAAATGATAACAATTTAAATAATAAAGGAACTAAAATATTTGTTTTAAATTGAATCCAATGAAGCATCAGGTATCACATAGGATTTGCACATCTGAAAAATGTCCTTTAAAAAACCACAACATCCGATGGAAGATTTGTAATACATTGTTATATAAACCCACATTACACACCAAATATGATCTGAATTTCACACTACCATGCTTCATCCCTCAGGAACCCACATCCCTCTATTATTTAAGTCAGGTAAGGAAAATTTATTTATTTATTTCAAGTAATACTCTCTATTTTTTGGTTTGTGTAAGGGGAATAAAATTTTAGTTGTTATTTCATTAGTTGTTTTAATTAACACCAAAAATGTTTTTCAATGATAGTTTGTTCATTTTCTATCAATGTATTTAATAACTATATATAAGGTATTTAATTATTTTTCAATTTATATACATGTATATATATGTAATATATATATATATATATAATAATGTAAAATCATTTTTAAAATTTGATTTGCATACATTAAATGTATATTTTGATGCAATGGGTCTAAAATGACTTCATTATAAGGGTGTATTTTTATGGTCGTTTCACAATAGCATTTACATATATGTGTATATACATGCATATTTACACATATATTGGTTATATTTTCATCATATATATAAAGGGTTTCTTATTCCTTAATCCGTATTTCTAATTTTATGCTAGAAAATAATTTACCCCATTGAATTCAATCTAAGTTGAAAAGGGTTTTATAATAAATTACTCAACCAATGATATATATATATATATATTGGGATAAAATTGTTTTTATCATGTTTATAATTTTTTCATCTATTTATCGTCATATTTCTAAAAATTCACATAACATGTTGACGTGTTATTTTAAACTTCGCACCTGCATATAGTCATGGCCATGTGATTGTGCACATCATCGACACTCGTTGTATTATAACAAACACATGGTTTCAATTTTAATGTATAATTCCAAAAATATAACAAGTTCATGGATATCATTGAATGTATATTACTTTAAATGATTCCTTTATAATTATCATAATCAATTATTATAATCAATTTTGGAAAATGTATTTCATGGAAAAAGGATGAAATACACGGATGGTCCACGCAAGGCCTTTGTGGTAGATGTTTTGGTGGTAACCAAACATGAAATTGATGAAATTTATGTTCATGTTTTGATATACATATAATTATATATATATATATATAATTATTAATGTTCATTTTAAAGCAGTGACATGTTTTCAAAACATAAATCTACCATGAAAATATATACAAAACTAAGGATATATTGAGATGTTTTTAAAAAATATGTAACTTGATCTTTGTAAATATGGACAGTCATTTGGGAGTGAACCCATCCTCTGATAAGTGGGTTGGCCCAGACAGCCTTCAATGATTCAAGTAACCTTAGAAGTAGTGTTTTTTTACAAGCTTGGATAGTGCATTTCAAAAAAAAAAGGATTATATTTTATGAAATTTTGAATGTATGTATTTTCTAAAATGTCATAGTATTTTAATCCATACGTAATTTCAAATATTATTTTAATAATTATATTTCATTTTATGTATTTCTTAATTTATTTTCAATGAATGATTTATAAGGATTTAGCGAAGGTTTTCTTAAACCCCGTACATGGCATTTTTGTGATCACCCATCATTTTAAAATGATTTTCTACAGGTCACAAAGAGTTTTTCGAAGGTGTTCTCTTCGTTTGTGGTGTTGGTGCATGTCATGTTTTTTAGCTACAACTCTGATAATCTGTATGTTTGTGTCAATTCTCCAAAACATAGACAGGTAAAAGTTCCTCAGCTATGTAATGTATAAGGATAGGTCCATATAATCACTGACTAAATAAATATGTGAGAGTAAAATTAATAAAATATTTACTAAATATAATGAATTTATAGACATTTAAATAGAAATAATGGACAATGTGAGTTTTCATTTTTAAAACCAAATTTTTCAATATCATCTTGATTCCTTAATATTCTAAATTCAATTTAATTTATTATGTTCATTCAATTTTTTATTCTTCTTGCATCCCCATTTCTCATTTATGCCAACCATTCTAGGGAAATTACAATGAACACTCAATTATGAATTTAGAGAAAAAAATTTATCCGTACAAGTTCATTCATGGGGTGTCATATGATTGAGGATTTGTTTTGTCTCCACCCAATGATTCATTTATATTTTCCATATTGTGAGGGTTTTTGATAGCTATTCTATATGGTATGGGGGTGGTATTTGGAAACATAAGAGGAATATTATAATATTTTCCTATATGTTGAAGAATAATGAATTATTTTGTGTCTCCTTCTAGAATATTTTCATCGATTTTCACTCATTCATTGATCCAACTTCACTCATTTATATCCTAATATGAATTATAACACCTAATAAGTTTTAGTTGTATAATCATATCTAATATTTTTATTATTATTATGTTTTAGATGTTATTTTTACATTGATTTTGATGGTAAATAAAGGGTTTGGATTTTTTAATGTTTAATCAAAATTTACAAAGATTTTGATATATTTTCCTCTCTTTTGATTTTTTTATGGGAGACATTACCCATATAAATTTATTAATTATTTTAACAAATACCATCTAAATATCCTACAAACATCAGTATTTGTGAAAAATATTTCAAAAATAAATAACCATAATTTTTTCACTAAAATACACTTTAGTTTTCTTGTAAATACTATCTTATAAAAAATAAATGCTATCAATAAGATCCTTCACTATTATATAATTTTAATCAGTTCAATACAATTGTTTTATATATTTTAATCAATGTAGATATTCATTTAAATATTGAATTAGAGGATTACTTCACATAAAAAATATTTATAGATATTCATGAAAATATATTCATGAAATACAAGATATCATTCTATATTAGAAAATGAAATTCATTAAAAAATACCTTTATTGATTATATATTGTATCTATAATTTGGATTAAGTTAAATTTTAAAAATAGTATTTTCCTACTCATATTTTTCCCTACCCAACACACAATTTCTAACAAGAACATACATCATCACTAGAGTATGGTAGATGTATTATTTTGGATTTTAATGTGGATTTAGACTAATGTAATTCATTTATACCAATGTTAAAGTGGTTTAAAATAATTTGATGCGAAATATCAATAACATTTACAATACATTAATTTCCTGATTTAAATTATATATCTCATTAACATTCGCATGAGTCGAGTATAAAAAACATTTAGTGTCTAGGTTATTTTTTGCATAAATACCTTATTTTATAAAATTTTAAAACATTAATCAATAATAACATTAGATTAGGCCACTTTCTAAACATATCACATGATATAATTATCATTATATATTGAGAATTAGATAATAAGAAAAGGGTGTTATTATATTCTTCGTAAGGGAAAATCATGTGATAATATAAAATATTGTAACCCTAAATGAGAACATATAGAATATTATAATTATAAAATTAAAATTTTATAAGACCATGTAAGATAATAATTACACATTTTAGAGAAATATATGAACAAAAAAATAATTAAAGACTGATAAATTTTATATCATAACCCAATGAATATCAAAAATCACAAAACATGTGAGTATGACATATTATTGTCGAATACATTAATAATTATTTATTATCAGAAACAAATATAATTGAAATGAAATGAATATTGAAATATTTCAATAAATTTATAACCAATTTTGAAAATCATCCACAATACTAAACATAGGAATCCCGTTATAATAAAAGTCAATATGTCCATGCCTATGTGAACAAACTCATTATGTCGACACCAAAAAAATTGATCAAACCCATAATTTCCATGATTATGTGAACAAAATCCTTTTGTACATGCATGACTTTTATATGAGCTCTATTCATAGAAGAATGAATTTTTCATAGATATAGGACCCCACTAGTCAGTATCCATATATATGAGTGGCACATAAAATTATCCATAATCTTTTCTTAAAAACCCCTTGAAGAATAAATGGTTTTTAAAAAATTTCAAAATAACACATAATATTAAATTAATAAATAATTTTATTTCATCAACTGAATTTTCAAAAAGTATTCATATCATAATAAAATATTTAGGGTGATAAAAACATCACTACATGAGATATTAACAATGGAATCAAAATAGATGTAAAATTAATTTTTTTTATAAAACCTAAAAAGATTGTTTTGAAAGATGAAGCACAAATTTATATTGAAATAATTTATAGCAAAGGGATAGATTTTTTAAAAATTTATTAAAAAAATTTAAAAATAAAGGATCCTTATAGATAAATAAAAATCAATCTACTAAATCAAAAGTAGCAAATAATGAGAAAAATTATTTTTATATTCCTTTTTAGGTCATTTACAAAAAAGAACGTCAATGAAATATAGAAATAATTTAATTTCATAATTTATTTAAAGTAATAGTTAAAGAATATAAATTAAAATATTAATTTCATTTTATTAAATAAAATACATTCTAAAGGAAAGCTTTAGACGTGAAGGGTAAGATTTATTTGGTAAGAATGACATATTTTTTTACCAAATATATAATTTCATATCGGAAAATCATTTTTGTGAGAAATTGTTATTGGTGGTGAGAATTAATTTCCAAAATTAATAATATTGAATTAAATATAAAATAGTGGTATTGTATGATCAATTAATATTTTATCATTTTATGTATGAAATATTATAACCCAAGGAATCAAAATTTTATATAAACGCCTTAGATTTTAGTAATTTTGGAATAAAAAGACCCATGTAAAATTGAAAATAGAATATAAAATTTAATATCATGAAATATAATATAATAATTATAAAAAATATTAGTGGTCTTTTATATACACCATTATATATGAATCATGGTGTATATAAAGTAATATGTGTCAAGAAGTTAAAATTTTAGACAAGAAACACTTACCTTGTATTCTATCTTAATTGATCAAACAATATATGAATTTATAAAAAAAAAACACAATTACCTCTTTTATAAACACATTCATATACATAAACTATTATAGACTTATTTTATAATTATTCTCTACAATTATATTATTTAGTCATGAACTATTTGTAATGTCATTTGTGGGTAATCATCATTGTTTTGAACTACATTCATAATTAATGGTGTTGTTATTCATTGTTATCCCAAATTTCATCATGGCCAGATACTATATGATATAATAATTTATGTTTTAGGATACATAATAAATCTATATTTTCATTCGATGAGAATTTTGGTAACAATGTTTCTTGACAAAATTGGAAAAAATCAGGTTAATGTTATTTTTTTTAAAAAAATTATAATTTCATAATTAATAATGTTAATTTTTATTATTCCAATAAAGAACCAAAAAATAAAAGATAAATATTAATTCACATCCAATATTAATTATTAAATTCCATAATTTATTAAATGAGATATCCTTTTTCATGTTGGTTGTTAAATCTACCTAACAAGAATATGCAATAACCTATGTCTGACCAATGGCTCTATATGGAATCCATTATTTAAAATATCAATATATAAAAATAACTAATAGGTTATTTATATTATATTATTCTTATCAATTATAATTTTAATGTGTTCTAAGATGATATCAAATTAATAAATTTTTTTCTTAAAAATTAATAACTTTTCCACTTGGTATATTAATATTAAAAAGTAGGTTTTTAATGATTATTTAATTATAATATTACATATATAATACTAAATATATATTTCTAGAATATGATTCCTGAAATATATAATTTATAAATTTATTAATAATATTTATAGAACTATCTATGAATTTTTTTAATAAAAAATCGTGTCATTCTTAAAATAATTAGTCTACCCAAGCATATGAGATACTTTTTCAATTATTTAATTGATTTGGATTTTAATAGATAATTGTTTTAAAAAAAAAATAGTAAATGTATTGTATATTATTGATAGTTATTTAATTATATATATTTATCATTTGGATTTGGTGGTGGGTAGTTGGGAATAATAATAAAATTATATTAATGGATAAGTAATACATATATAGAGAATGTGGTTCCTCTCTTCAAGTATTATATGAGAATGATGGAAATGGAGAAAATGTATTAGTATCCTGAAAGAAAAATGGGTTTAGGGATACATAGATGTAAATTTGGTTTATTATTATGTACATTTCAATATATTCATTTTGGATTTAAAATGATGGCAGCGAGATCCTTTAATAGATGAAAATGATGGAAACTTCACTAGAAAAGACTATTAGGTATGTAATAAGAATATAATTTAATGAGAGTTTGGTGATTTAGGTGGGAAAATGTATTTGGGCCATGTAGGATTTTATTTCTAATATATAATGGTATTATATAATGTCTATACGTGAATTTTTATTAGAACAATTCAACCCACATTAGATTAAACATTTTAACAACTATTAATTTGGAATAAAATGTAAACATGGAAATTATTTTATCACTAAATATAGAAGAAAAATATTCTGAAAAAATTTCAAAAATATGAATTTGAATTTTAGCTCAATTTATGATAATTAAATTTTAAAATATACTATAATTAACTTTTATATTAAATCATATAATGTGAAAAAACCCTGTTATGAAGGGAAATTTAATTTTTTTAACATTATGTTTTCTCTATCCAATTTGACATTTATTAAAAATTAAATGATTGTTAATTAATTTTATATAGTTATAAACATACTATTATATACTTCATTTAAAATTTATCAAATTCATTTAAAAATATATAGATATTTAACATATTATCATTAGAAAAAAGTAATTCTTTTTACTATGATGAAAAATATCTACTTCAGTAACATAATTTTATGAATAAAGCTGCAACCAAACCCATTACATAATTAGATCATCATGACAAAATGTAGAAAATTGATTTTATCTAATAAAATTTCTAAAATAGGTCAAATTTAATATTACTACATTTATAAATAAAACATAAAAAATAAAAGAAACACGTATCTTCTTTGCATAAAATGAAAATTTTTATCATACTTATTTATATAGTTTCTATAATGTGGTTACTTGTTAGGAATCACTCCCACGTCAACCCAAAACTGGTCACCTGAGCTGGTCTACAACATGTCCCAAGGGGAGTTCCGGATCCCCCCAGGTTAGCAATGAGTGCCAAGAATCAAAATCTAACACATTGGATTGACTTGGCTGATGACCATATTATAAAAAGATAAAAAATTAATGATGAAAATATAACTTTTAGCAGAAATAAAATAAACTGCACATACCTCAACGTGACCTTCATGGAAACCAGCTAACCAAAGGCTGACCATTCTCTAATAATGAGAAATTCATCCAAGAGAACTTGAGAGAAGGGGACATGAAAGTGAAATGATTAAATAGGTGTGAGAATTAATATTATTAGTAGGGTTTCCATGTTACACCACTGATTCCAACATCTACGTTCCAGAAAAAATCCATTAACATATGTTTGAAAAAATGTAAAAGTATGGTTTTCGAAATTTAAAATAATCAATATTATTTTTAAATTATAAAATCCCACAGACACCACATAGAATTTCAAAGAAAACCTTTTTTCACTTTAGAAACAAATCCTGAAACAAAAGATACCAAAGCTAGGCTAAAATATTACAGGTAGACAAAGAAAGTTGGAAATGAACTGGTATGATAAAAAGTAAATAGGTAATATAAATAATAATGTAACCATGGGTGATCCGATACATCCCCAGTAGAACCCAGGATGTACTCGTTTTGGGACCGCCATTCACCACATAGTGAGGCTCCTATGTCTACAACCTACTATCCACTCTAAAACTAACCAAATCCAATGGAAAAGCACACCTAGCCAAAAAAACCAATCCACGAGTACCAACCTGTCTAATCGGGTTTTATCACAAACCTTCACTCGATTATTTATATGATTCCTTGGATCCCATGGTGTTTATAATAATACAATGTAATTTTGAGGCCCTCACATGGGAAACTCATCTCACCGTGCTTTCCTACCACCAACCCATACACTTCCTATGCATTCACCCATAAAGTGTTACCGTATTCATGAGCTCCCCATATACATGTTCAATCATCTAACATTAATGAAATTTCCAAATATTCCTTTACAAAATCTGAACATTTATAACATTTCACATTCATATTGGGTTTTCAACCAGGTATACCGTTTTAACCCATCATTTTCTAAAAGTTCCTCCAAACATCATCATTTTAGATTGAGGTACCAAATAGGTCGCCATATTATATAAAAAATTAAATCACTTAATTGAAAACACAAGTTTTACCAATAATACCATTAGATTTACATTTCCAAAAAAATTACCCAAAATATCATACAAAAACCACTTTTCCATTTTCAATGTCAAACAAGCCCAAGATCTGAACACATGAACCCAACCACATCAGAATGAAACAAAAGGAATTTACCCTTCTTTAAAATCTTATCAAAACATGTTCAAAGGCCAAATAGGACAAAACCACGAGGAAGACAATTGAAACCATCCCTTTGAAAACACAAAAAATAACCGCCATCATTTTGGATCCAAGAAACGATTTTATGAAACCAAGGTTTAGAAAAAAACAATATCAAAGGTGTCATCGTTATTTGATGGCATGCCCATGTGTACACCTAGTGCATCCATGGGTATTTCAACATCCAATTGAAAAACTAATAACCATTAAACTATTCAAAAATCATTTACAAGAATTCATCATTTTCTTCAGAAACTAAAAACAACCACACACCTTGTTTGAAATAACACCAAACTTCTTATTGAAAAAATATATCCCATTCCAAACCCACACCAAATGATATTCACGACGTCTTTAAAAAACACTAATGTTATGGAAACATTATAAATTAAACCACAAAATTATTCTTTATTATACCATCAAGTGAAAAAATTTATAAATTATTCTAAAAACAATCCAAACAGTTTATTAAAAAATTATAAACAGATGAAAAATATTATAAACAATTTAATAAACATGCCAAATAATTTATAAACAATTTTATTATGAACCCGACAATTTATTATAAATATTTTTAAAATGAAGAAAATATTTATGAATAATGTAATAAACATACCAAATAATTTATAAACAATTCATACATATCGGAAACACTATCAGAACCTATTGACGAGTATATAAAAGGTGTGTGTTGTGATTAAATCTTTATCAAAACAACATTTTACATCCAGATAACACATTTTTCATAAACACATGTAAACAAAACCATATAAAGTAATTCAAAATATACTTTTAACAATACCAAAGCATGAATACACTAGTGAATGATAACTAAGTGTATTGAGAAGGTGAAAAGTAAGTCAAAAATCTAATTAAAAACAATTTGGTTTTAATTAGACTTAATCAGATAGGAAAATGTGGATTTACCTACCTCAATGGTCTGATACCGTAAGGCCACATCCATTAAAGGAATAACATATCCTTGTTGTCCCTTCGTATACCATAATACAACAAAAAAACACACTAATTAAAACTCAGAAAAAAGGGTTTTGTAAAAAATGAAGGAGAACCCCACAAAATTGAAAAAAATGCATCAATGGAGTGTTTCATGGTTGAAAAAAAGGATGGACAGAGCACAGGAAGACAGATGAATCATTTTCAAAGCACGAGAGGTTATAGGAAGCCTGGCTAGAGTGTGGGTGTCTGGGTGCGTTGCTAGCCAGCTGGTTGGCGCTGGCTAGGTCATGTGGTAGGAACGCAATGGCGAGGCGAGGTCTGGATCGAAGGGTGAGGTAGGGAGAGAAAGTGAAATGTGGTTCTAGGGGTCAAGGGAGTAGGGTGGTGTGAGGCGAGGCAAGGCCCGTAGGGGTTATGCAGGGTGGTGATCGAGAGAAGGGGGGCGAGCATGGTGGGGCTGAGCAAGGTGATGGTTCGTGCAATGGGTAATGGAATGGGGGGTAGTGCTAGGGTTTTTCCTTTGTTTTTTATTCTAATATTAAGTAATATTAATAATAAAAATACACTTAATAATAGTAATTTAAATAATAATAATACAATAACAATAATAATAATAAAAATAATGATGATGATGAAAAATTGAACGACTCCTTGGCCGACTGTGCGGCTACTGCCAACCGCACGGTGACCGCAGACAGGTCCAAAACAAATTGAAATTGTCAAAAAACAAAACTTTTAAATGAGTACCCACACTAGATGATGGAGTGGGAACCCAAATAAAATAAAACAAATATAAAAAATAAATTTAAAAGTCGGGTGTGACAATTATCCCCACCACAAACAATTTCTTCCTCCAGAAAGTCACATAGCCGAATAATTGAAAAATCAAGAATCAACGACCGATTGAAATCGAAAGAAACCCAAATACAAAATAATTTTAGAACATTAAAGGGTTCTCCCCACCACAAAACTCAACTAGTGCGAATATTAAACACCAAAACATATCACCATGGCAAGGGGGTGCCGACGTGGTAAATCCCAACTGATCCAAACTAACATCTATAGCACGAGCGAACAACACCTCCGCTGAAACATGGAACTGTCTGCCCAAACCAAAACCCCCCAACACTAGAGGAAAACCTCAAAGTAGAACTTACCTGAAGAAGTGAACCTGAGCATAAATAGAAGTATCGATTCTTCCATAGGATCTTATATCTACAAACGAACATAGTTAAACCATGATCAACCCAGACAAGGGTCAAACACACTTTTTAGAAAAAATCCTGATTCAGAAAACCACATCCACACAAACATGACTACTCAAATTATAATAGAATGAGTCCATCTATAATTCATAGAAAAACAATGAACATTCAAATATTTAAAAACATTAACATCATAAAAAAGAACGGACACACATTAATTGTTCTACTTCCAATACGGAACACAAGAACCAAACCCTTGCATCACACCCCTAGAAACTCTTGAATGCTTGCGAGAATTACCCCAAGAATTGTGGTTGGGGGTCTAATGGATAAAGCATCTCCTTCCTCATAGCTAGGACCTGAAATTCTCTTTTTATACCATCTTCTTCGAGCGATGATTTTTATAGAACTTCCCAAGATGATCCAAATGGCCGCAATGATGGGACGTCTTTGGAGGGATGTGGAATGATGTCTTTGTGTTCCCTAAACGTCCACACAGATAGAACACTACTGAATAGTATGACCAACATGAAGCGAGAAACACTGAAGAGGAGTCTTTATAAATAGTTCCCTCTAGCACAACCTTCTCACTAGATGGGGAACCTTTATGTGGAACTGGGTACTCAGGTTTTCCAACCATCTATGATTCGGAGACCAACTCAGCTAAGAATGCCCCATCCACTAGTTTCACAAAACAATGATCCCTTGAAGGGAGGAATCAGTCCTAGATATCTAGATGAAGACCCTTGATGAAGAGATAAGTCTTCATCAACTCATATTATGCTACCTCTGAAGAAAAGGACATAAGTTCCTTGAAATGGTCATCATATTCCTTCATTGTCCATTGGCTTGGTTGACTATGCATGAGATCTCACATTTTCTTCATCTTCACATCTTCATGTATTAACCATTGGATTAAGAAGGATTTGAAGACATCCCATGTCATCTCAACTTTCAATGATGGTGGGACAAAAAAACTATAATTCATCCAGAGCTGGACCTTCAAACAAATCCAAAACAGCACACTCTAACAGCTTTAGGAGTTCCCAATATCTTGTAGACATTATCAACCTCATCAAGCCACTCTTCTACCTTGAATATACCCTAATTACCATGAAGTATATGAAATGTATGAGAAACAGAAAAAATTAGGCAAGGATTATTAGAAACTTTGGGGACCTTTTTTGTGGTATTTTTAAAAAAATATATATAACACAAAGAAAAACCGACATCAAATCAGATTATAATGAAAAGTAATATCTTGAGCCAAAATGACCCACTTAAAAACCAAAAAATACAAACATAATAAAAATTTACCTTATTAATATACCCTTTTTCTTTTAGATTTCAAAACCACCTTCTCTCAAGGCCACTTTCCAAATACCAAACCCACTTTTCAATCCAAATTCAATTTCCAAAATTATTCCTCCGTTTTTATATCACATTAGAAAAATAAGATCAAGACATTAATTCCAAGTACACACACCAGAAATCCAATGAACCACTACACATTTCATCATATAATTTAAACTATATGCCCCAAGACACACTTTCCATGCATTCCTTCACATGTGAAAATGTTCATAAAGAGTATCTGAGGTTGCACCCAAACCATTTATCTACCAATTTACAAGAAAACACCAGACTTTTAGACCAAGAACTTTTGGTTTTAAAACTTGCTTCATGAATTTAGAGACATTTAAAAGAAATCATTTTCATCCCAAAACTTGTTTTTTTAATCACACTTACACCAACCAGAACCAGGACGACAGTCAACATGAATGAAACTATATGAGTGAGGGACTAGTAGTAATTATTATCCTAGCGACATAGTAGTGGGCCATGCCCCATGTAATCATCAAAAACTAAGAGGAACCTAAATCATGTACTCAGACTCCACATGGGTCACTACTCCATGTGAAATCATGATGTAACATCATATTTCCTCAGTTGTCATCCCTCAATCTTAAGAAAACCAGAATGAGATAAGAAATAAATTCATGGAAAACCCCTAGAGACTTGAGGTTCAGAAAATTATGGGATCCTGAATCCATTCATGTACCAACCTCCCTAGTCTTGAATGTCCTAATCTCCATCTACTGGACACCCCAAATAACAAGGTCCCACTCTAATACTATTTTCACACGAGCCAATCCTTGGTTTACCCTGAACAAATCACCCTAATCTGTACTGTGACATGTCCCGAGGGGTCTTCCCAATCCCCCCTGATATAAACTAGTGTCGGGAATCAAAATTTATCCCTTGGGAATGATTTGGCAATGAATAAATTATAGAAATATAAATAGATTAACAAAAATTGATGATAAAAATAAAACGAGCAATAGAATGAAAATATAGTACACATACCTCAACATGACATTCTAGGTCACCACCCAACCAAAGGCCGACCTTTCTCCAATAATGAGAAACCAATCCAAGAAACAATGAGAAAACGGGACCAGAAACTGAAATCATAGAACTGGAATGAGCATTAAAATGCTCAGTTGGGTTGCCACGATATACCATATAACGAAACGTCACCTTCCCCGAAACAATCCATTAACACAAGTTTGAACTACATATATAAAAGTAAGGTTTTCAAATTTTAAAATAAACAACATGATTTTTCCAATAAAAAATCTAACATAGGACACATACTATTAAAAAAACCATTGTTCATTTTATAATGAAAACCCCAAACAATAAGCACGAATGCTGGGCCAAAATAATACACATAAACAAGGCAAGATGGAAATAAACTAGTATGACAGAAAGTAAAATAGAAATGTAAATAATCAGGTAATCATGTGTGATCCTAATCATCCCTAGAAGTCCCCTGGATGTACTTTGTTCAGAACCACCTTTCGTCGTATGGTGAAGTTCCTCATTCAATAACCAACTTTCCACCAAAACACTGTCCAAATCCAATTGTAAAGCCCGTGTATCTTAACAACCAGTCCAATGGGTTCTAACCCCTCAAAATGGGGTCGATCAGAAAGCATCACATGATAATCTAAAATACTCTTAGGAACCCACTGTGGTTATAACAATATTGTGCAAGTAGGAGGCCCTTGCACGCGTGACTCATCTCACCACACATTCTTACCACAAACAGGGACGCTTCCTATGCATTCACCCATAAAGGGATACTCAGGAGCATAGTTCCCCATATACATGTTAAATAGTTTTACATTAAAGAAAGTGCCAACCAGGACTTTACTACATCATATCATTTAGAACATTTCACAAAACAATAACGTTTTCATGTGGGTATATAGTTTGTAAACACAATATTTTCTAAAACATCATACAAATATTATCATTTTAGATAGAGGTACCAAATGGGCCATCACATTTCTTGAACAATTAAACCACTTCTTTGAAAATAATAGTGTTTCTAATATGACCATTAGATTTACATAGACAAAATCATTACCCAAAATATCACACAAAACCCACTTTTCCATTTTCAATGCCAAACGGGCCAAAGTTCCATACACACACTCCCAACCACTACACAATGAAACAACGAGCCATTAAACCATTTTAAAATCTATTCAAAACATGTTCCAAGGAAAATCGAGCCGAAACGTTGATAAATAAAATTGAAACCATTACATTAAAACACACAAAATAACTTCTATCCTTTATGATCAAAAAAACCATTTTCAGAAACCATGGTAAAAATATATTATTTCAAAGGATTCATCATCCTTTGGGGGCACATAAATGTGGGCACCTAGTGCATCCATGGATGTGTCAACATCCAATGGATATCCTAAAAACCCAGAATCTATTCAAAAATCATATCCACAAATTCATCAATTTCTTTTAAACCTAAAACCACCCACTTCCATTATTTGAACGAACACAAACCTTCTTAGTGAAAACATTGATCCCTTTTCAAACACACACAAAAACATGTTCATCACATCTTTCAAAAACACTAAAGTGATGGAAACATTATAAAACAAACAAAACAATTTCATAGCTATAATAAAAACAAGCCAAAAAAATTATAAATTATTTGAAGAACAAATTAAATAGTATATAGAAGGAATTATAAACCGATGGAACAATTTATAAAAAATGTCAATAACATACCAAATTATATATACATTTTTTAATGATCCAAAAAAAATTACGGAAAATATTTATAAATAGATGAACTAGTTAATAAATAGACCAAATAAATTATAAATAATTAATTCAAACCGAAAACAATATAACATCATTTTATTAAGTATATCAATGGTGTGTTTCATGGTAAAAAAATTATCCAAACAAAATTTGACATCAATTGAAAAAAATTTCCATAAGAACTTGTAAACATGACCATAGAAAGTACTTCAAAACTATATTTAACAAAAACAACTAGCTTTAAAACACTAATGAATGTTAACTGAGTGTATTATAAAGGTGAAAACCAAGTAAATAATTTAATTTAAAAAAATTATGTATTATGATGACTTAATCAGAATGGAAAATAAATATTTTCCTACCTTAAAGGCATGTGACCGCGATGCCGCTTCAGTGGAAGGAAGAACTTATCCTCACAGTCCCTTTACACACCTTAAGATAATGACAAAAATGTGTGAATTAAAACATGGACATTGGGGTTTGGCTAATTTGTAAGGGAAACCCCAAAACTTAAAATAACCCACACCGATGGAGGGGTACACAGTCATAAAATGTATGTCCAGAGCACGGGAGACTAGAGGCTTCCAGGCCAGAGCATGAAATGACGGAGGAAACCTGGCAGGGGAACGGGAGGCCGAATATTCCTTTAGACACCTGGTTGGCGATGGCTATGTTGGGTGGTTGTCACCCAAGGGCGGGGCGAAGTCAGGACCTGAGGGAAAGGAGATGAGCTTGAGGGAAAGGCGACACTGGGGGTCAAAGGGTGGAGGGCACATGAAGAGAGGTGAGACCAATTGAGGTGATATAGGGTGGTGATTAGGAATAGGAGGGCGAGCATAGAGGGGGTGAGTAGGGAGGCGGCTCACGTAGTGTGTAAGGGGAAGGGAGGGGGAAGTGATATGGGTTTTCCTTTGATTTATTCATTCTATTATAATGTAGTAGTAGTAATAATAATAATAATAATAATAATATAGAGAATAATAATTATAAAATTATTACAATAAAAATAATAATAAGTATAATGAGCAATTTCACGAATCCTGGGCTGACTGCGCAACTACCACCAACCGCAAGGTGACATCTCTCAGGAATGAAACCTAGTAAAATTTTTAATAAAAAAAACTTAAATCGGTCCCAGCCTGTCCCTTAGAACTTTGCCTAAGAGACATGAAATAATAAAATAAAAAATATATTTATAATTCGGGTGTGACATTACTTTCAGTGATAGACACCAATTTAATGGTTATAATATAATGTTTATGTCTAATAATTTTACTAAGGTAACATTTTATTTATATTTAGTATAGTGTTTATTAAAAAAAGATACATCCACCGGGTATTTAATTAAATATAATTAACTATTAAATTTTTTTATCTTCACATTTTTACCCTATTAAAAAAAATTTAATCCATGAAATTTTATGACATAATAGAAAAATTGAAGTTACACCTCCCTCAGCACATCCACAGGTTTCCAAATAGTCTCGTAAAATTTTTTGTTCCACCATAGAACATTGAATTTAAGGGTGATGAATTTCCGTGGATCTTTATCTCATTGATCCAATATTTATACATTTTATTCTATATATGTTTATCATGTTCCAATTTTAGAACCTCTAAGATTAGTAAATATGATATATCTAGTACATACTTCCCCATAATTGGAAGGTGGAACATATATTTCAACTAATATAGGAGTGGAGAGAGTTACAAGTAATATGCTATACCCCAAAAATGATCCAGGATATCAAAGGGACCAATATATTTAGGGATTCTCTTCCTGTTCATCCAATATCTCATAACCCACTTCCAAGGATATATTGAAATAACACCTTATCACCATAAAAATATAATGAACTTATCAAAGGATAACTTTATAACTATTATATGAATATTGTTTTTATTTCATATTCTAATAAATATTTTTACCAGATCCATACTTTTTTAGATTTATTAATTACTTATCATACTTATCACTCAATCTTCAAACCAAAATGTTTGATTTCTACCACCCATCCCATAAAGTAATTAATAAAATTAAATTTTAATGATATAAGTACAACTAATTTCATATAATTACTATATCAAGGGTAAGCTTGAATCCAAATATCATAGAAAATACATAGAATAAGGTTTATGTATGTCCTCTAGAATTTTAATGGTCCTCATGGACTTGCCATTAGTCTGGGATTATATTCAGTACCAAAAAGTCAGTTATGAACACTATGGGAATGCTCCACGGCCGGCTCTGCATAGGGTTCCACCGCAACCATTGAAGATGGCAACCTCTATGCTGGCTCCTCCGCCCTCAGTGGGGGAGGGGTAATCATTGTTTCATGGGAGACCTAGGTCTTTTTGTCCCTTATCAAACCCTGAGTTTCATCCTCAATTTTTGAAATATTCTTTAAACCCTAAAGTTCCGGATTTAATCGATGGTTTGCTGAATCGCCCTCTTTCCTCTACTATGTTTTTGGAAGCCTCAGCCCTTTTGAATCTCACCCTGGTTGCTTGGTTCAAGCACATGAGGCCTTCTATTGATGATTTCGACCGCTTTGTCTTCAGTGCTTGGGATCTTCAAGATGGAGCAGTGGTTTTCTTACTGGACAACAAGAAAATTATGATTAGGTTCGATTCAGAGGAGGACCTCATCCTTTCTTCATTGAGGGCTCCGCGTAGATTCAATGGATCTTGTTTCCTGCTTTTACGTTGGTCATTCGATCTCCATATGAACTGTGACGTGCCTACAATTGCGGTTTGGTTATGCTTTCCTTCCCTTCCTTTACGGTTCCAAAATACTTCGATTATATGCATGTTGGGAAATATGATTGGTAGATACCTCTACTCGGATAGTCATACCGAGGCAGTTTTCCATCTGGTGAACCCATGTGTGTGTGTTGAAATGGATGCGTCCTGCATCCCCTTTGATTCATTTTGGATCACTATCAGCAAGGAATATCGATGAAAATAGAAATTCATTTATGAAAATTGGATAGAGTTTTGTGGATATTGCAAGAGATTGGGTCATTCGGTTGATGTATGCTGTAGTGAACACCATTCTCAGTTGATGCAGGGTCGGGGTAATGGGAATTTTTCTTTGGTGAGAACTAAGGATGGTGCTTGTAATGGTGTTAAAGAGGTCTGGTTATGAGAGCTACAGAACAGGTTGACAAAGGACAGGGTCCTCATTGTTCTGGTGAGAAGGGAGCTGTTAATCCTTGGAGTCCTCGTCGGGTGTCTTTTGAAGAAGACCCAGCCCCTGAAGCTTCCAGTGTTAAGGATATACAGGATAATCCGTTGGTTTCTGAGGTTTTACAAAGGTTAAAGAGGGACTTGGGAGTACCTGTTGCTTCTATGGATGGTCTGGGTTTAGCATAGAGTGAGGAAGAAAGAGTGGTCAGTGCTGCGGAGGATTTCACCATGACTGCTAAGGCTTCAAAAGGACGTTCTCTGGAAAACCATTTTTAGCATTGAGTAACAGGTTTCAAGGGATTTCTAAAGACTAGTTCGATGCGGTTTTAGATTAAGACATTATGATACGCGGTGATGTTAGTCCGGAGACCTTAGATGAACAGCAGGTTGAACATAGGGTGCACAATCTAGCTTCGGTTGGTAAAGACACTAGGGAGGATCAACAGGTCAAATGTATGGGGTATGAAGAATGTTTCATAAATGTGGATAACAATTCTAATGGGGAAAGGTGTGGCCCTTCAGTGGAGAGCACGAACCAGAGGCTGGGAGACAATGTCAAACCACTTGTGGAAAATGATACAACTGAAGATCGGCACCCCCCTTTGATGGAGTGTAATACTGCAGTCCTGAATCTGGGAAACAACTCAGAGTTTGCTGCTGCTACTTTAAGGGAGCGATCTGGAATTGGAATGGAGGATTAGGGGGGAGGGAAAAGATAATATGAGTGGTCTAGTTGGTCGATCATTTAGCGATGTTATTAAAAGTAGGAATCAGATGACGGCTACAACTGATGGATCTTTTTATGCTACACCAAGAAGAAGACCAAGGAAGGACTGCACATTTCTCCCGAGGCCAATGCGGACTAGATCTTCATCAAAGTGGAATAATGAGGTGAATATGGGTTTTAAAAAGGGTAGCAAGACCAACAAGGCACCCGCAGATCAATCTGTTATTGAACAACATTGCTGTAGGGTTCAAAGTGGACGTTTTTGGGAGCATCCAGAATGAGAATCAGCTACCAGTGAAGAGGACTCATGCTTGGGATGCCGTGATGAATCCGTTTGTTATGATGTGTAAGTCAATGTTGTTTTATGTTGTCTGACTTGTCTATGGTTGTAAGTTTGGGTACCAGGAACCCATAAACCGGCTTCTAGAAATGAAAAAAATGAATAGCAGACTCTACAACATTATGAATAATTCCCTAGAACCTCACAGTAAACCTTGGATCACAATTAGATATAATGGAGAGTGTTACAAATTTCCATATTACTACATCCCTAATTTATATCTTGGAGAGTTATTCAATAGAGAACTTTTCTTTTATGGAAAAAATGTGTTGACTTTATAAGTTGATCAAACAAAACCCAAATAACAATATCAAATTATAAATTTATGTGAGCCTTATGATGAATTATATGGTCGTGTTTTCCTATTTTAATTCCTATATAAGAAGTTATTTCAACATAATCATAGGATTTAATTTTTTATTCTAATATTTCTGTAATATCAAGCATCATGATAAAAATTATATAAATTCAATATTCATGTTATCCCCTCAATTGATTTTTATTTCTATATTAATTTTCATTCATAATGGATGTATAGATATTTTTGGGCTATGTGAATCATAAAAAATTTCCCTCTTCAACTCTCGTTTTGAGGGATCATTCATTTTTGTTCAAAATCATATAATTCCATCATTATGAATAATTCACTCCATAATATTTGATGTAATTCCCCAACACTATTTATCCAGATTTGGTGCATTATTTTAATACATTGGCATGATTATAAGGAATCATGTCTAGAAAGACTGATCTATTTAGCAGGCTTGGAAACTAGATTACATACATGAACTTTACATTACACATTGGAAAAAAAAACACAACCTAAATGATCCTTTGAGATCGCCATTAATCCCCTAGCTTAACCTTGATTATCAATCATAATACACTTTTTGGAATCCTTGGATAATTATGTTGTACCTCTCGTACCCCTCGTGGTTTAATTTTCATGATCACAATCACTCTCTTTTTTATCTAATCTTGTTTTAAGTGTTTTTGGATGATAGGCATGATTTCAGGTTGCCAAGGAATTGGGCCCAGAAAGCCAGAAGGCAAAAATGGACTGATTTTCAGTCCACTGGGCAACCGGTGGATGACCACCGGCTAGCCGATGGAGTCTTGACAGAAGGCATCCTTTCTGTCCAGACCACTAGCCAACCGGTGTCCCATCACCGGCCAGCCGGTGGAACCCAGACAGAAGGGACAACTACTGCCTCCTCACCGGCCAACCGGTGGCCTCCTCACCGGCTAGCCGGTGGTGCCTGGGCAGAAGGCCTCTCCATTTTCCAAAGCACCGGCCAACCGGTGGCCAAGCACCGGTCAGCCGGTGGAGCCAGTCAAACTAGTCGTTGGGCTTTGACCAGACTTGTCCACTTGACTCCCAACGGCTCCGAAGGCCTCTCCAACGGCTCCGAAGACCCCCAAAGGCCATTTGAGGGTTCCCCATTTATAAATAAAGGACTAGGAAGTCCCGGAAACACAAGAAAGCCTACGGGAACATTTTTCAATCATTTGGCAATCCTCCGGCGGATTCTTTCAAGGAACCTCAATTGCTCCAACCCACTTCCACATCCAAGGAGAACCACCATAGAAGCTTGGGAGCGCTCTTCATCAACTCCAATCAATCCATTGGAGCCCAAGACTTCTCCTCTTACGGTTTTTATCGTTTTATCATTTTGAGCTTTATTTTGGGTTTGTGCCTACAAACCCCTCTTTCTCTCATCATCTCTTTGTTTGGGTTTTCACACCACCTTCAAGGTGTGAAGAGGTTAGTCAAGCCTTCCCTTTAAAAGGCTTGAGTCATAGGTGAGCTAGCCTTCACCTGTAAGAAGGCTAGTGGGTTCTTGCTCAACCATTAAAAGCAAGCTGTAATAGGTTCTAGACTACCTTAAAGTCTAGAGGGTTTCTTGCTAAAACCATTAAAAATAAAGCGGTAGTAAATCTCTCAACGGTTGAGTTGGGAGAGGAGACATAGGCTTTGGTTTAAGCCGAACTCCGTTATCAAGTTTTGTGTCTTGCCTCTTTTATTTCCGCTGCACTTTGATAATTGTTTTAAATTGTTAATTAATTTTTAAAAGGCAATTCACCCCCCCCTCTTGCCATCACTCTCCGCCCAACAATTGGTATCAGAGGCAAAATTTGAGTAATACCTTCACCGATTTCAAATTCAAGATCCCTTGTGATGGCTTCATATTCTTTTTCCCCCGAAGGCTATTCTTTGGGTCGTCCTCCATTCTTTGATGGAACCGACTATACTTATTGGAAAACCCGCATGACCACTTTTCTTAGAAGTATAGGTTATCCTATTTATAAAATTGTCATGCATGGTTACTCTCTCTCTTCTCCCTATGAATCCAAATGGACTCAAGCCGATATTAAAAATTTCGAGCTTGATGGCAAAGCCATGAACGCTCTTCATTGCGGCTTTGATCGTAATGAATTCAATCGAGCTTCCACATGCACTTCATCTCATGAAATCTGGAAACTATTGGAGGTTACCCATGAGGGGACCAACAATGTTAAGGATACTCGATTGGATATGTACCGTCAATATTTTGAGTCTTTTACCATGCATCCATCTGAAAATATTACTGAAATGTTTACTCGTTTTACTGACGTTTGCAATGGAAGAAAATCTCTTGGAGATGATGTTTCTGCAGAAACGATGGTCAAGAAGATCCTTTGGATCCTACCAAGCTCATGGGCACCAAAAGTCACGGCAATCAAAGAAGAAAAATACATCAAGAACATGCCGGTCGAAGAGCTCATCGGATCCCTCATGACCTATGAGATCACCATGAGGAGGCAAGCTGAAAAGGAAGGCAATCTCATCAAAACTCCAAAGAACATCGCCTTCAAAGTTCAAAAAGAAGAAAGCTCCTCCTCCTCATCGTCTTCCTCTTCAAGCGGCGATTCAGAAATGGAGAATCTTTCCCGCAAAATGCACAAATTCATGAAGAAGCACAAGAAGAAGAAATCCCGCAAGGCTCAACCCAACGAAAAATCCGAGCCCGAGGTAACATGTTACGGGTGTGGTAAGAAAGGCCATTACAAGCCCGATTGTCCACTCAACAAGAAAAAGGCCAAGCAAAAGGAAAGGAAGAAGGCATTCAAGGCCACATGGAGTGATAACTCCACATCCTCCTCCTCCTCCTCAAGTGACAACGGTAAAAAATGCCTAATGGCATTTCATGAGGTAACCTCTTCCGACTCCTCATCCTCTAGTTCTTCAAATTCTTTCAATCATTTATCTTATGAGGATCTCCAACATGCTAGAGATCAATTGGAGGAAGGTTTTCACGAACATTCTTCCAAATTTATTGCTTTAAAAAAGAATTTCAAAAAACTTTCTTCCGAAATGGAACAACTTCTCAAAGAGAAGGAAGAGTTGTCCCTCAAGATCCAAAACCTTTCCGATGTTGATTCTATGGAATCAACAATCAAGGATTTAAAGGAATCCCTTGCCAAATTCACCGAAGGTGAACATAACCTTTCGAAGCTCCTTGTTTCCCAACGCATATCTAGAACCACCCAAGGGCTTGGCTATTCCAAGCATGCTTCCTCTTCCCATGCTCCTACTATTTTTGTAAGGGGGAGCTCCCAATATAAATTTTTCAACTATTGTAAAAAACTCGGGCACTTAATTTATGAGTGCAATTGCAAAAATGCCCGGTATGGAAGGCCCAAAACTATTTCCTTTAATGATGAATTTCATAGGAGAAGACCCGCCACAAGACAAGTTTGGATTGAAAAATACCTTTTAGCGAGTCTCACCGGACCAAAATTTGTCTCGGTTCTCAAATCCTCTCCCCGGTGATTTGTTGTTTTTATTTAGGGGGAGTTAGGATCGTTTAAGCCTTTTTGCGTTTTTATTTCAAAACTTTCAATTTCAAAACTTTCAATTTCAAAACTTTTATTTCAAAACTTTCAATTTTAAAAACATTCAATTCAAAACATTCAATTCAAATCTCAAAAATTTCAATTGGTTTAAAATCTCTATCTCGTTTTTCAACCTTTCCCTCAATCAAGTTTTATGCCCCGTGCTATTTTGATAGTCACAAAGGGGGAGAAATTCTTGGTTGATTGGGGGAGAAATCCTTCTCTCATGCTTTGCTTTACTTTTCTATTTATCCTTTAAAGCATGCTTTTCATTTCAGTCTTTTACATTACTTGTTTTGGTGATTGTGATCATCAAAATAGGGGGAGATTGTTGTACCTATCGTACCCCTCGTGGTTTAATTTTCATGATCACAATCACTCTCTTTTTTATCTAATCTTGTTTTAAGTGTTTTTGTATTATAGGCATGATTTCAGGTTGCCAAGGAATTGGGCCAAGAAAGCCAGAAGGCAAAAATGGACTGATTTTCAGTCCACCGGCCAACCGGTGGATGACCACCGGCCAGCCGATGGAGTCTTGACAGAAGGCATCCTTTCTGTCCAGACCACCGGCCAACCGGTGTCCCATCACCGGCCAGCCGGTGGAACCCAGACAGAAGGGACAGCTACTGCCTCCTCACCGGCCAACCGGTGGCCTCCTCACCGGCTAGCCGGTGGTGCCTTGGCAGAATGCCTCTCGATTTTCCAAAGCACCGGCCAACCAGTGGCCAAGCACCGGTCAGCCGGTGGAGCTAGTCAAACTAGCCGTTGGGCTTTGACCAGACTTGTCCACTTGACTCCCAATGGCTCCGAAGACCCCCAAAGGCCATTTGAGGGTTCCCCCTCTATAAATAAAGGACTAGGAAGCCCCAGAAACACAAGAAATCCCACGGGAACATTTTTCAATCATTTGGCAAACCTCCGGCGGATTCCTTCAAGGAACCTCAATTGCTCCAACCCACTTCCACATCCAAGGAGCACCACCATAGAAGCTTGGGAGCGCTCTTCATCAACTCAAATCAATCCATTGGCGCCCAAGACTTATCCTCTTACGGTTTTTATCGTTTTATCATTTTGAGCTTTATTTTGGGTTTGTGCCTACAAACCCCTATTTCTCTCATCCTCTCTTTGTTTGGGTTTTCACACCACCTTCGAGGTGTGAAGAGGTTAGTCAAGCCTTCCCTTTAAAAGGATTGAGTCATAGGTGAGCTAGCCTTCACCTGTAAGAAGGCTAGTCGGTTCTTGCTCAACCATTAAAAGCAAGCTGTAATAGGTTCTAGACTACCTTAATGTCTAGTGGGTTTCTTGCTAAAACCATTAAAAATAAAGCGGTAGTAAATCTCTCAACGGTTGAGTTGGGAGCGGAGACGTAGGCCTTGGTTTAAGCCGAACTCCGTTATCAAGTTTTTTGTCTTGCCTCTTTTATTTCCGCAGCAATTTGATAATTGTTTTAAATTGTTAATTAATTTTTAAAAGAAAATTCACCCCCCCCCCTCTTGCCATCACTCTCCGCCCAAAAAATTAAAACCTAGAAAGGGGTGAGATCAGATTCTCTGTAAGGATAACAATATAGTGGAAACATTCATAAATAAGAATAAACATTTAAGTTAATGTATAAGTATAAAAAATTCCTTTTAAACATAAACATCATAATAATATGGAAAATATTTAAAAATAATAATTCGATTTACGTATTTACATTGATATTATACTAGTAGAATAATCACATGAAATATCAATAGCCACTTTCCTAGTGATGGAATGCATAATGCCAGACTATCAAAACCACATAGTCAAGGCTGTGTGCCAAGACTACAAAGAATATTTTGTCAAGGCCTTGTTCTATGACACTAGTTTGTCTCATGAGACCTATTGATGCATCAAGGAGCTATAGCAGGCTCCACCCGTCACTTATTAAGTCCAATTCATTCCCCATATGAAAAGGTTTAAACATAACATAAATATTCATATTAAAACCGGAATATGAAATGTCAATACTTTACCCATAAACCATGAATGGTATAAAAATAACACATCCACATTCAAACATATCACAAAACCTTTAATACAATATGGAATATTTGTGTCATAATAAATCAACTTCAAACAATTTTAAAATCCATTAATGGATTTTGAAAAAGATGAAAATTATTTGTAAAAGTCTTTGAGATAAATATCCCTTTTTAATGAAAACATTTAAGTCACACAATTTTGATAGGAAGAAATTTAATTACATTTTTGAATCAAAGTGTATCATACTAAATTGTATCTTTTGAAATAATTATCATTTAAAAACATTCAAGTCCATTTAAATAAATCCTTAAAAACATTTTGAAAACATGGAAATTAATGAGAATGGTTTAGAAGAATAAATCTTTAAAATATTTAAAATGTTTTTTTAGTAAAAATTCACTTAAAATAATCCATTTTAAAACTATTTTATGAGACATTTACCTATATAATAAATATTTCCCATTATATACTTATGTAAAAACAACCTCGGATAATAAAGAGATTGTGAAATTAACCCTTACCTTGCACATTCCTTTAGTCGAGGGTACGTTTGACCTCCTCTTTGAAGATTGTAGTATGTTATTAAATTATACCTGAACCATATTAATATTTTTGATATCATATATCATTCATTTATGACATTATAATACACATTTAAAATTAATTTCCATGCTCAACTAATATTTCAGGTAATAAGCACTTTCTTTATCGTACGTGTTTTAACATGTTAATCTTGATTGTATCACATAGAAAACGATTTAAATACTTAATGAATATAAAACATGATTTATATATCATATATATATTGAATATAAATATGTATAATAGACATATATATAAAATGAAAAACATCGTTTATGGAGACTGTTGTCCGCACGTACGCATAAAAGCTGTTTCCATTTTCATATCGTCTTGAACAGAAATAACTGAATAAGATATATCTAAGTACATATATATATATATATATATCTAAAGTAGAATTATAATGTCATATATTATATACTTTTTAGTAATATATATTTTTATAATCATCGACGAATGGTGATCGTGGAAATGAATCTCATCACATTGTGGAGATAGTAATCCCTACGTATGCATGAGCGAAAATATCATTTCCTTAAAGGTATGGAATTGGATGGTATATTAATTTTACAGAGAAATTATCTTCTTATTTTCATTATTTATATACATATTATTCATTATTATATCCTTCCAAATAACATATTGTTGAATAAAAAATTACACCACGTCGTGGAGATGGTAAGCCTTACGTACGCACGCATGGTGACATTATAATTCATAAGATAGATAGAATAATGAATATAGTTGTGACCTAATTATAATAACAACACAATATATATAAGATACATGAGTTATTATTTTATATTGGAAACAACAAATAAAGAGTAAGTGCAAGAATAAGAGAACTTGAAAGAGGGTGGTGAAATCCTTGCCTCTTCTTCGGGTTCTTTTTTTTTGATTTGATCAAAAGGGCTCCTTAGGATGCTTTTCTGACCAAAGGAAGGCCTATAGGATGAAGGTAGGATACATGGGAGGATATTTGAGCAGGGTTTGGCGGAGACAAATGGCTTTGAAGGTGTGAATTAGAGATAAGGGGAAGTTCCCTTTTATAAGAGGGTTGAGGAGAACCTTAGGAAAAGCTAGAAATATTAATGTTTTTTAAATAATTTTCAATTTATAATGGCTCCAAAATGAATTATTTAAAATATAATGTGGGGATAAGTCTAAAATAACTCAACCAATAGGTTTTAGATAAGTTTAGGTTACCATATTAACCTTAACTTTTTTATTTAACTCTTATTTAAATAGTTTTACATTTATCATGTCTCTTTGTATTTTCATATAATATTGTTAATAAACATACTATAAAATGACAATAGAAACCCAATTGGTTCATTAATGTCATATATATTTTTATATAATTATTTTGACCGAACCTTAGATTTTTAGGAATAATTTATCAATTCATAATATAATATTTGTTTTATAAACTATTTTATGTCAATTTCGACACTCTTTTGTATTTGTTTTTTGATAATATAATAACAGCGTGATTATTTCAAAAAACAAATACATTGAATCAATACTAACATTCCATATTCACCTTAAAAATTCGTGTATGTCCTATGAACTTTGAAATTATATTTATTTCAATATTTATAATACCATTATTTTGATTCATTCCTTAATAAGGTAATTACTGCATCATCATCGTGTCATTAATAAATTTAATTATTTAATCTCTAAACATTATAAATAAAAACCCATTATTTAGGAAATATTTTTATCATTCTAATGAATATATATAGTAGAATCTATCGTATGTATAACCCTATATTAAAATTTTTATAGTTATTAAACATTGATTTTAACTCTTTTAACTATTCTTTAAATAAAACAATAATAAGTGTCTTAACCTAATCCAAGTGAACCTAAAGGGTCATATTTTATTCCTAACGTTGTTTTTGGTCGAATTAAACTTATCCAATAGAATTAGGACATGTGTTAGTGTAATAATAATATAATTTTTACCCTTAATAACCCTATTTACGTTTATCGTTGGTAAATAAAAGTAAAATGTTATTATTCACCAAAAATTATTTTTATCTTATTGAAAAACATTTTACTACTTTATATTAACCTTTCCTCTTGGATTTTTGAATTTTAACTAACAAAAGCGGTAAAATTATGTTTTATGTAAATTTGTAAATGATCCTAGGAGGTGGGTAAAAGATGGTAAAATTTAACTAAATTTTTTAAATATCAGAAATTATTATAAAATTACCCCAATGAATTAACTTGAACTTATATATTTAGTATTTACCTATTTTTACCTAAAATAAATTTAAAAAAATTAATAAATATTTAAATAAAAAGTCAGTTTTAAACAATAACTCAGTGTTTTTCACTATTCATAAAAAATTGAATGTTTTCATAAAAATACCATAAATTCACCCTAAGATAATTTTGATATTCATAATTCAAAAATGATGTATATTTTACCAAATTCAATACATCTCAGATCAATTTTTTAATTTAAAATTAATTTCCGTTGTCAAAACCAAAAGGTGTATTTGTTACGTAAGTAATGTTTGTTATGGATAGGATGTATCTTTTTCATATTCAGAATGATATTAAGTAATTAAAAATTATTTTTAATCATCTAATTAAAATTAGTCTTGAATGGATATGATGGGGAATAAATTTTATTACATTTGTGGAGACGGCAATCCGTATGTACGCACAAGCGACAATATTATTCTTTTAATGACAAAATAATATATAATTTAATGGTGTATCATATATAAAAAACATTATAATGTTATATTTATTATTTAATTTATTTATATACATTATTATACATATCCAAATAATTAAGTCTTTGAATGAAAAACTACACCACAACGTGGAGATGGTAAGCCGTACGTACGCATGTATGGTGACTTCATCATTTATAGGATGGATAGAATAATGAATATGGTCATACCATTTTTATAATATCATCACAATATAAATAATATACTGGATTTATTATTTTATAATGTAGACCACAAAGAATGAGGTAGTGTAAGAAGAAAAGAACGTGAAAGAGGTGATGAAATATTTACCTCTTCTTTGGGTTCTTTGTTTTTATTTGATCAAAAGGGATCCTTAGGATGGCTTTATGACCAAAGTAAGGCCTCTAAGATTAAGGGAGTAATGTTGGGTGGATATTTGGTTAGGGGTTGGCCGAGCCAAAAGGCTTTGGAGGTGTGAAATTAAGTGAAGTGGATGTTCCCTTTTACAAGAGTGGTGAGGGTCAGTTTAGGAAAGTCATGAAATATTATCTTATAATAAAATTATTTTCTGTTTATAATGGATAAAAATGAAGTATTTAAAGTCTATGATTGGTATAGGTATCCAACCACAAAACCAATATGTTTTAGATAGGTTTGGGTCACAATATTCACCTTATCTAATAAATTTAACACTTAGTTTAATAGTTTGACATTTACCCTTTCTCTTTGTATTTTTATATTATATGGTTAATAAACATACTATAAAATTCTATGCGAACCCAAAGTGGTTCATTAATGATACCACTATAATTATATAAGTCTTTTTACTGAACCTTAGATTTTTAGGAATATAATATCAATTAATAATATAATATTAGTTTCAAAAACTCTTTTATGTCATTTTTGACACTATTTGATATTTTGTTTTTGCTAAATTCATAACAGAATTATTAACTAAAAATAATTCCTCTAACCAAACCTAACAAGTCATATTAACGTAGAAAAGTAGTTTAATTAATAAAAAATTTCAAATTACATTTATCTGGATTTTTTCAATATCAATTATTTTAATAATTCCTTAATTAAGTAATTAATGCATCATTATAATGTCATAAATAACATTAATTATTTAATGTCTAAAAATTATAAATAAAATACCATTACTTAGGAAATAGTTTTATCTTTCTAATTATTTTTTATAGTCTAATTTCTCTTATGTCAAACCCTATATTAAAAATGGTTTAGTTATTAAACATGGAATTTAACACTTTTAACTCTTCTTTGAATTAAATAATAACAAATGTCCAAATCTAATCTAAGTTGACCAAATAGATTCCTATTTTTTCATAATATTGTTTTTGTCCGAATTATACATATAAAATAGAATTAGGTCATGTGTTAAGGTAATAATAATATCATTTGTACCCATAATTACCTTATTTACTTTTAATCGTTGTAAATAAGAGAAAAACATACTATTCACCAAAAATTATTTTCATCTTATTGAACCACATTTAACTTACTGATATCAACTGTGTCTCTCGGATTTTTGAAATTCAACTCATTGATGTTGTAATATTATGTTTTATATAAATTTGAAAATGCTCCTAGGAGGTGGGTAAAACACGGTAAAAAGTAAAATAAATTTTTTATATATCTAAAATTATTATAAACTGGCTCCAGAGGATTAAATTGAACTTATATAGGTATTATATATCTATTTTTACCTAAACTAATTTTAAATTAAATATTTAATTATTTAAATAAAATGTCATTTTTAAACAATAAAAGAGTGTTTTTTACTATTCATCAAAAAATTAAAGTTTTCAGAAGAATACCAAAATTTTACCATAAGCTAATTTCGATATTAAGAATTCAAAAAAAAGTCTATTTTAAGAAATTAAAAACATAGAAGTTTAATTTATTAATTTAAAATTATTTTCTGTTATCAAAACCAAAAAGCTGGTTTTTTTTGAAAAAAAGTAAAAACTATCCAAAGATTGACATCTGTTTATGTCAAATTTAAATGTTAAATTACTTAAAATGGAACAATTTGTGATAAACCATAAATATATTATATAATTACACTTAAAAAAATTTCAAATACATAATCTAAAACTATAAATTATTTTGATTAAAAAGGTAATTTTCAATTTAAACATAGTAGTTTTCACTATTCGTCAAAATCTGAAAGTTATCAGAAAAGTACCAAAAAATTATCCAAAATAAAGGTTTATGTCCCTAATATAAATAAGAATTTAATTTCATTAAATTTAATATATTAAAGTTTCTTATATTGGTTTTAAAAAGGGTTCTCCAATAAAGGAGGTGAAATTGCATTTTTTTAAAAAACAATTAGTTTATCTAAAAAATGAATTTGTTCTTATATTATTTCTAAAAAACACATAATATGGATGTTAAAATTATGTAGAGTATATAAGATTCAAAATGAAGTTCACACTATTCATAACCTCTTTTTGAAGGGCAAGTTTGGTATGTTGTGGTTGCTCAAACTCGGTGTGGTGTGTAGCACAAGCTATTGAATTACTTTAATGAGATAACTTACTCTGAAATATTATGGTGTTAAATTATATCCCTCCTTAAATAAATTGCTTCCTCACAATTTGAAATTGTTACTCAAAAATAAAAGGATAAAAATTGAAAAGTACCATTGTGGAAAGCCCACATCAGAAATTGGGTTAATAAAATTTAGTCTTAATAAGAGGGAAATGGAAATGAAAAAGTCACCACCAAATTATGATCTCGATTAGGAGAACATTGGTGGAGATTAGAGACACACAATTGGAGTAAAAAACAAAAATATTTATATGGATTGATTGAGTTCATCAATAACAAACAAGTTTAAAATTAACGGTCTCAAAGACATCAATCTATGATGAATTAAAATATCATCGGTTCAACAAAACATAAGGTATTAGGATAACACATTTTTGGTTTTAAGATATCTTCCCTAAAGTTAAAGAATTACTTTATTCCTAGAAGAAGAGGAATATATATATATATATATAATTGGCATGTAGAGTTTCATCCTTAAACTAATTCCAACCACAAACTCAACTTTCACTCCAAAAGATAATAGATTTCAAAAATATTCTATTTATCCTAATCGTATATGGTTCCAAAATAGTTGAATTTATAATATATATGTTAGACCATTTAAAAAACTACATTATACAATCCAAGACACCACATAGGCCAGTGGTAAGTGATTCACCCTTTTCACTCTTCGGTTGCACGTTCAAATCATGCAACCTTGCTGGACGCGACGGGATGTCACCCATACCCCAGGTTGTCCTTTTTATGATAATCCAAAAATAATCTAAAGAAATGATTTAACCATAACAATAGTACCCAATGTCAACCTAAATTTATTCCAACCTTTATACTTATCCAAAATACTTCTGTCCACAATCACAATCCAAAATTTATAAGGAAGGTAAATACAATGAATATCCTTTTTTCCACGTAATAACATGTGAATACCTTCATCATGTATTATTTTAAAACATTGTAACATATTGAAATACTATAAAACCTTATTGATAACATCCATACTCCCTTATTCCTTGTAGAATATTGGATATACTCATTCTGTCCAAAAATGTTGTAAAATCCAACAATGATGGAATATAAAAATCAGTAATTAGTTTCAAGGTAGTCAATAATAACTAATATAATTTTTCCAAATCAATCATATATTATTCCAAAATTAAAATCTCAGTATCAGAACCATATTATGGTTTATCTTTCTCTCAACCATATATTTTCCATAAAAATAACCTGCTATTAAGTCACTTCTCTTGGTTCCTCACAATCTCAAGTCCATAATGAAATAGTAATGCAGTACAATCCTTTTATACTCTATAATTATTATATCATGTACATAATTAATACAATACTAAAATTACACAATAATTTAATAACAACATAAGAAATATTATCATTCCCCTTCATCTTTGGTAGTATCATAAAATGATTATTATCCAATATCAGCATTTAGGGTATACTCTGATGATTTAGACAATGCTTCATGTAGTGTCCCAACACCTTGTAGATGAATCAATGTACATTGGAATCGTTTTTATTTCCCTTGAAATCACATACGTGTTGTCATTTTTCTCCACACTTATAAAAATATCTCATTCCCTTCAATAATTTACCAAGGTGATTCTTTCCACAGTTATCATATATGGGAAAATTATTCTTTACCCTCTTTTCATTATGTATCTTTCTCTCTTTCATCCTTTTCTTCACTTGCTTCCCTTCAATGCCATAGGAATCAAAGAATTCTTTACAAATCTTATTAAAAAATGATATTATATCTTCATATGATTAGAATACGTGGGAGACTATTTCCCTTTTAATTTTTGGATTAATACCATGACAGATATGATCATTCATAATCATTCGATCGTGTGTGTAGTTGGAATTCTCATTCCTTCTACTAGTTTCCATTTCTAAACAATGGCATATAGTAGGTTAGTTTATGAATCACTGTGCATAATTACAAACTTGTAAAATACCTAATGTAAATTGAAAATATTATGCATATAACCTATAATCATAAAATGTTTTCTTTGTGGAATTATTTACTCCTAAATCATTCATAATTGCTTTTAATGAAAATCTAAATTATCTTAACCATATCCCCTAAAAGAGTCGTAACTATGAGTGCAGAAAGGTCCATTGTCGTGCACCCGTTCCTGTTTGAGTCCAGCAAAGAGTGGGGTTTTTGGGTCTTACCTCTAGGTACATTTGTGCTAGAGCCGCCTCTACCTGCTCATATCCAGATAGAGATTTATTTCATTGCAAACTCATAAAATCTCTACAGTACCAAAATTTTTATAAGTTCTTCTAAACTAATCCTGAAAGTCTCTCTTAGGGTAATGTTTTCTAATCAGAGTTTATCTAAATATATTTCCAAGCTTGTTTCTAAAATTTCTCTGATACCAACTATAACGCCCCAAACCTAGTTACCCAGAGTCATTGCATTATTTTAATACATTAGCATGATTACAAGGAATCAAGTCTCGAAAGACCGATCAGCTTAGAAGTCTTGGAAACCAGATTACCAAAATGAACGTTACATTACCCATTGGAAAATAAAACACAACATAAATGATACTTTGAGAATGCCATTAATTACCTTGATTAACATTGATTTTCAATCATTATACACCCCTACAAATCCTGGAAAAATTAATACATAGAAAGGGGTGCACTCAGATGCTCAGCAAGGATAACAATATAGCGGAAACATTTATAAAAAAATATAAACATTTAAGGAAATGTATAAGACTAAAACAAGAGACTTTTAAACTTATACTTCAGAATAATATGGTAAAAATATAATAAAACAATGCAATTTACTTATTCACATGGATATTCTACCTATCCAATAATCACAGGCAATATCAATAGCCACTTTCATAATGATGGAATACATAATGCCAGACTTTATAACCACTTTGTCAAGGCCTTATGCCAAGACTACAAATAATATATTATCAAGGCCTTGATCCAAGACACAAGTTTGTCTCCTTAGACCTATCGATGTATCAGGGAGCTATATAAGGCTCCACCCATCAGTTACTATGTCCAATGCATTCCTCATATGAAAAGGTTTAAATATAACATAAACATTCGTATTAAAACTAGCATACAGAATGAAAATAATTTATACATAATCAATGAATGGTATAAAAATAATACATCCACATTCAAACATGTCACAAAACCTTAAATACAATATGGAATATTTGTATCATAATAAATCAACATAAAAAAAATTTAAAATTCCATCAAAGGATGTTGACATAGAAGAATATGATTTGTAATAATACTTGAGAGAAATATCCTTTTTTCATGAAATCATTTTAAAGTCACACAATTTATAAAGGAATAAATTTAAAGACATTTTTGAATTAATGTGTCCCATACCACTTTGAAAATTATGAAAGGAATTGTAATTTTAAAAAAACATTAATGTCCGTATAAATAAATCATTAAAAATCATTTTGAAAACATGGACATTAATGAGAATGATTTAGAAGAATAAATATTTAAAACATTAAAAATGTTGTTTTAGTAATAAAATACCCTTAAAATAATCCCTTTGAAAACTCTTTTATGAAACATGGACATGGATAATAAATATGACCCACTAGATACTTATGTAGAAACAACCACGGATAATAAAGATATTGTGAAATTAACCTTTATATTGTACTTTTCCTTGGTCGAGGGTTGGTTAACCTACTGTATAATGGTGAAATAATTGTCATTAAATTATATAAAAATAATATACATTAATATGATATCATATATTATTTTTTAACATTTCTTTTTTAATAATATCTTAGTATTATCGTCGTTTCGGGTGTTAACAGATTCATTTTCCTTTATATGATTTTTTATGTGAGTAATGTTTTTTATGGATAGTATGTATCTTATTCATATTAAGAATGATATTATGTCGTTAAAAATTATTTGTAATCATCTAATGAAAATTAGTCTTGAATGGATATGATGGAGAATGGATCTTATCGCGTTCGTGGAGACGGTAATCCTTACGTACGCACGAGCGACAATATCATTATTTTGATATTAAAATAACATATAATTGGATGGATTATCATATATAAAGAATAATTAACGTGTTATATTTATTATTTACATTAGTTATATTCATTATTATACGCATCCAAATAATGAAGTGTTTGAATAAAAAAACTACACCACGACGTGCAGACGGTAAGCCGTACGTACTCACGTTTGGTGACTTTTTCATTTATTGGATGAATAGAATAATAAATATGGTTGTACAATTTTTATAATGAAATCACATTTTATACAAGATACTGGAGTTATTAATTTAGAATGGAAACAACAAAGAAAGAAAAAGTGGAAGAAGAAATGAACTTGAAAGAGGTGATGAAATATATACCTCTTATTCGGGTTCTTCCATTTCATTTGATCAAAAGTGATCTTTAAGATGGATTTATGACCAAAGGGAGGAATCTAAGTTGAATAGAGGAAAGTTGGGAGGATATTTGGGTAGGTATTGGCTGAGCCAAAAGGATTTGTTGGTGTGAAATTAAGAGAAGGGGAAGTGCCCTTTTATAAGAGATGTGAGGGGAACTTTTTGGAAAGCGTGAAATATTATTTTATAATAAATTCATTTTCAGTTTCTAATGGATCCAAAATGAATTATTTAAAGTCTGTGTTGGAGATAGTTAAAAAAAACTCAACCAATAGGTTTTAGACAGGTTTGTTTCACTATATTAACCTTATCATTTAGATTTAACTCTTAGTTAAATAGTTTGACATTTTCAATGACTTTTTGTATTTTTATATTATATGGTTAATAAACATACTATAAACATTGAAGATAACCTCAAGTGATTCCTTAATGATACAAATATCATTATATAAGTCCTTTTTCTGATCCTTATATTTGTAAGAATATAATATAAATTAATAATATAATATTTGTTTTAAAACACTTTTATGTCAATTTTGACACCATTTGGTATTTTGTTATTTATAAATTCTTAACACCATTATTACTTAGAAACAAATAATTTGTCAAACCCTAACATGTCATATTAAACTATAAAATTAAATTAATTCATAAAAAATCTCAAATTAAATTTATTTGGGTATTTATAATATCAATTATTTTATTAATTCATTAATTAGATAATTACTGCATCATCATAGTGTCCTAAATAAATTTAATTATTTAATTTCTAAAAAATATAAATAAACTACCATTATGTAGGAAATATTTTTATATTTCTAATTAATTTTTATAGTTGAATTTATCATATGTGTAACACTATATTAAAAATGGGTTAGTTAATAAACTTTTAATTTTACATTTTTTAGTCTTCTTTGGATTAAATAATAATAAATGTCCTAATCTAATACAAGTGGACCAAAGTGGTTCATATGTTATTCCTAAGGTTGTTTTTGGTCAAATTAGTTTTATCCAATATAATTATGACATGTATCAGGCTAACAATAATATCATTTTTACCCTTAATTACCATATTTATTTTCAACTATGGTAAATAAAAGTAAAAAGTTACTTTTCACCAAAAAGAATTTTCATCTTATTGAACCAAATATTACTAACGGATATAAATTGTGTCTCTATGATTTTTGAAATTCAACTCACATAATTGGTAAAATTTTGTTTTATGTAAATTTGCAAATGCTCCTAGGAGGTGTGTAAAAGGCGGGAAAAAGGTCAATAAAATTTTTATATATCTAAAATTAATATAAACCTACTCAAATGAATTAAATTTAACTTATATAGGTATTATGTATCTATTTTGACCAAAAATAAATTTAAATAAAATAATTATTTATTTAAATAAAAAGTCGGTTTTAAACAGTAACAGGGTGTTTTTCACTATTCATGTAAAAATGAATGTTTTCAAAAAAATACCAAAATTTTACCCTAAGATAATTTTGATATTCCGAATTCAAAAATGAAGTCTATCTTACCAAATTCCAAACATATATGTTGCATTGAATAATTTAAAATTAATTCCTATTGTTAAAACCAAAAAGCGTATAAAAAAATTAAAAACAATTAAAATATTGACATGTGTTTATGTAAAATTTAAATGTGAAATTACTTATAATGAACTAAATTGTATTAAAGGATAAAAATATGATCTAAGTACACTTCAAAACATTTCAAATTTAAAATCTAACACTATATATTAATTTTATTAAAAATGTTGTTTTCAATTAGAATATAGTTTTTTTCACTATTCGTCAAATATGAAAGTTATCAGAAAAGTACCAAAAATTTATCAAAACTATATTTTTATATCACTATTCTGAAGAATAATTTAATTTCATTAAATTGAATATATAAAAGTGTAAAATATTGGTTTTAAAAAGGGTTCCCCATTAAAAGGAGGTAAAATTTCATTTTTTAAAAAACACTTCTATTGTATAAAAAATGAATTTGTTATTATATTATGTATTAGAATAACATAATATGGATGATAAAATTATATAGAGTATATAAGATTCCAAATGCAGTTAATACAACTCATAACCACTTTTTGAATGGCTAGTTTCGTATGTTGTGGTGTGCTCGAACTCTGTGTTCTGTGTAGCGTAATCTATTGATTTACATTAATAATATAACGTACTATTAAATCATAGGGTTTAACATCTAATAATCATTCTATATCTCTACATCATCATTATAAGAGTAATCAATTTTCACGTGAGTGGGAGGATGAGTAGATAGTTTGGAAATAACTTATTTCTCTCTATTCTTTATGACTTCAGGATTCATCCTTGTATAATCCATGTGTATGTGGTCTTTTTCAATCCTCAAAATTGATATAGTGTCATGGAAAAACATGTTCAAAGTATAAAACAGCTTATTTTCCTTCATTGATTGGTAATGTGATGAGTAATCATAATTATTTAACAATTATGGCCATCTCCTTTTACATATATCCAAATAATCTTATGTCAATATATATTTCAATCTCTTGTGATCAGTATATATATCACACATTTCTCCAAAAGGTTAATATCAATTTTTTTTATAAAAATATCAGTAAAACCTACACCAAATCCTTTGTCATATTATTTTACTCATGAGAATATAAATACTCTGAGGTATAAGAAATAAACTTGTAATTATGCATTGATACATAACCCATGACCATTTCAAATGGATCACTATATATTATAAACACATCACTAATATAAGGTAATTTATATAAAAGATAGTTTAACATTCCTTTTTTTAATTCATTGAAACATTCTTTAACTTCATCTATCAAGTGGAATATTATCCCCTCCTATTTTAACATGGTCAGTGGATTTGATAGTTGGGTTATATTTCTAACAACGGATCGGTAATATCATACTAACAAAAGAAAACTATTGATATCAGTTACAATGGTATGTTTTGGTTACTACATGATAAGATAAATCATTGTTTTATATGTTGGTGTTCGATTACATGGTATTAAATGACCCAATCATGATACATTCTATATCAAAATTTCACACATGATAAAATTTGACTACAAAATTATATTTTCAGAAGGATGTTAACACATCCCATAAATGATTGAAATTCTCTTCCCTGCTTGTTGAATATATATAGGTATATTATCTGTACTGACAAACAAAAATTAATTAAGGTATTATATAAAGAATCAATTCATTATATCTATAATTATGATAAAAACATTATTATTTTGAATGGAATCAATATAGGTATATTGTGTCTATATTATTTTTTAATCTATGGTGGAAATTCATTACCTTTGGACCCTTAACTGATGATGTACATACAAAAGGTAAATCTATAGGAAGTATTAATCTCCTCTGAGTTAATCAAACTACCTAGTAAAAGATATATATTTTTAATTGTGATATTTTAAATTATTATATAGTTAATTAAATGACACATTGATCCATTATTCTTCTTAATTAAGAGTACTACTTATCCCCTTGGTGAAGCACTAGGTTCATTATAACCATTTCCAGAATTATACATTGGGTCTTCTTTATTATTCTAATTCAATGAAATCTGTCAAAAATATACTCATTAGGTATCCATAGATATAGATATAATTTCATTCAAGAATTTAACTTCATATTTTGGGTAATACTAGATAGATCTTCTAGTAATAAAACATTACATTGTTATTCAATTATAATGTTTTTATGCTAAAATCATTTATAGTCCATTGATGTTGAAGTATATAAATGTAACTAGAAAACCAATCCTTCATAGTTTTTGTTAATTAAAATATTATCAACCAAACCATATCCCCAATGATTATCAATTTATAGGAGTTTTTGGGTCTATTTTTTTAGCATCAGGCGATGATCACATTAATACCAAATACACTATTTTTTGGTAAACTACCCTATGGTATATCAATGATAAAACCTTTATCAACCTTTATCTTCTAGATAGATATTTAATTTCTAGATAAACCCAATAATCCATGATTTACAGAAATTAAAGCATATCATTAAACACATAGAATCGTTCCTTCGACATAACCCTAGGGCTCTCACTAAATCTCTGTAAACTAATCCCATAAAATTAGTAAAACCTCTCTATCCTAAAAACATTATTATACCAATATTAATAAAAACATAAATAATAATTTAATTTTATTATTTAAAACATAAATTCCATTAACAGTTACACAAGCTATGCACTAATTGGTTTACTATCTTTGAGATTCTCTATATGAAAATCTTATTTTAAAAATCATGAAAACATTACACCATAATCACATTTGTAACACCCTAGATCAGGGTGCCTGCCAAAGGTTCCCCTTATCCTATTGGCCATATGGCCACAAGAGAATATCCCTAAATGCGAGAGGCTTCCAAATAGTAGCAGTGTCCTATGGTCTAATAGTGGGGAAAATATACCCAAATTAGTATAGGTAACACAAAGGAAAAAAAATAGTAACAATAGGAGAAGTAGTAATGCCATAGATGAGAAGTAAAAAATTGAAGACTAAAATTAAATTCAATATTTTCCATAATAAATATATTATGCATGTAATATGTATCTAATAAAATAGATAAACAATTCACAATGAGGGAAATAAATATAGAATGATATGTTCAAAAGAAACATGTAAACTCTAGTAGAATCGCATGCCTCAGCTTGGTCTTATACTCTTCCACTCCAACAAAAATCAAGTAGCTGATAAATAACAGTGCTTTACCTTATTTGTACCTTCAATCATATAATATGTTTGGTTCAAAAACATGTCCCGAATTGTGTGTGAGATGAAATTCTAGTATGTAGCCACCAAAAGATATGTGCCTAACTATCAGTGAGTATATATGATAGATAATATGCAGAAATGAAGAAATAAACTAGGAAGAACTCCAAAGTATTCAATCCTATAATTTCCAATTACATTCATTTACAATTATTATTAATCCTTTGAATCATGTAATCTTTGGATCTAGCATAATATCTATATTCCCCTGTGTAATAGTAACAAAATTGATGTCTCAAAAGACCATCAAAATCAATCATGATAGACTGAGTCCACGCTTGTGATGTGGCATGGTAGTATAATCAAAATCATTCAATCATTCATAAACAAACCTATGTGAACACTCTCAGGATCTAATCCCTTTGGTTTAACATAGAACCAATTCCTTAAATAATGAAACTTTAGGATGCTCTCATGGTCGAACCCCTTTGGTCTAACATAGCACGAATAATTTACAAATGACCACCTGAGAAGCTCTCACAGTCAAAACTCCTAGGTCAACATGGAATCAATAAATTATAAATGACCTCTTGAGTAGCTCTCACAGACAATATCCCTGGGTAAACATTTCATAACGTAATTATAAATAACCTCCATGGTCACTATCCATGGCAATGCCCCTAGGAAAATCATTGACACCCTGTCTCCCACAGTCTTGTGGAAAAACAATGGGCATATATTATAAAAGAATCTAATGTAATATGAAACTACAACATTGCTAATCAATCACTAGAATATCACATGAAATTCACATAATCAATTAAAATCCATCATAATCAACCGTGGCATGGAAAAAAATGGCAGGACTAATAGGCATCCTAGAAAAAATGACCACAAAGAATTAGTCAAGGGAAACACACTCACGGTTTTTCCCATAACAAGGAATCTAACTTTACTGAAACTAAACAACCCTTCATCAATCAATCAAACCATAGTAGGTAATAAATAAAGTCAAATTCCAAGTCATGTAATACCCCAATAATTTTTATACAGAACGTTTTGCATATATAATCCAAATATGAACAGAGAAAGGCTGAAACCACCAACATCGATGTCGTATGGTCGATATACATGAGCATCTACCCTTGAATCAGCCTAGATCAGGGTAGATATACAACACATTGAATGATACCCAACCATGAATAACTCAAAAGACCGTATGAATTGGGATGAAAGCCTCTAGAGGATTCGAGAACTCACTATTGGGATTCCAACACTCATGACATTGTCTCAATCAAATCTTATATATGAAATCAGGGGTTCAATCATCATTTTTCATTCCCAATCATTCCTGTATGAAACACAGGAAGAAGAAGTTATTTCTAGACATAATTATTTACCACTGTTATATATATATATTTTAAAAATAAAATTATATTGTATGTTATTTATAACTACATGACATGTAGTATCCTTAACCATTCACTAACATAAGAGGTCTTCCAAATCATTGTGTGACCATGTATTTGGCCATTAAATTACCCGAACATTGTGGTATGTGGCAAGCTAGGTAACCTGTGATTACTCCGAGGTACAAGATGTGTAGTTATAAAATCTGATTTTCTTACTTTTTTCACAAAAACAAATCTAAATCAAGAACCATACATGAACAGAAGTTCCAGGTTCTTGCAATATTTCCCATTAAAGAAAATAATCCTCGAAATGCCCTTACAATGGAGGTGGGGAAGAATCTGTGAACAACGTCATCCACTAAGATGTTACACCGACCTCCCTCTCCCACGTTTCATCATGCACTCGGTCATGTGATCATAGCATCCATAACAAAGGAAAAGACCAACCATGTTAAACTAGTGTGGTGTTATCCACAATCCAAAGAGGGTACTCATCAAAGGATGCATCCATCTCCAACTAAACCTCATCGGGTTGAAGAACTGTTGACAGGTCCGAAAAGTAATGTCGTAACTATGAAACATGAAAGACTTTGTACATTTCTTGACACATATAAGGAAACTGAAACTGATAGGAAACCAACCCGACTCTCCCTAAAACCTCAAACATCCTGATGTATCTCGTTGAATGTTTCACGTCTCTCCAAATCCTCATGTTTCCCAACCATGGTATGACACGAATAAAAACATGATCTTCAACCTCAAAATCCAGAGGTCATCTCTGTCGACCTGCATAAGGATTATAGTGAGATTATGTAGTATCCATCCATTATAGAATCAACTCCACCTACTATGTGATCTCCTAGAAAATATGAGGTCACAACATTGCAACCTATCCTACCTCCAGCCAACATAGGGGTGATCGAAATGGACTACCATAAAAAGCCTCATAAGGTACCATCTGAATCATTTTCTAAAATCTATTTTTGTATGTAAAATACACTAGGGGTATGTGTCTCTCCCAAAACCCCAAAAATCTAGGACGATTTCTTGAAATATGTCCACCAAAAAATTAATTTTTCACTCAGACATTTCATCTACCTAGGGATGGCAAGATATTCTCAAAAGTATCTATGTACCCAAATCCCTATGTATTCCCTTCTAGACATCAGATGTAAATCGATCATCCATGTATGAATTGATCGAGTTTTGAACTTTGTTAAAAATTATTCTCTCGTAGATGTATATCTTTCCAAGATCATCAAAACTGAAGGTTTTTGGATCATCAGGATATTTATAACCTTCATGATTATATCAACAAAAACAACAAAGAATTTCCTCAAGGAGAACTTGGTAAAACTATAATGAAATCTATCATTACATCATTCCACTTCCACTCGGTAATGGGTAACATCTGTAATAGACCCCTTGTTCACGGATGCTCCACCTTCAGCTGTTGATTGGTGTCACATCTCAAAACAAAACTATATACATCCACATTCATTCCTTGCCACTAATACTATCGATGCAAATATTGTTATATCATAGTGACACTAGGATGAAATATCCATACTGAGGAAAGAAATTCTTTTAACATCTCTTCACAAATGTCTGTTGACACCCATACATGCCCAAGAAGACACAAAACCTCATCCTCGCCTATGGTCCACCTAGGTGTAGGTTCCTCTCTTGACACACTCTCCCAAAGGACTAGGCCTTTAGAAGTTGATAGATACCACATTTTCACTCGATTAAATAGAGTAAAGGTAATGACTATTGAATAAATAATTGTATTCCCCTAGTTTTTGTGCATATCCAAATCCATCTTAGAGAATGGATGCATAAGCTTCCACTAACTACTAGCTTTTTGAACTACCTATATTTGAGTCCTTCTACTCAACTCATCAGCTACACCATTGCCTTTCCCCAGCATGTATGCCAGCTCAATGTCAGAGGACTAAAGGTACTCAACCCACCTTTTCTGTCTCAAATTTGCATCTATTAGACTAAAGATAGACACGAGGCTTTTGTGGTCTGTGTGTACCACAAAATTCTATCCCAAATGATAATGTTTCCCATATCGTAAACCATGCCCAACTGCGGCTAACTCGAGATCATGCTTATGGTAGTTCCTCTCATTTTGTCTCGATATCTGAGACCCATACGCAATGACTCATTCACCCTGCATAAGCACTGCCTCATCCCGATACTTGATGCATCGTAGTAAATGGTGTAAATCTTACCTAGCTTGGGAAAAGTCCGTATCAATGATGAAGTCAATCTCTCTTTCAAATCCTTAATGGTTTAATTGTTGGAATCTATCATCAAGTGCATCACACCCTTCTTAGTCTGGCCCTCCTATGGTGCTTCTATGTTTGAAAAGTCCTGAATAAATCATTGTAGTAACCAGACAACCCCCGAAGATTCCATATCTCAAAGTCGTTCTTTGACTACCCTCAATAATATACCACTCTAACCTTCTCTTGATCTACTGATACTCTTATATTTAAGATAACATGACATAAGAAATGAATATGGTCCTTGCAAAAGTGTAACTTTGATATCATAACATATAAATGATTCTCTCGCAAGGTACTCAATATTATTTCAAGATTGATGTCATGGTCATCTTGAGTTTGAACGTACCTAATGATATAGCCCACAAAGAATTCCACAAAAGAATTCCAGTTAGGATGAAACTCTCAATTCATAAGTACCATGAAAATTTTCAGTGCATTCATGAGTCTGAACTACATAACTAAATACTTTTATAGACCATACCAACTTTTAAAGGATATAAGAGGCATATCTGATGGTCTAACACACAGTTTTTGATAATCGGATCTCACACCCATGTTCGAGAAAACCCAATCTTCTTGAATCTGATCAAATGGACCATCAATCCTCAACATGGTGTATCAGTTCTTGATTATCAACTAGTTTAGATTTCGACAATCCCGACGTATTCTGAGGGTACCGTCCACATTCTTTGCAAAATGGACAGACAACCCCAAGTAGAAGTATTGGGTTGTATAAAACCATTTTCCTGCAAATCCTCTAACTACTTTTTGATCTCCTATAACACTTGTTTGGATATCCATTTTAAGGGAATAGACACCAGTGCTACTCGTGGAACAAACTAAAAAGAGAAATATACATCTCGCTTCAAATGTAAAACTTAAAAAGCCATCTCGAAAGGAATCTTTGAAACAATCCACCGCTGTAGGAATGTCCATCTAGGAAGACCCCTGGTCATCCATATATAAACTATCTATCTGAGATATAATATCTCCCAACCCAAGATATATGGGTAAATCTATTCTTGCATGTACATATCATTCTCCCTTGGGTAGAAAGAATTTTTACTCTTGTGATGTGAAACTCACCCTGCCGTGATAACCATCAGTAATGGCATAAATGGTTACCAACGAGACCATTATATGAATTACATCGAATCATGTCATCTCTAAGACATAGCGGTCCCAAAAGAAGTGACACACAATAACATTAAAAGGTCACTCCTTGTACTTACGTACAATAGCCATACTAATCCCCAATAGATTGTCTATAATCATATCATCATCAGAAGTGAAGATAAAGAGCTTCAAGCTATCCAAAATGACAATAGATATAAAACTATGGCACTACCCTATATTGAAAGAGGCAGAAACTAAAACTGAGGCAACTAGAATCGTACCTCTAACAATAGAGGGTATGGGATCCTTCTCATGCTCTGTATCCTCCACCACAGAAGTATGACATGTACCATGGCCCTGCGGCCTTGGTTAGCTACCCTGAGCAAATCCATATTACTGTCACTGAAAACATGTTGTCTGGCTACCACGTCTATGACCACATCCTCAACCAGAAAGACTCTAAAAACTACAGTTTCCTAACAGAAGAGAAACTAATTTTCCTAATCATCAATGTGGGGTTTTAATAGGTCTCTTATCACTAGCTACTGGTGGGAACATCCTGAAAAAATGTTGAAGAGGACCCATCATGCAGTAAGATTGGCACTCAACTGGGTCTCTAAGGAAATTCATTATAAAGTTCCCTCTCATTCAGCTCTAGTATCATATCACCTGGATACCAGAAGATAGATCCCTAATATTAGAAGAATCAATGTGTTTAATCTCTCTACGATGCTTTCTGTAATCGTTCGAACGAGTACCAATTCTAGATGTTGAACCACCCTGGATCACAGATTCAATATCCCTCAGATGTCACTCGGTAATCATCACCTAGTTTACAATAGCAGTCACTGAGGTCATCCTGAAAGAATTCTCCTACAATTAGATGTTGTACCTAATACCATCCTTAAATCTCTTAGCCAATGATAACTCATCACACCCCCAACCTGATGTGAATCACTGATTCTCTATAAAGAGAAAAGAATAATACATCATAGAAAGATCACCCATCTCCAAATGCATGAAATCCCTATCTTGGTCGGCCCTCAACATCTCAAGGAAGAAGTAATCATATATGGTCCTCTGAAACACTTCCCAAGACATATCTCGATAATGTCCCTGCTGTGAGTTACCATCCCACCATCTATTGGCCGAATAATGAAACATGTTTCTTGCTAGCATCACACTACCCTCATGAGGTGTCTCAAGATGCTCGAAGATAGAATGCATGGACTCCAACCATGACTCAGGAGCATGTGGTCCTTCATCCCTTGAAAAAGAAAGTGGATTCTACTATTTTAACTCCATCGTCATCTCTTTCATAGTCTGTGTAGGATGTGGTTCTCCTAAAATGGTCTGCATCATCTTCATAAATCCTTCACGAAATTATGCCTCAACACCCACATCAGGTATAACAGCTTACACAAAGACTAGAATGAATGGCGAATCTTCTTGTAGTCCCTGATCTACCAATTACGGTGTCTAATCATCACCATATACATGGAGTACAACCAGAGGACGTCTTGTTGTTCTGAATCTACATGGTTAAGCGCACACCTCAATTTAATATTACCAAGGAATGAGACATAAAATTACAAGAATAGAATAGTAGAAGTAAAACCTTCATGTATTCAAAATGATAATTACAAGGTGGGTAGAAACACCACACAGCATGTTCCCTTAAGTATTAACATGTTCCTGTACCTCTTTCAACCTAGTCATGAAACACCTAATACACAGGGCATGTTCTTCATGAGACATGGCGTGTACTTGAATATACCCTCTTTCCCAAGTACTTATACACACCTATAACTACATGGTACTACTGGTGTAATACCAAATGGAATGTCCTCCCTAGACATGATTTTTAAAAATAAACTTCCATCCACTCGTGTCGTTAGTCACAGGACCGAATACATGGTCGATTTAAGCATGATGTGTACTCCTAGTACCTGGCATGTTCTACCAAATTTTTAGCATCCCCATGTATCTTCTCACAAATTCAGTCACATAGTCAACGTCTACATGGTTTGTAACTATGATACACTATATGTATGTAAGAAAATAAATTTCTTCCAGACTAGAAGAATGCATGGCGTGTTTCCATTACACAAAATTTTGTGTTTTCTTGGTTTTCCAGACCTTAAGCCACTGAAAAATCTCCAAAACCCCCAAAATAAGAACATTTTTCAGGGAATGCCATGTTCCAATCCGTGAGATCCCATAATATCTGAAATTCAGTGTTTGGAATCTTTATCCATGTTATATCTTAAATGGATTCAATTAAAGTTCAAACATGATCCACCAAATTCACATCCAAGAGGCACATAACACCTCAATAATCAAAGCATGGTGTCCATACGAATGAATCATTACATATAAAAATATGTGATCAAAATATTAGGTATTTCTATAATGAAATCTATCACAACAACATGGATATCTAGAACAACATCTATGACAACAACATGCAATCATTAATGAAACCTAAATGGAATAACAAGAATGAATGACATGTGTTCTCTAGATTGTTCATATTTGATGCATGAGAAGGCGTACCACATATCCTTGGGTTGAAACAAAAATAGAACCACAATGATATCAATAAAAAAACCCAATACAAGAGAATCACCCAACTGTGAAATCAAATCACCTGTAACAATTGAAAAAATAGAAAATTGAAATATCCGAGGTAACTTGGCATTTCCCTGTGAATGAATTAGCTACTCCCGAGCAAAACTTATTACCAACTAAAAATTCCTTCATATCATATTATATAGGCTCTAAATAGTAAGGAAATTTAGGATAGAAATTCCTCTGATAACTATTTGTAATGTCACAGATTCGGGCGTCGCCCAAAGGATCCCCACATCTGGTTGGCCGCATGGACCCAAGTACATTTCCCCAAACTCCATAGGCTACTGTCTAAAATCAAGGGACTATTGTGTGATAGTGGTAAAACTATTCCCCCGTTGGAAGAGTTAACATATTGAAAAACAAATAATTACAATAGCAGAAGTTGTAATACCATATAACAGAAGTAATCATTGGAAGACTGAAAGTAAATCCAACAGAAGACACAGTTTATATAAGAATCATGGAATATGTATCTATGAAACGGAAAAACAATTCACAATTCTATAAATCAATACATAATCCAATGTAAAAAAGAAATAGGTAAACTCCAATAACATCCTAAACCTCTGGTTAGTCCCATACTCTCTAGCTACAACCATAATCAAGTTCTTAATGAAGAAGGGAGTTTTCACTTATCTATACCTACAATTATATAATATATTTGGGTCCAAAACATCACCCAAAGAGGGTATGATAATAATCATAGTATAAAACCACCAAATGATTTGTGCCTAACTATCAGAGAATATATATAGAAGGAAATGTGCATAAATAAATCAATAAAATATATATTACTCAAAAGTAAACAATCCTATAGTTTTCAATTACATTCATTTACATTTATTAATCATCTTTTGAATCATGCAATATTGGGATCTTTCCCAAGATCTATATCCCCCTCTATAAAAGTAAAAAATATATGTCTCATAAGACCATCTAAAACATCAAGTACAACTAAGTCCAAGATTGTGATTTGTCTTGGAAGACTCGCCACAATCATTCAATCATTCATAAACAAACCTCTAGTAAAGATCTCATTTTCTAACCACTTGTTTTAACATTGCACCAATTCATTAAATAAAGAACCTCTGGGAATCTCTCACAGTCTTACCCTTAGGTATAACATAGAACTAATCATTTATAAATGAACACATGGTCATCTCTCATGATCAATACCCCTGGGTCAACATGGAATCAATAAATTATAAACAACCATCTGGGTAGCTCTCATGTTCAATACTTATGGGTTAACATAGAAGAAGGTAATTATAAACAACCTCCTATGTATCTCTCACGATCAATACCCATGGGTCAATCTTCTACACCAAGGTTGTCGCAGTTCGGGGTAAAAACAGTGCAAATATAATATCAAAGCATCTCAAGTTATCTGAAACTACTACATGGATAATTAATCCGAAGAATATCACAATCATTTATTATAATCAATCAAAATCCATAGTAATAAATCATGTTAAACAAAACAATGAAATTATAACAGGAATCCTAGACCAAACAATCATAAACAATAAATCAAGGGAAACATGCTCACGGGGTGTCCCGTAAGAAGCTATCTATCCTTATGCATAAACAACAACCCTCTTTCAATAAATCAAAGCATAGTAGTTAATAAACATGTTAAATTCCAAATCAAGAAGTACCCCAATCATGGGCATGAGTCACTTTTAGAATATATTATCAAATGAAGAACCAAAAAAAGGCACAAACTACCTACCTCGATGTAGTAAGATCGATATACTTGAATTTCGGTCCTTGAATCAGCCTAGATCAACATAGATCTATAAAAAAATGTAAAACTCCGAACCATTATTAAATCATATATGAGGGAAAATAAGGACAAACGTCTCTAGAGGATTCAATACCTCATATGTGGGGTTCTAACACACCTGATGATGTCTCAATTAGACCTCAGACAGAGAATCGGGAGTTCAATATTCGTTCATCATTCCCGAGTGCACCTGTATGAAACACGGGAAGAAGAAGTCGTTTACTGACATGAGACATTAAACCAGTCCTATATATCAATTAAAATAATACATCATGGCATTTTCTTCAAAACTACACACCATGTAGTATCCTTAACAAGCCCTCAATTTAAGTTGTCTTCTAGGTCCCCACAAGACCATATATTCATCCATTACAAGACCAAAACATAGTGTTATGTGGCATGATAGGTTTTGGTCATGTACACAGAGGTACATGACGTGTACATAAAAAATCCTCTTTTCTTCCTTTTCCTCAAAAACAACTCGAAATCATGATCCATACATGAAAAGAAGAACTGGGTTCTTACTAATTTTTATGGCCTTTTTCTAGATAATCGAAATTACATAAATAAAATCCTAACATATGAGTTATATAATAGTAAATGGGTGATATCAGGAACTCATTAATGTGAAAACACATTAATGTAATAGATCATAATGATGAATGATAACATGATGAATATGAAAAATATCATAAGACCATAATTAATAATCATTATTATTTGTGAATTAATAATATGGAATAGATCAAAATACATATCAATAATCATAGTACATCTGAACATAACATAAAATTGGTGAATAATGTAATACAAAGGAATAATATTGAATACATGGAATTTAATGGTATTGAAATGCATGTTTGAAATGATCCATTCCATGGTAATGCATATTTTAAATGAGGGACAACTAAAAACATTGGACAAAAATTGTGTGAAAACTCATTATTCCCACTCTAATGTGAACAAAATCATTTCATCAATGCATGGAAATGAGACTGAACCCATAATTTCCACACCCATGTGAAAAATATTATTATGTCCCAAACTCAATATATTATGAGATGCAACATTAAAATAATGATTTTTAGGAAAAAATAGGCGTCCTATCATCATATATATATATATGTATGTCATTTTTCATTTCAAAATTATTCATCTTCTTATAGTAATGAAACCGTTGAAAAAGAAATTTTTGCTTAAGAATTTTGAAAACACTACACTATATAAGCTTATGAAATCCCATGATTTGGAAAAATTATTTTAAAAAATGGTTCATAACATAATATCGCATGCATCATTAAGAAAATAACACTTCATGATAGAAAACCCATAGAGGAGAAAGATATGTGAATACAAATATTTTCATAAATCCTTTTAAAAATTATTTGAAAAGGAAATGCGAAAATATATTTGAAAACATATTTTAATGTGAATGAAAATTCATTTGAAAAACTAATTATAAAGATCTTACAATATAGGATTAATGAAAAGAAACAAAAAATTGTTCAATAAATCTCTAGTAGTAAAAAATGGCACAAATTCTATTAATATTTTTTTTAATCAACATCATTGGAATATTGAAAATCATTAATATCACAAAAATTTAAGGAAAAAATAATTTAAAATAAAATAAATAAATTTATTAATTTCATTAAGGAAACCACATTCTATTAAAAAACATGGATATAGAAGATAAGATTAATCAGTATGAATACATGTTATTCTTTAAAAAGTTATACATTTATTTTTTATTTTTTGTTATCAATGAACTATTTATTTATTAAGGGATATAATTTTACCATGTTAATATAATTAATACAATATAAAAGAGTTTAATATTTGGATCAAATAAAACATGAACATTGTAAGTATAAAAAACTATAACCCATGATTGTTTTAATTATGTATTTAATGAATATATTTTAGATTTTTTATATATTTATACTTATTTAATTATGATATCATATATATTTTTTTAAAATAATTATTTTTTGGGGGTGTGATAATGTTGCTCATGTTTACGGCTGACTACCACCTCAGGAAGCGATGTTATTCATTTATCACAAACAATTTTCATAGAAGGTAATAAGAATAATGTAAATGAATATGTGTTATATACTTGAAATAATAATTATATTCATAACATATTTATCATTATTCAATGATAAAATATTATCTTCGTCCTTACACTAAAAAATTATAACATTGTTTCTATATGTGTGTAATATCACATCCATGAAGTAATGTGATTCAATATTTCACCAAAACATCAAAATAATGGTATATATAAGTCTATAGAAAAGAAATAATATGGTATTTATGATATTATTCTAACAAAGAAATGGAAAAAATACAAAATTACTTATTTTTATAATTGTCCTTAAATGTAGGAATTGTTACTCGAACCTACATATGGCATACCATCTCCATGATCGAAACATATTTATTTTTTCAGAAATTGTTTTCATGATTGGTTTTAAAATTAGGATTTATGATTTAATATGATAATTATGTTATGGTTATTATTATGTATATGTTCAAATAATTTCCTTTATAACCAAAATTAACACACCAAAGGTGATTTGAAAATATGAACCGAACGTCCTCAACACACATGATGTGGACCTAACAGATCATGTTTTAAAATATTACAATATAAACAAGTAAAACATATAATTTTACTATATGGTGTTAAACATTTAAAATTTTCATACATGATCATATAACATATTTAATATTATTATAGAGGAGTAAAATAATATACAAGTAAATTCTAAAATGAGCTCGGGGAATTCTCGGGTACCTCTGGATAGTACGAGCATGGAGATTGGTTTTTTAATAGATGGTTCATAGGAGCTAGTACTAAGGGTTTGGAAAGGATAGAATGATATATGATTATTATAAATGAATCCTACAACATCTTGCAAACAAGAAATAACACTCAGACTGTAGGACCTCAATACTCACCCACGAAAATTATTATCAGAACAAATATGCTGCAAGGTGACCTGATCTCCCTCAATGAGAACCAGGATGATTTTATAACTATAAGACCATTTCATGCATGTAGGACTCATCTTTTTTCCAATCTTAATTTTAAGTAGGGGATTGGGTTTGTTGTCTTCCTCCTATATTTATATTCAATCTCAACACTCATGGATCATTTAGCTTAGGAAACATTATGTGTGGTGGCATGGTTCTAGACCAGAGGGGGTTGTTTCCCTAACTTTCATTGTTTCCTTTGTCAATGGGCATTAACTTCAGGTAGTGGAAATGGTGATGCTCACAGATCATTAATAATGTAAGCAGAACAATATCTAGTTGACATTGGTGTAAACATATTTCATCACATGACACAATTCCCTTTTATGAACATCTATTATCCCTTATTCAATCTTATATATTATTTGATGATGTGATAGACTTTGGTACAACCTTATTAATGTTATTTACCCATATAAAGAGGGAAACAATGATGCATATTTCTTGGCCTCCAATGTGTGGATTCATGAAGATTTATTATTTCCCTAGTATGAATGAACTTACAGAAGAGGGGGTTAATCTTGTGGAGAATGATACACTTTGTTTTCATTACATCCATCATTTGTATTATGTAGATATACTCTTCCCTTATGGTGGGTTTTTTATTTTTAGAACTATTTTAGTGGAAATAAATATTATGTCAGTAGTACAAGGAAATTATAGACTCAATTTAAGACTATCTCATCTCTTATTAAAATACAAGAAGGATATTCAATATTAGACACTTTATTGGATTGATTCTTGTATATAATATTCATATTTAATATTACATAATAAATCCTTCATATATCATGTTATTTTATTTTTATGTTTGAATGAATTTATCCTAGTCTATGAATTGAATGTTACAATGGTAGGAGGGGTTTCTTATCTCAAATTCGTTTTTATGGGTTATAAAACATCTTCTTTGACTCTATTGTGATATTTTTGTTATTGAATGATCTAGAAATTTTTATATGATGTATTTAATATTTTATTATGAATTTATGTTCGCTAAACACATTTTTTCCATTAATTAACTCTTAATTCTGTGATATAATATTTGTAAGGGTTAATCATCAATAATTTATTTCTTCAGGTTATTTTTTATTACATTAAACTGTATTATTCATGAGATTTATATAAAAACATTTTTAAATATTATTATTTCATAGGGAATATAATTATAAATTTACGAATGGGGAAAAGGATTCATGAAGCAATATCATTTAATATGAGAGTATTTATGTACAAATTTCTTTTGGAGGAAAAAATATGATACTATTTTTTTAAACAAAATATATTTTATCCGTCTTTAGTTGTAAATTTGGTTCATACATTTGATTTTCATTTCATTCACTGTTGATTTATGAAAAATAAATAATTTCACTTAATTTTTTTTTCCAATCAAGTATTTTTTTGATGGGAAATATTTTTCTACCAAGTCCATGTTTTCTAAAATGTTCTAAAAACGTTCCTTCTGAAATTAAATGATATCCTAATTATTCTTTATATGATCCATGAATATATTTTCAATGTTTTTGAAATTAATTTTTGAAATATTTTCTAATTAATCACTTCTAACTTCATTTTACATATAATTTAGAAAGAAATATTTATTTATAAAATTTACAACATTAATGGATTTTCTTATTGGAATAACCACTATAACATATAAACAATCATTTATATATTATGAAGGTTACTTTAAAAAAATGAGTTTCAAAATATTGTAATAATTTATTGTTTAAAAACGGATTTTCAATATTAAAATAATAATTTATAATAATATAATAATGATATTTTAATATAATTCCAATTCATCAGTGTTAACAATCCATATATTTAGTAATGATCAAATGGAAATATATTTTTAATGATACAATTAACATTATTCCTCCGGATGGATTATGATTTCATGAAAGAGGTTGTTTTGTAAAATTTATCACTTATATGGGATAATTATGTATACAAAATATTATTATGTAACCTTTTTCATTTCTATAGTTTATTTATATTTTAATGTGATTCTTAGGGTACCTTTCTCTTTTCATTGGGTTAATCATGTTTTTAAGACATTGTTATGGAACCTATTTCTTTTCAATATTTTAATAATTTTATTAAAAGGGTAATAGTTTTTTCAATGAGTTTATGGGGAAATGAACGTGATATGTACATAATTCAGGATACCATTCTTGGAAATTGATTATAATGATGGAATGTTCAATTATAAACAAAGGGTGGTTTGTTCTGTTATACACCAAGGATGCGTGGTTATGTTATCAACCAAGAAAGGTTTGTTCCATTGTAAACCAAGTATAATTTGGTGTATTATATCCTTCCATTTCATTTGGTATTATAGATACGGAATTCACCCATATTGGTTATTCCATTTTTAAGAAGTGATGTGATGATAATGCTTTAATATACCAATATGTTTTCTCTATGCTTGTTATGGGTTTATAATGTTTCTTAATATCATTATTTTATTAAAATGGATTAAGATTATTGATTATGATAAATATTTACATTGTTAAATCTTTATTCTATGTTTTCATGTTTCATGATCCATGGATTTTTGTTTATGAATATTCTTTATATTATAGTCATACATATTGATTATGTCAGCATGGAATTGTTCCCTTCTTATGTGCCCTAATGAAATACAATTGTTAATTCTTATGATTAACATTGATAATAATTTGTGCTCACCCTTATTATATTTAATTTTCCAATGTTATAAATATGGAGTTTGAATGAATTATCTATAGAAGGGTTTCAAATGGATGATTACAATGAGATAAGGTAGAATTAAAATATATAGGTATAGTGGGAGATGATATTCATTGTTACTAACTATTGTTTTATGAAATCATGATGTTAAGTATTTATACCAATGCTATAAAAATCTAACCATAATATTTCATTGCAAATATAGCAGATCAAATATGTCATTTTTGATCTTTTCTATTTTGGTTTGTGAAAATTTGGTCACCTTCATTTATATCAATTCCAGAAATGTAATTTTTATATTTTCACAGTCGAATTGGAGAGTGAGGGTTCATGATTGATATTTTAACGACCCATAATTTTATCAATGTATTGTCTGTTCCTAAAACTGTTTTATATACTATAAAAATTTTAGCATATAAAGAATCCAAAGAAATCATTATTCTCATAAATTATGAATGTAACAAGTGATGTATATTGAAATAAAAGAACCTATACCAGTGAACTATTAACCTGAATGTTGGAATAATAATATTACCTTTTAGAATAGTATCCCTCCCAATAGAATACATACATCACTGATGATGGTATATATAAAATTTTGTAATATATTAAATAAAAATATGATATAATTAAACCAAAATATATGTAAATAAATGTTTTAAGAATGGTAAATAAATTTCTATTATTTTTATGAACACTAAATTTTATATACATTTTTTACTTAATATAATAATTTAAAATAAAATCTATTTTCATAAAATATATTCATAAATTAATATTTATTATTATTATAGTTATATGATAACTTTATGAGATCTTAAATAACTTTTCAATGTGCTGTGAAATTGGTTATATTATTAAAATCCATATTTTTCATAAAAATGGTCATTTAAATAAAAATATAAATTTCTCATATTTATAATTATTTCAAAAAAAGTTAATCTATATTTCAAATATTAAAAATGAAAAATTTTTGGGTTTAATTTTTGGAATTTTTCTAAATAGTTGAATTTATTGTGAATAGTGAAATTTATTAATATATCGTATTTAACATTTTAGGAAAAATACAAGTATTTTTTAGTATTGAATGATGTAATAATCCATTAATTTTATCTCACATTCACAATTTACGATACATAGTCACATGAATCATTATTATTGATTTTATGGATCCAAAATAATAAAAAATTGGAGAAAATATTAAAAAAAACCCCATCTCATCCCCTTTAAATACCACCATTAACAACCTCTTTTCCTCACACCATCAAAACCTTGTATCTTGTCATAATTATACCCAATTACATCCCAATTGTCTTATCCATTTCCATGAGATTTTAGACTAAACAAAAGACCAAACCCAACTTCCACAAAGTGGTTTACAAGGAGGTGATATTCAAGATGTAAAATCCTGAATTATTTCCATTTTAATTTATTTTATTTTCTAGTCCTTCCCTAACCTCTTCAATAGAATTTGACATGATAAATATTATATAATATATATAATTTCATTTTATTGTTTTAGTGAAATATCCCTAATAAAATCTATTATCTTTTAATTTTATTCTAAAAAAATAAATACATCATCTCTGAAGTGTCGATTCACCACCTTCATAGATACTAGATTTCAGTTTCAATTACCAATATTATGGATGGTATTAAAACCACTATTATGGATAAATTTTTTTAATATGGATATTAATGTTTTTTTTCTAGAATTAATTTATGTAATAATATTAGATAAAGTGAAACTTCATTGTAATGGTCGTAATTAACTATGAAATAAACTATCAATTTTCATTAACGTTTTATCAAATTAATCAACCTCATATCATAAAACAAAATGATATATATGTCTATTTTAATATATGTACATTATTTAATAAAATATATATTTACTTTTGGTGAATTTTTCAATTTTTACCATAACATCCATGATGATATACAAGTGAACCGATCGTGAAAACCCTGAAAACAAATGCTTCATGAACGAAAAAAACGAGCACTATAACTCATCTAAATGGTCATAAATTAAGTAATTAAAATTTCAATAAATAAAATATATCTATAATTGGTTCTTATTTGTGAAATTAATCAATCTAATTTTATTACCCTGGATATTAAGAGAAAGTGTAGTACACTTTCTAGTATTAGGTAAAGGGGTTCTCAAACTCATATTATATTCTTAGAGTTATTCTTCTATGAATATTTTTTGTGGGGATATTTAATTAATGTCAATTAAATATAATTTAATTATTCTTCTATATTAGGTAGTTTTGATATGCATGCTTCCAACATGGTTTGAATACTAATATAACAAATTTCTATAAGAACTCCCATTTAAAAAACATATTTTGACTCCTCTTAAGAATTTTTCTTCTTCTATTGATATTGATGATTTTTTTACCAAGTATGATTTTAAAATTTTTAATTAATGAAAACCACAGTTTATTCATTAATTTATGGTTTATTAAATACTTTTGTAACCCATTTCATTATATGGGTTTTTTAAGGAAAATGATTGTTATATGTTCTATGTGGCATGCATGATTATGTAAATGTTATAATGTAATAGGTGTGTCTAGAATTATATAGCCATACAACGCATTTTTTAATTTTATTTTTTTAATATAATTCGTACTATGCATGAATAAGAATTTATCTTTTTCACAATATTATTTTATGCTTATTCAAATATTTTATGCATGAATATGATTGTATATTTTCTCACTAATATGTATGGTATTTGACCACTAAGAAAATGGGTTTCAATTTTATGAAATGTAGCATTCCAAGACCCTATGTAATATTTCCTCTAATTATTATTTTGATGATAATATGATAATGTTACGATTATAAGGGACATTATCAAACATGTTTTATTGATTCATGTCTTCAATCATCATCTTACTAGGATTTTAGATCACCCATTTCATTGGTTTATATCTGTAGGTTACTACATGTTCGAAAGATAAAATGATATTTAAAGGGATAAAGAATATGATATTAAGTAAATATATATGTTTTATTATATTCAATGTTATATATGTGCCTAATTTTCCCAAGACACTACATAGTTAGGTCTTGGTTTTTTATCCTAATATTTTGTTTATCATTAAAATGGTGTAATATTATTCTAATAAATGTTGGTTCTATATAGTTGGTGTCAAATTAGGTTTAATTTAATTTGTGAATTAGTATTAGAGAAATTTTTTGAGACCCATTAGGATATTTCTAAGTATATATAAACATCCAATATGTTCTGTTTCAGAAAAATTCTAAACTTTCGGATCCTATAAGTGATGACTGTATATTTAATCATATAAAATAATAAATTCTTTATTCATGATTTTTGGACCTACCTATGGTTCAATCATTTTATATTTATTATAATTCCACTAACCACATGAATCAATGATTGGGAAATACCCTCATCTATTTGCACCATAGTAAATAAAATGATAATTTATATGTGAAATTTCAAAAGTGATAAAATAATGTAATAAACTAGAATTTAATAAATTGAATTTTCCTTCTTATAATTAGGTTTTATATTATAAAAAAATACATCACATTTATTACCCTATAAAAACATTATTAACATAACTTATTAATTAAATTTGTGATATTTTTAGAAATTTAGAATCTTATAACGATGGAATAGTTTCTGAACTGTTGGAATAGTAATATAACCATTAAGAATCGTAACCTAGCCAATAGAATATTAAAAACACCTATAAAAATATATATAAAATTTAGGAATATAATAAATTAAATTTGTATATAATTATATCATGGCATAAGCAAATGAATGTTTTAAAAATTATGAATTAAGTGTTGGTAATTTGGTGAAAAACTTATTTTTTACAATATATTAATTAATATGAAGATATAATAGGAATTGTTTTTCTTTATATATATTCATAAATTAATATATTATTGTATTATTATTAATATTAAAAAAATTATGAGGACTTATTTAATTTTTCTATGTGTCGTAGAATTTGTTATAATAGTAAAATCGATTATTTTTCAAATAATTGACAATTTTAAATAAAATTAAATATATAACATTTAGAAAATAATTCTTATAAAATTTAGCTCATTTTTTAAATTTACATTTCAAAAAATGTTTAGGTTGATTTTTTTGTTTTTTTATAAAATACATGATTTTTTGGTGAACAATGAAATATTTTAATTTTCGGTATTTATAATTTTATGCTAAATAGATGAATTTTTGAGTTAGGGATGATGTAAGAAACCATTATTTAGAACCCACATGAACTTATATATTTACTTTGTCCCAATAATCAATATTTTTTATATTTTTGACATGATATAACAGACAAATGAATAAAATAATAAAAAAACACCCCACTCCTCCCCTTTAAATACTACCCATGACCACCAATTCTCCTCACTCTTTATAACCAATGAATCTTGTAAAGTATCCAACCATTTAATTCCCCAATACTATTACCCACAATTATGAGTGTTTGGTATTAAAAAAAAATCCATTACCATGCGTTTTAATGACGTTCTCAATGAGAATATATTCGAGAGGTAAAATCCTAAATATTTTCACATTGAAAATATTTTCTTTTCTTCTCCTCCAATCACCTCTACTATATAAAGATAAATGATAACCCCGATATCATATATATACTATACAGTTTTATTTTTAATATAATATCCATCATAAAATATATTCTCTTCATCGTTCATTGTTAAAAAAATGAAATCATTATCCATTATGTGTCGATTCTCCACCTTCGTGGATGACTAGTTTTCAATCACCATTACCACATTCAAATATGATCATAAAACCATTATTTTAACTAAAAGTGTTTTTAATGTGAATATTATAATAATTTTAATGTTTTAGAACAAATTTAGAGACATAAATACTAAATAAAATGAAACTAATTCATGATGGTCGTAAAAGATGAAAAAATAAACTAAGCATTTTTCATTTACATTTTATCTAATGGATCTTCCTCATATAAGAAAATAAAAAAATATATAATACAATCATTACTTAATTAATTTCATTAATAACATTTAATTTCAGTTATCTAGATTTATTCTCATTTTTAAAGAACATTCATAATTATATACAAGTGAATCAATCATGAAAACCATGAAAACAAACACTGCAAAAAAATATGAAATTGACTAATAAAACTCATCAAAATGTGCATAAATGATCTAAATAAAGTTATATTAAATAAAAACGTAATAAAGTGGTCCATAATTAATTAATTAATTAATATAATTTATCATTAATGATATTATATGAAAATGAAGAACATGTTCGGACATAATTTAAATGTATTCTGAAACCCAACTTTTTTTCCTCAGCTTATACCTCATTCATACCAAATTTTGGTTTAGATATTTCATTAATTTTACATAAATAAATTTTTTCCCTCTTATTTCATGGGATAAAAAAGTTTCCAACTTGGATTTCTAAATAATATAATGATTTTCCTAAATAACTCTTCTTTCCAAACAACATAACGAATCCTCTTGAGATTGTTTATTCTTCCTCAAGATTGACGATTCTTATAAAATTTATGTATTTACCTTTTTTACAGAAAATTTTATTTATGAATATATTGTTTTTTAAATTATTATGAAATAAATTCCATTTCATGTGTTATTTTATGTGTATGATTTATATATGTTCTAATTTCCGTTCATGATTATATAAATGTTTTTATGTGATGGTTGGGACTAGAATTATATAACCCTATAATGAATTGGGTAATTTGATGTATCTCATGAGATAATGTTTAGAATTCATGAGAATGATTCTGTATTTTTTCATATGATGATTTTATTGTTTTGAAGATATTTTATGCATGAACATGATACTAGCATTGTTCACAAATATGTGTGGTATTTAACCACTAAGATAAGATGGTTCATTTTTATACATTGCCACATTACATGACTTTACCTAATGTTTCCTATAAATATTTTGATGGTGATCGTCTTATAATTTTATAATGATTATCAGGATTCTCAACAATTTTTTATTGATTAATATATTTATTTATCTAATTACTAGACTTTTAGCTCACCCATTTCATTGATGTATATCCTCAGGTGGCCAAGTGTACTAAAGATAAGATGATCATCAAAGGGATAAAGAATAATATAATAAATAAATGTTTTTTTATTATTGTGCAAGTTATGTATGTTCATAATTTTTCCAAGACACCAAACCCCTGGATCACGCTTTGATAATTAAAAAATTATATCTATCATTAAAATGATGTTATAGTCATCTATGAAATGTAGTTTCACTGTAGTTATTATTGGTATTAGTTGTAGGTTCAGATAAATTTGGATATTTGGTTGTTTTTATGTGAGGTTATATTATTATTTATTTTTACCTTTATTGTTATATATGATTAAGGAAGGTCATAAGTAAAAAGTCTTAGACTCCCCTAGGACATTTTATGTGATGAGAACATAATGTGATTAATGTCGCATTAGGAGATGTTTTATGAGGTTTTTTATAAAATGTTTTTTTAATAGAATTATTCATTGAAATTTTATGAAAAATATTTATGGTACTGATAAAAATTTTCGTTTATGTGGAATTGTATATTGACTTAATTATGGGAACATAAGTTTTTTTATTTCGATAACCACATGATTGAAATGTGATTTGGTTACTATGTGATTAATATTATTTGAAAATAATAAAACAATTTTATTATATTGAAATGTGAAAGGTATGAGATAAAATTTTATGTTCAAACAATCTTTATAGATGAGGTTATCTTGGAAATATTTACTTTGAAATTTGGTTGTTTCTTTTAAAATTTTTTATATTAATGCATTATTTCATCATAGGATGGTTTAACAATTGATGTACAAATCTTAAAATGTTCTAACCATATTGTTTTGGTTAATTAATTAATGAATTTGGAATATATTTATTATAACATTTCTGTTTAGTTCTTCATAAAACGTTTATGTTAGTTCTATAGTCAAGTTAAATTCATCATGAATAATCTTTGTTTGGAGAAAAAGATGATATTGTGCAAGAAATTTTCGAAAGGATGAAATCATACATTTCAGGATAGTATATTTCACCATTTTTTCCATATATACAACTACATAATTCATAAATTATATTAAAATTAACATGAAACTGCAATTTTATAATAACTGATGGCTTTTCACCACTCATTGGTTTATGGTTTTGTGGCCCTTAAGATTCAATTGACCATTCAAGTTAATATGATCAATCACCTCTATCACTCACCATAATGATTTTTTCTTATCTTCAATGTCCAAATATTGATATCCCACCAATGTTTTCCAATTTTTTAATCTTGTAAGTGCTATTCCAGATGAACATTGTACGACCTATTCAGTCTTATCAAAAGGATATTTTATTAACCATTTTTAGGATGTTGGATTCTAATGAAATATTCTCAAATGTCCAAACATCGATTACCCAGAAAAATGATAAATTTTAGGGTTGATATTTGTTAAAGTGGTGGAGGATGTGACATATGAATAATTTAGAAAAAAACATGTGTTTGATAGCGTCTTCGACACACAAACATGAGCATAAACAACCTATGATACATATAATCATTATTACATAGTCATTATATTAGATCGTATTAATATTATTTAAAATTATATATTTATATATATATATTCAACTAAATATAATTACCTATGAATTTTTATTAAATAAATAATATTTATTTAGAAAATTAATTTTATTCAACAAAAATATGTTTTTAATAAAATTATTTTTTATTTACGTTGATGAAAAAATAATCTAACTAATTTCAAAATATTTTATAAAAATAGTTTAATAAGATGAAATTAATTTTTTTAATAATCATTACAATATTTTCTTTTGCTGAAATTTTGGGATTTTTTGGAAATTAATGGTTTTTTAGTGAATAGAGAAAAATAATAATTTTTATAAAAATGCAATTTATTTTCAAAAAATTGATAAATTACCAATCCCAAAAATGTTTTAAATATGATTTCATGCATCATAATTATTATATAGTCATACATAAAATATTTAAATTATTTTTAATCAAATTCATTTTGGGTTTTAGTGAAAAATTGTAATTGGGTTTAATAATACGAATTTTCTGAAAACTATTTTGATTTTCATAATGTTTATAATTTTTAATTAATTAAAATCCCATTAAAGGGGAGTGATTTTAATTAAATTTAAACATTTCATATAAATAAATATTAATATTATTTCATATAAAAATATTTATTATTATTCATAGTGTTAATATAAAATCATAAAATACACTTTACGAAAACCCACTTTTTAATCCCATATGTGGGGTTAGTTTTAGAATAAACATTGAAAAATATTTGAATTACTTTTTTTAAAAAAATATTCAATATTTGGAATCGTAAAAATTAACAGTATCAAATATGCTCATCTTAGCTTTTTTACTATAATGAATAATGATAATAGTAGAAATAAATTATTGGGGTGAAGTTGAAAATGGGTTTATCATGGTTTAATGTAAAAATATAAGGTTAAAATGACCTAAAAATTATTTAGAAAGACTTTTACAGTCATATGTTGACCTTATCATGTATACAGATATATAATAATCCATTTTGAGCCGTTTTTCATTGAAAAATTATTTTAATCATATTTATTTTTAAATATAAAAAGTTTTCAACTCCCCTAACTTAAAAAATTCCACTCCTCCCCTCTATTATTCAAATAATTAAACACATTTTCTTCCACCATGACCTCACCAGATAAATTCCAAAATTTCATCCACTCATCCAATAATTTTTTTTGGGTAAACACCCATTCTATTAATTCTTTTGGTATAATCCTAAAGTGGTGATCTGATAAGAGGTAAAATTCATAACTATGGAATATTTTATTATATCACCTTCACTACATTAGAATATTTCTCATGTGTATAATTTTATAACAACATAATCTATAATATATTGAGATATTATTATATTATTTTTATAAAATAAATCCAAATCCATTTTTATCAAATGGGATACAAAATCCTAATTTATGTGTTTGATGAAGTATGGCCTCGTGAAGAGATGTCATTCATTTTCGATCATCACCTATAACAACTTGTTGTAATCATATTTTTAATTTATATATATATATAAATATATATATTATTTTTATATAAGTTATACTTTTTTATGTTATCAAAAAATATATATTTTTACATTCCATTATGTGGTGGATATGCTATCGTCGTACTTGTGTAAGACACACTATAGCCATGCAAAGAAATGTGATTCGATTATTAGTAAATATTTTCATGGAGGGTCATAAATATATTTCTAATGAATAAATATTATGTATATTAAAACAGAAATATATTAATTACATATTTATCATTCTTAATAGATAATATATAATTTTCATTCTTACACTAAAAAATAATAACTTCATTTTTGTTTGGGTGGACTCCCATATCCACAAAGAGATGTGATTATTTTTCATAACCACATCACCAGATTGATATATATAAGTATATTTAAAGAAATAATATGGTATTTAGGGTATTAATATGAATATATAAAAAACACATGGTCAATGTTTCTATAATGATCATTGAAAATGGAATTGTTACTCAGGCTTACGTACGACCTACCAACTCTAGGATTGTAACATAGTTCATTTTTTCTAACAAATGGTGAGGATTTTTTTAGAAAATAATATTTATAAATAAATATGGTAATTTATTCATGATTATTATTATTAAAATTTTTAAATAATGTTTTCTTTGACCATTGTTTGCACACTCACTCTATTCTGAAATAATGAATATAACATCCTCAAAATACACATTGTGGACTAAAATGATTATTTTTTGAAATATTTCATTCTAAAAAATATAGAAAATAATTGACATATAAGGTATTAAAACATCAATATTTTCTCATAAAATCATAAAATTTATGTAATATTATTACACATGAGTTAAAGGAAATACAGGGATAATATGGAATAGTTATAAGGGTTTATCATCTCATTAATACATCTGTGAGACAAATTCAATATTAATGATTTATTTTTATTGTGTGGTAAATATTAATTCCATTTTACATTTAATATCGTGAATCATTCATAGAATCATGTTATTTTGACATTAAATTTGAATTAATTTATTCAAGGGGATTTACATGGAATTTACTATGTGGTAAAGAGTTTTTTAAATAAATTTCATTTCATGGGTTACACTGCTTCTTCATTTAATCCATTATAATATGATTTTGTGTTAATTTCCATCCATTTTTTATATTTTTCAATTATAATGTTTTTAGGAATTCATATTTTTTTACACAAGAACTATTCATTGATTATCTCTCAATTCAATGATATGATCACTGTAAGGGTTAATCATCCCAAATTATTTTCTCTAGAACATATGTTTTTAATATGAACCAAAATTATTTAAGATATGTATGTACTATTCTTTTGAGAATTTATATAGTGGGTATAATTATTTTAATTATATTTAATGTTTTATTTTATGTTATTCATTCATGGTGATTATAATTAAGGATATAAAAATGTGTAAAATTCATTATGTTACAATCTATATTCTTATAGAATTTTGAGGTTTATGTTTGTTTAGGGAAAATAATATGATATTATTTTTCAGAACCGCATATCTTTTATTCTCATCTAGTTGTTAGTTTGGTTAAAAATTTTATTTCTAATATCATCAATTATTGATTTAGGAAACATCAAAATAGTTTTTTTACGGGATACTGATTTATTCACTTTCTCTTAGATCATGTATCCATATATATTATCTCCATGATTTCCAAATTTTTTATATAAACTATAATATCTAAAAATTATGATTTCTTATAGCTATTTTACATGGAATTTTAATTTATTTTAAAAGGGTTTGAATGGAAATATTTTAATGTTTTCCAAATGATTCACTTTTGGTTCCCTTTAACATAATCAAATGAAAATATTTTTTATTTTTAAAATTACCTACATGAATAGATTTTTAAACTGTCATGAACACTATTTACATTGATCCTTCCTTTATATGATTATATTTTTTTTAATGAAAGGTAATTTAATTACCAATTGTGAATTTTTATTTTATAGATTTTATTTTAAAATTGAAAATTCTATTTTCCAAAAATTTGTTTTTAACGTTCTTTATATAGTATTTCTATTCATCTAGTTCAACAACCCGTTTATAAATTAGTCACTAGTGGAAGCATTTTTAAATGATAAAATATTCTTTATTTACTGTATGGATTATGATTGTTTTAAAGAGATTTTTATGTAAACTGTTTCTTTTATATGGGTTAATCCAATTTCAAATATATTGTTATGTAACTCATTTATTTTCTATGAGTTATCCTTATTTCACATAGATAATTATAGAACACGTTTATGTTCCATGGGTTAATCCTGTTTCAATGATATGGTTACAAAACCCTTTCCATTCCATGGGTTAATCAACTTCTGAAAAATAATATTTGTTTCAATGAGTTTATTATAAAACGAATAGAAAATAAATGAGATTTTAAAATAATAATTTATATTTTATAGTGTGTATGACCAGAAATACCAAGAATAGAATATAATATAAATCCCTGAGAATTTGAATATATTTATTTATAAAAAAATTAACTCAATAAATTAGCTTTAATTACACAAAACATTATGTTTATCTTGGGTTATACGCAACACGATATTTATATTTCACTACATACAACATTGAGTTTTAACAAAATGTAAAATATTATTTTGAAATTATTATTTAATATAATATTTATGTCCATCATAATATATTTGAGGACCAGAATAGTTAAAAGGAAGTCATTAAATTTTTTTTATATTTATTATTTATGAAATAAAAATCCTTTAGATGAAAAAGTAATTTTTTCTCAAAAACATTATTTTCTCTAAAAGAATTTTTTTTGGGTTCTGCAAAAATATTTTAAAATTACTTTTTACCATATTTATAAAATTTATATAAAAAAAAGTAAACATAATTTTTGATATTGGGATACAAAAATTAGATTAGGATAATGGTTTTTAATTTTTATGAAATTTTTTATTTTTTGACGAATATTAAGAAATACTGATTTTTTTATTAAAAATTGTGTTTTCATTTAAATAATTTATTATGTTAAATTATATTGTGAATTTATTTTTAAATTTAATTATTTATATTTTATATCAACTCTTCTAATTTATTTCTTTTGAATGATATGGTCCTAGACCCTTGTGGATCGTCCCATTATATGTTTCTTAGTCTTGTGGAGCTCATAGGAGTCTAAGAGGAAGTTTTTTGGTGTTTAGGTTTAACATCCCGGTTCCGGAAGCCACCCAGAGGCACCCCATACCCAGTAGGTCACATGGCCTCAAGCACATTTCCCTGAATGCCAGAGGCTACCGACTAGAAGCGAGGGCTTTTGGAGTGATAGTGGGGAAAACTATTCCCTCATTGGCAGAGTAACATGGTGGAAGAGAAACAATTATACAATAACGGAAGTAGTAAATACCAATAGTAGTAAAGGGTGGAAGACTGAAATAATAAATAACTAGAGCACATATATACAAAAAATTATTCATAGTACATATGTCTTGGGAAATAGCCAAACAAGTCACAATACTGAATACAAACAATACTAAACCAAAGTACAAAAGAAGCAGATAACCATCTCCTCAGCATCACAAGCCTAAGCTTGCTCCCACGCTCTCCAAATCCACAGCAAATCATGTACCTGATGTAGAATGGTGAATTCCCTTGTCTATACCAACAACAATATATTCTGTTTGGCCCTTAAAAGAATGGACCAAACAGGGTGTGAGATGAATCCCAATAGGAAACCACCACAAGATCTGTGCCTAATAGTAAGTGAATATATAGTAGGTAAAAGTGTAGAAAGAAGTAAACAAGTAAGTAATCAATAGTAAAAATCCATAGTTTTAGATGTCAAACAACAACTAAAAAAAGTAGATAATCACAATAGGTAACCATCTGGAAACAACTTACAACCTATCCCCTCTGGTCCTACCCAATAGATGCAAGGAAGAAGCTAACAAATAGGAAACTCTCTGGGAAGTTACCACAACCTATCCTCTCTGGTCCTACCTATCAAGTACAAGCAACCCCCTGGGAAGCACACTTAGTCTAACCCCTCCCGTTCTGCTAAAGCATAGACTCTTTGAGGAAGCATTCGCCGTCAATTCCCCCCCAGTAGTCTCGTATCATTTCTAAAGGCTATTTAGGGAAGCACTTATATCACATTCCCTCTGTGGCCCGCGTTGAGGAACTACAGACTCTCTAGGGAAGCACCCAATGTCAATTCCCCATGTGGTCTCACAATTTAAATTATAAAGACACTCTGGAGAAGCCCTTATGTCCATTCTTACTATGGTCTACTACACCAGGTTCTCATGGCCCTGTGTAAGGAAAACAAGTATAGAAACACGTATCGGCCAAAGTAAAACTCAAGAACTACTTGGATAACAGTCTACAGCATATCAATATGTCAGATAATCAAGATCACTCATTCCTATAACACTAGGCAAGGGAAATAAAAAATGTATCCTAACAGGATAAGAAGTACCAAACAGTCATAAATAGAACATGCATGGGAAACACCTCCAAAGCATAGTAATCAACCCTATTCACATACAAATAACCTCTACTAACACATACCAACAAAGTAGGCAATTAACAGGGTTAAAATTGGTAAACTCACAATTCCCCATTCACTAGTATTGGCAATTTTTCACATACAATTCAAAGACCATGAACCAAAATGCACAAACCTCCTACATCTTAGGTTCTAGAGAAATCTACCTCTTCACCCAAATTCTCTCCAAACTAGGTGAATGCCTCCCTGAAACCACCTAAAAAAACCCTTCCACAACATCAAAAATGTCAACATTTAACACACAAATGCAACACAAACCTATATCTACATACAACCCTTGTAGATCTAGGAAATGAAGAGAGGGAAAAAATAACCCTAACTAAATCCTCAAAGAACCAAAAGAGAGACGTACCTGAGGAGAACTGCCTTCGATCCACAAAGAAACCCCTTTGATTTGCCTCCAAAATGAGCCAAGTATCACCCCCAAACTCTGAAAATCACAACTCCCACATGATCCATGACTGTGAAGAAGAATGGTGGATGATTGAGGAATCCCGAGTGGACCAGGACTTAAAAACCCTAACTTTAGGTGGCCGCACGATTACCCCTCACAGTTTGGAAAATTGTGTGCCAACCTTAAAGTTGCTACAATATCATCTAATGAATTCGCATGACTTTCCCGCACAGTTTGACAAAACGTGTGTAGCCCATACCAAGCCCTCTGTTAAGGGTGCATAGTTTCTTGGGCTGGCCGTACAGTTCGCTCTGACTATACGCCAACTGTTCTCCCAGGAACAACCTCCATAAAATCTTCTTTTCCTCAAATGTGTCAAAAAAAAGAAAACATAACTAACAAGAAGGTCCAGGTTCATAAAAACATTCCCCCTTAATGAAATTTATCTCTGAATTTCCCTAGCACGGTGCAGAAGAGGAAACCCCGAAAAGCTCTGGCCATTGAACTCGTACATCAACTTCCCTCTGCCAAGACTTTTCATGTACTTGCCCGTGCTTCCATAGCACTCATACCAAAGGAACAGACCTTCCATGAAGAACCTTTGTACATCGATCAACAATCTGGATATGATGCTCCTCAAACGATGCATCCACATTGAGCTCAACCTCCTCAGGATGAAAGACATGAGACGGGTCTGAAAATTAAAGGCAAAGATATGAAATATCGAAGACGTCGTGCATATACCGGTACGTCTGAGGTAACTGCAACCAATTGGAAACCGGCCCAAATCTCTCCAACATCTAAAATGGACCGACGTACCATGGTGAAAGCTCACCCTATCTCTTGATCCTTCTGTTCCCCAACCTCGGTGTGACAGGTAGATAAACCTGATCCCAGACCAAGAACACCAGATGACGTCTCTAATGATTAGCATAAGACTTCTGTCGAGACTATACTGTATCCATCATCTTCCGAATCAACTGTATATTTTCTGTGGTCTCCTGAACAAGATGATATCCCATCAAAGCTACCTCTCCTACCTTCATCCAACATATGGGCGATCGGCATGTCCTACCTTAAGAAGCCTCATAAGGTTTCATTTTTATAGTTCCTTGAATCTTCTATTGTAGGAAAATTCCACAAGAGGTATATGCTTCTCCCATGATCCTCCAAAATCCAGAGTGCATGCTTAGAGCATGTCCTCAAGCAGCTGAATTGTACTCTCAGACATTCCATCTGTCTGGGGGTTGTAAGCTATACTAAATAGTACATGTGTACCCAATGCCTTCATAATCCCTTGCTAGACCCAAGAAGTAAAACGTGCATCCCTATCTGAAAAAATGGAATGTGTAACCCCATGATGGCATATAATCTCTCAGATGTACAAATGACCCATCTCATCAACACTGAAGGTCTCCTCAATCAGAAACAAGTTAGCAACCTTCGTTACCCTATCAATGACAACACATACTGCGTCAATCCATCAAGGAGACCTTGAAAAACCAGTCACGAAGTCCATCATGATGTCATTCCACTTCCACTTGGGAATGGGTAACTAATGAAGAAGCCCTTCTGGTCGCTGATGGTTCACCTTCACCTACTGAAAAGTAGAACACCTCATGACTAACCCAGACACAGCCCTCTTCATTCCTGGCCACCAATACTTATGGTATAGATCACGATACATCTTGGTGACACCAGAATGAACTGCCCAAACTGAGGAATGGAAATCCTACATCATCTCCTCACGTATATCTTCTAGAACCCATATGCGTCCCTAGAAATGAAAGATCACATCCTTGACTATGGTCCACCCAAAAATAGGGTCCTCTCCTAACATGATTTCTCGTAGGACTAGGCCCTCAGAATCTGATAGCTGCCTCATTCGTACTCGGTCAAGAAGGGTTGAGGTAACAGCTATAGAAGATAGAAAAGTCTTCCCCTGTCTGTCGTGCACTTCCAATTGCATCTCCGAGAATAGTTCCATAAGTTCCCACTCACTACTGGCCTCCTGAACTGATTGTATCTGAGTCCTCCTACTCAATGCATCATCCACTATGTTTCCCTTCCCAAACATATAGGAAAGATCAAAGTCAAAGGACTATAGGTACTCAACCCACCTGTGTTGTCTCAAATTCAGATCATGCTAAGTGAAGATATACTTCAGACTCTTGCAGTAGGTGAAAACCATAAAGTGATATCCCAAAAGATAATGTCTCCAATAGCGTAAGGCATGAACAACAACTTTCAACTCCAGATTGTGTGTTGAGTAGTTCCTCTCATGTGGCCTCAACTGCCGAGACCCATACGAGACGACTCCATCACCCTGCATAAGAACTGCTCACATCCCGATACCTGAGGCATCACCGTACACTATACAGCTCTTTCCTAGCTCTAGAAAGACTAGTATCAGTGCTGAAGTAAACCTCCCTTTCATCTCCTCAAAGGCCGACTCACAAGAATTTGACCACAAGAACTTCACACCCTTCATAGTCAGACCCACCAACAGTGCTACTAAGCATGAAAAGTCATGTATGTAGCGTTTTTAGTTTTCATCCAGCCCTAGAAAACTTCGTACCACAAATATGTTCTTCGGATGCTCCCATGAAACTACTGCTCTCACATTCTCTAGGTGGACCAATACTCGTGTATCTGAGATAACATGACCCAAGAAGTGAATCTGATCCATCAAAAAGTGGCATTTTTAGAGAATAACATATAGATGATTCTCTCTCGGTGTACTCAAAACTATCTCATTATGGGTAGCATGGCCGTGTCGAGTGCGAGAGTACACCAAGTTATCATCCATGAAGACCAGCCCTAAAGAGTCCATGTATTGATGGAACACTTGATTATTTTTGTTCCCTGAAAAATGAAGGCGTGTTCTTGAGACCGAATGACATAACCATATACTCATATAGACCATTCTTGCTCCAGAAGGCTATGAGAGGTATATCAAATGGTCTAACTTGGAACTGATGATAACCGGACCTCACATCAATCTTCAAGGGCACCTGGTCTCCTCGAAGCAGATCGATGAGATCATCTATCATAGGTAAGGGATATCGGTTCTTGACTGTCAACTAGTTCAACTTCCAATAATCCACACAAAGCGTGATGGTATTGTCTGTATTCTTCGCAAACAGGGCATGCGAACCCCAAGGAGAAGTACTAGGTCAAAAAAAAACCCTTGTCCTACTACTCCTCCAACTTCTTCTTGAACTCCTGAAACTCAGTTGTAGCCATCCTATAAGGAGGAATGGACACCGGTGCTGCCCCTTGTACAAGATCAATAGAAAATTCTACCTCACACTCCAGAGGAAAACATGAAAAGTCCACTGGAAAGACATCTCTGAAACAATCCAACACTTGAGGAATGTCTATCTGTGAAGTCCCCTGGTCATCCAGATAAAAACTAGAAATCTAGGCTGTAACAGCTCCCTACCAATGATGCTCTAGACCCGCTATACTCGCCTAGACATCCCAATCGCCCTTATGAAGTAATGATTCCACCCTCTCGTGATATGAAACTCACCCAATGATGATAGTAATCGATTAATTTATCGAAGAGAACTGACTAGTCAATTCTGAGAATGACATCATAGCCTATCATCTCTAGGACATAGAGGTCCCATAAGAAGTGACATCCACCAAACTCTAGGGGGAAGTCCTTGTACTAACATACACTCTCTGTTCTATTCCCTAACAGAATGTCTAGCGTCAAGATATCAGTAGTGGAAAAAAACAGATCCCAAGGCACCCCACAAAAGAAATAGATATAAAGTTATGGGAAGCCCCTGTATCGAAAAGAGGTGCAGATGAAACTGATGAAACAAGGATCATACCTCGAACTGTAGAAGGTCCGAGATTTTGCTCCTGCTGGGTATGCTCCACTGTAATGGTCTGGCCTACTCCACATCCCTATGACCCTTCTTGACCACTCTGAGCTGATCCACTTTGTTGTCACTGAAAGACTGGGGACTAACCACCACAACCATAGCCTCCACCTCAACGTGAATGGCCAGATGAAATCCATTTCCCAAACTTGTGACAAACTGGTGGTGTTGCTCCAGAACGCGGAGTCATAGAAGAACCCCTATCACCAACTGCTAGTGATATGATCAGATAGAAGTGTTGAAGGTGACCCACCTTTCCACAAAACCGACACTCCACTGGGTCTCTCTGGCACTGTGTCCTCGTATTCCAACTTTTTTCGCACTGGTATCACACCACCTCGCTACCAGAAGATGCATCCCGCTTACATGGATCTCCCTGTGTAGTATACCAGCAGTGCTTTCGGCTATCAGCTAGAGGAGCACCAACTCTAGTTGTCAAGCTGCCCTGGCCCACAACTCTAGATTCCCTCAGATTCCACTCCATGATCAGTGCCTAGTTGACGATGGAAGAGATGGAAGTAAACTGGATGATATTCACCCAAGAGAGGATGCCCTGTCTGAGTCCATCGTCAAACTTCATTGCCAATAATAACCCATATCCTCCCATGAAGTGTGTGAAATGCTGAAACTCTGTGAAACGAGAGGAATACTCCATAACTAATAGGGTACCCTGCTCAAGGATCATAAACCCTCGAGCTCGGTCGGCCCTCAAGGTCATCGGATTTAAGACATCAAAGAAGATGCACTGAATCTCATCCCATGCCATAACCTGCTGGCATCCCGCCTGTGAGATCACATCCCACAACCTCTTGGTGGAGTCATGGAGCATATAGGTAGCTATTATAACCCTCCTATCTAGAGGTGTATCCAGTTTCTCAATGATCATCAGCATGGCTTCTAGCAATGACTCTGCAGCCTGGGGTCCACCATCCCCTGAGAAAGTTGGAGGATGCTACTACTAAAAGACCCACATCAAATCTGCCATCGACGGGGCATAAGGCGGTGCTCCCTGAAAGATCTGCATTGTAACACCACAAGATTTCATAGTGCGTTAATTCTTCAAAATAATTCAATAACTTACACTACACGCAACACCGAGTTCAAGCGCACCATGACTTACCAAACTAGCCATTCAAAAGAGGTTATGAATAATATGAACTGAATTTTGAACATTATATACTCCTTATAATTTTAGAATCCAAATTATGAGTTTCTTAGACATAATGTAAGAACAAATTCATTTTCAGTATTACACTTTTACAAACTTTTAATAGTGAACCCTTTTTAAATGCAATATTTTAAACTTTTATATATTCAATTTGACTAAAAAAATTTACTTATTAGAATAGGGACATCAAAAATTTACAATGAAACATCCCAAGATTCCATGGTACATTTCCCTTTGAATAATCCAATGGTGTGCAATGTACGCAACTTCGAGATTCTAACACACCACAACCAATCAAACTAGCCGTTATGAATAGTAATAACTAATTTTTAAAATTTTAAAAATTTTATCATTCGAAATGGACATCATTTTTGGATTCATAATATCAAAATTAGCTTAGGGTGAAATTTTGGTACTTTTCAGATTACTTTCATATTTTGATAAATAGTGAAAATTACTAAATTTTAATTAAAAAAAATTTATTAATCGAAATAATTAATAGTGATAAATTATTAATTTGAGTGGTTTTAAAATATATTTATAATATATTTTTACCATTTAATACAATGTTGGTTATTGGATGTAATTTCACTTTTAAACCATACATAAACAAGTGTCAATCTTTTGATAGTTATTATCTCCTAAAAACACGCTATTTGTTTTGACGATAGGGATTAATTTTTAAATTAATTAATGCTACTGATATGTTCTGAATTTGGTAAAATAGACATCATTTTTGAATTCATAATATCAAATATAGCTTAGGCCTAATTTTTGGTTTTTTCTGGAAACTTTCATTTTTTGATGAATAGTGAAATCCCTAAGTGGTAGTTAAAAATTTTTTTTTTTCATAAAACATAATTTTACCACTTCTGTAAGTGGAATTTCAAAAATCCGAGAGACACGGTTAATATCAAGGAATAAAATATGGTTCAATGAGATGAAAATAATGTTTGGTGAATAGTAACTTTTTACTTTTATTTACCACGGTTAAAAGTAAATTGGGTAATTAAGGGTAAAATTGATATTAATACTACCCTAACACATGTCCTAATTCTTTTGGATAAGCTTTATTCGACCAAAAAAAAACCTTAGGAATAAAATATTATCATTTAGATCAACTTGGATTAGATTAGGACATTTAATAATATTTAATTCAAAGAAGATTTAAAAGAGTTAAAATCAAAAATTATTTACTAAAACATTTTTAATATAGGGTTATACATAATAAAAATTCGACTGTAAATATTAATTAGAAAGAAAAATTGATTTTATACATAATTATATTTTATTTATAATTTTTAGACGTTAAATAATTTAATTTATTTATGACACAATGATGATGCAGTAATTACCATAATAGTGAAAAATTAAAATAATTGATATTATATATAGCCAAATAAATATAATTTGAGACCTTTTATGAATTAAACTAATTGTATAGGTTAATATGACATGTTATGATTGACTTAAAGAACGTTTTTCGAAGTAATCATTCTGTTATGATTTTTACAAATAACCAATTATTGAATAGTGTCAAAATTGACATAAAAGAGTTTTTAAAAAAACTATTATATTATTAATTGATATTAAATTCATAAAAATCTAAGGTTCTACCAAGAGACTTATATCATGTTAGGTGTATCCTTAATGGACCACATGTGGGTCTCTTTGAGGTATATAGTATGTTTATTAACCATATAATATAAAAATACAAAGTAACATTGTAAAAGTGAAACTAATTAACTTAGAGTTAATACTTAAAGATAAGGTTAATATAGTAACCCAAACCTGTCTATATTCTATTGGTTGAGTGGTTTGTGACCCATAAAAACCTTAACCTTTAAAGAATCCACATTGGAGCCATTAGAAACTGAATATGAATTTATTATAAAATAATATTTCTAGCTATTCCAAAGGTGCCCCTCACCCCTCTTATAAAAGGGCACTCTCCCTTCTCATTAACTCACACCATCAAAGCCTTTTTGTTCGGCCAAACTCTGCCCAAATACTCTCTAAACTTCATTAACTTCATCCTAGAGGCCTTCCTTTAGTCAGAAATCCAACTTAAGGAGCCCTTTTGATCAAATCAAAAGGAAGAACCCGAAGAAGAGGTAATGATTTCTCAACCCATTTTCAATTTCCATTCTCCTTCCACATATTCTTTATTTGTTATTACCATTATAAAATAATAAATCCTGTATATAATATATACTTTGATGTTATTATAAACATTTTACAACCATAGTTCAGTATTCTATCCATCCATTGAATTAAATGTCACCATACGTGCGTACGTACGGCTTAACGTCTCCACGTCGTGGTGTAATTGTTATTCAATAAATTATTATTTGGATTGATATAATAATGATGTTTAATTCATGTAAATAATAAATATAACATGATAATGATTCTTTATATATGATATACCATCCAATTATATATTATTTTAATATCAAAAGAATGATATTGTCGCTCGTGCGTACGTACGGACTACCGTCTCCACGAACACGATGAGATTCATTCTCCATCGTATCCATTCAAGTATAATTATCATTTGATTATTTAAAAATAATTTTTAAGCACTTTATATCATTATGGATATGAATAATATACAACCTATCCATGACAAACATGGATTTTGTATCAAAACATATAAAACGAGTACGTTAACACCCGAAACAACGATAATACTAAGATATTATTATCAAATCAATGTTAAAAGATCATATATGATATCATATTAATATATATTATTCTTGTATAATTTAATAAAAATTATTTCACCATTATAGAGGAGGTTAACTGACCCCCAACCAAGGAAAATTACAAGGTAAGGGTTTATTTTGCAATCTCTTCATTACCCGATGTTGTCTATACGTAATAATCTACTGGGACTTCTTCATCATCCACATCCATGTTTCTTAAAAATGAATTTCAATTTTTTTTTACCATTTACAAGAATTTGGGTTGAATTCATTTATACCCTTGTTTGACTTTTATTAAGAGGTTTATAAAGGAATATTTTCGTCATTTTCCAAAAAGGTTCTTTTTATCCTTTTCGACAGAATTAAGGTAAGAATGTTTTTTTAACTTATATGGCGGGTGCGGCTATTTTCCACCGTTATAAAATCTTCGAATCTTCCCTTACAAGCTTATAAGAACATTTTCAAAGAAAATGTTTTATTTTATAATATATAATTTTTAAATGATTTCAAAATAGAAAGAGATATTTCTGTAAAAAGATTTTTGATTTCATCTATGTCAACATCCTTTGATGGATTTTACGCTTATTTGAAGTTGATTTATTATGATACAAAACTTTTATATTGTATTGAAGGTTTTTTGATATGTTTGACTATGGATGTGTTATTTTTATACTATTCATGGTTTATGGATGAAGTATTGACATTTTGTATGCTTGTTTTAATACGAATTTTTATGTTCTGTTTAAACCTTTTCATATGGGAATGCATTGGACTTAATATGTGACGGGTGGAGCCCGCTATAGCTCCTCGATGCATCGGTAGGTCTCATGAGACAAACAAGTGTCTTGGCATAAGTCCTTGACAAAATCTTATTTTTAGTCTTGGAATGAGGCCTTGGCTATGTGGTTATGATAGTCTGGCATTATGCATTCTATCATTATGAAAGTGGTTAATGATATTGCATGTGATTGTTCGATTAGTAGAATATCCATGTGAATAAGTAAATGGCATTATTTCATTTTAGTTTTTCCATAATATGTTAAAGATCAAGTATAAAAGGATTTTTTTAGTTGTACATTGCCTTAAATGTTTATTATTATTTATGAAAGTTTACACTATATTGTTATCCTTACTGGGCATTTGAGCTCACCCATTTCAATGTTTTAATTTTTCCAGGATGTGAAGAAGTAATTTTTGAATGACCTATAGGGATAGTATGAGGGGATATGAGTGTGGACTATGAAGAAAATATTTTGTTGTAGTTTTCATATTTTATGATGTAATCTAAAACGTTATGAATATATCTAGTTTTTCCAAGGCTACTAAAACAACCGGTCTTTCGAGATTTGATCATTCTTGTGATCATGCCAATGTTATGTAATAATGAACCGAATCTGGGTAACTGGGGCCGGGGCATTATAGTTGGTATCATAGGAAGTTTAGTACAAACCTTGGATTATAGATTTAGATAAACTCAGATTAGAGCACATAGATTTAAGATGAACTTTGAGGATTAGTATATAAGAACTTCCTAGAAATTTGGTATTGTAGAGATTTTTTGAGTTTTCTTAGCAATACATCCCTATCTGGATACGAGCAGGTAGAGGCGGCTCTGACACAGATGTAAATAAGGGTAAACCCCAAAAATACAGCTTTGATCTAGACTCGAACGAGAACTGGTGCATGACAATGGGCCTTGCTGCACTCTTGGTTACGACACTCCCGGGGGATATGCTTAGGATAACTCTCATTTTCTTTACAAATCATTATTAAGGGTTTATGAGTATATACTTCTCAATGAAAACATTTTTATGATTATGGATTACATCCATAAATAGTTCAATTTATGTTAAGTGTTTTATAAGTATGGAATTATGTATTTTGATTTATAAACTGATCTAGTTTATGACATTGTTTAGAAATGGCGCCCAATTTAAGGAATGAGAACTCCTACAATACGCGTGATCCAAAGAGTAAGGAGGATCATTTAATTCATGGTCTTAATCCAGGATTTATAAGGGAAATAGTCTCCCACGTATTATCATCATATGAAGAAATAGTATCATGTGTTGATAAGATAAGGAAAGAATTCTCGGAGTCCTATGGCTTTAAAGGGAAGCTAGGGAAGGAAAGGATGGTAGAGAGCAGGACAGATAAAAGGAAGAAGGTAAATAAAGATTTTCCCATATGTGATAACTGTGGAAAGAGTCACCATGGAAAATGCTTGAAGGGGATGGGAGTATGTTATAATTGTGGAGGAAAAGGACACAAAGTACGTGACTGCAAGGGTAAGAAAATGGTTTCAAATGTAAAATGCTTCATTTGCAAGGAGTTTGGACACTACGCGAACCTACGTACCAGTAATCAGACTATGCTACAAATAATTCTATTGGATAATAATCATGTTATGATACTACCACATATATAGAGGAATGATTAGAGTTCTTATGTTGATATGTTATTTGAGTGTTGTATCAACAATGTACTTGTTATAATAATTATGGAGTATATAAGGATTTTACTGAAGTACTATTTCATTTAGGACTTGAGATTGTGTGGAACAAAGAAAAGTGACTCAATAGCAGGTTAAATTTTTTGGAAAATACATGGTTGATAGAAAGATAAACCATAATATGGTTCTAATACCAAGGTAGTAATTTTGGAATAATACATGATTGATTTGGTTAAATTGTATTGGATATTCTTGACTTCCTTGAAACTGATTAATGATTTGTATATTCCATCATTGTTGGAGTTTACAACTTTTTTGATAGAATCAGTATATCCAATATTCTATAAGTAATAAGGGATCATGAACGTAATCAATAAGATTTTATGGTATTTCAGGATGTTGCAGTGTTTCAAAAGAATACATGATGAAGGTGTTGACATGCTATTACGTGGAAAAAAGATCTTCATTGTTTTTAACTTCCTTATAAATTTTGTACTGTGAGTTTGGACAGAAGTATTTTGGATATGTCCAGTTTGAGATTATTTTTGGATTTCCATAAAAAAGACAACCTGGAGGTCGGGCGGCAACCCGTCGCGTCTGGCAAGGCCGTAATACTTGAACCCACAACCGAAGGGTGACAAGTGTTTATCACCTACCACTGACCCATGTCCTGTCCTGGATTGAATATTGTTGTTTTTATAATGGTTTTGTTAGATAAATTATAAAATTCATTTTTTTGAACGCTATACGAATAGGATAAATAGAATATTATTTTTGAGTTCTATGATCTTTTAGAGTGAAAGATGAGTTTGTGGTAGAACATAGTTAAAAGATGAGACTCTACTTGTCAAGTGTATATTTTTATTCTTCTCTTATTCAATAAAGAAATTAATTCTTATACATTAGTGAAGGGATCTTAAAACAAAAAATGTATTATCCTAATACCATATGTTTGGCTGAACCGATGGTATTTTAAATCATCATAGATTGATGAATTTATGTCCCTCAATTTACATTTGTTTGTGATTGATGACCTCAATCACTTCCTATAAATATTTATGTTTTTCCTCCAATTATGTGCCTCTAATTTCCACCAATGTTCTCCTAATCGAGATCATAATTTGGTGGTGACCCTTTCATTTCCCTTTTCCTCATATTAAGACTAAATTTTATTAACCCAATTTCCGATGTGGGTTTTCCCCAAAGATATTTTCTATTTTCAACATTTTATTTTCGAAGAACAGTTTCAACTTGTGAGGTTACAATTTATTGAAGGAGGGGAGAATGTAACACCCCACGATTTCATAGTGCGTTATTTCTTCAAAATAATTAAATAACTTGCACTACACGCAACACCGATTTCAAGCGCACCATGACTTAACAAACTAGCCATTCAAAAGAGGTTATGAATAATATTAACTGAACTTTGAACATTATATAATCCTTATAATTTTAGAATCTATATTATGAGTTTCTTAGACATAATGTAAGAACAAATTCATTTTCAGTATTGCACTTTTACTAACTTTTAATAGTGAACCATTTTTAAATCCAATATTTTAAACTTTTATATATTCAATTTGACAAAATAAATTTAATTTTCAGAATGGGGACATCAAAAATTTACAATGAAACATCCCAAGCTTCCATGGTATGTTTCCCTTTGAATAATTCAATGGCGTGCATTGTACGCAACTTCGAGATTCTAACACACCACAACCAATCAAACTAGCCGTTATAAATAGTAATACCTAATTTTTGAAATATTATAAATTTTATCTTTTGAAATGGATTTCATTTTTTGATTCATAATATTGAAATTAGCTTCGGGTGAAATTTCGGTACTTTTCAGATAACTTTCATATTTTGATGAATAGTGAAAATTACTAAATTTTAATTAAAAACAACTTTTTTAATAAAATTAATTAATAGTGATAAATTATTAATTTGAGTGGTTTTAGAATATATTTATAATATATTTTTACCATTTAATACAATGTTGGTCATTGGATGTAATTTCAGATTTAAACTAGACATAAACAAGTGTCAATCTTTTGGTAGTTATTATCTCTTAAAAACATGCTATTTTTTTGACGATGGGAATTAATTTTTAAATTAATTAATACTAGTGATATGTTCTGAATTTGGTAAAATAGACATCATTTTTTAATTCATAATATCAAATATAGATTAGTCCTAATTTTTTCTATTTTTCTGGAAACTTTCATTTTTTGATGAATAGTGAAACCACTAAGTGGTAGTTAAAAAACTGAATTTTTCATAAAACATAATTTTACCGCTTCTGTGAGTGGAATTTTGAAAACCCGAGAGACACGGTTAATATCAAGGAGTAAAATGTGGTTCAATGAGATGAAAATAAATTTTGGTGAATAGTAACTGTTTACTTTTTTTTACCACGATTAAAAGTAAATAGGGTAATTAAGGGTAAAAATGATATTAATATTACCCTAACACATGTCCTAATTCTATTGGATAAGATTAATTCGACAAAAAAACCTTAGGAATAAAATTTTATCATTTAGTTCCACATGGATTAGATTATGACATTTATTATTATTTAATTCAAAGAAGAGTTAAAATAGTTAAAATCAATGTTTATTTACTAAAATATTTTCAATATAGGGTTATACATAATATAAATTCTATTGTAAAAATTCATTAGAAAGAAAAAATTATTTCCTACTTAATTATATTTTATTTATAATTTTTAAACATTAAATAATTTAATTTATTTATGACACAATGATGATGCAGTAATTACCATAATAGTGAAAAATTAAAATAATTGATATTATATATAGCCAAATAAATATAATTTGAGACTTTTTATGAATTACACTAATTTTATAGGTTAATATGACATGTTATTATTGACATAAATAACTTTTTTTGAAGTTATTATTATGTTATGATTTTTAAAAAAAATTAATTATTGAATAGTGTCAAAATTGACAAAAAAGAGTTTTTAAAGAAACTATTATATTATTAATTGATATTAAATTCCTAAAAATATAAGGTTTGGCCAAGAGACTTATATCATGATAGGTTTATCATTAATGGACCACTTTGGGGTCTCTTGGAGGTGTATAGTAATTTTATTAATGATATAATATAAAAATACAAAGTAACATTGTAAAAGTGAAACTAATTAACTTAGAGTTAATACTTAAAGATAAGGTTAATATAGTAACCCAAAACTGTCTAAATTCTTTTGGTTGAGTGGTTTGCGACCCATCCCCACATTAACATTTAAATAATCTACTTTGGAGCCATTATAAATCGAATATGAATTTATTATAAATTAATATTTCTAGCTTTTCCAAATGTGCCCCTCACCCCTCTTATATAAGGGCACTCTCCCTTCTCATTAACTCGCACCTTCAAAGCATTTTGGTTCGGCCAAACTCTGCCCAAATACTCTCTCAACTTCCATAAATTCTTCTTAGAGGCCTTCCTTTAGTCATAAATCCAACATATGGAGCCCTTTTGATCAAATCAAAAGGAAGAACCCGAAGAAGAGGTAATGATTTCACCACCCCTTTTCAAGTTCCTTTCTTCTTATACTTCTTCTTTCTTTATTATTACCATTCTAAAATAATAAATCCAGTATATTATATATACTTTGATGTTATTATAAAAATTTTATAACCACATTTCAGTATTCTATTCATCATTTGAATAACATGTCACCAAACATGTGTACGTACGGCTTACCGTCTTCACGTCGCGGTTTAATTGTTATTCAATAAATTATTATTTTGATGGGTATAATAATGATGTTTAATTAATGTAAATAATAAATATAACATGATAATGATTCTATATATATGATATACCATACAATTATATATTCTTTTAATATCAAAATAATGATATTGTCTCTCGTGCATACGTACGGACTACCGTCTCCACGAACGCGATGAGATTCATTCTCCATCATATCCATTCAAGTATAATTATCATGTGATGATTTAAAAATAATGTTTAAGGAATTTATATCATTATGGATATGAATATTATACAACCTATCCATTACAAACATGGCTTACATAACAAAACATATAAAATGAGTAAGTTAACACCCAAAACAACGATAATACTAAGATATTATTAACAAATCAATGTTAAAAGATCATATAAGATATCATATTAATATATATGATTCTTGTATAATTTAATAAAAATAATTTCACCATTATACAGGAGGTTAACCTACCCCCAACCAATGGAAAGTACAAGGTAGGGGTTTATTTCGCAATCTCTTCATTATCCGAGGTTGTTTATACGTAATAATATAATGGGACATCTTTATCATCCACATTCATGTTTCTTAAAAATGTATTTCAAAAAAATTTTACCATTTAAAAGAATATGGGTTAAAGTCATTTATACCCTTTTTTGACTTTTAATAACAGGTTTATAAAAGAATCATTCTGTCATTTGCCAAAAAAGGTTCTTTTTAACCTTTTCGACAGAATTAAGGTAAGAATGTTTTTTTAACTTATATGGCGGGTGCAGCTATTTTCTGCCATTATAAAATATTTGAAGCTTGACTTACAAGCTTATAAGATTATTTTCAATGAAAATTTTTTATTTGATAAATATATGACTCTGAAATGATTTCAAAATAGAAAGAGATATTTCTCTAAAAAGAGTTTTGATTTCATCTATGTCAACATCCTTTGATGGATTTTACGCTTATTGGAAGTTGATTTATTATGATACAAATTTTTTATATTGTATTGAAGGTTTTGTGATATGTTTGACTATGGATGTGTTATTTTTATACCATTCATGGTTTATGGATGAAGTATTTACATTTCGTATGCTATTTTTAATACGAATGATTATGTTATGTTTAAAACTTTTCATATGGGAATGCATTGGACTTAATATGTGATGGGTGGAGCCCGCTATAGCTCCTTGATGCATCGGTAGGTCTCATGAGACAAACTAGTGTCTTGTAACAAGGCCTTGACAAAATCTTATTTTAAGCCTTGGCATGAGGCCTTGTCTATGTGGTTATGATAGTCTGGCATTATGCATTCCATCATTAATTAAGTGGTTAATGATATTGAATGTGATTATTCGATTAGTAGAATATCCATGTGAATAAGTAAATGGCATTATTTAATTTTATTTTTTACATACTATGTTGAAGTTCAAGCTTGAAAGGCTTTTGTTTTAGTTATACATTGCCTTAAATGTTTATTATTATTTATGAATGTTTCCGCTATATTGTTATCCTTACTGGGCATTTGAGCTCACCTCTTTCAATGTTTTATTTTTCCCAGGATGTGAAGAACTAATTTATGAATGACCTGTAGGGATAGTATGAGGGGATATGAGTGTGGACTATGAAGAAATTATGTTGTTGTAGTTTTCATTTTTTATGATGTAATGTAAAACTTTATGAATATATATAATGTTTCCAAGGCTACTAAACCAATCAGTCATTCAATATTTGATATTTCTTGTGATTATGACAATGTTAATTAATAATGCACCGACTCTGGGTAACTGGGGCTAGGGCGTTACATGCATCAACCACATAAATATTTCCCTGACTTTGCATCAGCACCTGGGTCTAGTATAAATGCTGGTACCAAGACTGGGACAATAGGAGGATCTGTAGGACATCCCTGATCAGCCATATTCGGTGTCTGATCCCCACCGTGTGGCTAGCGTACAATCGGAGGACGTCTTGGTGACATGACTCTGCAAGTTCAACGCACACCTAAAATTAAGATTAATTGGGACTGAAACATAGGAGTATATAGTGTTTAAAGATAGTACATGGCATTTACTTAAGAAATACTGTTTCTTCCCGAATAGAAGGTCTGGGTTTTTCTGGACAGTAAGCCTCAGAAACCTCTCTGGAACCCAGAGAAACATGGAAACAAACATTGAAAGTGCCAAATTCCAATTCCTGAGGGCCTATACTCCACATGTATCAAAGATTTTCATCTTATATATGTTATAAACAATCATGGACAAGGTAATGATCCACCATGTTCCTGTCCATGAGGGCCCATAACACCCCAGGAACCATAATTTGGAGTGTATTCCAAATAAAACCTTACTCAAACAATATCCTTTCAAATAGAATGAATTTTTATCATTGCATCTATCAGAATAGCATGAATATTCTACACAAAATCTATCACAACAACATTAAAATACTAATGCATCCTAGATGGAATGGAATGAATGCATGGCATGTTATTTATAGCAAGTGCCTAAATGATTCATGAGATGGAATACCCTTATATCAGAGAGTTGCGATAGGAATAGAACCTAAATAACATCAACAGTAATATCACAAGACATGTGAATCACCTAACGGTGAAAATAAAATCAACTGAAAAATTGCAAACCAGAAAAATGGAAATAAATGATGTAGATTGCCAGTTCACTGTACATGGGATAACTACTAATGGGTAGAGCTTATTACCAAGTACCTATTCCATTCTATCCCCATCTATAGGCACAAAACATTAATTCAATAGAAAATAAATCCTTTGATACCACTTTGTAACATCCCGGTTCTGGAAGCCGCCCAGAGGCACCCTGTACCCGGTTGGTTACATGGCCTCAAATGCATTTCCCCAAACACAAGAGGATACCGACTAGCAGAGAATGCATTGGGTCTGATTGTGGGGAAACTATGCCCTCATTGGCAGAGTAACAGATTGGAAGAGAAATAATTATACAATAGCGAAAGTAGTAAATATCCCACAACAGTAAATAGCGGAAGGCTAAAATAATAAATAATTGGAGAACACACACACACACAGATATATATATATATATATATATATATATATATTGATGCATGGTACCTATGTCTAGGAAAACATCTGAACAAGTCACATTTCTTGATACAACCAGTACTAAACCAATGTGCAAAAGAAACAGATAAACAGCTTCTTAGTATCACAAGCCTAAGCTTGGTCCCATACTCTCCAACTCCACTGCACATCAAGTACCTGAAGTGGAAGGGATCTTTCCCTTGTCTATACCTGCAATAATATAATCTTTTTGGGCCCAAAAGCATGTCCCAAACAGGTTTTGAAGAGAATCCCAGTAGGAAACCACCACAGTATTTGTGCCTAACAGTCAGTGAATATACGACAGGTAATAGTGCAGAAAGCAGTAAACAAGGAAGTACTCAACATTAACAATCCACTGTTTTAGATATCAAGAAACAACTAAAATAGCAGATAATCCGAATAGGTAACCCTCTGGGAATTATTCATAGCCTATACCCTCTGGTCCTACATAACAGATGCAAGAAAGTAGCTAAAAAATAGGTAACCCTATAGGAAGTGCACAGAACATGTCCCCTCTAGTCCTACCTATCAAGTACAAGAAACCCTCTGTCCAACACACTCAGTCTAACCACTCTGGTTCAACATAATCATAGACAATATGAGGAAGCACTCACCGTTAATTCCTCCTATAGTCTCGTATCATATCTAAAGGCACTCTAGGGAAGCACTTATGTCACATTCCCTCTGTGGCATGCGTCAAGGAACTACAAACTCTCTAGGGAAGCACTCACCATAGATTCCCCCTATGGTCTCGCATAATAAATTATAATTAAACTCTGGAGAATCCCGTACATCGATTCTCCCTAGGGTCTACTACACGAGGTTCTCACAGCTTTGTGTAAGGTAAACAAGTATAAAAACATTTATTAGAGAATGTAATCCTCAAGAACAGCTTTGCTAGCAGTCTGCAACATATCATCATGTTAGATAAACAAGATCACTCCATCCTACAACACTAGGCAAGGGAAACAAACTATGCAGCCTAACATGCTAAGCAGAACCAAACAGTCATAAATAGAACATGTGTGGGACACACCTCCAAAGCATAGCAATAAACCATATTAACATACAAATAACCTATACTCACACACACCGGCAAAGTAGGAAATTTACAGGGTTAGAAATGGTAAACGCACAATACCCCATTCATGGGTAATGGTGATTTTTCACATAAAATTCCAAACACCATAAACTTAAAGGCATAAACCACCTACCTCTTAGGGTTTGGTGAATTTGACATCTACGCCCAAACGTGCTTCAAACCGGGTGAACGCCTCCTCAAAAAAACTTCAAAAACCCTTCCCTAACATCAATAAGGTCTACCTTTAACACACAAAGGCAATGTAGCCCTAGATCTTCATGAAACCATTTTAGATCTATGAAACTAATAGAGGGAGAGAGATAAACCTAACTAAAACATAAAAGAACCAAAAGAGTGACTTACCCGAGGAGAACCACCTGCGATCCCCAAGAAACCCCTTTGATTTTACTCCAAAACGAACCAAGGAGCTCCCCCAACCTCTAAAAATCACAACTCCCACGTGAACCACGAGTGGGACGAAGAATGGTGGAGGAATGAGGAATCTCGAGTGGCTCGGGACATAAATCCCTAACATTATGTGGATGTATTGTTACCCCGCACGGTTTTTCAAATCGTGTGCCAACCATGTGATTTATACTGTCTCATCCAGGGACTTCACATTACTAGCCCGCACGATCTGAAAAATCATGTGGAGCCCGTGCGGAGCCCTCTGTCAAGGGTGCATGATTTCCTGGGCTGGCTGCATAGTTTTCTCAGACCATGCGCCAACTGTGCACCCCTACACAACCTCTAGAATATCCTCTATTTCTCAAATGTGACAAGAAAATGAATACGTGCATGAAAAGAAGGACCGGGTTCTTGCATTAGGTGTTGACAGCTCAATGCATGGAGTTGTCATGGCATGAACGTCAGTTTCACACCATGAAGAAATATTTTAAAACATTAAAGATGGTTTCACGACAAGAAATAATTTGGGATTCGAAAAATAAAATAAAATCAATGTAAAAAAATGTTTCAGTAGAAACAGACCTCAACACATTACACGATGTGAATGGGAATTACATGTTATGTAATGCCCCAATTCTCTAATGGTTTAGGTGTTTTTTATCCCCTTCTATTTTTTAAAATCTATGGCTATAGTGGATTTCTCTTGATTCTAGGTGACCTAATGACCCTATATTCAATGTTATGGGGATTCTATAATTTAAGGAATGATTCATAGTTCACTCCATAGATCTATAGTGATCCGGTTTAAATCCTAGGTATGTTCTACCTCAAGTTTTTGTGGTTCCTAGATACATTTCATCCATATTATATATTCCATTTGATTGGATGTGATCTCTAATGATTTTAATGGGTGTTTTACTGCTTGATGGTTTGTGGGGTTGTGCCACGACATCCTTGGATGGATCCATATCTTGCAGGATATGTGATCTGGATCCATTTCACTAATCATTTCTCATGCAAAGAACTACGACAACCTTTTGAATTAGAGGATTCATGGTTTCCCTATTTTTGTTCATGTATTCATTAAGCCATCGTGATTTATATCATTTTATCGCAATGAAATTGACATAATTAAAAACATTAACTAGATTAAAGATTTGATATCGATTGTATATTGATGTAGTTTCTTTGTACCATGATAACATTTTTCCTCTTGATTTTATTGATATTTTGATATCTATATATCGATCAGTATATTATGTGGTTCTTGATAGAAATTGGTAAATAACAAAAATTCATATTTAATTGATAATTAATTGGATAATTGGTTAAAGTGTCTTATTTAATAAATTTGGTGGTTGTTTTTATAATTTGATGTTAATAAAATTAACTCAGATATGAATGTTTAATTGAATTTGTTAAAAACCAGAACCATGATGATGTTTGTTGATAAAATAATAGAAGTCATGTTAAATAAAATTTTTAATTAATTTGTGACAACTTGTGATATATTTTTGTTTAGGATGGACATAGTTGGAACTAGTGAATAATGAATCAGTTAATTCAATATGGAATAAGAACCTGTTGTGGGATAAAGATGATGACTTTGTAGGGCTTGTATTTCCCTCTTTTTGTTAAATTCCAAGTGGTGTATTCTTTGGAATCATGAAAGTTCATTAATTATGAAGGAATAATTCCATGATCTGGGGCCAGGAGCCCATTGCTATGTTTTTTCTTGTTTCATGCGATGTTATCTAGATACGAGACTTGTGGTATGTGGGTAATGGAGATCCAGATGTGACGTGAGACTAGAAGGGGTGATCCTGGAGGGATATTATTATATTTGGTGAAGGGAGTCCTGGTTTTTATGGATGCAGTTGGTCCCTAGAGTAGAAAGATGCATCAGTTTATGCATTTTGTGTCAGGGATGACCCCATAGATGATGGAATGGTTGTAATCAAGGATTATTTTTTGATGTGAAAGTTGGATGCTTGTTGAATCTGTTTTTTTTATCTACATTAATTTCCTCACTATTTGTGGTATATGGTTTTTCATACTCTCTTTCCAAGGGAGGTGAATATGTGTGGGGTATTCCACGTGCATTCAATGTTTGTATTATCACTTTGGGTTGGGTATATGTTCCTACTATATGTGGAAAAGACATGAAGGGTAGTACACCTACTTTCCATGTTTAGCCCACTGTTTTTGGTTTCATAATATTTGTTCCTAAAATAACTCGAAATTCGGAAAGTGGTTTTGATTTCTGAATAAATGAATGAATATTTACTCCCTGGGATTGAATCTTTCTAGGAAGCAATGTTGATTTGGAAATTCTGAGAAGTCGTGGACTCGATTTCCTTATGCATAGAGGGAATGGATCTTTTTTTATATGAAAATGAATGTAATTTGGAAAAAGATAGTAGTAAATTAATTATTAATGAATTAGTTAATTTAAAGTGAATTGATAAATGGGGATAATGTAGTTTAATATATCTCTTTAAATGGTTGTGTTATTACACGATATCATGTCTTAGCAATGGTAGCCAGGAGTCTGAGAGATGTCAGCTGCACTTGGGTCTAATACTAGGTTATACCAATAATGTGGTTTCTACCTATATTATACTAAGTATTTTTGTGTCTCTATATGCTACTACACACTATCATTTAGAAAAACTGACACCCTAGGGATTCAAAGCCACAATGGGTGTTTTCCCCCAACTTCTCAGCGGTAAGATTGATGGTGGACTAACACCTTTTGTCCCCACTCTATTCTCTTAGTAGTCACTTGTGATGGTATGAATGGTGTCTTTTTTCCAAATATATGTGTGTAGAGGTCTATAATGGATTGTGTTTATTCCAAACACATATATTCTGGATATAGTTTCCTATGGACTACTATAGGTATGGCCTGTATAGGATGTGATGTCTTGAGGATCCTTACACGGTGTAAGGGTTGTGAAGCATTGAGGTATAATACATGATGTAAGATACATGTTCTGTGGTATGTGTTTCCTTCCAAAAAACATCCTAGTTACACTATTTCATAAATTTGGTTGTGTCACGCATGAGGTGCATGTTGATGCACAAGGTGTGTGTTGTTGTGATTCAGACAAGTGTCTGAGGGCGAGCATTTTTGGATAGAAATGATCAGGATGTGCAACATTGTGGATGAGTAAAAAATTAGTGGGGAAGTGGTAGTGGGGAAACATGATATTATGTATTATATTATATGATCTTTTATAAAATTCTTTGTGAGAGTATCCATGTTGCGGATGGGAACATAATGTATCTCTTTAGGTGATGAGTTAGATTATCATGTTGATCATTGTGGCTTAACATGTTTTTTAACTTTTTAGGAGAGGCTCGGAAAAGGATCCTACTACGTATACCATTATACTAATCCAATGTATATATGAACTATTTTTCAGGATAGTTGAAGCATATAGAAGATAATTCTAGTTACTTATAGCATGTGGGTTGTAGGAGCTGTTTGGGATTCGTGGTTTCTATGTCTTTAAATTCCTATTTTGGTACATGAAATTTTCCCTTTCAGTTTTAATAGTTCTTACATGAAATTAAAAATGTGTACTTAAGTTTTATTATACATTGTAGACTGTGTATAGTTATATTTTTTCTATCTAACACTCTCAATCAAAATGTTTCTCTTAGAGGGAAATTCCTCCCATCTGCATGTTTATTATACGGTTGTTTCTAGTCTCCAATCCAGGGCCTACTGAAGGTGGTACCCAGTAGTCACTATCACTCTTATCCCATTATTGTTCCAAGAGGGGTTCAGTTTATGGTAGAGTGGTCATGATAGAGTTGTATATGACGTCTTATTGTGGGATACGATGGAGTTTGGAGTTATTGATGGGTGGGGTTACTTATGTTGGTAGTGAAAAGTTATTGGATATGATTAGAATGAACTGTAAACACAATAGGCCTACTGAGACACGATTATTTTGTACCCCCAATGATCTGTTGCATGGACCATTAAGATTGCAGTGGCTATTAATGTGGTGATATTAGTTACAGTGTTGAGACCTAGGAAAATATCATGAAGCATTCTTCTTAGCACCTATGTTTTAATGCATAGACCTTGGGATAGGTTAACCTAACATGAATAAAAGAAAAAAATTAATTAATGTCAAATTCATCCATATTCTAGGACTATTATATCTAAATGTTTTTTCTTTTTGAGGAATGGATATAGGTTGATGTCCTAGTTAGGTTTTCCAAGAAGATGTTTACTAGGTTTCTTCACCAGATCACCATAGAGTAGAGGTCAGAAATGACAACACATGGAGAATGAGACTCTGAGAGTTTCAGAACTAGATTCAATAGAAGTATGAGGGATCTGTTTCATAAGTAGTCACAAACAGTTGGTTGGAAGAGGTTGAGAGTGTATTTAGTTTGATCTGTGCTCATAGTAGGAACTAGGTATCGTTGTCCATGACGATGTTGTGCGGGGTAATGATGAGATGGTGGGTGTTATTCCTCAAGGATCATTAAGAGATTACAGTCTCATGGGAGGATTTTGGGACCATTTCGGGGCTGAGTTTCTTTCTTCAACCATTAAGGTGGCCAATCGCCAGGAGATTCTTACCCTTCGGCAAGGGATCTCTTGTGTGAGAGACTTTAGGATCCATTTTAGGAACCTTTAGCGATAATATTCAGAATTTTTTCCAGATGAGGATGTTAGGGAGAGTATTTTTTAGGCATCTATATGTCCATTGATCTAGAACCATGTCACCTCATTTAGGAGGAAGATGTATCCCAAGGAATTAGAAAGAGAATAGTTCATCGATAAGATGTTAGATAGAACCCGGTCATTGTGATGGGTGTAGTACCCCCTGTTTGAAATATGTGGCCTTTGGGTAAGAATTTTTAAATTTTTAAAGGGAATTGGGTGATTTGGTAATAGAATGGGAGAGTTTGTAATTGTTTTGAATGAGTTTGGAGGCTTTTCATAGGGAGAACGATTTGAGCACGGTTAGTGGAAACTGTGCGGATTCTCCAGGAAACCGTGCAGGGGGAGGCAGTAGGCTTCGAACAGCCTATGCAAGGTTTTCCAAACCGTGCGAGGAAACCGTGTGGAAGCTTTATCTCAAGGCAGTATCATGCACATGGTTAGTGCACGGTTTTCTTAACTGTGCGGACTAACCGTGCAATCACTTAATGTTGGGGTTTTTAAGTCTGGGCTCCCTCAGTCATGATGTAAATCACTCCAATCTACCTCCCTACTGAGCCACACTTGGTATTTTTTCGTCTCAAATGTTGGAGGGGCTCTCCCACACATTTTGGAAGCAAATTGAAGGGGTTTTGTGGTGATTTAAAGGCAGTTATTCTCAGGTAAGTCTCCTCTCATGGATCATTGTGGTTTCCTCTAGATCTACATCTCCCTCTCTCTCAGTTTTCTAGATCTGCACATGTTGTGTGTAGATCTAGGGTTGTAGTTTCCTTTTATGTTAAATTTCAGGCTAGTGGATGTTAGGTAAGGAGATCTAGAGTGGTTTCGGTGGCGCGTTCGCCGATTTTGAGGATTAGTTGCTTTTGGGTCGATTTCACAGGAACCCTAAAGGTAGGAGGATTCAATCTCGACTCCTCTTGTTAGAATTGACTGGATTATATTCAAATTGGATTATTTGAATTGATTTTATTGTGAAGCACATATAATAAATATTCATTATTGATGATTTATGGTTTTGATGAGATTGTGAAATCTTGGTGAATTTTTGTGCAAAGAGATTTGGCTTGTTGAATTTAAAATGTTGACTTTAAATTATGGATTTTCTGAAATTGTAGATGGTTTGATGAAAACTGGGTTTTCAATAAAAAGATAGTTTTGTTTAAACTGTTTGATATTGAAATGGTTTTTATGGAAATGGTTTTCATTAAAAAGGTGTTTTTATTGAAAGGGTGTTTTGGCATGATTGATGGAAAGATGCGGTACATGATTGTGTTGCATATAAATGGATTTTTTAAAATATGACCTTGTGCTCGGTGACTAAGGTGTATTGGAATATTGTTGTGTGTGTTCATATTGCATTCAGGATGGATACGGGTTAGGAGTCTCCCCCATCAGCGATGGGATGGATAAGGGGTAGGGACCTCCCTCATCAAACATTCATATGGAATTCAGGACAGATAAGGTTTAGGGGTCTCCCCCATCAGTGTTGAGATGGATAAGGGTTAGGGATCTCCCCCATGAAACATTCATGTGCATTTGGGTTGGATAAGGGTAATAAGTCTCCCCCATCATGGTTGTGATGGATAACGGTTAGGGCTTCTCCCCTCTTCTAGGTAGCATGCATGGTTGGTTGCATGGGTTTGTGGAAATGGTTTGGTACGCCAAAAAGGAATGTTTGTAAAATGGTTCTTAAACTTGTTTGGTTATTTTTCTGGAAAAATAACTTGCTGGAAAATTGGTTTCAATTTCTCTTGGAATGTATTTGGTTATGAATGGTTTTGGAAGCATGTTTATATTTTTTTATAAACTTCTTTTGAGAAAATGTTTTATTTAAACTATTTTTATGTAAATGTGGCCAACTCTTCTATCCTAGTGACATGAGTAGGGATGTCCTTGGGGAAAAACTTCTAAGTTTTATACTCACCCCTGCTTTGGCACATTGGTTCTTTTGAAAATGTCGTATTCTGGGACATAGGTAAAGATAAAGAATCTTATTTATAGTATCTTGTGGTGATGCTTGGGCGATGTTGTGGAGCTTGGAGCTTGTGTATCATAGAGTTGTAGTGTCTTTTGAGAGTCTTGAGTTGTTTATCCACTTTGTACATTGATGTTTAGTTTTGTATTCTACTGTAGTGTACTCTAATGTGGTTTTATATATATGAAGTAGTTTGTTGGTATTTCACTTGTTCATGCATCATATAGTGAATGTTTGGTTATGGTTGGTTTATGTGTTTATTTGTTAAAGGATAAATCATCCCCCACTTGTACTTGAAACCCTTCAGCATTTATTGCTAGCCTTTGGCGCCTGGGGGACGTCGCATAAGGCCTAGTAATGACTCGTGGTACTCTCAAGCCAATGAGAATTGGCAGGTAATTCAAAGGGAGAGTCTTCGGGATTCATCACAAAGTAGATTAGTGGTCTAAGGTTCCTGGTTTTTCAGGTTGATGAACATTCGGTCATCCGGTGGTAGGTCCAAGACCTTATAATCTTGTTTTAACGGGGAAGGTGGTTCCCATGATTATGTAAAGGTATTACATAAATTTTTATCTTCTTGAGGATGCAGTCTTCAATAGTGAGAGTGCTGGACCTTTTTGATTAGTAAGCATGCACTAGTTATTCTCATTCTGGTTCCTCTATTGAGGAATTTCCAAATGATGTAGCTGCAGTAGGTTTCTCTTGATTGGAATTAGCAAAGAGCATATGAGTTTGGTATGGGATATCCCTAGGACGATCCCCATCTTCAAATAGAAGAGCGTGACTATGGATGTAGTCGTTGGTAGGGTTATAGAGTTCATGGATTAGGTCATGACCAGTTTCATGCTTTAGAACTACATGGACCATGTGATCCAGAAGACATTCAAGGTACCCTTTTCATGTTTTCAACATGGGTCTATTCCTTGTTTTATTTAGGATAAAAACACTTCATTATATAACCTACCATTTTCATGATTTGTGAAATGAGTAAGATAGGCTTCTAGTGCCCTTGATGTATACTATTCCAATTGGAGGTCAATCTAAATATTTTGAAGTATATGGAGACTTTGAGCTAGTGTTGGAGAAGAACTGCTAAATGGTAGATTTAATATGTTTATGAATACAACCACATGATGTCAAATTCGACATGGATTGGTTGAGTTCCATGATGATATCATCGATTTCATTGGGAATAAGGTTGTGTTCTTTAGTGTAGATAGAGACCCAGCTGTGTTGGTTGGTGAGTGAGACCCTCAGATGGTTTAGAGGCATGTTCTTTGCTTACCATCCTTGATGGATGAGCTAATGTTGAGTTCGTCATAATTTTAGTAGTTAGTATTTCCAAGGTCCATAGAAGAGTACCCTGATTTCTTTCCAGATGAGGTTTTTGCATTACCCACATGATAAGAGATCAAATTTATGATCAAGCTACATCCAACAACGTCTCTTATATTGATGTATCCTAATAGTATGGAACCATATGAGTTGTGAGAGCTAAGAATATACCTCGATGGTCTATTTTAGTGTGGTGTTTTTTTGTCAAAGTGTGTCACTGTGGGGTGAATGCTCCAACTATATTCATGGGGTTATTGAACGTCATTTTCCCTATGTTCTTAGATAATTTCATGGTGGTTTTCATTGACTACATACTTGTGTACTCAGGCTCTATGGAAGAGCATGAAAAGTATCTACGTGTCATTTTAGGTGTTATTCTCCATGATGATTTTGTTAGGATATTTCCAAAGATTGAGTTTTGGGATCCAAAAGATTGTTTCATAGGGAATGTTTTATCTTGAAAGGGATTTGTTTTGGATATAAAAAAGTTACAAGTAGTTCTGTCTTGGGTATCCCCCAAGATAGTGGATGTGGTGTGTAGTATCCATGGTCTTTCAAGCTATTATAAGAGGTTTTAGCTGATTTCTCTCTAGTTTCAAGTCCATTAATAATGTTTTCCTGAATGGATCTAGTGTTCTTGTTGACTGATCTGTGTCAAGATTCTTTTTAATATCTAAAGGAGAAGTTGATCAGTGGTCTAGTTCATTGTTTACCAATAGAAGGACTACAATTCGATGTTTTCTTTGATGTTGCACATCTTGGGTTGGGATGTGTTCTTTTGTATTAGGGATCAGTCAATTATTATGGGTCTCCAAAATTACGTCCACATGAGTGTAACTATGTCACCCTCGATCTCTAAATGGTGGCTATAGTGTTTTCCCTGAAATTTTGGAGACATTAACTCATCGAAAAACAATTTCTATTCTTCACTGATTATAAGAGACTGAGGTATGTTTTCTCGTTGGGTGACTAAAACCTATGTCAATGTTAGTGGATGATGTTATTATGGTATTATGACATTGATATTTCGAATACAACTGGGAAGATAAATGTTGTTGCCGATGCGTTGAGCAAAAATTCACATAGTGATGTAGTGCCCGCATCAGGTTATTCATGGATGGTAATGGAAAAACATTGGGATTTTCACATAGATGGGGAAGACATGGTGGGAAAATGTTTCCTTTTTTATATTATGGGGAAATTATCTTTGGTTCAATAGGTAAAGGAGTCCCATTTCGGGGATCACAAGGTGGTGGTTTGGAGAGACTGAGGTTTTTGTGGCGAGACCCCTGATGTTTGTTATGAAAATAAAAAACACCTATCGTTGTTTCAGGGAAGTATTTATGTATCTTTTTTAATGCATGAGATGGTTCTAAAAGATTTATTTAGTTCACCATTACTAGTACATAATGTCTTGAGAATGATTTACTGAGTCTTGAGCGTCCAGTTTTGGTGGTATGGGTTGAATCATGCTGTTGAAGAGTTTGCGTCTCAATATTTTGTTTTCCAGAAGGTGAAGTCCAAGCACCTTATTCATATTGGATTTCTCTAACTATTATATATTTCTATATGGAAGTGGGAGGACATTTCATTGGACATTGTTACCATTTTACCTATAGCACATGGTGGCTATAATCCTATATGTGTGGTACTAGATCATTTGGAAGAATCATCCCATTGATTAAGGAGTCGATCTCCATAGAGATTCTATCGAGGAATTATTTAGAGGATTTGTTAAGACTACATAGAGATCCGAGGAATATCATTTCCAATCGAGATACTAGTTTTACCACTATAGGGTGGAGAGCTCTCGAGCATGATTTTTGTTCACAACTATGCCTCAGAATTATTTTTCATCTATAATTAGAAGTTTAGAAAGAGGGGACCATCCACAATCATAAATATATGTTTCGATCTTATGCCCAAGATTTTAGAGGTTCATGGATGATGTACATGACCTTACTAGAGTTATCTTACAAAAATAGTTTTATCTCCTCCACCAGTATGGAATTGATTGAATATTTGTATGGCGACATTTCCATTCTATGTTGTCCTAGACTGGGGTCTAAGAGATTTCAATTTTGGGATTGGAACTGGTACAAAACATGCTATAGATGGTTCAGGTGATTCGTGGGAGGATGATGGTAAAACATGATTATTAGAAGGAAAATGTTGGTCATAGGAGGAGACCTTTACAGTTTAAAATTTTGGATCAACTATTCATGAAGGTGGTTCCCTGCCATGGGAAGAAAAGGTTTGGTCATGGTAGTAAGAATTCTCCCTAGTCTTTTTGGACTTTCAAGGTGTTGGCCCATGTTGTTTCCATGCAATATCATATAACTCTTCCTCCGTAGATGAGCCTAGTAAATGATGTTTTTTCTATGTCGAAGATTTGTTGTTATCTTCTTGATGACTATAATGTCATCGATTGGGGCAACATCGATGTTGATGATGATGAGACCTTCAAGGACTATCCTATAGAGATCCCAGACCACTATGAGAATGTGTTTAATGGGAGTTCAATCACCTTGAATCATGTACTATGGTGGAACTGTGGAATGGAAGTGTGTACATGGGAACGTGAGTTGTAGAAATGTGCTCATTACCTTGATCTACTTGATAGTTAGAAATTCTCTTAAAATGTTTTTTTTGTGTGGTTGTAGACCATTTCTGTTTATGACATGAATTTCACTTGTTTCTCATTATAGATTACTCTCTTTTGAGATGTTTCTCCCCCAAGAGAGTGTTTTGGAGTTGGTTTTGGTTATTTCTGGGTTTTGTGTAAGTTCCTCTAGTGATGTGGTGAGATCATGTGGTGGAGAAAGATTTGAGTGGAATATCATGTGGTGCTTGTTTAAATTACCACTTTTTTGTTTCCTCTATAGGTTGGATTTGAATTCAAAAGATGAAATTTTTTTAATACGTATCATATGTATGGTCCCACATCCACATGTATCGACCCTTTGCATGTTTTCGAGGCATGTGGAGCTCAGAGGAGGGTCGGAGGAGGTCTGGAGGTGTTTGGGTGCTGAGAGCTTGAAGTAGGGATCTTTCATGGTGTGAGAGTGGGTATCATACCATAAGGAAATATTTCACATCATAAAATAGGGTTTCACACCATGTCATGAATTTTCATTCCAAAAATAAAAAAAATCAAAAGGTGGTAATTTTTGTTGTTGGAAACTAACAACGAGGTTGTACACGATGTGAAAGGGGAATATACATCTTGTAATAACCCACTACTATAATGTTTTAATTGTTTTGCAGCTTCTCCAATTTGTCAAAAATTTTGGCTGTAGTGGCTCTCTCTTGAAACATATCTGACTGGAAACCCCTTCACCAATGTTCTAGGAATTCCTTTATCCAGGACAAATTTCTAGCTACCTACATTGATATGAAGTTATATGTCTTTGATCCGAGGTAGGTTCAACCTTTTTTTGTGGTTATTTGAACCATTGCCTCTAAATTTTATTTTCCATGTGATGTAACATGATATATGATTCTTCTATGTGGGTTTTTATTGGTTTTTGGTTGGTGTGGTTATGTCATGGAATCCATAAATCTATCTAGATCTTACATGAGAAGTGATCAAGATATATTGCATTGATTTGTTCTTATGCAAGGAATGCCGATGACCTTTTCCTGTTTAAGATTTGTGGATTATCTATTTATTTACATGAAACCATATAGAAATCATTAGTTATCACCTTGGATCACAATGAAGTTGGACTAATTAAATTGTTTAATTGGATTAAATAATTGGCATTGATCACATAATGATGTTGTTTCCTTTTACTATGATAACAATGTTCCACTTTATTTTCACGATTGTGTGATATCTATTCCTTTATTAGTTTATCGTGTGGTTTGGAAAGGAAATTACTAATGAACATAATTCCACAATTAATTGATAAATAATTGTATATTTGGATAAATATTCATGTTTAATAAACCAGATTGTTATTTTTATAATTTGATGTTAATCAAATTGATTCAGATATGCATGTGTTTAGGGTTTTGAAAAGTCAGCAAAGGGAAGGTAAATACTCCCAATTATTTGGTAAAGAATATGTCTTCATGTTTGATTGTAAATTTCTGAAGAAAATTGAAGAAATAAAATTTTGAAAAGGGATTTAGCCCAATTGCATACAGACTATCGGGAAAGGTTCATAGAGGCATAAGATATGAACCATTCAGTACACAGAAGTCCTATGGCACACTATCCCTTGAGGCATTGGCCAGAAAAAGAAGATTTCCACGATGAATTTCCACTTGTGAACTGATGTTTTTGAAAAACTTTTATGCTAGTGATAATATGATCGATGTATGCACCACACACTATCCATGTGAACTATCTGGTTTGCATATGAGGTGAATCCAACAGCGTACCTCCCCTCTGCAAACACGAGTTGGTTGAATATTTTAAAGATCAAAATATCTCTTCATGTGCTTCCAAAATATGTGTCGCACAAACCGAAGATATTTATTTCTTGTAACTCTATGAAAGGAACACCTGGGGAATTGGGAAATGGGTGGAAGACATTGAGGGAGAGGCTTTGGGATGGGCAAAAGGTGGATGAAGTATATAGAGGGTGTGGGATTAATTTCTCCCACACCCAAAGCAGTTCATGGGACTCCATCCTGCATCCAAAACAGTTCGCGGAATCCATCCCATGAACCATATGCAAAAAACAGATCACGAAAGTCCTACCCATGAACAATATTTTGAAGACCCTCCACAGCCAACTAGATAACAACAAAAAATAATGAAAAAACTATTCATGGATTCCCATATGCGAAAAATGGTTCTAGAATGACCATACGAGGAAATAATTTTGTGGACGTCCATATACGAAAGATAGTATGAGGACCCCCATTGTTGAAGACAGTTTGTGGAATGATTCTTTTCATACCAGCATACGTGGAAACCTCTTCCGCATATCATCATTTGAGTCCAACTCCTCCATGTACCATCCAAAGAGACTATCACCTATGCGGTCATGTTTATGTGGAAAACAATTCACACCCCTCGGTCTGTACCACGGGGGGTGCGCCCCCGCAGACCCGCTTGGGATAACTATCGCGATGTGGTCTCCTCACTCCGGGCAGTCCCTTCACTACCGTCACTAACCCCCATGAAAATTGGAGAATCGCACCATGAACTTTTCGGGCCGGGTTGACGACATTTTCTATTGTGCCCTTATCCCACAAAAACATCTATCAATTTAATACCATGAAAAGATAAATTACCAATTCCCCTCTAGAAATTCCCTATCACAAGCCTCCTATGTCAGGTTGATCCAAATCTCCATGGACAATCACAGCCTGAGTGTTTCTTAAATGCTCGAACACATCCTTTCCATCCATCAAACTATGTTTCTCTGGTGATTCTAAATCCTCATAAACCTTCATGGCCCTCAGAAGCGGTATACTAGTGTCCTACATGCACCTTTTTTGACTATTCACATTATGCCACGATGGATCTACAAATTAATCCTACAAGATGGATGACAATAAAAGGAAAATACTTCCTCTGGAGAGTCATTTCCTACTTATGTATGCCTTAATGGCTTCAATGCCCCATCTCATTTCTTTTGATATGTGAATCCATGAATTCATAGTATACCCATTACTTCACTCTCATCTTCAAGGCATGTCAGAACATCCCATCCTGATTATACATTAATTAATAATGGCTTTATCTCTCCATGGTCCAAACCCTATGACCATAAACTATGATTTATCATCCTTACCACACATCGTTAAACTGTATTGGACTTGTCCTGGCATCCTGACATTACACAATGATGTCATTGTCCAAGCTATATGACTTTAAACTATAGTTTGCTGAGTGATTTCGGATCTTCATAGATATCCCCTGCCCTCAGAAATGGAAGGCTTGTGTCATTAGGACACCTCTGCTTGACTATGCATATCATGCCCCACTGGCTCTGCATATATTTCCCATAAAATAACCTATCAACAAGAGGAAACTTTTTTCTCAGGAGAGTCCTTTCCTACCTCTGTATGCCTTAATGGATTCCATAACTTGTATCATTTCTCCTGATCCAAGATCCTCTAGAATCATGGTTTTCATGTTCTTTCCCTCTCATGCTTGAGGCATGTCGAAAAATCCAAATGTTCTTATCCTCCAATTAACCTTTGTCCACCCTATATGACATTAAACATTGGTATACCTCATAGCATACTCTGGGGGCCTCTCACTAAGGAAACTCCCCAATATTCCAAGGTTGGGCCATGTGACATTCAATGTCATTTCACATTTAATGGATCATTGCTCCACACCCTCACCCACAGTCTCCTTGGATGCTTCCGCCGTAGGCTCTCCCTCCCCCACCAACAGGGGAGGAGGCATGTGAATTTTTTAGACTTTAAAATCATCTTGTTTCTCACATCAAGAATGGATCACATGGTATTAGAGTTTAGCGAGGATCAAAATATCAAAAAACAATATAAACTACAATAACTCTGATTCTTGATCAAAACTGGATACCTAGGATGCCTACCAGAAGGCCCGAGATCAAATGGGTGCCCATCCAAAAAGGGTCCACCCAATCATGTGTGTCAAATAGGTAGCTTCCATGCATAATCCCCTCACAATTCGTACAATGTGGGTTCTGATTCCTATCCCGAGGATATTTAGGAAGCACTCCTTGTGGGCCCGATCTGAAAATCAAGTCACCTTCCACCTTCTGGATGATGATAAACACCAGAGTATCGTACAATATGGATAAGTCAGCATCAGCAACGTGGAATCATACATATGCATGCTCCTGACGATCTTTCAAGCCAAGGGTATCCCATGGACACACTCTTCCGAAATGAACAAAGGATTCACGAACATATGAACATGAGTTAAATCTGTAAGATAGTCCCAGAATAGGCAACAATTCTCCCCCGGAAGGGTAAGGTGAGCCTGACCACTCATCCTCTCGACGAATGGAGTCCTCACATGTCATGGTCCAAATTGTCACCCAACGAGCGCCTAACATTGGAATGGAGGTCCATGAATCATAGATACTTGGGCGGTTGGGAGTTATGGATCAAAAAATAAACCCGTCAGAGATCATCTAAGAAAGTTATATCTAAGAAGGACCTATTGCATGAGTGATTGACCCCCACACAATCACCCGCTGGGACCAACAGTTCCCCATAGGGTTAATTAATCCTTATTTAAAGTATAATGACACTAAACGAGTCGAAACAAAGGAATGAAAAATTTGGCGAGAGGCCATATCTATGGAAAATGGGATAGGTGATGATCCTCATCATGCCATCTCCACACATCCCATAAACACGCCACTTTGGAGACAGAACAAAAATGATGAACTTGACATAAATCCTTAACCAAGGTGGAAATTCTACCCCAATGATAAAATATAGAAGGACACTGCATGTCAGATTATTTTTTCTGCCCTGGTACATGCAAAACAGGCCTCACAGAGGTGGGAAAAACACTGAACCTGATGTGAATTATTAACCAAGGTGGCCGTATCACCTCACTCCAGCCCCTTCACCCCATAGAAAAAAAAACGAAAAGGGGAAGGTGGTCAAGATAAATCTCCAAATATGAATGTGTTTAAAGAAATACAACTTCAATGATGTTTAGTGGTCTGTATGTCATACATGTATTGCAGGTTCCCATAGAGTGACCTTAAATCCAAATTAAATCGCCATTATGCAAACAAATGAACACATCAGTGATTTTGTGGGTGGTCGGGGCCTCGATGAAGAGCTAGACCCCCACCAACCTATGGTCTTCAATGCGGGGTGTCCAATACGCTGATAAAATAGTACCACCGAAATGGTAATATTCCCATGCTAGAGCCTGCAAGACATGCCTTCTTATCTGTGAAGGTTCGCCAGCCACCTCTTCTGCAGCTGTCGGTAACTCAACACATGGCGACCCCGGTGGTCATCTAAAATTGTTTCGAGAGCCTCTCCCTAGAACGTGACAATGAATACTACCCTTACCTTAGGGGAGGGGGATGATTTTTTCAATACTGGTGATATCATCTCTACTGCATAGGGGCCCTACCACAAACCCCAACCATAGAGCATTTCTGACGACACCAGATGACCAAACATCCTCCCACCGAGCAGGACCTTATGCCGAGAGCCCCTACCAAAGTCCAGGAGACTCGGGGCCCTTGGGCGGCTCTCAAGGGTGGAAAATTTATTACCATGGACACGCTATCACCCTAGATCTTAAGGAGAAGCTCCTCCATACTAACTTGGTGGATTTCAACGGGAAGACACATAACTTTTCCCTCTCCACTCAAGCCCACCACAGAAATAGGGTGGCATGATACATGAACATTCACATTTCCTCTAGTTCTCGCTAGTCTCTCCATGCAGACAGAGCGGCTAGCTACAGGAGGATGCAATTATTAATCGACTCACAACATTACTACAATAAAAAAAGGTTAGATAAAGGCTATACATTGGAAAAAATACCTACTAAGTCATACCAAGCCTTCCATCCTAATAGGGCGGCACTCAGTTATATGCTGGCACAAACACCTACTGACACATTCCAATCCTTCCATCAATATAGGGTAGCGACATGCTATATGCAGGAAGAAATATCTACTGATGCATATCAAAACCACAATACAAATAGGGAAGAACTAAGGTATACAAAGGCATAATTAGCTACTAATTCTTATCAAGCCTTCCAATCAAATATGGCTACAAGAAAATATGAGCTGAGTAAAATTAATGTGGATGAATACGAAGCCCATGATACAAATACAACAACAAGAGAGCAGATGAAATTCCATGCTCATCAATATAAATACCACCAGTCAAATAAGATAGAAGGTAGAGAAGAAAATTGGTGACAGACTCGTTCCTCTATCATGGGACAAGAGAACTGCAAATATCTACTAGAAACTCAGGGAGGATCAGAGCAGGCACAAACTAGTGCTCTGATATCAGAATGGGCCTCCATTACCATTCTAAAAAAAAGATGTATCTCAGCATATCCTAGCCATGATGGATGATCAGACATCAATTCTAGACCATATCCTCTAAACATGCCAAGATATCATTTCATCGGTGGAAAAGTTGAGAAATCAGTCCCACGACATGATTTCCTCGAACGGAATGACTCACTCGCAAAATGAGTTAGTTAGTCCAGAGCAGTTATGAAACCCCGCTCCAGTCTAGGAGGGTTGATATAAATATCCCTTAACATGCGAAAAACCGGATCAGAAAAAAATATTCATTCCAACTAGGGGACACATGTCCAACATGGTGGCCACTCCAGGGCAGGAATATATCCCGACCAGAACTCAAGATCCTCGTCAGCGTATCCCAATGAAAACCTGAGAACCAACAAGTCAGGAAACATTATATGAAGGCCATCACCAATAGAATATGGACACGGTAACATGGAAGAGAGTGCCCAGAAATTATAAGTGCTAAAGGAAACAAGAAAATGAAGAACACAGACATGACCCTACTCTGCTAGAAGCTAGGGTTCTTGATTCCCTCAATCATATATCCACAGACGCTCAAGCCATTTTCATTCCACTACCAAATAATGGAAGTGGAAGTAGCAGTTATGAAGGTCCTCCCTGCAATATCACTACCAGTAGCTCTGATGGTCTTCCATAAAGTTCCCACGGGGGCTTACTCCATGGTTCCAGAGTGATCAATCACAAGAGCATATATCCTAATTTTATTTGGGGTAGCCCTCCCCTTGACTTAAAGAACGGACTACAAGAAGGTCCTCCCTTAATGTTGTCCACCCTGATGGTCCTCCCCATGGTATATGTTGCAGATATGATTCTCCATGTTGTCACACATCAAGTCATGATTGTAGTCCTCTCCATGATGATGGTCATTGCGAAGGCCCTCTCGGCAATGAAAGTTGTTGTGGAGGTCATCCCCATAGTAATTCCAAGAAATCAAAAAGTCCTCCCCCCATTGATGTACACCCTAAAGGTCCTCCCCAGGATGTACACGGCAGAGATTCTCCCTCCAGCCAGATATCAAGTCATAATGGTAGTACTCTCAATGATTAAAGTTATTGCAATGGCCCTCCCCGCATTGACAGTTTCTGTGAAGGCCCTCCCCACAGTGACATCAAGAACAAAGAAGGTCCTTCTATTGCTAGAGGCCACCATGAAGGCTGTCTACAAGGTACACTCCATTAGTAAAATACCTGCAGTCGGGAATCAAGTTTCCATGTAAGTCCTCGCAATCGCAACACCACCTGTGAAGGTCCTCCTCACAATAATATACATGCCGGAATGTAGGTCCTCCCCCTTTCGGAAGAAATACGAGAAAACCCTCATATTTTGAGGTGCTCAGAAAGGAGTCAGATGCATCAAGAACTCCATCTATAATGAGAGATATTCTTTCTCAACCAGTGGGGCTATGATAATCTTCTATTCCACCCCCACGACGTCCAAAAATCGATAAGGCCCCCACCAGCCCAATGACATGGAATAAAATCATCAACAAGTAGTCGAGTTGGGCATATGAAGTAGTGGATCCTCCAAAAGAACAATAGTGTGATATGTTTCTTCTGAGAAGACAACAAGCTATGGATAATATCCAAGGGATTTATTGGTTTATTTCTACTTCTCACTTCAACATGCTAGGATAATGTTCCATGGAATGAATGCATGAAATTAACCTCAAAACATGGAAAACTATTTAAAAACTGAAAGAAAACTTCCTACCCTAAGAAGGGTACATGGATCATGTCAGAATAATAGGGGAGCTTCTCCATCTGATCGATTTGGAAGCCCTGATGTCTGCCAGACAGCCGCAATGAGAAATGCGAAAGAAAAACCTTGAACTAGCTTTCCTCAATGAAATTCATAAATTGCATCTCCTCACTATAAATGCCCCGATTGGAGTTCACATTTGGGGTTGGGGGGAACATGGAGATTTAAACTTCACCCCATGACCTATTTAGCTAGCCCCAATGGAAATGTCATCCTGGAATGTCATTACCAAGAGGAAATAGTCATAAGAACCCCATTCTATGAAAATATGGTAAACTTAACAAAACTGTCCGGTAGTAAGTCTCAAATGTGTAAGGGCCATAGTGATCAAGCCATCGAAAAACATCAGATTCTGGCATCCAGGAACATCCAACAGGAATCTATCCTAAGGAAATCCAGCTAGAAAGCATTTCTCAGGATTTTGAATGACCATATATCCTATGCACACCCAATGCCACCCTCTCCATACACCCATGCAAGAGTAAGTGAAATGGAAAGGGTGTTAATAGCGGCGGATACCACCGTGTTACGCGAAAAACCCCATCCTATAGGTATGGGGTCTTTTTTAAATCAAAATTCATATATGAGACCAAAAATTATAGGTTGTAGTGCATCAATAGGGGAATGAGAACAACACCAGCCCATAGGGATGAGGGAATTTTTACCTAAAATTCCGAAATGGTATACGCATGTCTTCCACTGTCCTGGAATAAAGATGGACAAAGGAGTTACCCATTCCACCCCTTCTCATAGTTTCACCCTCTGAGAAAAAGGTTCATTTTGAAGTCATACTAGGGCTCCCAATGGGTAAATCTTCATAAATAAGGCCGATAAATACTATAGAATGGATGGAGAAAGTATCACAAAGTGCACAATAATCCTTCCAACTATTTGGAACCAGGTACACCACCCCTTACGAGGTATGAATTAGTGAATGTGGTGAGCGTTAACCACACGAGTCTCAGAGGAAATGATGCTAGGGTAGAAGACACAGTGTAATATGGTCCCCTCTCAGAGGCATTCAACACCGAGCCAGATGGTGTTCATACCCGAAACCAGAGGGCGGTTCTAAATCTGGGTTCCCCCTCAGTCAATCCAACATTACCTCCCCCGTGAAACTCCATCAATGAGAAAAATAATCCCAAGGTAGTCTATGACCTGCCTCGTATACCCCATGAGAGTGAGACCCTCTCCCTTGAGGAATGGTTCTCCAAGTAGTATGAAGAAATGGAATATCTCAAATGAATTAATGATGAGCTATGTCGAGGGAGTTATGTCAATGGATGTGTTCCCTATACGGAACATCAATAGGTGCTCCTAGAAGAGGTTCTCATACCACTGACACTCATTCCAGAGAATGAAGACATTTTTGGAGGGTCTTTCAACCAGGCCCTCGAAGGACATCATGACTTCCCCCAATTGGGAAGGCAGCTGGAATATTCCCTGATAAACAAAAAAATGATACCCCGACTGAGAATCCACCCAAAATTCCAGTTGTGTCGGCATGCCCAATTTTGGGCCCTACCACACTGGCTCAAGCTCAATCACAACATGTTATATATTGACATATCTTAAATACTACCATGTAGCTAACAACCTAACTAGAAGCCATGGAGGGGTGGTGTGCTCCAATACAACAAGGGTGAAAACCCTACCACGAGTGGGTGAGCAATGTTTCGCCAACACCATACATCAAGAACCCCGAATTACAATTATTAAATTACTCAGGGGACACAGAAAAGAATTTTGTTCACTATTCCACTTTCTTTTACCCCATTATAGCATCCCACCATTTTATTACATAACTTTTCATTACATTTTACAAATAGAGGATCTTTAAAGTCTAGTGTCATGGAAATCAAGAACAATAAAACCTGAAAACATAAAAAAATATTTTAAATACCCTTGAAAAGATTTTTGAAATTTTTATTCTATTTAAAATTAATGCATCTCATTACCTAGAGACATAAATCAAAGGAAAGGGTGAGTAGAAGGCCCAGTAAGGAAAACAAGGGAATTTGATTACTGGTGTTATCAATAAGAACATGATGAAAAACATAAAGACATGAGCTATGGATGTATAGGAATATCATAATGAAAAGAACATTAATATGTCGATACAACATTTAATTTATTCATTCATGACCATATCACCATGGTTCATATCCATGGTGTCATAAAAAAATTACCAAGGGTATTCACCAAGGTATCGTGAAAATTTGTCATCTCTAGAGATTAATTCTTTAACGAATGCATTGGAGTGCTATCCGAGCGCACCCTTAAAATTTCTTTATTTTTAGGTGTGCCACATATATCATAATCAAAAATTTCATAAATAACCCATAAGGTGTAAAAGTCATGGGTTTCACATCAAAATCGTGACATTTTAAAAGTTTTTAAAAAATTAGTCGTTATATCATTTATAACACATATAAATGGAGTGAGGGTTATATGTATGTCAATTATAGAATAAAATAGATCAATTTCATGTATTTATGAATTAAATTTGATATAAATCTAGATTTGGGTATTCACATAAATAACACAATAGAATTTTGTGAGAAAAATAGAGAGATTTTGAGATGAAAATTCTGTAGCATAACGGCTATATGACATGGTTTTAGAAAATAATAAAAAGAGAGGGGAAAAGGATAACCCACTAATAAATGAATAATAACATATAATGGTTATAGAATAATGAATAAATAAGATCATAGTGTGTAATTAAATTCCTCATGAAAAGGAAACTTGAAAGAGAAGAACAAATGTGATTTCTTTTACGAAAATTCGGCACCCTAATGACGTCAATTAAAAATTCAAAAAATAAATTGACAAGGGAAGAAAAGGGGATATCATAATTTATACATAAAATTTTCAATAATAAGAATATATAAAAACAAACCCCCAAATAAGAATATGGAAACTGGAAGACTTAACATAAAGGAAATCATGACTAAAAAGAGTAGGGTGAAAGGTTCCCTTTCCTAGAAGAGTAACTTCAAAAGCATGATGTTTGGGACCTTGGGGGGCTTCAGGACACCTTGTTAGGACAACTTGGGAGATAAGAAGACTCGAAATTAATTTATTGGGATTTTGTAATTAAAAGAATGAGGGAATGGATTGGTATTTACAGGAAAAATGAGTGAATATTTAATTAATTTTTCGAGGGACACCTCATCTGTGGTGTTTGAAAAACCAAGGGCTTGCCCATGGAATTTGACTATGGTATTGGCCACATGAGACACCTCATAACAGATCATAATATTCAAAATTCGGCCAGATTTATTACATCATGATCACATCATCAGTGATATCATTAACCACTGAAAACTGAAAACTGTATTTTTAATATTCACTGAAAATTCAACTCTTTCAGAAAAATACCAAAAATTTACCCTATCCTAATATTGATGTCCTGAATTCAAAAATGAACTCCATTTTATGAAAATAATTTTTAAAATTTTCTTATTTAATTTTTAAATAAAAACATTATTTATTCCAATTAAACAACACTAAATCTATAACTCATTTTATAACACCTTGAAAAAGAAATCAATGTCCCATAAAATTATCGTATGACAATATGAAAATAAGGTAACACTTTATGATTACATTTTATGAAAAATAATTTCCATTTGAAATTATTAAATTAATTATAAAATTTTAAAGAAAGTACTTATGACATACAAAAATACCAAAAATTATACTATGATCGTTTTTCACTTTTAAGATGTCAAAATAGTAATATAACATTAATAGGTGATGTTTCTATTTTTGGATGATTTACTATTCACTACTATTAATAATGGTATGTTACTATTTAGACATTACCTAAGTGGTGGTTTATATTAGTTTGCAATGGTGATAGAATCTTGGGGCGGCACAGATAAAATTTTCTGACTGGCTATTTCTATCAGTTTTAACTTCTCCCTTAGGCGATTCTGTTCAATATTCACATGTTGAAGCTCATCTTGTGTTGGTCCAGAAAAAATCCCAAATATGCTACCTCCTTTCCAAGCTCTGACTAATAGGCTTCATACAGCCCGAGTCTACTAGATGAGGCCATATACTCTTCTTTCTATATTAATTAACGAAGATCACTTGTATTTATAAACAATAATTATAAGGTTAAGAGCATAGTTTTCAACGGTCATATTGACCAATGACCATATATCAGTTGAAACCCAACAGTGTAATTTAATTATACAAACTTCATTAATTAAAGGATATAGTTTATTTGAGTATAAAATAAAATAACACCCAAATTTAGGAAATAAATATTATTAAAAATTTCTGGTTGTTATATTCTTTCCCCCTTAAGATTTTTTTTCCGTGAAATTTTATCTCATACCCTAAGAACATAAAAGTTGTGGGTACTTCTGCCTCATAGACTCCTCACATTTTTGGTTCCACTATAACACCATAACAATGTGGGTAGTCTTGTCGCATATAACCTTGTCTCTATGATTCAAGATCTCCACCGGCTTCTCCTCATAAGAGATTTCATGTTCTATTTTTACCAAATCTGGATTTAGTACATCTGAAGGGTTCGGTATGTACTTTATTAAGGGGGATACATTTAAAGCATCATGAATTTGTATTATATTGGGAGGAAGTGAAAGCCGATAGTCCACTTCTCCTACGTGATTAAGGATTTCGTAGGGGCCAATGTTCCTAAGGTTGAGTTTCCCTTTATTCCCAAACCTCATGACTCTATTACCAAGGGAAATTCGAAAATAGACCTTGTCACCAACATCAAACTCCCAATCCCTTCGAAAGGGGTCGGTATAGTTCTTTTTCTGACTCTGAGCAGCCTTAATGTGTTGCGGGATGGCATGGACTATTTATCTCATCTCTTGCACAAGATCAGGCCCAAGAAGCTTTCTCTCACCAACATCATGCCAACAAGTAGGAGTTCTAAATTTCATACAATATAGAGATTCATTGGGTTCCATTTGAATGTTATAGTATAAGTAGTTGTTGTGGGAGAACTCAACTAATGGAAGATGTTGATCCCATCCACACATAAATTCCATTGATCATGTTATCAGCATGTCCACAAGTCTTTGAATAGTCCATTAAGATTGGCCATAAGTTTGGGGGTGATAGGTCATACTCGGATTCAACTCGGTACTCAGAGCATGTTGAAGACTTCTCCAGAATTTTGATGTGAACTTTGGATCATGATCTTATATGATAGAAAGTGAAACTCTATGAAGACTTACCACTTACCTCACATAAATCTTGGAAAGTCGATCAAGAGATAAATCTTTCCAAATGAAGATAAAATGGACAGTCTTGGTGAGACAATCTTCAATAACCTATAGCGCATTGATTTCTTTGGATGTTCTTGGAATACCAGAGACGAAGTCCATAGCCACATCCATTATGGTATGGCTAGTGGGGAAAATACCCTTTTAGGATGTTTTCACTCTGCCTTCACTTACTGACATACTAGGCACCTTTCAGTACAGTCAGCAATCTCCCTTTTCATATTATCCCACCAAATATTTATCACGAAGGTCCCTATACATTTTTGTGCTTCCATGATGTATAGAGAAAGTAGAGTTATGATCTTCATCCATCATCTCCTTCTTTGTTTCTAGAATAGATGGAACACAATATATTGTATGAAATTTCATTACACTTTCTTAATAATTATTAATCTTTGGAAACATTCTATCCTTTAATGCCTCAAACTTCTTCTGTAACAAAGGATCTTATTTTTCATCTTTCTTGATCATCTCTAGCAATGATGGTTGTGAAATCATTTGGGTTAGGGTTGATCATTCCCCTTAGATTATAATTCCCATGTCATGCTTTACTATGTCATTGATCAAAGGATCTCGTTGAATCCTCATCATGGAATGAACAACTAGGTCTTTTCTGCTTAATGCATCAATGACTTTGATTGCTCTTCTAGGGTGATAATGTATTCAAAAATCATAATCATTGAGAAGTTCCAACCATCTCCTCTGTCTCATGTTGAATTCCTTTTTTTTGAAAATATACTTCAAAAATTGATTGTCCTTGTATATATCACATTTCTCCCCCTAAAGATAGTGCCTCAAAATCTTCTGATAAAAAACGACTGCAACCCGCTCCTGATCATGTATACGATAGTTCTTCTCATGATTCTTCAATTGTCGAGATGCATAAAAAATGACATTGTCATTTTTCTTGAGCATGCACCCAATCCCATTCAGAGATGCATCACTATAAAAAAATAATACTTCCCCACATGAGGAAAATGTTAACATGGTTGTAGTAACCAATATCTTCTTCAACTCTTGGAACATTTCTTCACACTCCTTTGTTCAGATGAACATGACACTTTTTCTAGTTAACATGGTTCATGGATTAGAATGTCATGATTTTTTTTAAAAAACCTCTTATAATATCCTGCTTATGTAAGGAAACTATGTATCTTTGTTACTATTGTAGTCTAAGGCCACTACTCTGCAATTTTTTTCATTGCAGGGTCAATTATGATTCCATCACTGGTTACAATGTTCCCCATGAAAGAAACATGTTGTAACCAGAATTCACATTTTCTGAACTACCTATAAAGTCTATTAGTTCATTGAGTTTTCAAGATAAACCTTATATGATCTTCATGCTCATCGCGACTTTTGGAATATATCAGAATATCACCAATAAAAACTACCAAAAAGTTATCACGGTAATCCTTAAAGACTCTATTGATCAAATCCATAAAAATAGAAGGTTCATTGGTCAGTTTGATGGGAATAACAACAAACTCATAAGGCCTATATCTTGATCGGTAGGCAGTTTTTGGAATATCTTCTTTCATCACCCTTAATTGGTGATAACCAGACCAAAGAACAATATTAAAGAAGAATTGATACCCATGAAGTTGGTCAAATAATTCATCAATTATTGGAAGAGGGTATTTTTTCTTCACTGTGATCCCATTCAGTTATGTATAATCAATTCATTGCCGCAACGATCCATTCTTCTTCTTCAAAAAGAGAAAAGGTGTTCCCCAAGTAGACACAGTTGGTCGAATAAAACCCTTATTCAAAAGAATTGGAGTTGTTTAATGAACTCCTCTAGCTCCACATTTTCCGTCCTATATGGGGTCTTTGATATCTGATGGGATCTAGGTTTGAGTTCAATAAAGAACATTACCTCTCTTTCTAGGGGAGGTCCAGGTAACTCCTTAGGAAATACATCAAAGTATTCCTAGAAGATGGGGACCTATTCAATCCTCAAACTCTAATTTCCATCTTTTTTTCACTAGTCATCTCAATAAAGATAGATATTGGAGGTTCTTCATGATGAATATCATGTTGAAATATCTCTTCTTAAAAGAAAACTGTAGGTTTTCCATTCAAGACTACTAATATTTCCTTACTTCTACATTTGATCATAGAATTATACTTTGAGATCCAGTCTATTCCTAATATAATATCAAATTACGTCATGGGAATGACTACTATATTTTCAATAATATTATTCTCACAAACGTAGATAATAGAGTTTTTAAAAATTCACAATTCTTGGAAAATCCCACCAAGAGGATTGAATGATAACTCTACTTTTAGAAAGTCGGTGGTTGATTCTAAATTATTTGTAAACATGGAAGAAATAAAGGAATTCGTAAATCCAGAATCCCCCGATGTACTTTCCAGTTTTCAGAGAACAACAAGAGTACCGACCACCACCTCATTTGGAATTTCAACTTTGGCCATATTGATTACAAAATTACAACCTTGTTCCATTAGTCGTTGTTGAGACTGATGGTGATTCCCCCCCACTGCCCTCAGATTTCGACAGTGATTGAAAAAGTGCCGAATTTGTCACCGCATAACGAATTGGAAATCAGGTAGGGCCTAAACCATCTTCCCTTTGTCATTAGTGATTGGATGTTGTGGATTCACCTCACTACGTGAATTCGGTGTGATATGGACATCTCTTCCACACTTTTAGCATTTCCCACTCCTGCGCCGACAGTTCCCTGAATGCATTTCCCACATTTATTACACGTGGGACGTTGTATTTGTTTTCCTCTTATTCCCTAACCAAATCTCCCCCCTAAAATTGGCTCCATTGATATCTTATTGTCATTTGATTTATGAGGTCATTACATCTCACCAACCTCCAGTTTGACATTCATCACACTTCACACGATCTCCTATTTTCTATCATAATCATGGTTGGCTAGATTCTTCTGCAGATGAGGTCTTAGTCCACCGAAGAATTTATCAACCTTACCAGTTTGATCCATGACAAAGCTAGAGGTGTTACATGGAAGCCTTGTGGAGTTCATCTCGTTGCTTACCACATATTCATTCTCATTCTACTTCATCTCGAGAAACTCCTTCTCCATTCATGCTCTCATAGATTGAGGGATGTATTTGGTGAAGAATATCCCTCTGAATGCTTCGCACTCCATATCTTCATCTTCCACTTTTGGGAATGTGTTTTTAATCAGTTCCCAATACTGATCATATTCTCCCTTTATGAAATAGACCACCTGGGTGGCCTTCTCTTGCTATGAGCAGCGGAGTACATAAAATATCTTCTCTAGAGAGCTGATCCACTGTTCAACAATCAATGGTTCAGTCGACCCACTGAAGGTTGGTGGTCATTGACGCATAATGGGCTCAACAAAAAGTTTTTCCCTTCGCAGTGAGATCAGTCTTTCAAATTGATTCATGTTATTTACTATAACTTGAGTCATTTGGTTCATCATTCAAATGAAAGTTTATATTTCGGATTCCATCAAAGGATAGTCACCGCATGGTCCATTGTGGTCACCATTTTGCTGATTCTGCTATTTTCGACCATTTTCTAAAATAATAAAACATTAGTGATAAGATTATTTCATTTACGAATATTTTAACTCTAAAAGATTTTATGTCTTAAAACTTCATGCTTTAAACAATTACATTTCACTATAAATACTTCATAATGATTAATAAAAAGCTTATGATTAACCAAACATATCCCCTGAGAGTTTTGTAACCAAGTGTGTATTAAGGCATATTATCATATACCATGATACCCCGAGTCAAATGAAAAAACACTTTATCAGAGTTTTCACTTCTAGGTACACCTTTTCCAGAGCTGCCTCAACCTGCTCGTATCCAGATAGGGATGTATTTTCTAGATAAACCACTTACTCAGTACTCGCAAAAATACCATGAGGATTTAATATATTTAAAATTTTCTATAGGGTTTTTTCCTAGAGTTTTTATATATTATTTTCAATAAATAATTAAACTATCATTTGATACCAACTATAGCATCCCACATTTTTATTACAAAACATTTCATTAAATTTAACAAACAACTGTTCTTTGAAGTCTAGTGTACTGGAAATCAGGAAAAATAAAACATGATAACATAAAACAATATTTTAAATCCTTTGAAACTATTCTTTAAAAGTTTATCCTATGTAAAATTACTTCATCTCATAACCAGGAGATGTACATCAATGGAAAGGGTGAGCAAAAGTTCCAGTAAGGAAAATAAGGTAAGCAGTTTACTTGTGTTATCAATATGAACATGATGAAAAATATAAATACATGAGAAATTGAATTATAGGCATATCATAATAAAAACAATGAGAATAATAACATGAATATTTGTCTAAAAAATTTAATTTATACATTCATGAATATATCACCAAGGTTCATTATCAAGGTTTCACAAAAAAATTACCATGGTTATTCACCAATGTATCGTGAAACATGTCATTTATAGAGATTAATTATTTACCCAATGAATTAGAGTGCTATCAGGGTGAAATATTAATACGTATTTATTTTCATGTGATCCACATAGATCATAAAAAAACATTTCATAAATAACCCATAGAGAGTAAAAGTAATGGATTTTACTTCAAAATCACGACGTTTTTAAAGTTCTAAAAAATCTGATAGTTATGCCATTTATAACCCATGAAAATTGAGTGAGGGTTAAATGTATGTAAATTAAAGAATCAAATTGATAAATTTTATGTATTTATGAATACCCCGGGAAATGAAAATACATTTTGGTTTTCACATAAATAACACAACAGAATTTCTTGAGAAAAAGAGAACGATTTGGAGACAAATATTCGTTCTGCATAACGGTGATATGACATGGTTTAAGAAAACAATAAAAATAGAGGGGGAAATTGTAATACACTCATAATTTCATAATTAAATAGTATGGTTAAAAAATAAAGAATAAATAAAATCAGGGTGTGGAATGACAAACCACATGAAAATGTAATTTGAATGAAAAGAGAAAATGTTATTTCTGTTACGAAAATTCGGCAGCCTAACAACGTCACATAAAAATTCCGAAAATAAATCGATGAGAGGAGAAATGGTATCTCATCATTTGGACATGAATATGGACAGTATTAAGAATATATAAAAACACACCCCTATATAAGGAGACGGAAACTGGAATACATAACTTAAAAGAAATCATGACTAAAAATAGGAGGATAAAAGGTTCTCTTACCTTAAAGAGTATCTTAGAATGCTAGAAGGTTGGGATATTGGGGGGCTTGAGTGCACCATGGGTGGACTCCTTGGAAGGTAAGAGGACTTGAACATCGTTGAGAGGGACTTTGGAATAAAATGAATGAATGAATGGCTTGGTATTTATAGGAAAATTGGGAAATATTTAATTAATTTCCATGGGACACCTCATCGGTGGTATTTGCGTAACCATGGGCTTGCACATGGTATTTTCCCAGGGTATTGGCCACTTGTGACAAGAAATAACATATATTACTATTCAAAATTCTACCAGATTTATTACATCATGATTACATCATCAATGATATCATTAAACACCCGAAACTCAAAACATTATTTTAACTACTCACCGAAAAATCAACTATTTCAGAAAAAACCAAAAAGTTTACCCTAACTTAATATCAATCCTATAAATTCAAAAATTAATTCCATTTTTTGAAAATATATTTTTATATATTTTTAATTTAATTTAATTTAATAAAATCATTATTTTTTCCAAATAAACAACTTTAAATCTATAACTCATTTTGTAACACCTTGAAAAAGTAATCATGGTCCCATAAAATTATCGTATAACCCTAAAATAATAAATTAACAATTTATTATTACATTTTATGAAAATAAATTTCTGTATTATATTATTAAATTAATTATAAAATTATAAATTAATTATTTATCACATACAAAAATACCAAAACATATACTATGATTGTTTTCACACTTTGAAGAGGTTAAAATTGTATTTATACATTCATGGGTGATGTTTTTAATTTTTTGGCCAATTTACAATTCATTACTATTAATAGGTGTATCTTTCTGCTCATATATTAATATTCCCTAAAAATTTTGTTGATCTTATTAGACTCTAAATTTTTTACTAGTCACAACTGTAGAAGACCACTTTTTCAAAATAATTTTAAATTATTAATTATTTAATGTTTACATTAATTTTTTGAAATACCCTTTTTTACAAAATCAATTAATAATATTCATTGTATATTTATCCGGACATTTGAAAATAATTTTTTTTACCATAATAAGAAATCCCCATTTTATTTATACCTAGGGATTACAAAAATTATTTAAGGCCTCGTTAAATAGCCCCTTATAACACCTACATAAGACCTAAGTGTAAGGTGTGCTATGGTGATAGAATCATGTGGTGTCTTAGACAACATTTCCCGAGGGGTGATTTCTATCAGTTTAAACATCCCCCTGAGGAAATTCTGTTCATGCTTCAGATGTTGTAGATTAGTTTGGGTTTGGTCCAGAGAAAATCCCCGAGATGATACCTCCTTCCCAAGCTCTAAAAAATGGGCTTCACACAGTCAGAGTCTACTAGGTTAGGCCATCGAATCTTCTTTCTATATTAATTAACCAAGATCACTTGTATTAATAAACAATAATTTTAATGTTAAGAGTTTATCTTCCCATGTTCATATAAACCAATGTCCATATAATAGTAAAAACCTAATAGTCTCATTTAATTATAATCACGTTATTAATTAAAGGATATAGTTTTGTTGAGTATTAAATTAATGAACCCAAAAATTTAAGAAATAAATATTATTAAATTATTTTGGTCATTACACCCATGACAGGAACTCTAGAGTAGCAAGATGTCATAAAACTCAGGTGCTTTATACGAACCCTATAGGGCTCGAATTTTGTAGGGTATACTAGCCTATTAGCCAATTCAATCACATGATGGGAGGTCCTCTGGCCACAGTTCCTCTTCCAGTTCAGTTCGACACTGCCCAAGTACATGGTTAGTTATCTCATGAACTACAAGCTGCAAGAGAACAAAAGAGTCTTAGACAACATTTCTAGATTGAAAGGCCACACATGTTCCCTGAACTGGCCACTCCCCCAGGATGAGATGCTTTCCATGTGCCTCGATAACCTCTGGGATGAATTGCGAAGGCCGCTCATCCAGGTGAAGTACACCAGTGGGTTTAGAGACTTCTATTCCATTTCCCAAAGGATAGAATACTCATTGAAAAGGACTAATATTAAGTCCCATGGGCCCCCATCGGCCCCTAGGAAAATAACAGGAAAAGATGAAGCAACTATTGTCCCGCAAAACCCACCACCCACACCATCCCCAGTTGCAAGGCCACGATCGAACCGTGCGGGACCCCCTGGATGCCAAAATCCACCCCCACCATAGCAGGATGGGTGATGGGGTGCTAAAAGAAATCCATTTTAATATTGAATAAATAGAGTTTATGCATTCTGAGATGAATGGCTCCATGACTATTTCATAGCTTCCATGAATTGCAATCTACTCCAAATGCCAGAGCCAAAGCGAGATGATGAAGTGTTTCTTTATGACCATCTAAATTATTGTCCATACCACCTGATACTAGGACTCACCATCTAGGAATTCTTTGTTTTCAATGATCTCCTACAAAATATGGTTGATTCCAAAAAAGTCAAGTATGCCCACCCCCTGCACAAGTTGGGTATGTTTCCACCTCCAACTATATAGAAGAAGAATAATGGAAAACAGTCCTTGGAAAGAAAGATCAAATGTTTGATATCTTGATGACCCAGAATACCATCAACTGAGCCCACGACATACTCCAAGAATAGTTGAAACAACCTATTGTGCCCCCAGAATCTCTTAATACTGAAAACCATCCTCCTTAGTCCTATTTTCCACTAAAGGCCAGAAGGATAGAATGAAAGATCAAGATGATGTTCTGGTAATAAAACCAAAGTTAGTGTTGAAACTTTCAGATATCAGGCCAATTTTCTTAGTTCAATGTGAACCACCCCGCCAAATAGTACAACGGGCACCGACCTGCCAATCGGTACCATCAGAAGTAGGCAGTCAGAAAGGAATAGTTTTGAATTAAGAACTGATATTAGACTCCATTATTGTCATTCACTTGATTTACCCCTTCTCAAATGAAGACTATAACCATGAACCCGAATTCCCTAGAGCAAACTAGAGAGCTGGAGGAAGAGGTCGCAGAGGCTGGAGGTTTCTCGGAAGGCATTATCATGACAAGAGTCAAATTCCCAGACACACCACAAGTCAAACCGTTAAGATCATGGAAAACCATGGAAGGACCCTCTGAAAGACGCAATAAGAACTGGAATGCTCCTTCTACCCCATCGGAGGAAACCCAAGCCCATTCATCTTTGAGTATCCATCAGGGGAAGAACATGAGATGAACCGTCCAATGTATATAGGTAGGCCAGTCCGGCCAAACATGGAAAGGAATGCAGCACAGCCAGCCCCTGCTAGAGAGGAAAAACCATATGTCCAAAGATCAACACCCTAAAGTGTCTATGAAAGTGAAACCCAGAGCTAGTAAGTGCCTACTTTTAGAGCATAATTATGAAATTTTAATGCATCTGGATTGAATATGAGCAATTTTGTCAATCCGGGACACACTGATTTTTTCAACATATCTTAGAGAGGCACTATTGAAGCCTTATTAAGTCCACATGAGTTCTTGGATGATGTAGCAGTGACTGAAGTCTACCAAATGGATAACAGTCTTGAAGAATGTCATACCTTAATCTCCTTCAAAGACATGGATGAAGATGCCATCATTCAAGGGAACATCTTACCCTTATGTGTGCAGAATGATAAATGGAATTGATTTTCATTGGATCTTTATCAACAATGGATCTAGAGTTAACCTCCTCCTACTGAGAAAGCTTCATTGACTGGGATATGATGAATACTGCTTGATACCATGCCCAAAAACATTGTTGGGATACAAAAAAAGTGATCCAAAACTATTGTGAAGAGTCAGGAATAAAACTTGGCTTGAAGATCTCATATTAGATACCAAGTTCCTTATGGTGCAGAAAAGTACAGACATCAATGTTTTATTAGGGAGTACATTACTGCATCATCATGGTGCAATTAAATTGTCATACCATCAGCGAATTAAATATTCAACTAATGGAATACATGGGACATTCAATACAAATAAATCCCTTTGTGAGTTCTATGAGTCACTTTACATCGACGTAGGGTTCTATGAGTTGGAAGAAAAACACCTTTCGACTGACAATGCTGATTGGATCAATGCCCTAAATGGATTAGAGATGGCTTCCACTGACACCATCCAATAGATTTTTTTGGAGTACGAACTACCAATCAACAAAGTTGAATGCATAAGTACAAGCCCATATAGAAACTCATGTTGTCTGTGTGGCATTGTTACAACCACCAAGTCCAAAGACATAGAAAAACCATCTGACTCCCATGTTGTTAGAGAAATCCCTACAAAATTCTCTCGGACTATCCTTGTGGCATCAAATTCCCATGGCCTCACCCACTAAGGAAAAAGAAAATTTCATTCCCAACATAAGAGAAGTTATCTAAAAAATCATTTCTCCATCAGAAGGGGACAATGATGAAGAAGAAGAAGAAGAAGAGGAATAAGGCCTCAAATATTCTCTTCTAATATTAATAGAATGTGTTTCCACCACCATTGATGAACTTAAGGATATGAATCTGGGCAATGAAAATGACATGTGACCCACTTTAATATGTATGGACATGCCTATTGAGGAACAGGAGGATCATGCCTCCTTCCTAAAGTTGAATCGAGATGTGTTTTCCTAGAATTACATAGTGATTCTTGGCCTTGATCTAGAAGTCACTATCCATCATCTATGATTACCATATAATCATCGGTTATATAAACAAGAAGTTATAGGTACCCAACCAATGCATGATACAAAAAAACAGAGGTAGAAGTTGAAAAACTAATCAAATCCAACTTTATACGTATGGTCCAATATCTGATCTGGATGGCCAACATAGTCTCTGTCAAAAATATTAATGGACAGATTATAATCTGCATCAACTTTAGGGACATTAATCAGTATTTCCCAAAAGACCACTTCTCGATCCCATTCATATAATTATTGATCGATGCAACTTCTGGATACAAATCCATCTCCTTCATGTATGGAAATTTTGGATATAATAAAATCAGGATGCCCATGGAGAGGAATAAGCTACCTTCTTTCGGGCCCGTTGGGAGAGTTATATTATAAAGTGAAGCCCTTCAGTCTAAAGAATGTCGGCACCACATATCAATGCTCCATGCATCACATCTTGAAGCCCTATTTGGGAAAATACATTGTGTGTTATATCGATGACCTAGTGGATTATTCATGATTGAATTCAAACCACCTATATGACATTGAAATTGTCTTCAACAAATTGAGATAATAGAATTTGAACATGAACCCCCTGAAATGTTCATTTGGCATTACCATAAGAAAATTTCTCGGATTTGTCATATGCCATCATGGCATTAAAGTTGAACCCTAGAAGAATAAATACATTCTTGAAATGTCCCCACCTCACAACCTCACATAGTTGAGAGGTCTCCAAGGTAAACTCTCTTACATTCCACACTTCATATCCATCCTCATAGGTAAATGTTCACCTTTCACTATGCTCATAATGAAATGAGTTACGTATGAATGGAATAACGATTGTCATGAAGAATTTTAAAACCTTAAATAATATATCATAATCCCTCCGGTGTTCATGCCACTGGTTGAGGGGAGACCCCTCATTTTATACATAAATTCCCTGGAACATTCATTAGGAGACTTCATCTTGGAGAAGAATGATGTAGGCAGTGAGAACAACCTATACTACCTCAGCCGGAAAATGGTTGATTCTGAATCTCAGTATTTGAATATTGAAAAGAACTACGTGGACCTAATCTTATCAGTTCAAAAACACAGATATTAACTATAGCACAATGTGCTCCACTCGATCTCCCTCTACAACCTTATCAAGTATATCCACATTTGTACCATGCTAAATGGGATCTTATCATTATGGGCGGTTATCCTGTAACTATTTTACATACTGTACGTGCCCCAAAAGTCCATCAAAGGCCAGACTTTAGAAGACTTCTTGGTTGACCATCCCTCAGATGAAACAACACCATTGGATGCTGATATTCCGGATGAAGAAGTGTTTTCCTTCCAGGAGAACCCCCAGATATAGGAAATGTACTTTAATGTTCGTTCCCAAAGCTCGACAGTGAAAAGTATGGAGGATCCCAAGCTCATCAAAGTGGGGATGGGAGTCATACATGTATCGCCAGAAAAGGTCATCTTGTCTTAATATTTTCATCTTTCAAAAGGGTGTACGGTCAATGAATTGGAGAATCAGTCCCTCATTGGTGGCCTGGAATTGGCACTCCAGGTGAAAGACAAAGACCGAAAAATAATGCGTGATTTGGAGCATGTCATCAAACAAGTCAACGATGACTATGAAATCAAGAAAGAGTTGTTGGTTCCCTTAATAAACCATTTTCAAGCAATAATGGAAGAATTCCCATCAGAACCAATGTTGACTCATGTCACCAGATCACCGCAATCTGAAGCCGACACTTTGGAAAATGCAGCCACAACTTTGGTCGATCCCAACCGGGGTGAAGAAGTCATATTCTTTTCTCACAATCATATGGACATACCATTAATCTAGACAATAATGGATGAAATTGATGATATTAGCCCCATTCTTAAGCCACATAGCCGTACCACTGGTTGGATGACACCCATCAGAAATTACCTTTAGAATGTGGAACTCCCACCAGTTAGGGATGAAAGGGAGCATGTCCAAGGATGGGCAGTCAATTTTACCATGTACAATAGGGTGAACCAGGATAAGGTTCTCTATAAATAGGGCCTTGACAGAGTCTTTCTGAGGTAAATTTATAGAGAAGAGACTACTGCCATCATGAATGAAGTGCACGCTGAATCTTGCTAAGCACACCAGTCAGAAACCAAGCTCACTCACCAAAATTTGAGTCTTGGGTATTAATGGACCACCATGATACATGATTGCGCCTTAATCACCAAGATGTGCCATTCCTACCACGTTCATGCTAATTTCATACACCTACCCCATAGTTTCTTCATGCAGCTAAATACTCCTGGCCATTCGTCGACTAGGGGTGGATTTTGTGGGACCATATCCTCCCGCTACACCCAGGAAATTCAAGTCCATTCTTAAATAAACTGACATATTTTATAAATGTGATGAATCCATGACCCTTAAGGTTGTTGGGGATAAAAGCATCCTCATAGTTGTGATGGAAAACATCATCAACATATTTTTTGACCCTCATACAATACTGACAGACAACGGCACCAACATCTACTCTGTTGTACTCGATAAGAAGTACCGGGAATATGGAATCAAGGCCAACTAGTCATCCCGCAACCACACAGAGGCCAATGGGAAGATAAAGGCCTTCACCCAAACTCTTTACAACATACATCAAAATATGGTCCACAAGGATAAGAAATCATGGCCAGAAATGCTCCTTCAGGCTTTGGGGGCTTACCGGACCACGATGCACACCGCCAATCCGGAACCCTGTACTCACTAGTATACAAGGAATTGGTAGTGTTACCTATGGAGATTCAAGTGACGTCACTTCATGTGGCCATTTGAGATCAACTATCCACATACGAGCAATCCCAGATATGTTTTTATTAATTGGATTAGTTAGAATAAAAAATGCTTCACACTCTACATTATTTTGAAATCTACCAAAAATGGAGTGCACGACCCTTCAAAAAAAGGCTCTCCTTCAATCTTTCCTCAAAGTAAAATCAGTGTTTGTCCTCAGAACCCCCAATTATACTTAAAAATAATCCCCCCAAGATTTAAACAATGTGGGAAAGGCCATATGTCATACAAAATATCTATTCCAATTGATCATACTCTGTGATATCAATGGATGATCAGCACATCATGGCCCCTACAAATGCGAAGTTCTTTAAGAAATACTTGGTGTAAAAGAAATCATGTTAAGGGAAAAACTCTAAGACAATAAACTATGAGTTAAAATGTCCCCATGTTCCTAACTCTATGAACTTAATCTTTGATTCCTAAAAAGGTCCCCATGTTATTGTCTATACTCTAGGACCTTAAAATATTAGTTTGAAATATACCCATGGACCTAATTCTACAACCCTAAACCACGAGTCATAAAAATTTACCAATGATAAGGTCTAAACTCTAATACCTTACAATAAGAGTTAAAAATATCTCCATGGTCCAAACTCTACAACCCTAAACTACAAGTCATAAAAATGTCCCCATGCTCCAAAATCTACAACCCTAACCTATGAGTCATATAAATGTCCCCATGAAATGGTACAAACACTAAGACCTTACACTATGAGTAAAAAATGTCGCCATGGTCCAAAATCTACAACCCAAAACTATGAGTCGTAAAGGATTCCCCATCATAAGGTCCAAACTCTAAGACCTTAAACTATGAGGTAAATAAAATGCTCCCATATCATGGCACAAACCCTAAGTCCTTAAACTATGAGTCATAATAATGTCTCTATATCATGGTTCAAACTCTACGACCCTAAACTATAAGTCATAAAAATGACCTCTCATATCATAAGTCCTATATCTACGACCCTAAACAATGTGTAAAAAATTTCCCCCATGTCATGGTCCAATCACTAAGACCTTGAACTATGAGAAATGAAAAATACTCAATGTTAAGATCCAAGATCTATGACCATAAACTATATGTAATAAAAAATGACTCCCATGTTATGGTCCAAACTCTAATACCATAAACTATGAGTCATTAAAAAGGAATCCCATATTATTGTCCAAATTCAATGTCCTTAAACTATGAGTCATTTTTCTTTCCACATGACATTTAACTATAAGAAACATGTACTCTCCATAATACATTAAAATACATAGCATAAAATTTCCTGATTGCATGAAAATAAGCTACATGATCTTTCATCTAACTATGTGTTGCTTCATTATTGATCTCAAAGGATACATAGTAATGCCTTGAACTTCGATCCTGGACCAGCCCCCATAATTAAAAAAATGCCTCCATCTTGCCCCCTATTATCCCCATATCTATAAAGGAGACCCTTATCACCCCTTGTTTCACACATAGAGTTCAACATCCACGAGCTTTGGAAGGGTGATAGAGATTCTCTTAAGAAGGTCAACTATGGGGTAACATGTCAGACCTGAATATTTTGATGGGTGGAATAAAAATTCCCTACCCATTTGACTGAGTCAAATCGGTATGTGGCACACACAGAACAATGTACGGATTGATTCCTTCCCTCACAGGATGCTTAGCGACGCCTCGATCTCTGATCCTTCCCCAGCCCCACCGGGAAAGAAAATGAAAATGCCCCCATCATATTCTATGTCACCTCACACTTGAAATGGAGACTCTGTAACCACTCCTTGTTTCTCACATCGTGTATCAATAACATGACCATAGGAAAAGTGGTATGTATTCTATTAAGAAAGTAAACCATAGAAGAGTATGGTAAGCCTAACACCCATATAATGTAAAACCAAAATGCCCTCTAGTGTCCCTAACACATCGAATAAACATTTGTAGGGAACATCCAGAACTATGTGTGGCCTGATTCCATCTCTCACAGGATACATAGTGATGCTTAGATTCAACCTCCTGGCCCATCCACCAGAAAAAATTCCCTTTCCCCCATGCACGGGTCGGACCTATGTGGAAGCTCCATGAAGGTCATGATTAATCACGGTCTGGGTATTCTCACATTCTCAAACACACCTTTCTTGTTTGTCACACTCTATACCTTGGGAAAACATGGATCCACATAATCACCCTTGGCCATTTGGGATGGAAGACCAGTGTCCTGCGAACACCTTTTATTGACTATGCATATCATACCCTGGTGGATCTGCATATACCATACACAAGAATGGCTGCCAATCTATGGAAAATTTGTACCCAAGAGTGTCCTCTTCTACCTTAGTATGACCAATGGCATTCAAGACCCCTGTCACCTCTCCTGATTCAAGTCTCCCCTGGGACTATGGTTCACACCTTCTATCATAAATCTTGTTTAAGGAACATCGGAACACCCTGACTGCGATTAACCAGAAACTTTTTAAGACCATTACAAGGTTGAAATCATCCTCACTGGATGGCGTTAAATTGCAAGGCCAAAATCATCCTCACCGCATGTCATTGAACTAAAAATCCAAAATCATCCTCACCGCACGACGTTAAATTGAAATGTCAAAATCATCCTCACCACATGACATTAAACTGTAAGTCCAGAGTCATCCTCACCGCATGATGGCAAACTTCAAGGCTAAAATCATCTTCACCGCACGAGGTTAACCTGCAAGGCCAAAATCATCCTCATCACGCGATGTTAAACTACAAGGAAAAATCATCCTTACTTCACGACATTAAACTACATGGAAAAAATAATCCCCAACGTATGATGTTAAACTGTAAGTCCAAAATGATCCACACCAAACAACATTAAACTGCAAGTCCAAAATCATCCACAACACAAGATGTTAAACTGCAATGCCAAAATCTTCCTCACCTCATGACATTAAACTTCAAGGACCATATCTTCCTCATCACACAATGTTAAACTAAAAGACCAAAATCATCGTCATCGAATGATGTTAAACTGCAAGACCAAAATCGTCCCCACCACACAACTTTAAACAAAAAGGAAAAAATCATCCTCAATGTATGACATTAAAATGTAAGGAAACAATCATCCTCACCACATGACATTAAACTACAAGGCTAAAATCATCCTCTCCACACGATACTAAAATTTAATGCAATGGATTTAGCCTAACAATTCCCCCTAATATTGAATTCATTATTCCTAGATGGTGACATGGAACCCTTGTGATCCCTGTTTCTCATGCCGAGAATAGCTCACGTGCGCCTAGGAATCTTATAAAGAGATCTACCATGAAATTATGGAAAAATGGCCCAGGAATTTGTTTCTAGCAGCACAACCCTAAATTTCATGTCATTGTTCCATCCCCCTAGATTATCCCTATGTACTTTCCATGTGATGTTAAAAAAATTGGTATCCTAAGGATAGAATGAATACCTCACCCTGCGTATGGGTCAGATCTATGTTAGAGACACCATTCCATGAGTAAATCACATCTAAAATGTCCCCAATATGTCCCGGTATACCCCTTCTATATTCCAATGACCATACTTTATGTGATCTTGAATACCCATAACCCTTAGAGGCCATCTAGGATGGAAGTCTAGTGTCCTGAGGACACCTTTGATTGATTATGCATATCATGCCCCGATGGCTCTATATATGTCACCCACAAAAATAACTGTTTATCAAAGGAAAATTCATCCCCAAGAGATTCATATCCTATCTTAGTATGCCCAATGGCTTCAAAGAATCATTTCACCCCTCCTAATTCAATGGCCCTAAAAGTCATAGTTTTCATTTTCCTCTTTTCACATATCATAGATATATTAGAACATATGGGCCTAATTCACCTTTGGTCTCTTTTGTGGTTTCTAAAAGGTATTATATCTACAAGAAAAATGTTGATTTGCATGTAAAAGAAGAGTTTTCCACTAGTTTCCCAGTTTCCCAGAAGAAGTTTACCTTAAAAGCCCCCTATTGTGATTAGGGGAACCACTAGTTGAACATCACACATCGTATTGAGAATGTTCCCAATCTCCATAATCCTCAAAGGCCATCAGAGGTGGAAGGCTACTGTCCCATGGAAATCTATTCTTGATTGTGCCTATCATGCACCGATGGCTCTACAAATATCACCCCCAATAATGGACATTAATCAAAGGAATATTCTTCCCCATGAGAGTCCTTTCCTACCTCCATACACTGAAATGTCATTCACATATTATCACACCCCCAGATTTGGAATACTCTTGGTTGAAATCTTATGTACCTCATTCTTCCTGAGTTCCCCTAACAGAGAAAAAACACTTAACTGAACTTACCAATTTCCAGCTCTCCCTTACACAAGTATGAAATGTGTGGGAACAATTTCCCACTCAAGCTCGATATGAATGTTCCTATTGTTATCAAAAAACACTAATTAAGACAGCCAAATATTGTGGCTCCCAACATCATGATAAATTCAATATGAGGAAAATCCCACCATGCCATTGGGAAGAGAAGGTCAGTGTCATGGGGACGCCTATTCTTGACTATGAATTTCACGCCCTCGTGGCTCTACATATGTCCTCAACAAGAATGGATATCAATCAATGCCAAATTAGTCTCTAGGAGAGTCCTTTCCTTACTTTATATTCCTAAAGCTTTTCATGGGACTTATTCATGCCCAAAATCCACAAAAATGGAGTCAATAAAAATCCCAAACCCTTTTCTAAAGGATACTAGAACATTCTTATCTAAATGTACCGAGTTAGGGACTTTCCCCATTAAATTTGGACAAATATGTTTGACCTAAAACATTATTATTAACATTAATTTGAAGAACTGTGAGATTCTAGAAAAAAACATATTATATACTTGCCAGAGGGAAAATCCGCCGAAGGCGCCTCTGGGTAAAAGTTGAGTATCAGTTCATTAAAAATACAATGAGCCATTAGAAAATTCATAAATCAAGTTAGGTGGAAAACCTGCAATGGTCGGGCTATGAAAATGTTATTTTATACCTGCTAGGCCCAAACCAAGCATTCTTAAGAAAAAATTAGGGTAATAATAAAAGAGGCACAACATTTTTTGGGGATTTTCATGTAGCACTAAAAATAGACAAACTACCCTCACTGAGTCCCTTGCCTCAAGGAAAAATTAATGAATTATCTGATCATTCAAGTCGAGAAAACTTCAACATCACAGTAGATTCTCTTCATTCCAATCAGAGCCTATTCTTATGGGGGGAATTTTTAGGGTCCCGAAAATTTTGCACATGGAAGGTAAATACACCCAAAAGTTTGGTTAGGAAAATTTATTCATGTTTGATTGTAAATTTGAGAATAAAAGTGAAGTAATAAAATTTTGAAAATGTATTTGGACAGACCATGTTTTGACTATCAGGAATGGTTCACAAAAGGCATAAGAGGAGAACCATTTGGTACATGGAAGGCCTCTGTTTCACTTTTCTGTGAGGAATTGTCAAGTGAATTAAGCTGTTCACTGTGAATTTCCGCCCGTGAACTGAAGACACTATGAACTATTTTCGCTAGAGAGAATTCAACTGATGTATTCCCTACACACTATCCCTACAAACTATGTGAACCACTGATACATATTTCTTGAAAATCTATAAAGGAATAACTATGGAATTGGGGAAAGGGTGGATGAAGGCGATGGAGAGAGCTCTGGGATGGGTGAAAAGTGGATGAGGAATGTAGACGTTGTGAGATAAATTTCACCTGCACCGGAAGATGTTCGTGGGACTCCATCGTGCATCCAAAAAAGTTCATAGAATCCATCCCATGAACCATATGAAAAAAATAGTTCGCAATAGTCCTTCTCGTGAACTTTATTTCGATGACCCTCCACATCAAACCAGTGAACCAACAAAAAATATATTAAAACGGTTTGGGAATGAACATATGCAGGAAATGGTTCACAGATGCCCACATGCGGATAACGGTTAATGGACGCCCATATGTGGAATACAGTACATGGACCCCTTATATGGAAGATAATTTGTGGAATGCTCCTCCGCATACCATCATACACAACAAACTCTTCTACATGCCATCATAAGTGGCCAACTCCTCAGCATAACATCCTATGTGGCCAGGTCTTATGCGGACATGTATATGTGGAAAATTGTTTGAACCCACTAGTTTTTTACTATGTGGGCTATGCCCCCACACACCCACTAGGGATTAGTGTTGGGTTTAGGTCCTGCCCCTTCGGCATGGTCGCTTTGCTACCGTCACTGACCCCCATGAAAAATGGAGTGTCTCACCATGAACTTTTCGGACCAGGTCGATGAGATTTTCCCTTGTGCCCTTATTCCTCCCAAACATCTATCCCATAATTTCTTGGAGAAGAGAGATTGCTCATGAACCTCCTAAAAATCCCTATCACCTACCTCCTATGCCAGGTTAACCCAGGATGCGTAGTACAATCATAGCCTGAGTGTTTCTTAATTGCCTGATCATATCCTTTCCATCCTGAAAATGTTGTGTCTCTGGTGATTTCAGATCCTCATAAACCTCCATGGCCATTAGAAAGGGAAGTCCAGTGTCCTATAGAAACCTTTTTTTTAAATTTTTACATCATTCCCCAATGACTCTACATACGATGCCTACAAGACGATCATCAATCAAAGGAAAATTCATCCTAAAGATATTCCTTTCCTACTTCTTTATTCCTTAATGTCATCCATGCCCCATATCATTTGTCCTTATATGAGAATCCCTAAAGTAATAATTCAAGCATTCATTCCCTATCTTGTTCATGGCATGTCATAACATCCCATCCTAATTATCCTCTAGTTAATAATCACTCCTTCCCTCCATGGTTCAATCCCTAGAACAATAAACTATGAATTATTGTCCTTACCACAAGATGTTAAACTGTATGGTACTATCCTGAGAAACCTGATATTACGTAGTGATGCCCTCATCCAAGCTATATGACGTTAAACTATAGTACACTATCTGATTTTGGATCTTCATTAACATCCCCAACCATGATAATTGGAAGGAAAGTGTCATAAGGTCACCTCTTTGTGACTATTCACATCATGCCCCCATGGCTCTGCATTTGTTTTCCACAAAACGACATGTCAACAGGAAGAAAATTTGTCCTCAGGAGAGTCCTTTCCAACCTCTGTTTGCCTCAATGGTTTCCATGCCTCATATCATTTCATCTGATCTGATATCCTCTAGAATCCTGGTTTTCATGTTAATTCCCCTCATGCTTGAGGAATGTCAGAACATACCAATTTGATTATCCTGCAGTTAATCATCATCCAAGCTATATGGCTTTAAACTTTAGTTTACGTCATATAATGCTCTGGGGCTCTCCCACTGAGAAAATTTCCCAATCTTCCGAGGAAGGACCGCATGAATTTCAATGTCATTTCACATTGAAAGGTTCATTTCTCCACACCCTTACCCACAGTTGCCCCGACATCTTCCGTTGTGGGACCTCCCTCCCCCACCAATAGGGGAAGAGGAATGAGCATTGTTGAAACATTCCATTCCTATTGTTTATCACACTAATCTTGTCTCACATGGTCTTAGAGGTTTGGGAGGATCACAACATCAGCAGACATTCTAAACAACGAGAACTCTGATTCCTTATTAAAACAGGAAATGTAGGACGCCTTCCAGAAGGCCCGATCTCAAAAGGATGACCATCCAAAAAGGCTCCACCCAATCATGTTTGTCAAATGGGAAGCTTCCATGCATAATACCCTCACTATCTGAACTATGTGGGTTCTGATTCCTCTCCTAATGATACATAGAAAGCCCTCCTTGTAGACCTAATCCCAAAATCATGTCCCCATTTGTCTCCCTAGATGATGATAAAATCTAGAGCACCTTACAACATGGCTAAGTCCATGTCACCTCTATGGCATCACTCATATGCATGCTCATGATGATCTTGAAAACCAAGGGTATCCCATGGACACACTCTTAATGAATGAACCAGTGATTCATGAACACATGACATTGACTTAAATCTATAAGGGACTCGCTGAACAGGCAATAATCCACCCCCAAAATGGTGCGGTGAGCCTGACCTCCCATCCTCTTGACTAATGGAGTCCTCATGGGTCGTTGGCCAAATCGACAGCAAACATGGACCACCCTTTTCAAATAAATTCCTCGAATCATGGATACCAAGGCCATTGCGCATTCATGGCACCATGAATAAACCCATTGGAGACTAGCCGAGGAAGTTATATCAATGAAGGACTGATTGCACGAGTGCTTGACCCCCACACATTCACCTGCTGGGACCAACAGTTCCCCAAAGTGTTAATTCAACCTTCTTTATGGTTTAATGATGATTAATGGGTCGAAACAAAGAAATGGTAAATTCGGAGAGAGCTCATATCTATATAAAATGGAACAAGTGTTGATCCTCATCGTTCCATCTCCGCACCACCCATAAATGAGCCACCTTAGAGGAAAAATAATTTTAATTGAATTTTATAAATAAAATAATTATATATTGATTCTTTTTGATAAAATAACTCAAGTCTTGTTAAATATTTTATTTAATTAATTTCTGATAGCTTCTGATAGCTTGTTGTTTAGGATTCCTACAGTTTGAACATATAAATAATCAATTGGTTAATTAAAGATGGAATATGAACCGGTAGTGTAATAAAGTTAAAATATTATAGGGCCTAAGTTTTCCTCTTGCTTATAATGGTCACATGCCTTATTATTTGTAGTCGTTATAGATCATTGTGTGTGAATTTTTAATGCCTTGCTTTGGGGAAAAGAGAATGTTTCTATGTTTCTCCATGTTGCATGTGATGTTCTTCAGATACGATACTTGTGGTATGTGGTGCAGGGAGGCCTAGTTTTTGTGGAAGCAGTTGACACCTAGAGTTATGAGATGCATTCGTTTATGCATGTTATCTCAGGTAGGACACCCGAGATGATGGAATAGGTTGATGTTAGGATTAACTGTTGATGTGAAATTTGGATTCTTATTGAATCTATTAATTTTTATCTATGTTACATTCTCCACATCATGAGTAAAATGGTTTTTCATACTATCCTTCCAAGGGAGATGATGACACATGAGGTATGACACATTTTTTCCAAGTTTATCTTCTCATGTTTGAATAGGTCAACACTTCTACCATAGGTGGTGAAGACTCCAGGGGTAGTTAACTTACTCTTCATGTTGAGACAATTCTATTTGGATGCAAAGAATGTTTTACTAGAATAACTGGAATTATTGAAAGAGGTTTTTTTCTGAATAAATGAATGAATATTAACCCATATGATTGGAGTTGCAGGGATGAAATTCTGAGGTGGAAATTGTGAGATGTTGTGGAATTGATTTTTTTATGCTTAGAGGCCAAGGATCTTTTTTGATGCTAAAGAATGTAATGTGGAAAATTATCATGTTTAACATATATACCCTATCCTTTTACACATAACATTACCTGATTATAAATTTATTTAAAAATAAAATTACATTCCATGGATCTTAGAGTGTATTGTATAGGAAGACTAGGTACAATAAAATAGAAAACATTGGACTAAATAAAACATTTCATTAGTTAGTATTCATAATGATATTATAAATTCCTTTGATCCATTAAATTTACATAGGATAATAATGGGATAATATGAACCAAGGGATGATCTAAAATCCAAGTAATGGAATAAACGCAAGTATAAAGATTAGAACAGTAGTTAGAAGGCATGGTATAATGATATAAAGAGGGTTGGTACATGATTAACCAAAATAAATCATAACATTTCAAACAATTTATCAAATAATTATGGAATCATAGTAATGTGGAAGAAATATAAATCATTACATTATCACGATTCAAGGATCATTGAATGCAGAGTTGTACAAGTCAAGGATAACACAGACTGTTGCACATGGAGCATGAGTCAAGGCTTACCACCAAGACCATTGCACATAATATCTCATGAAACTAAAATTTATCTAATTAATTGGAGAAATATCTGGCTGAACCCTTCTTAACATGTTCATGAATAATTATTCCACATAATCAATCATTAATAAACATAATGGTACCTATGGAATGAAATGGATATCAAAATCATGTTATAAAGAATAATAAATGGTAGTATCATACAAGTGTCCATGAGAAAATGGAATTGAAACATACAAGTACATTCATAACAGAAAATATCAATATATTAGGGTTATCAATGTCAAACATAAGTGATAACATGTAAATAGTGTATATAGGAAAATTTTTCATTAAAACGTTTTAGTGTGGTTTTAAGGAAAATAGTAAGGAGAATTTAAAATAGAAATTGGAATAATGATTTATAAAAAATTATAAGTGATAGAAGAATGTTTTCGTAAAAAAAATTATTTTATAAAAACAATTGTGTCTTAAAATAGATGATATAGTGCACTTGAAATTAGGTAAGAATTTAGGAAGTTCCCTTTAATCAGGCTTCCTTATCGAGAGGAATTAGGAAGTGCATCATTTAATAATATGTATATCCCCCAAAATATAATTATGAATTGATCTTGATAAATAATTTTGAGCAAATAAACAACATATTTATGATGTAAATAAACATAAAATAAATTTTCATTTAGGTAAAAAAGATTGAAATAGTAACTCGATGGAAGAATGGTGGTTAGAATAGAATCCCTTACATTATGTTCAAAGGTGTTCTTAATATGTTCTTAATTTCCTGGTAAATCAAATTAGATTCATTTATTATTAATCCTATTACTAATTATACGTGAGATTGATTAATTATAACCTTATTACATTCATTCATGGCCTTTTTTGATGGGATAAAAGGTTCAATTTCATTGTTTGGGAGTGTTTGTTTCCCTAGTTTTCATTATCAATTTAATTATATACATTAACATATAATCATGTTAAATGAGGATGTTAATCCAAAATTGAATTTATATTTTATTAGAGAATAACCACAAGATTAAATGGTTATAAAATTAATTGGGTTATTTGGAGTGGGGTTTAATGATTATATAAAACATTAATTATAATAGTTTGGGTTAACTAGCGTTGTATTGATCATCATCATCGACATTAAATTTTTATTCAAAAGTAAAGGAACAAGGGAAATATGTAAAGAAGGAAAAACCATGATATGGGGCATAAAGTAGTGGAGACCAAGGGAATCCCCTCGTATTAGATTCACTCCCTTAGGTTTGAGGGAAGAAACATTATACATGCGTGTGACATTGGAGTCTTGATCGGCCAAAGAGGCCACGTGGTCTGCTACCTTATTCCCTCCTCGCCAAGTGTGATTAAACTCAACATTGACATTTAGAAGTTTCATGATTTTTTTGATGATGTATGAAATGGACCAAGTCAAGGAACCTATACTGTATAAGGATTCATAAATGATCTTTGAGTCGGTTTCAAACTGGGATAGATGTATGATCTCTTGATTGCAAAGGTTGAGAATAGTATGAACAAATTTTTCCTCTGCCAGAATGGAGGTATCATTTCTATAATATGTTGTGAATTATATCCACACACTACCCATGAAATCCCGCTCAAATCCTCCACCTCACATGATCATGGAGCTGCAAGAACAACCAGTGTTCATCTTGAGCCCAGAATCTGGGGGAGACCACTTCACCCCATACCCCTAACGCCTGGGGACAAGAGGATAAGCTAAGTGGTAAGAGGCCCACAAGACCTGAAGGGAGGGAGCTTCTTGTCAGTTTGGAAACAGTGACACCATGTCCACCGGGAGATTCTTCACCCTCACAATGATTGACATCCCTGGAGCAGGACACCCCTCATACCAGGCCTATTGCGGGCCTGCCATAAACACTAGCACCCAACAATGAGTGTCACGGTTCTCGCTATATGATCTAAACCTGCACCCCCTAAACCTTTGTACCAGCATTCTGGGTAGGGAACATTGCTCAGCTCACTTTAAGATAAGGTAGTAAGCTCACCGAAGGATATCCGAACATCATGCACCCAATCCCCTTCAAAAAAAACGTGGTTTGTTGTCTCCTCCTTCTTCTTCTTATTATAGTGGAACCATGAAATAAGGCTGATCCCCATCCTCATAACATTTTCATATGAAGGTAAGGGTTTGTTTTTGATACTCCAAGTGAGAAAATTATACTTTAATGGGATTTTGTTGTACCAATCCCGAGATATCCATTGATCATGTGGAAGGAGAGTATTGGAAGACCTTAAAAATTACATTGAGAAGAACCTCCTATAGTTGTAAAGGGTAAAGACACATTTGTCAGGATCAGAGTTGATAGAAATGAGACCGAACACCTATTTTTGATTCGAGTCCACCACAGTCTTGAAAAAGGATGGATGAAGGAATGCCTCCTTGAATGAGATGGTGGGAGCAGGCATCCTGGGTAACCAACAATATTGCATTCCCAGTTATGTTTCCAGAAACAGATCATGCCCTCCCCAATAATCCAATGAGAGCTCTACATGAGAGGCGGAAGAAGCGAACCAAGCTCGGACAAGAGGTGAGCGCTGAGGACAAAAGAGTTCGCATTGCCACCCCAGATGCAGGACATGGTTTCCCCCCACAACATTGAACCCTCAATGATTTCCCATGTGATCTTCGTGTTCATGCAGTGAGTAGTCTCAACAAGGCTCTTGAATGTAATAAATTAACAAATATAAAATGGTGCTCCAATTTCTAGTATAAAAGGAGGGAAAATGTGAGTTGGTGATGAATTATTCAATTAGAATAACAAAATTGCAGTTCTTTTATGGTAATGGAGTTATCACATAATTTTTTTGAGAGGGAGAGGTGATTATAGAAATGAATATAGTGGACCTTGGAATGTAATTGAAATAAAATAGAAGATGGTTTGACCTCTTGATTCCTTCCACATGAGAACCTTATTAGTGGAGAGGTTTTGGTCATTTGATGAGAACTTGAGCTCCAGGATGTGGAAGATGGATATAGGGAGATATTTTACTACATTTGGACATTTTAGAAGGCTTGAGTGGTGTGATGTAAAGTGGTGGCGAGGGTAGTATTTATAGTGGTGGAGAGAAGTGTATTCTCAATATTTATTTCAGTAGCTTATTATTTATCTCAAGACAAGAAATAGTGATGATTCAGGAGACTAAAAAACATAATTAGATAATGTGTTTTCAAAACATAAGTGATTACATCATCCATGACTCAGTAAATAGATTTTTAACATATAATTTATATATACCATAAATTATTGTATTTCACTATTCATCAAAAAATTCCATTTTTTTTTAAATCACAAAAATTCACCATTTCCATTTCATGATGTGTAAAATCCAAAAATAAACTCCGTCAAATAATTTTTTTTCTAAATATGGGAAATTCATTTAATAATTGAAACCATAATTAACTAGAAAAATAGAAATTTTGAAATTAAAATGGAATTTCTAACACATTGTAAAATCAATTAAGGTCTCATTCAAGTATATTATAATAATAAGACATAAAAATATTATTTTATGAATAAATTTTTTCTGAATAATCATTCTTTTAATTTATTATATAAATCATAAAATTGTAAATAATTATATATGGCCTAAAAAAATACCAACAATTAGTTAATATTTTTTAAAATATTTGTTTACTTTTACTATGATGTAATTATATCACATTGAACCTTATAAGATGTATAAGTTTCTTATACATTAATTGTTGCGATTTCAATTATATTGGGTGGTTTACTATTTATAAGGGCCACATTACTATTCCAAATTCCATGATACAATTTCATCATAAAATGTTCATTAACTTCTTGAGATACCTTTTATTTTCCCCCATAATTCATTTATGTGGTTTTTATTGTGTTCTATATGTAATATTATGTGAATTTACAATATGAAAATATTACAATAAGGGAATTTTATAGATAAAATATTGGTTCATTATATTCATCCCCCCTTATTAAATTTTTCCCTCGAACATTAATTTAACATTCTATACTAAATATAGGTCTGGGTAGCTTTTGTTCATCTCTTCCTTTAGTTCCTGTGTTTCTTCTTCAAAAGTATGGTTTTACAATAGTAGTTTGACCAAGTGTGTTTTTTGTTACATAGAAATTTATCTCTATGATCCTAGATATTTACTAGATTCACCTCACAAAAAAGATCATTATCAAATTGTACCACCTATGAGGACATTACAGGTGAAGGATTTGGAATTTACATTCTTAAGAGGGATACATGGAATACATCCTATACTTTAGACATGTTTGGTTGAAGTTCTAGTTGATAGGCCATAGCTCTAACATGACCAAGAACACAGAAGGGTCCAATGTACCTAGGACTTAGCGTTCCCTTATTCACAATTCATATTACCTTCTTCCAAGGAGATATGTGGAGGAATACCATGTCTCCATCTTTGAGCTCATGGTATCGTCGATGATTTTCTACATAACTCTTTGGTAAAAATATGGATCCATTGATGTGCTGCTAAATGGTTTTCACCCTCTCAACCTCTTATTCAACTATTTTAGTCCCTAGAAGCTAATTCATGATGACTTGATCCTATCCTGCTAGTGTTTTGAACCTTTTCCTATAAAAAGCTTCAAATTGATCCATTTGTATTCTGGAGTGGAAACTATTATTGTAGGATAATTAATCTAGTGGAAGATATTGGTCCTAACCTCCTTCGAAGTCTATGAAACATGCTCTCAACATTTCTTCTAGTTTATGAATAGTAAACTGTAGTTGGACATCAGATTGTGGATTATAGGACATACTAAAGTTTATCTCAGTGATTAGAGCATGTTGGAAAATTTTCAAAAATTTCGAGGTGAACCTCAGATCTAGATTGGATACAACCGATAGTGGTACTCCAGGAATAATTTGCAACACATTGATATATATCCATGCTAAGTTATCTGAGTCCTTTAAAATTATGATAAAGTGATATGTCTTTGTAAGATGATCCAAATTGACCAATATATCACTATTTCCTCTAGATATCCTTTAATGTCCAGTGACAAAGTCTATGGTAATGTTCTCCCACATCCTTGATGGTATGGGTAGTGGTTTTATCAACCCCTTATAATTTTTTCTTTCAACCTTCATGTTTTTACATATGAGGAAAATTAATGTAAATTAATCAATATTCTTATTCATATTGTCACACTAGTAGTTCTCTTAGTGATTTTGATACATCTTTGTGCTCCCTAGGTAAATTGAGATGATTCATCTATGTACATCATTCAAAATCTCATTCTTTATCTTTATGTCTGATGATATGTATATTCAATGCCCAAATATTACAACTCCTTCATCATCAATCGTGAACATAGAGGATTTCCCATTTCTAATAGCTTCCCCCATTTTCATAATTTCCACATATTTTCATTAAGAAACCTTTATTTTATCCCTAAGGGATAGTTGATGAATCAGTCGAGGAAGAATTGATTACGTTCCACCTATAATTATTTCCATGTCATCCACTGCAAATCTATGAATATTATATCCTTCTCAATTCTCATCATTAATAAAGATACAGGAACCTTTCTACTCATAGAATCTGCTACATTATTTAACATACCTATATGGTGGTGGATTGACTAGTCATAATCCATGATGAGCTCTAATAATCATTGTTGGGGAATATTATTCTCTTTTACTGTGTATATATATTTTATATTCCTGTCTTCAATATATATATATATATATCACCCATCTCCCCATATTGATAATGCCACCATATTTTCAACACAAAGATCTCAGCTTCAACTCCAGATCTTGTCTGGGATAGTTTTTCTGATTAATTTTCAACTTCATTGAGTCATAGGATATAAATTTGTCATTTTGAATCAGTTCAAATCCTATGAACTTTGATGAATATTCTCTATACACCATAAATAATTCTCCACATATTGAGAGTGTGAGTATCGTTGTAGTGATAAGCCGTTTTTTGATCTTTTTAAATCTTTTATCACATTCTTGGATCAAGAAAAACATCACTCCCCTTTATTTCAGCTTTTTTATTGGGTTTTAAAATCATAATAAGTTCTTCACACATCTTTGATAATACCCACCAAGTCCATGAAATCAACGGATTTCCCTTACAGATGACGCGCTTGGACACTCTTTCATTGTCTTTATCTTGGGAATGTCCACAAATATCCCTTTAATAGTTATCACATTCCCCAAAAATGATACATCCTCTCTAAAAAACTCACATTTATTGTAATTTTCAGAAATCATATCCATTCACAATGTATTTAGGTTAGTATTAAAAAATTCCTCATCTTCCACCTTTCTCATGGAGTATATCAGAATATCATCAATAAAAACCACCACAAAATTATATAGGTAATATCTAAAGACTATATTCATTAAATCCATAAATATTTATAGAGAATTAGTGAGTAATAAGGTAGTCACTTTGAATATATAGTGTCTATACCTCATTCAAAATATATTTTTGGGAATATATTCCTTCCTCACGTATGTTTGGTGATATCCCAACTGATGGTCTACTGTAGAGAAATAACTGTCCCCAAATTGCTGATCGAACAAGTATATTATTTAAGGTAGTTGATACTTGTTCTTTGTCTTTCTTTTATGGAGATAAAGATAACAAATGAAGAGGTTCATTGATCCATACTTATTCTTAACAAGGCGGTCTAGTGAACCCGTGGTGAAACACTCCGGAAACAAATTGCTCACTAGATTATCCTATAACTATTTATTCATCTCTCCTAGCTCAATGGTGGCCATTCTACAATGTTTTTTTGATATATGAATAGGTACATGAATAATTTTAATTGACAATTAAACCTATAAGTCAAATGTAAGACCAAATAACTCATTAGGGAATTTATTTGTGTAATCCCTTAAGATAGGAATGTCTTCGAGCATGATTCTATACTTTGTCTCAATCATTTGATGATGATATACTTTTTTATAAGTAATAAATATCGACACGTGAAAGATGATTCTATAAAACAATCATCTTACTTTTTACACATATAAAATATGGGATTATTTGATTGGATGTTAAGAGTGATATCACATTCTATATTGTTGATGTAGGAATTATATAATGATAGCCAATCCATGCCAAAAATAGCATCAGACTCTACCAAAGTAAGTATGACAAGATTTGCTGGGAGGTTCATCAACAAACATTAAATTGTGAGGAGTTATATAATTTGGAAGCAATAATTTCACCATTTACTATTCTAATATATAACTCAATATCCAAATTTTGAGGTTGTGACTGAATAGTTCTTTTAAATATGACATATATAAAAGAATGTTTAGAAATATAATCAAATTGTACACTCACTATTCATGAATGAACAACCATTTTACCTGTCACCATATTAATGTCTGGATCCACCTCAGTTGTAGTGACATTACATGATAGTCCTTGTTTTCTTGGAGGGTATTGTTGATTTCCTCCTACCACACTTGTCTTAGGGAGATGTTTCACATAATTCCCATGTTCCTTGTAGTTGTAACACTGCAATACGAGCTGAGTGTTGATATAAACCTTCATTTCTTCTTCTACGTTAGTGGAATTCTTCATATCCCTTCTATATTTCTTAGCATAATGTCTCATTATTGCACATTTTGTGAAATTTATTATTCCCTTTAGACAGTACAAAGGGATCTATTTCCCATAATTTTCCCACATGGAGTGTTTGGTCTTCATTCCATCATGGGATTTATTTGTTGATCCACCCACATTAAAATCAATTTTCCTCATTTTTTTCATCAGGAGCATGAGACCACTGAGATTATATGATCTCCAATTCAACAATAATGGAAAAATATACAATCTCCTCATATCATTAAATGTCTCAAATCACTAACTCTTCTCGTAGGCATGGATTTAGTCATCTAAAGAAGAGATCCAAATTGAGTTTGGTGTTCATGATAATGCTAGAGGTGTAACTAGCATGCCTTGTAAGGTTTTCTTTATACACCGCAATAGACTCATCTTCTTTCTGATTATGTCTGAGGAACTATATTCCTATATTATGATAAAGGGTTAGGGGAAATATTTATTGAAAAACATTTTCATGAATTTATCCCAATATATGGAATCAATTTCCTCTTTGGGCATCATATTCATGATTAATGTCCACTAATGTTCAGCTTCCCTGTTGAAATAATAGACTTCCAAAATGAATTTCTCTTCTTCTGTGCACAAGAGGGTAGAGAATATCTTTTCAATATAGTTAATCCACTATTCTATGAGCAGGGTATTAGAATATCCAATAAAAATTGGATTACATTTCCAAAAAAATGATTCAAAAGAAACCTGTGCATTCTATAGAGAAGGAGGGAATTCCACATGATTGAAGTTAGTATTCATAAATTGATCCAATTGAGTAAGTATTGTCATGATGTTTTGAGCACTCGATTACATCATCTTTTGAATATTGTTACTAAAATATTCAATTTATCTATCACATTGATTGTTGGAATGGGTTCTTCTACTTCCCTCCATTAAATATAAAATGAAAGTGGAATTAGGTGTCTTTAATTCTTAGCTAATAAGAATAAAAAAAAACCATTGAACATTAATGGATAATATTGTAATTGAAAACAATATCCAAACTTTTGATTCCCTAGGTTTAAAAATAGGTTACCCAAGATATTTTTCTAAACATATATTCCTATGTGCACTTTTTTTCTTTTATAATGGTTCATAATGAGATTAAAAATTTACCAAATCATATCCCAAGGAGTGTCAAACTGAGTGCATAATATGGCCAGCTATTGTGTATGAGGTTACCCCGAGTCAGGCCTTGAAGACCTTGTCAGATTTTTCACTCCTAGGTACACATTTTCCTAAACCATATACTTTTTATATATATAGACACATATTTATTTTTCTAATAAACCATTTAATATATACTTACATATATTTAAGGATGTTTTTCAATGCACAGTCTTATCCCTAGAGATCTTCTTATAGTCCTATATTCCTAATCTCCAAAAATAACTACATTATCATGTTCTACAAACTATAAAGGCCCTCGAATTTTACACATATCATTACATGATTTTAAATATATTTAAACGTGAAATTACATAACAAGGATTGCAGAGTCTAGTGTCTTGGAAGACTAGGTACATAAAAATGAAAACATGAGACTGAATAAAAAATTTCAATATTTAATCTATATAATGGGATCCTAACTTCGTTTGAGCCCTTACATCATCCTAAGTTGACTTGGGGATAACAAGACCAAAGGGAATCACTAAAATCCAAGTAAGGGAATAAACAAAATAATAAATCTTGGCACATGGTTTAGAAGGAAAAATATAATGGTTTAATGAGGAATGATAGATGATTAAACATAAGGAGTCATAAAATTTATAACATGGGATCATTTAATCATGGAACTATATTAATGTGGTAGAAACAAAATAAATAAATTTACCATGCGTCATGTCTTGTTGAACATATATTAGAATGATTCATGGCTAACCACCAAGACTCTTTCACTAAGAACATGAGTAAAGGCTATCCACCAAGACCATGCCCCCGTGGGCGTGGTGGAGTGGTCAAAGGCTCTGCTTCCCTCAGGGGAGGTCGGGGGTTCGAACCCTGTCAGGGGGTATGCTTTAAAAATCATGTTGACCACACGCGGTGCTCGATTGCACGCCGGTTACCCAAGCGTTTACGTGGCGCCGGCCCCCGTTGGGGAACTGGGCTTCGCCCATTGGGTGGGCCTGGGGAAGGTAGGGGATTTTCCGGCCATTGCATGCCTGACCACGTAACCACTCGTGGGCTGGGCCATCACCCGCATTGTTTCCCGGCCCCTGCCTTTTGATAAAAAAACGTGCCATCCACCAAGACCATTGCACATAACGTATCATGAGACTAAAATTTAGCCAATACATTGGAGTTCTATTGTTTTTCACCCATATTAACATATTCATGAATATGTTTTCCACATAATCAATCATACATAAACATAAGGCTACCCATGGAAAGAAATGGGTGTTATAATCATGCCATAAAGCATAATAAATGGGTATACCATACAAGTCTCCATATAAGAAATGAATTAAAACACACATGGAAACTTATAAATTTACATAGGCATATATCATGTAATGAGATTTCAAATAGATGTGATAAAATTTAATAATAATATTTAATTAATTTCAGCATTCAAACATTTTAGTGATGTTATAAGGAAAATAAAAATGAGAATTTAAAATAAAAAAAGGATTAATATTTTATATAAAACCAGAAGTGAACTAATAATGTTTTCATAATATGAACAATTATTTTATAAAAACATTGTTGTAAAAAAATATTTGATAGAGTTCACTTGATATTGGGTATGAATTACGGATGTTCCCTTAAATCGGGCATGCTTATTAAGAATAATGAAGAAAAGAATCATTTATATAAATGTATATCCCAAATATAAAAGGATTAATAGATCATGATACAAGATTTTGGAACAAATAAGAATCATTTATAATATTTATAGAAAAATTAAATAGAATTTCTTTTGGGTACAAAGAGTGAAATAGTAACTCGAAGAAATAATGTAGGTTCTGGTAGAATCCCTTACCTTAAGACTAAAGTTGTTTTTCACCTGATCTTAATTTCTTGTATAATCAAATTTGAATCATTATTTAATAATTACAGAACACATTATAAATGAATTTTTTTTATTATAGCATTATTTTGTTTAATAATATCTTTTTTATAGGTTAATAGGTTAAATTTCATTGTCTGGGCGGGTTTGTTTCCGTGGTTTTCATGATCGATTTACTTATTTACATCTGTGGATAATTAGGTATGATGAAGATGGTTGTCCAAAATAGAATTTATATGTTTTTAGGTAACCTATAAAGATTAAATGGTTTTAAAATTCATTTGGTTATTTGGAGTGAGGATGAATCTTTATATAAGCTTTTAATGATAATCATTTAGGTCAATTTGTGGTTTTTTATCAAAATGAACACATTTTGTTTTAATAACTAATACAATTTACATGAAATGATTCCAGAAAATTAAATAAGATATTTTAAATAAATAGTATTCAGGTTCAACCAAAAAAATTATTTCAGGACAATAATTTAAGATGATAATAGAAATTGAAAACCTGTCGTCCATGAATGTGATAAATTAACTCATCTCTGATGGTGCTTCCATTTCAAGTATAAAAGGATGTGAAAAGAGAGATGATGATTAATTATTACATTAGTATAAAAAAATAATACATTTAAGTTATTGTTGTTATCACATCATATGAATGAGGAGATATGAGGATAACAAAAAATAGAAAGGAACCTTTAAAGAAATTGAAGGAAAATAGAAGAGGGTTTTACATCTTGATTCCATCCTCTTTAGAACGTTCATTGGGGATCATTTTTTTGTCTTTTGATGATACAAAGCCATCTTGTAAGTTATATGGGGGATTTTGGAGAGATTGATGTAGATTTTTTATAAGGAGTGAGTCTTCAGAGGTGTGACTAGAAGAGGCAGTGAGGTGTGGTATTTATAGTGTAGTAGAGGACTGATTTTCAAAAAATTCTAATCACTTGAGGACATTGTTTCATCATCTATCAAGATATAAGATTAATTATATATGTATTTTTCTGTTTAATAGAACAATTATATTAGTAGAATGGAAGACAAAAATGGATAAATGGAAGAAGATAAATAATTATTTTCTCGCATGTGATAATTGTGGAAGGAAACACCTTCATAGGTGATTTAGTGGAAAATAGGTTTTTTTATTTCCTAGATAAAAGTACAAAATTATCTTCATTTCAATATCACGAAATAATATTCCAATGTTAAATGCATCAATTTCTTTTATATGGGGCACTACACAATGAATTCCCCAAGCATCAAGGTAATATACCATGGAAGAAAAAAGAGTTCAATGACTTGACTATGATATTACCATTAATGAATTGGAATGATTATTGGGTATGTGTTTGGATTCAAGAATTAAATCATACGAGTATTTGTTAAATGATATCCAAATTATAATAATTATAAATTTATCAAGATTTTAATACAATACTTTTTCATAATGGATTTTAATGAGTATGTTGAACTGTAACAATGGCCAAGAAAAATGCTTTATTGGCATGCTGAACATCATAAAAAATATATCATTTATGGAATGATAACCCATAAGTTTCCCTAGTTTTGGAATAATGATATTGGGATAAAGAGGTGATTGATATGTATAATTTTAATTAGATATTAATGACTACCTTGGGAATGATTATTGAGTTGTTGATAATGTAGATTATACTATCATTTATGGAATTTATACAATCATTTTATTTAATTATTATATCCAATAATATGTGTGTAATTTATGTGATATGGAAGAATGGATGTTTTAAATTTTTATTTTACGGTAATTATTGTTATTACAGTGACTGAATAGAATATATGATGAATGTATTCATGTGTTTTAATGAGATTATTAAGAGATTATTAATTTTTTAGAGATTAATGATATGCTTGTTTTGAAAATTCAGTGACATTATTACAATTGATTTAGATCTTAATCTTTTGGAACGGGGAGAAGATTAACCATTTATAAAAGTATTTAATTTTGACATTTGATGTAGTCTAAGTGATTAATTAATTATTTCACTATATGGAGATTTATGCATATTGGATAACATTTTATTACCATATAGGTTTTGGAAAATATTTAGAGTTAGATAGAAGCACACATCACTATTTTAGGTGTATTATGATATTTAAAAGTGAATTTTAGTACTTCAATCATAAAAATTCATTTTATGATATTCATTTTTAAAATTATTATATGGGATTCAAACTAATCAAATCACAACCAAAGGAAGAAATTATTCTTATTAAATAGATTCATATCAATTATGAATATTTATTTGTTTATAAAGATAGTAAAATATTTCCCAAAATATTTGGAAATGTTTTTCAAAAAAATTTATTTTCCTATTACATTTATATCTGATGAATTTTATGGTCTGTTAAATCAATGTAAACTTATGGGTTTGAGGGCATTAATTTTCTATTGATCATTCAAATTATTGAGATTAATGAACACAATCATTCTCTATAATATTTTATGTTTTTTTAACCTTTTTCACATCATCACATTCCACCAATCTTCTCATATAAGGAAACCTATTTATGTGTTTCTTTATATAACCCTTGTAATCCCTATTTCTCACTATTTACATGTTTTTTTATTAACCCTTTTACTATTTGGTTTTTTCAACAATGTTATTTACAAATGTAAATTTTTCTTCTAAAAATATCAATTTTAAATTGTGTGGTTGTTATTTATTTACATTTGGGACAATGTAAGACCCTAATAATTTAAAATAACTACATTATATTTGAAAATATATGTGACATGCAACACACAACATAGAATAATGTATAACCCTTTTATGTCCTTACGATATATTTATTTTTATATAAATTTAACCACTTAAATTTATTTCATTATATTAAAAACTGAGTTTATATTTAATTACACACAACATTAATTTTATCTTATATTACATGCACCGCATAGTTTAACTTCCATTACACGAAACACCATGTTTAACTAAAATGTGATATATTAATAAAATATTATTATTTTATTTAATAGTTATATCCTAGTTCTTAAATTGGAGGTTATTAATTGTATTAACTAAATTATGAAATAAATTTTTATGTATTAATTAATTATAAAATAATTACCATTTAGAAGAAAAGTGAATATTTTCTGAAAAAAACTAGTGTTTTCTCTAAAAATTGGATTGTCTGGGTTTTGAAACATAATTTATATTTATGTGTTACCTATTTTTGAAAATTTATATGAAAAAATAATAATTTTTTAAATTAGCATATATAATTATCTTAGCGTGAATTACCAGTTTTCTCTGAATCGTTATGTTTTTTGATAAATTGTGAAAAATAATGATTATTAATTGAAAAATACATTTTTGTTTATAGTGTTATATTATATTTATCATTGTTTTTATTGACTAATTCGAAATATTTTATATAAATTAATCTAATTTAGTTCATTTGATTCATTTTGATTTTTTTGATATAAAACATATGTAAATTGTCATCATTTTTTAAAACCCACTTTATCATCACATCAGTATGAATTATTTTTAATTATATTTTTCCACATATGATTATATAATTTTTTAATATTTATTACATATTTTGAGTCATAAAAATTTATAATTTATATTATTGTCAACATATTTGTTTTCCAAAACTAATATTGAAAGCAAAAAATATTAATGACAGTAGGTATGGTAAACATGAGTTTACCGAGGATAAACTAAAATGAAAAGTGAAAAAATTGCTTATAAACATGTCTGAAAACAATTTTAATGAAATATTTATACCAATAATAATATAATTATTGATAATGGACCTTTTTGGACTCTATAAAAATGAAAAACAAGGGGGGACTCAACTCATTACAAAAATACAAAGTGTACTATTTCCACCACATATAAACGGCCACTCCTCTTCTCAATTATTCACGCAATCACAAAATTTTTGTTCAGCCAGTAAAATATAAAATAACATATATAATTATATCATATTATCCTAGAATTATTTAGTTTAGTAAAAAAATATAACTTAAGAGAGCATTAGTGCAATCCTAAGGAGGATACTTGAAGAAGAGCTAATATTCTCCAACAAGCATCATTATTTTATGACCTTATGCACCTCCTTAAATTTTTATTAAACTAGGATTATATTATAACCTATTTATATTAATACAGTGGTATTTATTAATAATAATATAATTACCTACAACCATCTCCACTTCAATCAAATGGTTTAGGAAATCGTCGTTTGTTTTACGACAAACTGTCGGCTCACAAATCAATGTCATTCATTCTAATATTACCACCACTAACTATTGGCTATGATGATGGATATAAATCATATGTATGATAATTATAAAATATTTATAACTATTGAGTCATTAAAACATGAAAATTTCTTTACATTACATTCCATATGGAATATGACAACGTCCCTCCAATGTACGGTAGACTACCGCACATGAAGCAATGTAATTCTTCATTCCCTAATGCTTTACATTTACTATAATAAGGTTTTAATTAAATATTATATGTTATATATAAGAAATTGATATTAAATTTATAAATATTTTTCATTATTTAGAGATAATATATAACATTCCCTTTCTTACTATTTCAATCACTGAAAGAGGAAATCATCATTCGTGTATGTGTGGACTACCGCCTTCACGATGTGTTGTGACTCTCTTTTCATCACCACACATCATGAATGATATAAATATATATAATTATGTTATATGGTATATAAGATATTATTATCATTATTTAATGATAATATAGTACTTACCTTCTTTTAATAATGATAAATGAAAAATAGAAATTTTACTCATTCGTAGGTACGACCTAGTATCTCTAAGAAAGTAATATACTAAATTTTTTCTGACCATATTTAATGATTAGATGTAAATTTATAATATTTTCATAAATATATAAGAAAATATGTTATTATAATTTTATATACCATATAACAATATATCATGAAAACAACAATATCATTCATTTTGAAACACGCATGAGAAAACAAGGTAATTAACACCTGACACAATGATAATAACGAAATATTATTAATTTATAGGGAGTAATGTGTTATAAAATGATCATATAATATATTATGAATATTAATATGGTTTTTTTTATTTTTTTAATATAATTTTTCAAACCTCTACACAAGGCTAAAATAATTCTTAATCAAAAAGAATTGTGAATAATGTGATTTCATAACTCAATTTCCACTAACTAGGTTAAACTTATAATATTTTCATTTTTTTCATGCTAAGATTATTTGTGTAATTAATAATGAATATATTATTTTTTATTTCCAATTTATATATTGACTAAATTTTTACACACATAATATAATCATAAATAAATTTTCACTTCAATGTTATGATCATTTTATGGGTTTAGTTCTTAATCTCATTCTAATATGTATTTTTTTATTTGTGAAAATTATTTATTGCACAAGTATAATATTCCTAAAAATGAAAAAAATAAATAATAATTTCCTTCTTTAGTAGTTCAATTTTTATTCTCCATGATATTTTCACTATGGTATTATCACAAGATGCATTTCATTTTAGTTTTTTTAATTAGGTAGAATGTGTATTCAATTATTTACATTTCTATATTGATTATTCCTTATCTTGTTATTGAAATTTCATTTTTTATGAGTAATTTACCATTATACGATTTTTAAATTCATGGAAATTCCATATATTGTTTTTTTAATTTATATGTGTTTATTACGAGTCATCGAAAATTGACGACATTTGATTTTGAGGCCCAGTGTGCCCAAAATGAGATTTTGATCTTTTTAAAAAGGTATGTCAGTAAACGTGTGGGCGTCATTTATTAACTTTTGAATAGGTACATGTAATTGGAATTCAAGGGAATTGTTGAACTCATAGTGCCAAGATTCTCTTAATAAAGGCTTAACATCGACCACAATAGGTCAGGAGAAAAATATAGTTTTTCAGACTTTTTGAAGATTAATAAAATTACATAAAAATTTTATTTCATTTTTCTACCTTCTATTGACATGAGGTGGTGGGAACTATTGGTTGTCAATCCATTTAATGGATTGAATCTTCAGTTTTGTAGCCACAATGTTGAGATTTAGATGTTCATTCATCAATGATCCTAATTAATCTCTCGTTGAGTTAATCTCCCATCTCCCCTATTTAAATGAGGCTCTGGATTGGGATTTTTACACATCATTGGGGAACCTCTAGCGATGTACCTCATCATATTCTTCCAACGATGGATAGAGGCTCGAATGACATCACTGGAGGAATTGATCTAGGATCGATGAATGTAGGAGGCTTCATCATGTGTGGATTCTTCTTCCACAACTGAGATGTCACCTATTTTACCAAGCTATGGGCATTGTTTAATTTCAAGTGAAAAAATTTATTTTTCTTGTTCTAGAATATAATTATGAATCAAGATTGATTTATTGTCTATATATGAAAAATTATTTGATAATCTTTTGTTATGATTCTAACATAGAGGGAGGAGGAAAAACAGACAAGGCTCGGAGCCTCGGCCGCTTCAGTTTTGTCGCATTCTACATGCTAGAAGTTTGAAGTCAACAGAATTTTGAATCTGGGAGACCCAATGTGACCATAGAAACCAGGGGGCCCATAGGTACATTTGGAAGGGAAAATGGGCCACCAGAGCTCACCCAGTGGCCCGCACAAGGTCCGTCGGTGGTAGTCGGCATCAGCCGGCTGACATGGAACTATGTAGAGTTTCATCGCACACCATGGAGGGGAGTCATGACATCAATATGTGGTGGAAGTAGAGGCATACACCTCTAGGTCTGCTACATTTTCGGAAGGTAGCATGTCATTGTGCATCGTGGTGAGGAACATGAAGCTTTCAAGCCATGACAGAAGCAAAGGGGATCTGCGGCCCATTGGTCCCACTGACATGAGGGAGAAACCACATGGAACTTCCAATTGAATACCCTGAACTGCTTTACAATTTGGAAGTAGGGAGTGACCCCGCGCGGTCGCCCAGTTGGCGGACCACACCAACTGGAGGACCGGGTCGGTCTGCGGCCAATAGGGCCGAGCCCACCACCCAGCCAACTCGGGCCGGCCTAGTTGGTTCATGTTGGGCTGGGTCAGGGCTGGGCTAGGATGGGTGGGGTGGACTAGATCCAGGCCATAGTGGTTTGGGTCGGTCGAACTGGGTCGATCGGGACCCAAACACATTTCTGCCCAAATATTAATAAAAAGGTCATATTTCAGAAACCAGACATCCATTTGATGAACTGTTTGGGGTTATATAATTATTTGAACAAGACGGTCCATTTTAGATACTCCTACTAAGTTATGGAGATATTTAGAGAATGGCCTAGTTGGATCGAACCTGAATCCAACCAGGTCCTTGGAACTAAAACACTTATAACTCACAGACCGGGTGTCCGATTGAGGTATCTTCTGTCACATTAGATCCCTTACTAGAAGGTGTTAGATTTTATAACTCATTTTAGGAATATCATGGAGGATTAGGAATGATCAACATCTTGTGGAGAAGATACTACAGGACTGAAGCGCACCGGGTGCGGAGAATCCTGTGGATTACTTTCAATTATAGAGTGACCTTGTGTGGATTAACATTAGAGCGACCCAGTGTGTATCAGAATAATAGAGACCCTGTATGGATAAAAATTATGGATACCTTGTGTGGATCAGTAATATAGCCACCATGTGAGGATCAGCATGATAGAGACCTTGCGTGGATCATCATTATAGAGACCCTATGTGGATCAGCATTATAGCGAACATATGTAGGTCAGTATGATATCGACCCTGTGTGGATCTACATCATAGAGAACCTATGTGGTTCAACATTATAGAGACTCTATGTGGATGAGAATCATAGTGACCCTGTGTGGATAAACCTAATAGCGACCTAGTGTGGATCGATATTCTATTAAAGCTATGTGGATCAGCAGTGCGTGACCCAACAAGGAGTAGCCATAGAGTGGAACTTCATTGATCAGCGACATACGACCCTGTGTGGTTCGACAATAGAACAACTTCTTCATGGTTAGATTGTGTAACATCATAATAGATTAATAAGATATAGCTTAAGACTAATCATATATATTCCCGATGACTGAGTTGTAATCCATGTTTTAAATGAGTCTTTTTCTTTATGGTTTTTGATTGAGATCATGCTTTATGGTTTTCCTTTGTGGAATTATGAGAGACCTTCACGGGACTCGGTGTCCCTACTGGATATTGTTACACTAAACCTAGCACAAGCTTCGCCCTCACCATGTTGTTTCCTGTACAGGCGATGAGAATCTCAGTTGAGACATTAGAACCAGGACCAAGCAGCACACAGAGGTGACTGGTTTACATGGAGAGCATTGGAGATGAGATGTACCTACCCTTCAGGTAGGACCCATAGAGAAAAATATCATGAGTTTTTTTCTATTTTCTATTGTATTATATATTTTTCTGGGGATTGTATTCCAGCCCCTTTACTTTCTGTGAACACTTTCACTACTGCAATTTCACGTTGGGGTTGCATCTTGTTGTGGTCTTGGATTTTGTGTTTGTACAGGTTTAAGGACAATGCCTTAACATTTTTGGGATACACCTTTCCAGTGCTGGTCACCAACCCCTGCCCTATGGAAGGCAGGCATGGGGTAGTCACATCACGGGCCCCGTGGGATGGTTCGTGAAAAAGTGGTATAAAAGTAATTGGCTCTACGGAAGTACAAAGACTCTGATCTTTCCAACCGGGAAATAGTGTTTAGTGTTTTGAGTGTGGTTTTCAGTTTGGGGAGTCCATTGTTGGTGCGGTGGTTGACATATCCATACACCAGGATCCCCGATTCTAATTTTCGACTAAGTTCACAAAAAAACTGATTGCGTGTGTTTTGGAATAGTTTCACTTTTCATATCATTTGAGTCAGCTCACCATGTATAACCTATTGACTATGGAATAGTTGATTCTATTTAGGATTCCTCCATGTAGACAGCCTTACAGGATTCCATATAGAGTTCATGATGATGTCCCACCGAGTAATCAGGCTTCTGTTCATTACCCTCTTACAACAATAGCTCCTTCGGGTGGTGGACCAGCATCACAACCACCTATCGGGCAACAGTTTCCCCCAACCCCACTAGTGGATGGTTTATGCCAATTGATCTCTTTTTCATGAGTACCAATGGTAGAGGAATCTGTGGTTTAGAGGTGAGATAGATTCCTAGGAAACTGAGGACTGGCTGGAGGCTATGGTAGGAGTTTTCTGCCTAGTTGGGACACTCGTAGATACGATGGTGATACTAGATCCCATCCTCTTCCAAGATACATTAGGGTGATTGTGGAGATTCATGCTCCAATTACATGACTTGATGATCATCACCTAGATAGACTTCAAGAGACTCATCAAGGATGATTTCATTCAAGTGACACGATGATCTGTGTGTATCAACGAGCTCCTTCACTTGCTGTAGGGTAGCCGGATAGTAGCCCAGTACTCGAAGATATTCACTGTCCTCTCGTGCTACTCCACTGACATGGAACATGACCCTTTATTTAGGGCTCGAACCATTGAGTAGAGTCTCTAAAAGGAGATAAGATAGTCGATGATATCATTCAATATCTCGACGCAGGCTGGAGTGATCGAAGGAGTGTTATTGGTTGAGAGATTCTTAGCTGAGTAGGCACCGACGGTGAGATCCACAACCAGATGACAGTTAGCTGAATCATCTGCAGCAGGTAGTATTCAGATGATGTAGAGGCCCAATAAGGCTCAACCTTCTTGAAGACGACCCCAGGATATAGGGGTAGAGGTGTGGACCTCACGAAGTAGAGTAGACTACCATGGGAGAAAATTGTGCTTCACATGAGATGGGCAAGGCCACATGACTCGCGACTACCCTACCCGCCATACCGATGATCAAAAAAGGTCGAGGGACTATAGAGGAAGATGTAGATATTCGAGTGAGGAGGTCCGTAGGGCAGCAAACATTGCAGATAAATAGGCCATGCAGTAGGAAGTGGGCAGTGATTTGAGGTTCTACCACCACATCCTCCAGGTGGTCCACCACAACCTCAGGGACCAGGTGGACATAGAGGACCACACCTTTAGGTATCTAAGTCCAACGACCAAAGTTCTCTAGAGATGATTCAAGGTATGATCTGTGTCTACTCCACCATTGATGTAGTACTTATAGACATAGGTGTTATTCGCTCTTTCATTGCCATGACTCTTGTTCGGCGCTCGAAGATTCTGGTAGATCCATTGGCCTGAAACTTATTATTAGAGACTTCTACATGAGAGGATTCAATTTTTACACTCTAGTTCCAGCAGTGTGATATTACTCTAGGAGGTGAGACATTTGGCTGGGATATCCTAGTAGTAGCGTTAAGGCCTTATGATGTCATCTCAGTTATGGAATGGTTATCCACAGTGCATGCTTAAAGTGACTATTTTAGGTGAAATGTGTGGTGTGTCTATGTGGATGGGACCAAATTTTCCTTCACATGTGATATGGGAACCATTACAGCACCATATGGAATTTCTCGATGGTGGGTGCACCCTATCACTCCTTAGTTGGCTATCCTTACCCTCAGAGAAGTTGGGATGAAGAGTCCGAGTTATCCTGTAGTGGTGGACTAGAATGTTGATGTCCTTCCTGATGATGTTCAGGGATTACCTCCTCATAGAGAGGTAGAATTCTAAATCGACATGTACCCCCCCCCCACCCAGGAAAATACTGATATCTAAACTAGCATATCGAATGGCTCCCGCACAGATTTTTGAGTTGCAAGAATAGTTGGAGGATTTACATAGGAAGAGGTTCAAAAGGACTATTGTTTTCTATTTGCATCCCCAATTTTGTTCACCATGTAGGTAAATGGGAGTCTGAGGCTTTGAGTGGACTATCTGAGTCTAAAATAGGTGACGGTGATGAACAAGTATCCACTCTCGAGGATTGATTATCTCTTCGACCAGCCGATGGGAACATGATGGTTTTCAAAGATAGAAATCCAATCAGGCTATCAGCAGCTCAAGGTACAAGACGTTGAAGTACCGAAGACAACATTCATATGTTGGTACGTCCCTAATGAGTTCTTGTTAATTCCCTTAGGCATGACCAACACTCCGAAAATGTTCATGGGACTCATGAATAGGATCTTATAACCTTAACTCGATCACTTAGTGGTGGTTTTCAATGACGACATCTGGATATACTTGGTTTCCGAAGGGGAGCATGCCACAAACATGAAGATATTTCGGGATACACTCTTTGAGCACCAGATTTATGGTAGGCTCTCCAATTTCCATTTTTGGATATGATAATTCCAATTTTTGGGGCACATTATCACATAGGCTGGAGTTTTAGTGGATCTGGAAACGCTAGAGGCAATGCTTGCTTAGGATCCACTCTGGAGTGTGACTGAGGTGTGGAGTTTCGTGGGATTGGTGGGTACTACCGGAGATTATTTCCTAAATTTTCTAGAGTTGTGACACACTTCTCAGATTTGAAAAATATGGGACAACCCTTCGTGTGGATGCAGAGATACTAGCAGTGTTTTTTGGAGCTGTGGCAGAGACTAACAAGTGCCCCCATATTGGGGATACCAGAAGATGGAGTTAGGTATGATGTCTACTACAATACATCAGAGACCCATTTGGGATGTGTCCTAATGAAGGAGCGGGTGGTGATCGCCAATGGCTCACGGATGTTGAGACAGCATGAGAAGAACTACATTACCTAAGACCTGGAGTTAGCAGTAGTGAGCTTTGTGTTGAAGATGTGGCGACACTACTTCATGGGAGAATGTTTTGTAGTCTACTCAAATCCAAAGTGTTTCATGTATATCATCCCATATAATGAACTCAAACCAAGACAAAAACTATGGATAGAGTTCTTCCAGGACTTCCACTTTGAGATTGTCTACACTCATGGGAAGGGTAATGTAGTAACATACACACTCAAAAGAAGTATGGCCTACAGTTTCTAAGTGAAGCACAGATCAGCTAGCCGAATTTCTATTATCCTTTTTGGATAGTGATGAAGAAGATTATCTGTAGTATATGATAGTTACTTCCCCACTTCATTAGAGAGTTAGGTATGCACAACTTGGGGGCGTAGACTGCGAGGTCCGTTGTGCTCATATAACCTCCAGATAGGCTCCTGATAGATTTTTAGAAGGTGGGGAGAATGTCATCATCTTTAGAGGATGCACTATGGTACTAGTGATACTACGAGATGAGGTGTTGAGGGAGTTCCATACACCCCCTTTGGAGGTACATCCGAGATTGGAGAAGATGTACCATGACCACTAGAGTTGGTACTGGTGGCCGGGGATGAAGAAAGCAATAGAAATTTTCATATCACAATGCATCATTAGTCAGCAAGTGAAGGCCAAGCACCAGGTTCCAGCAGGCTTTGCACAACCAATTGAGGTACTAGAGTGGATGTGGTATGGTATATTCATGGATATCGTGACAGGGATACCATATACCTCTAGGGGTCACGATTCTATTTAGGTGATCGTTGAACGAATCACAAAGTCGTCCCACTTCCAACCCATCTGAGAGCAGATATTAGTAGAGAAATTGGAACATATCTATGTACATAATATTGTATGGCCTCATTGGGTGATATCAAAAATCGTCTTAGAACCTGTTTCTCATTTTACATCCCTCTTTTGGAAGGGATTACAGGAGGCATTTGGGACTTGGCTATGTTTGAGCATCAGTTTCCATCATCAGACAGATGGGCAGACATAGTAGACCATTTAGACACTCTAGGACATGCTTCCTGCTTTTTTCCTTGATTTGGGTCGCGGTTTGGAGGAACCCCTGACACTAGTAGATTTATAACACCCCAGTATTTTATAGTATGTTATCTGTAACAACCTAGAATTTTTAATTATATTTGTTTCCTAATTTTGTGGGTATAATTAATATGTGACCGTTGTGTTTCGACTGTTATATGACCAATGGTAAATATGACCTTTGGAAACTATAATAATAACATCGTGTTTTTATAAATACGTCTATCATGGTTAATTAATATAGAAAGAAGATTTAATGGACTCATCTTTTAGATTTGATCCATATGAAGCCCATCTGTCAGAGCTTGTGAAGGAGGTAGAATCACTGGGATTTTACCTAGACCAAGCCCAATCCGAACATCAACGTATGAATCTTGAAAAACAATTCTTAAGGGAGAAGTACAAGATGATAGAAATCACTACTCAGGAAATGTTCTCTGAGACACCCCAAGATTATATCACTATAGAAAACCATACACTTATGTCCTATGCTGGTGTTATAAGGGGATATATAACGAGACCTTAACTAATTTGTGTAATCATTATATATATATATAAAATCTTTATACCATCATTTTTCAAAGTTTGTGAATTTCATATATCCAGATAAATATAGGATGTGTATTATTGTTGAATTTAGGGAAAAGGGGTATTTTAAAATATTTTTGTATTCATTACATAATTAAAAATGTAAAACGATTTTCGAAAAATGGTCTCATACAGATGTGATCAGTGATAAATTTAGAGTCTGATAAGATCAACATGGTTTTCAGTGAATAGTTAAGTAGGAATAGTAACATACACATATGAATATTAATTAATATTAATTTGACCAAAAAAATAGAAACTTCACCCATGAATGTGTAAATAAATTTTAGATATCTTAAATGTGAAAAAATGATCATTGTTTAAGTTTTGGTTTTTTTGTATGCCATAAATATTTTATTCAAAATTTTATAATTAATTTAATAATTCAAAATGGAAAATTATTTTCATAAAATTTAATTTTAAATTGTTACTTTATTATCTTATGGTTATTCTATAATTTTATGGGACCTGGATTACTTTTTTATGGTGTTACAAAATGAATTATAGTTTTAATGTTTTATTTTGGGAATACATAATGATTTTATTTAAAAATTAAATTAAAAATATTTATAAAATCATTAATATAAAATGGAATTCATTTTTGATTTCAGAGCATCGATATTAGGTTATAGTGATTTTTTGGGTTTTTTCTAAAACAACCAACTTTTGGGTGAATATTAAAAATGGAGTTTTGTGTTCCTGGTGTTTCATGACTTCATTAATGATGTAATAATGATGTATGATTTCTAGTAGACTCATGAATAGTGATATATTCTATGTGGTGTCCCATGTGGCCAATACCATGGGAAAATACCATGGGAAAGCCCATGGTTTTGGAAATACCAATAATGAAGTGTTCCTTGGAAATTAATAATTTATTAACTCACTTTCCCTATAAATACCAAGCCATTTACCTCAATCATTTCATTCCTAAATCATCCTCAACGAAATTCTGGTCTCCTTACCTCCCAAGGAGACCTCCCAAGGTTCCCTCAATCCTCTTAATGTCCTGACCATCATGCTTTCGAAGTTACTCTTCTTGTTAAGGGATCCTTTCACCCTCCTCTTTTAAGTCATGACCTCCTTTATTTAGGGTCTTATATTTTCCATCTCTTTATGATGATGGTGTGTTCTTATATGTTCTTATTAATTTCCATTTCATGTTTAAATGATGAGAGACCCTTTATTATTTCATCAATTTGTTTTTGAATTTCTAAGTGACGCCGTTAGGCTGCCTAATTTCTCGTAAAAAAAATCACATCTTCTCTTTTCATTCAAGTTTCCTTTTCTTGGGGTATGTCATTCAAATATCCATACCATGTTCATATATCCATGTTATTATTTATTTATATTTTAATATGACTTAGTCATTAGTGGGTTTCCCTTGTACCCCCTCTTTTTATTATTTTCTATAACCATGTTATATACCCATTATGCTGCAGAAATTTTGTCTCAAAATTTATATCTCTTTCTCTCAAGAAATTATTGTGTTTATTTATATAAATACCCAGACATATTTTGTGTCTGTGGGTGTTCATAAATATATTAATAGTTTATATTTTAATCTAGAATGTACATACATATATCCCTTACTCCCTTTCCATGGGATATAAAGGATAAAATGTTTTTATTTTAAAGAACTTTTCAAACGACACAATTTTGAAATGAAACCCATTTCTGTTATTCTCTATGGGTTATTTATAAAATGGTTGATTATGATCTATGTGGATCACAGGTATGTAAATTCATATTAATTGTTTTCCCTGATAGCACTCCAATTCATTGGGTAAGGAATTAATCTCTAGAGATGACAAATTCGCGATACCTAGGTGAATAACCGTGGTAATTTTTATGACACCTCATGGATAAACCTTGGAGGTATGTTCATGAATGTATAAATGAAATGTTATAGCCCCATATTCAAGTTATGTTTCAAGTAATTTTCATTATGATATTCCTATTCATCCATTGCTCATGCCTTTATGACTTTTATAATATTCTTATTAATATTGCTCAAGATCACATGTCAACTGTTTCACTTGTTTTCTTGGTCACGCTTTCCTTCGAATGTATGTATCATGGTTATGAGATGCAGTAATTGTACTTAGGACGAACATATGATGAAGCCTTTCAAGTGGATTAGTAGAATGTTTTATGATGTTTTTCATGTATTATGTTCTGGATTTCTAAGACACTAGTCATTAAGGATCATCTATTTTTAAAATTTAATGAAATGTTATGTAATAAAAATGCGGGATGCTATATTATCTCTTCAATGAAATTCAATAACTTGTGATACACACAACACCGAGTTTGAGCGCATCAAAACATACCAAACTAACCATTCGAATTTTTTTTATGAATAGTATTAACTAAATTTTGATTTTTATATATTCCATATAATTTGGGAATTTATATTATGTGTTTCTTAGACATAATGAAAGAACAAATTCATTTTTTTCTGATAAAAGAAGAATTTTCATAAAATACTATTTTACCGTATTTTAATGGAATTTTTTTTTGAAACAAATATTTGAAATTTTTATATATAAAATGTAATGAATATAAATTATTCTTTAGAATTTAAACATATAATTTATGTTTGGAAATTTTTTTGGACATTTCGGATAACTTGTATATTTTGATAAATAGTGAAAATACTAAATCTTAATTAAAAACTATTTTCTATTCCAAATAATTTAAAGTGGTAAATTATAAATTTGAGTGGTTTTGAATTATAAATAGAATATATTATTAACATTTAATAGAATTTAGGACATTGTGTGTAATTTCACATTTAAACTGTACATAAACAAGTGTAAATATTTTTATAGTTATTATTTCCTAAAAACATGCTTTTTTGTTTAGAAAACGAGAATTAATTTTAAATTATTTTTTTTCCACTTTTTTGATTCGAATTTGAAAAAATTATTCCTTATTTGGAATCATGGGGTCCAAATTTTTTAAATAGGTAGCTTTTATTTTTATACATTATTAATATTTAGTTCTGTAAATATTATATTTACCACGACTAAAGGGTAAATCTTGTAAATAACATTTAAAATATATTATTATAACAATATAAATTTTCCTAAAATGTGTCATATTAATATTATTTGATACATGTCCAACCATGGGACTCCTTAGGACTATTTTGGGACACCATGGAGCCACTTGAGAGTTATAATGACACTTTATATTAATTATATTAATGTAAAGACAAATATAACATGAACATATATATTTTATTAAAATAATTTTTACAAGGGGATATAGAAGTAAAATTTTAGAATAAAAATATTTATTTGAATGAAAAAAATATTTCCTAAATAATAGAATTTTTTTAATCATTTTTAGACATCAAATAAATAAAATTATTTATGACACAATAATGATGCATTGTTTACCTCATTAATGAATGATTTAATAAATGAGATTATAAAAATTAAAACAATACCCAAACCTAAACATTTCCTATTGGATTATTTATTGAGAACATGAGTCATCTTATATTTCACCATAATGATTTTGGGACCTTTATAAACCAAAAATCATTATATAATAAAACAATACTTTCAAGCATTTTTAAAGAGCCCTCCTCCCCTTTAAAAAAATCCCTCACCTCTAACCCATTTCTCACACCTCTAAAGTCCCTTGTATCATCCAATATATTCCCAATTAAGCTCAATACATCCCTATCTCCCTATAAGAATCTTTAACTTAGTCATAAGTCACAACAAGGAATCCTTTTGGATCAAACAAAAGTGAGTTACCAGATTTAAAGGTAACATCTCATCTTAAATTGTTTTCTTTTATTTTACTTATCCAACCCCCTAAACTATATTTATTCCAATATTTTATAACAAAAAAAGAATAAACAATATACTAGGTTGTTTTTATGAGATTTATTTGAAATAAAATTACACACACCTCCATATAATAGGTATCAAACATAATGTTTCTTTGGACAACGAACTACTGCCTCATGAAATGACGATTGTTCAATATTCTACTACCACCTCTTAGGGTGGCCATTATAATGTAACTATAGTTGTATATGTTATTTATGATATTTATTTTATCTATAATCTTCTTAAATTATCTTTTATATTAATCATTTATTCTTTTCTTGTTTTGTACATAGGATAATTTTATTTGAGAAAGTGTGGACTACTGCCCCCTCATAGTGATATTACTCATTCATATCATACATGAAACATATAAAGGATGTTGTTAATGTACATAAATAATGTATATAAAATATTATATTATACTAGAATAATAATATACCTTTGTATCATTTGGTCTTCTTCCATTTTAATATAAAAAATGAAATTGAAGTAGCGTTCATGAGAGTATGTACAGATTACTGTCTCCACGAACACGATGAGATTCATTCCCCATCATTACCATTGAAGATAAATTTTCATTTTATAATTGAAAATAATATCTGAGAATATTATATAATTATGTATTTGAATGAAATAAATCCAATCAATCACAAACATGAGTTATGTAAGAAAAAATATAAAGGAATACAAATCAGTTAACACCTGAAACAACGATGCTGCTAAAATATTATTAACAAATAAATATTAGAAGATCATATATGATATCATATTTATGTATGTGGTTATTGGATAATTTAATAAAAATTATTTAACTATTATACAGTAGGATAATGTAAACTCAACCATGGGAAACTACAATGTAAGTGTTAATTGTACAATCTCTTTATTATCCGAGGTTTTTTTTACATAAGTGTCTAATGGGCCCTCTTTATCATCCATATCCATGTTTCTTAAAAATTAATTTGAAAACATTTTTATATTTACTAGACTACGCATTAATGTGTTTTTTACAATTGTTTGACATTTTATAAAATGGTTTGACACAAATCGTTCTGTCGTTTTCCAAACAAGGTTCTTTATGACCTTTTCGACAAATTATGGTAAGAATGATTTTTTAACTTTTATGGAGGGTGTAGTTATTCTCCGTCATTATAACGCCTTTGAATATTCCCTTACAATATTATAAGAATATTTTCAAAATAAATGTTTTCATTTATAATTACATGTCTTATAAATGATTTCAAAATATGAAGAGATATTCCTCTCAAATAATTTTGATTTCATCTATGTCAACATCCTTTAATGGATTTTATACTTGGTTGAATTTGATTTATTGTGATAAAAATCATCCATATTTTATTGAAGATTGGGTGATATGTTTTACCGTGGATGTGTTATTTTTTTACCATTCATGGGTTATGGTTAACAGATTAACATTTCGTATGCTAGTTTTAACCCAAAGATTTATGTTATGTTTCGACCTTTACATATGAAGAATGCATTGGAATTATTATGTGATGGGTGGAGCCCACTATAGCACCTCGATGCATCAGTAGGTCTCATTAGACAAACCACTTTCTTCTCATAAGGACTTGAAAAAAATATTATTTGTAGTCTTTGTATGAGGCCTTAAATACGTGGTTATGATGTTCGACATCATGCATTCCATCTTTATGAAATTTTCTATTGATATTACAAGTGATTGTTAGTATATTAGAATATCCATGTGAATAAGTAAATGGAATTATTTGATTCATCTTAGACATATTATGCCAAATTTTATGTTTGAAAGGCTTTTGTTTTAGTTTTATACATTTTATTAAATGTTGGAGCTTATTTATGAAAGTTTACGCTATATTGTTATCATTACTGGGAATCTGAGCTCACCCCTTTGAATGTTTTATTTTTTACCAGGATGCGAAGAAATATATCGTGAATGACCTACAGGGATAGACTAAAAGATATAAATGTGGTCAATAGAGACAATATTGTTGTTTTTTTTTTCATTTTACAATGTAATGTAACTGTCATTTATGTAATCTATTTTCCAGGACTGCTAAACTGATCGGTCCTTCAGGAATTGATTCCTTGTAATCATGCCAATGTATTAAAATAATGCACCAATTCCAGGTAATAGGGGACACAGAATTACAGTTGATATCATAGGAAGTTTAGAAATAACCTTGGAAACTAGATTTAGAAAATCTCTAATTAGAGAACATTTCCCTAATATAGACTTTGAGGATTTGTATATATGAACATCCAAGAATTTGGATAATATAGAGATTTTTTTTCTTTTCCTAGAAATAAATCCATGTATTGATATGAGCAGGTTGAGGTGGCACTGGCACATATGTACATAGGAGTAAAAACTCCGATAAGGGGATCTGGGCTTGACCTGGGGTATCATGGTACATGACAATGGGCCTTACTACACTATTGGCTACGACACTCCTGTGGGATATGCTTCAGATAATTCACATTTTATTACAATCCATTTTGACAGATTTAGGAGTAAATTATTTCTCCAAGAAAACATTTTTTTGATTATAGATTATATGCATAATATTTCCAATTTACATTTGGTATTTTACAAGTTTGGAATTATGCATTGCGATTAAAAAAACAAACCTAGTGTGTTCCATTGTTTAAAAATGGAACCTAGTAGATGGAATGAGATCATCAGCAATACACATGATCCATAGAGTAAAAATGAAAATATATTTCATGGTATTTAGCCTAAATTTAGAAAGGAAATTTTCTCCAATGTATTATCATAATATAAAGAAATGGTATCTTGTATTAATAAGATGAGTAATGAATTCTCTGAGTCCTATGGATTTGAAGGGAATCTAGAGAAAAAAAAGGATGGTAGAGAAAAATATAGATAAAGAGAATAAGGGAATGAATGATTTTCCCATTTGTCATAACTGTGGAAAGAGTAACCTTGGTAAATTCTTGAAGGGAATGGAATTTTGTTAAAAGTGTGGGGAAAAAGGACACCATGTACATGATTGAAAGGGTAAGAAAAAGGTTTCAAATGTACAATTCTTCATCAGCAAGGAGTTGAGACACTACGTGAATCAAAGTCCCAATCATCAAAGTATAACAAAAATAATGTTTTTGAATAATAATCATGTTATGATATTACGATACATGAAGAGTAATGACTAGTTTTCCTTTGTTGATAGTAAATAAATATGTCATTTGAGTGTTGTATCAAGGACGTAATGGTTATAATAGATATGGGGTATATAAGGATTGTACGACAGTACTATTTCATTAAAGATATGAGACTGTGTGGTACCATGAAAAGTGACTCAATAGTATGTCAATTTTTCTGGAAAATACATGGTTGAAGGAAATGAAATCTTTAATATGGTCCTGATACTATGGTATTTAGTATAGAATAAGTGATGATTGATTTTGATAAATTATATTGGATATAGTTGACTACATTGAAACTAATTAATTTTTTTTATTCCATAATTGTTGGTGATTACAAAATTTTTGGATTTTTGGATTGTTTCTATTATTAAATGATTTAAATAAGGAATAAGGAAGTACATACCTATTCAAATATGGTTTTCTGGTAATTCATTTTGTTTCCAAATTTTAAGATAATACACAATCAATGGATTCACATGTATATTATGTGACCTTCCTTATATATTTTGGACAATGATTTCATACATAAGTATTATGGATAAGTCTAAAATATGGAATATATTAATTTTGATATTGGATACTATTTTGAAGGAAAAATCATTTCTTGAGATTATTTTTGGATTTCCATTAAAAGGACAACTCAGAGGTCAGACGACAACCCGTTGTGTCTGACAAGGCCGCGAGACTTGAACCCCCAACCGAAGGGTGACAAGGGTAATCACCTTCCACTAGCTTACATGTTGTCCTAGATTTTATAATGTATCTTTTTGAATAATCTGACACAAGAATTATAAATTCATTATATTTTTAACCCTATACGGTTAGGATAAATAGAGTATTTTCTAATTCTAATAACTTTTGGAATGAAATATGAGTATTTTGTAGGAATTAGTTGAAGGATGATACTCTACTTTCAAAGTATATTTTTTCCCACATATTTTATGAATAAATTAATTCTTAAACTCTAGGGATGGGATCTTAAAACCAAAAATTTATTATCGTAATACCATCTATTTTGTTGACCGATGAAATTTTAAATCATCATATATTGTTGGCTTTGAGGCCCTCAATTTTACACTTTATTGTGATTTATGACCTCAATCAATCCCTATAAATATTTATTCTTTTTCTCTAATTACGTGTCTCTAATTTCCACCAAAGTTGTCCAAATCGATATCATAATTTGGTGGTGACTTTTTCATTTCTCTTTTCCTCTAAGTAAGACTAAATTTCATTAACCTGATTTTCAATTTGGTATTTCCATAAAGGTATTTTTCTATTTTAAACCATTTTATTTTCAATGAAAAATCATCAAATTGGGAGGATGAAATTTATTGAAGAAGGGTAGAATGTAAAACCCAATTATTTTATAGTACATTATCTCTTCAAAGAAATTCAATAACTTGCGTTTTGCATAACATCGAGTTAAAGCGCACCACGACATACCAAACTATCCATTCATAAAGATGTTATGAATATTATTAAATGAATTTTGAATTTTATATACTCCATATAATTTTATAATCAATATTATATGTTTCTTATACATAATATAAGAACCAATTTTTTTTAGATAAAAGAAGTATTTCTAAAAAAATTCAAATTTACCTCATTTTAATGGAGATCATTTTTTAAAACTAATATTTGACACTTTTATATATTCAATTTAATAAAATTAAATTCTTATTTAGAATCAGGATAGAAAATCTTAGTTTGGATAAATTTTTTGTACTTTTCTGATAACGTTCATATTTTCAAGAATAGTGAAAAATATTAAATCTTAATTAAAAAAACATTTTTAGCCGAAATAATTTATATTTTTAAATTATATATTTGAGTGTATTTAAAGTATAATTTGATTATTTTTTTATCATTTAATATAATATAGGTCATTGGATGTAATTTCACATTTAAACTGGACATAAACAAGTGTTAATCCTTTGAAAGTTATGATTTCTTAAAAACACGCTTTTTGTTTTGAGAAGGGGAATTACTTTTAAATTAATTTCTGCCACTTCTATGTTTTGAATTTGTAAAAATGGAATCCATAATTATAATTAAGTTTTAAAAATTTTGTAAATAGGTATTTTTTATTTGTAGACATTTTTTATATTTTCTTCAGTAAATTTTTTTACTATGGTTAAAGAGTAAATTTAGTAAATAATGGTAAAAAATTATATTATAATAATAGTAAATTATAGAAAAATGAGTTTTATTCCAATTGGTTGACACAGGTTTGACCATGGAAATCCATTGGGTCGATTTTCGGCACCCATGGAGCCGCTTGAGACTGATAATGAAACTTTATATTAATTAATTTCACGTAAAGACAAAAATGACATAAACATTTATCTTTAAGTAAAATAATTTTTAAAAGGGGTTATATAAGATATATTTTATACTATAAATATTTATATAAAATATTAAACTATTTACTACATCATGGTATTTGTTTTATAGTTTTTAGACATCATATAAATAAAATTATATTTGACATAATAATGATGTAGTGTTTATCTCATTAAGTAATGATCTAAATAAATGAGATTATAAAAATTAAAAAAATATCTGAAACCTGTCGAATTCTTATTAGATGATTTTATTTCAAACATGAGTCATCCTATATTAGTCTTTAATGAGTGTTGGGCCTTTAGAACCCCAAAATCATTATATAATAAAATATTATTTTCAAACATTCCTAAAGAGACCCTCCTGCCCCTTATAAAAACCCCTCACCTCTAACCCATTTCTCACACCACTTAGACCCTTTTCTCATCCAAAATATTCCATATTATGCTCCCCACATGCCTATATTTCTCTTAGAAGCATTATCTTTGGCAGAAGGCACTTCAATGAAGCCTTTTGGTTCAAACAAAAGGGAGTTACATAATTTAAAGGTTACATCTCCTGTTATGTTCATTTCTATTATTTCACTTCTCCTACCCCCTAAAACCTATTTATTAATATCATTTATAACAAAACCGAAATCCTCAATATACCAGGATTGTGTTATTAGATGTATTTTATCTACACTTACACACACCTCCATCTAATTGTTATAGATCATAATGTTTTTGTGGACTGCGAACTACTTCGTCACGAAATGATGATTATTCAATCTTCTACTATCACCTCATATGGTGGCCATTATGATGGAACTATAATTATATATGATATATATCATATTTATTTTATCTATAATCTTCTATAATTCTATTTTATAGCATACGTTTTTTCTTTTCATGTTCTATATATTGGATAATTTCATTTGAGGTAGTGCGGACTACCGCCCCCTCAAAGTGATAATACTCATTCATACCGTACATGGAATGTATAAAAGATGGTGTTAATGAACTTACGTAATATATAAAAAATATTATATTATAATTGAATAATAATATACCTATGTATCATTTGGTCTTCCTTACTTTTAAAATAAAAAAATGAAATGGATGTAGCGTCCGTGCGTACGTATGGATTACCGTCTGCACGAATGCGATGAGATTCATTCCCCATCGTAACCATTAAAGAATAATTTCCATTTGATTATTAAAAATAATATTTAAGATAGTTATATCATTTTATATATGAATCAAATAAATCATATCCATAACAAACATAACTTACATAACAAAACATATAAAATAAAATGAACCAGCTAATACTCGAAATAATGATACTACAAAAATATTATTAACAAAGAAAAATTAAATGTTAATATATTATTTCATATTTATGTATGTGGTTATTGTATAATTTAATAATAATTATTTAATAGTTATGTAGGAGGTTAACGTACCCTAGACCAAGGAAAAGTACCAGGTAAGGGACAATTTCACAATCTATTTATTATCTGAGATTGTTTTTACATAAGTGTGTACTGGGACCTCTTTATCCTCAAAAACCATGTTTCTTGAAAATGTATACGAATTTTTTTTACTATTTACTAGAATATGGATTAAATTAATTTATACCCTTATTTTAATTTTTATAAAATGGTTTGAAAGGAATGTTTCCATCGTTTTCTAAACAAGGTTTTTATGACCTTTTCGAAAAATTAAGTTAAGAATGTTTTTTTGACATATACGGTGGGTGCAGTTATTCTATTTCAATACAACACCTTTGAAGCTTACCTTATAGTAATATAAGAGTATTTTAAAAATAAATGTTTTCTTTTATAATTACATTACGTTTAAAATATTTCAAAATAGAAAGAGATATTTCTCTCAAATAATTTTTATTTCATCTATGAAAACATCCTTTAATAGATTTTATACTTGCTTGATGTTTACTTATTATGAATCAAATATTCCACATTGTATTGATGATTGTGTGATATGTTTGACTTGGGATGTGTTATTTTTATACCATTCATGGTTTATGGTTAATTTATTAACATTTCGTATACTAGTTTTAATACGAATGTTTATGTTATGGTTCGCCCTTTTCATATGAGGAATGCATTGGAATTAGTAAGTGGTGGGTGAATTATGTTATAGCTCCTCGAAGCTTTAGTAGGTCTCATGAGACAAAATAGTGTCTTGGAACAAATCTTTGACAAAAAACATATTTTGTAGAATTGGCATGAGGCTTTGACTATGTGGTTAGGATGTCCAAAATTATACATTCCATCGTTATGAAATTAGCTATTGGTATTAAATGTGATCATTCGACTAGTAGAATATCCATGTGAACATGGAAATGACATTATTTGATTTATCTTTTCCATATTTTGTTGAATTTTATGTTTAAATGGATTTTGTTTTAGTTTTATAATTTGTCTTAAATGTTTATGCTTATTTATGAATGATTCCTCTAAATTGTCATCCTTACTAAGAATATGAGATCACCCCTTTCTATGTTTTATTTTTCCTAGGATGTGATGAAGAATATTTTGAATGACCTTCATGGATAGTCTAAGGGATATGAATATTCTCAAGGGAGACAATGTTGTTGTTGTTTTAATTTTATTATGTAATGTGTCATTCGTGTATGTAATCTATTTTTTCAAGACTGATAAACTGATCGAACCTTCAGGACTTGATTCCTTGTAATCATGCCAATGTATTAAAACAATGCATTTACTCTGGGTAACTAGGGTAAAGGTGTTACATGAGTTCTCTTACAACAAATTTTATCACTCCACCATCATTATGGATATTTTTGAGGCCTTGTACGGGTGACCTTGCAGATCACCACAATACAGGACAGACCTAGGGGAGACAATAATTATGGGTCTAGAGTTGGTATAGACAACCACAAAGAAGGTGCAGATCATCCCGGAGATTCTGAAGACTACACAAAGGAGGCAGAATACTTTTTTTGATTGAAGACGGATGTAATGACCCGAAATTTTGAATAAATCTTGTTCCCTAATTTTGTGTGTTGTTTTAATTTTTTTTACTCAACAAAACTGTTTCATTTGATAACATGAGTATAATTAAAATGAGACCATTGGGTTTTGACTGTTACATGACCATTGGTCAATATGACCGCTAGAAAATATACATTTCGATATTTGTCTCTAAATACAAGTGATCTTGTTTAATTACTATAGAAAGAAGATTTGATGGCCTCACCCAGTAGTCTTGGATCGATCGAACCCCATCTAACAGAACCAGGGAAGGAGGTAGCACCAATGGGCTTTTCTTTGGGCCAAACCCAAGCTGATCTTCATCGAGTGAAGCTAGAATAAAATCACCTTCGCGAGAAGTTCAAACTGATTGAAATTACTACTCGTGCGATGTTGGCCGAGCCTCCCTCAAGTTCTCTCACCTTAGCACACCTTACAGTTAGGTCCTATGTTGGTGTGATAAGGGGTTATGTAAGGAGACCGTAACTGCCTTGTGTAATCCATTATTTTAAAATAAAATTTTGATTTCTTCTTATGATGAAGTTTATGTATTTTCAAATGTCTGGATAAATATAGTATGCATATTTTTTGTTAATTTTAGAGAATGGATGTTTAAAAAAATGTTTATGTAAACCTTAAATAATTAAAAATGTGTTTTGATTTTCAAAAAATGGTCTTCTACAATTATGTTCAGTACAAAATTTAGAGTCTAAGAAGATCAACTTAATTTTTTTATGAATAGTAAATTATGAATACTGATTTTATGGTTAGAATTAGTAATGTGACCAAATGGATTAGTAATCTCACTTAAATAAAGAATTAATATAATATGGGCACCTTGATTATGTAATGTGATTAAATAAAATGGTTAAATAATGGTTTCGTAAATTATTAGTCAAGTATTAGTTTTTTCAGGTGAATAGTGTTTTTTATTTAAAAATTTAATTATAAATATTTAGAAAATTATTTTTATAAAATGGATTTCATTTTTGAACTCAGAGCATCGATATTATGTTAAGGTAATCTTTTGAGATTTTTCTGAAAAAAATGAATTTTCGGTGAATAGTGTATATATTTAAAAATTAAATTAAAAATATTTAGAAAATTATTTTTATAAAATGGAGTTCATTTTTGAAAGCAGAGCATCGATATTTGGTTAATTTTTAATTTTGAGATTTTTCTGAGAAAGTTGAATTTTTGCTGAATAGTGAAAATACAATTTTTAAGTTACAGGTGTTTAAGGACACCATTAAATGATGTATTAAGTTTGTAATCAATATGGAAGACTTATGAATAGTAAGATAAGGTAGGAGGTGTCCCAAGTTTCCAATACCATGGGAAAATACAATGGGCAAGCCCATGGTTTTTCCAAAACCACTATTGAGGTGTCGCTTGGCCATTAATGTCGTGTCCCCTCACTTTCCCAATAAATACTAAGCCATCCTCTCATCCATTCGACTCCCAACTCTCCCCAAACGAATCTATGGTATCATTATCTCCCAATTAGTCCTACCAAGGTGCCCCCAATTCTTCAAGGTCCCAAACTTTGAGTTTTAAGAGTTACGTTTTAAGGTAAGGGATCCTACCTCTCCCTTTTTTTTCAAGTAATCTCTTTTATGTCATTTCTTTTACGCTCCATGATATTATGTTGGAGGATGTTATTTTATATTACTCTTACTGACCTTTTCATTTTCATATTATGAGAGACCCCCTATTTCTCTCATCAATTCAATTTAAGAAAGTTTAAGTGACGTCGTTAGGCTGCCGATTTTTTTAGGGATTTTTTCACCTTTCTCATTTTTTTAATGTTCTACTTTCATGTCAAGTCTTTCAAGATCCTTTATATTTTTTTGGGGTATGATATATATATCTATCATACTAAACTATTAGGTTTATATTATGAGAGACCCTATTTTATCTCTTCAATTCAGTATTTTGAAATTTTAAGTGGCGCTGTTAGGCTGCCAAATTTTTTAAGGGATTCTTGCACCCTTCTCGTTTTCAAGATCTATTTTCATGTCAAGTCTTTCAAGTTCCTTTTTATTATGTTGGGGTATTATCTCTATATCTATAATACTTAACTATTATTTTAATATGATGAGATACCCTATTTGATCTTTTCAATTCATTTTTGGTTGAAGTTTAAGTGACGTCGTTAGGCTGCCGAATTTTCTTAAGAGAAATCTTATTTTTGTCCTCCTTCTATTTTTTTCATTTCATTGGTATATATTTAAAATTTCATTACAATGTTCTAATAACCTTTATATTATGTCCCTATACTACTTTATGGATCATTTATTAGTGGTTGACCCATGTCCCCTCTCTTTTCAATGTTTTCTAGAACCCCGAAACATAGCCATTATACTGCAGAATTTCCGTCTCAAAATGTCTCTCTCTATTTCTCAAATTATATTATTTTATTATGTGAGTACTAAAAGATTTTTATTCTAAAGGGTTATTCACATATATACCAAAATTTTCTATTTTAAATTCTTGGATTTACATACATGAGACCCACCTTCCTTTTCTGTGGGTTTTAAAGTGACACAAAGATCATGTCTTTAAAGCAGTTTTTAAAACGTTATGATTATGAAATGAAACCCATTTCATTTAAACTATATGGGTTGTTTATGAAATTATTGATGATGATATATGTGGATCACATGATAATAAAGGATAATTTAAGGGTGCACCCTGATAGTTCTCCAACGCATTGGGTAAAGACTTCATCTCTAGAGATGACCATTGTGACTGATACCTTGGTGAATAACCTTGGTAATTTTTATTAACACCTTGGGGATGGACCTTGGTGAAACAGAAATGATTGTATTTGTTAAATATTGTAGCCACATATTCATGTTATGAAAAATGTTATTTTTATTATGATATGCCTCAGGAATTCTTTCTCATTCCTTAAAGTTCTTTTCAGGACCTTATTGAAGTATCTCAAGTTCACATGTAAAATGCTTCTCTTGTTTCCCTTACTGGGCCTTCTGCTCACCCTTTATTTTGATGTATGTCCCCAGGTTATGAGATGTAGTAATGAACCTAGGATGAACTTAAGGAGAAGCCTTTAAACTGATTAAGAAGAATTTTTTATGTTGTTTTCATGTATTATGTTCCTTTTTTCCAAGACACTAAACCTTAAAGATCCTCAGTTTTGTGTAATGTAATGAATATTTATGTGACAAAAAAGGCGGGAAGCCATTGTTGGTATCGAAGGATGGTTTAGTTTTTTGTGGAAATTAGGATAAGAAAAGTCTTGGAAGATCCCTATAGAAAATTTTAAATATAGGAAATATTCCTGGTATATTGGTGAGTATTGAGTAAGGGATTTCCAAACAAATACATCCATGTCTGGATACGAGTAGGTAGAGGTGGCTCTGGCACATATGAAAATGGGGGTAAAACCTAAAAACACTACTTTGAGCAAGACTCGAAAGGGAACTGGTACAAGACAACGATCCTTGCTGCACTCTTGGTTATGACACTCCTGGGGGATATGCTTTGGTAAATTCATAAGTTTAGTATGAACCATTATTAAAGGAACACAGATAAAATAAAATAATGATTCACATAAGAATATATGTTCATGGATAACCTAGATTAGAACCTAGGGGATAAGAAGTTAGGGTATAATTTCCTTCTAGAAGTTTATCCTTCCATGCTTAAAGATTCTTTTTAATGATTATTGGCTAAGTATTTAAGCCCCATAATTATACGTTCTTTTCAAAGTTAATGGAGGGAAATGGAAGAGCATGTCCTAATGACCAACGTGATAGGAAATGTGACAATTTCCATATTAATATGACAGAGATGATTGGGGGATTAAATGATGATTATTATTTAGGAAGACGTTCACTATTTTGGGAACCCTATTTGATCTAGGAAAATAGATTTCTATAGTAATCTCTTCGAGGAATAATGGTTGACCTATATTTTAGTGAATCGATGAATTTAAGGTGAACTTATGGAAAGATATGTTACTAATGGAAATTATTAACCTATATTGGGGAAAATATGTTTAGGTTAGCTACTTTTTCTATAAGATGTTAGGAGTGGTTGATGTTGTTTGGAGATGAACGATGAAGATTATTTTGGAAGTAAATGTTATCAAATCATTTTGGTATTTGGGTTTCAATCTTAGTTTGGTTTATTTTGAGGAATTTGAAGGACAATTATTTATGGAATGGTCTATAACGAACTTTGGGTAGTACTGTGGAATTTTGAAGATTTAAAGATGCTTCCCTTCATATGGGTTTCTTTATTTTAAAAGAGTTGTTTTATCTTACCCTTTCTATTTTTGGGATAATATAAGAAATAAATAGTTAATTATTGGTGGATTATGTGATTCTCTAGAAGATGATTTTTATGCATTGATGAGACCAAGTAGTTTTGAATGCTCATCATTTGGAGAAATGATTATTTTTGGTAGAAACTTTTTAAAGGATGAAACTCTACTTGAAGGTAAATATATTTACTTGTGTTTTTATTCTATGTAGTAAATGAATTCATCAAAACTATGAAAAGGAACGTAAAACAAAAACGTTGTCTATAAACGTTTACTACTGGGAAATCAAATATTGTTTAACCCGTCATATGTTTGTGATTTTCTTGTTGTTATCTTTCTCCTAATCATGTTTTCTATCACTCTCCCTTAGAATGTGACCCTTTGTTTTTTCCTCCATGTCCATGTTTTCCAACATGGAATCCTAGTATTGGTTAACTTGGGTGACCTTTTTTACTTCCCTTCCTTTCTTTTAAAGTAATAGTTTTACTGACTCCTTTTCCAGTGTGGGACATTCAATGATATTTCAAAACCCAATTTTAAAAATTGTGAGGATGAAATTTCTTAAGGGGGCAAGATTGTAATGACCCAAAATATTGAATAAATCTTGTTCCTTAATTTTGTGTGTTATTTTAATTTTTTTGGTACTCAACACAACTGTTTCATTGGATAACATGAGTATAATTAAAATGAGACCATTGGGTTTTGACTGTTATATGACCATTGGTCAATATGACCGCTAGAAACTAAACATTTAAATATTTGTCTCTAAATACTTGTGATCTTGGTTAATTAATATAGAAATAAGATACGATGGCCTCACCCAGTAGTCTTGGACAGATCGTAGCCCATCTAATGGAACTTGGGAAAGAGGTAGCACCAATGGGCTTTGCTATGGACCAAACCCAAGCCGAACATCATCGTGTGAAGCTCCAACAGAATTGCCTTCCTGAGAAGTTCAAACTGATAGAAATACTACTCGTGCAATGTTGGATGAGCCTCCCTCAGATTCTCTCACCTTATCACACCTTACACATAGGTCATATGCTGGTGTGATAAGGGGCTATGTAAGAGGACCGTAATTGCCTTGTGTAATCCTTTGTTTTAAATGAAAATTTTGATTTCTTCTTATGATGAAGATTATGAATTTTAAAATGTCTGGATAAATATAGTATTCATATTTTTGGTGAATTTTAGAGAAAGGATATTTAAAAAAAAATTATGTAAACCTTAAATAATTAAAAATGTGTAATGATTTTCAAAAAATGGTCTTCTACAATTATGTTCAGTACAGAATTTAGAGTCTAATAAGATCAACTTAATTTTTGATGAATAATAAATTATGAATAGTGATTTTATGCCTAGGATTAGTAATGTAATAAAATGGATTAGTAATATCACTTAAATAAAGCATTAATATAATCTAGGCACCTTGATTAAGTAATGTGATTCAATAAAATGGTTAAATAATGGTTTCATAAATTATTAGTCAAGTATTAGTTTTTTAGGGTGAATAGTGTTTTTAATTAAAAAATTAATTAAAAATATTTCAAAAATTATTTTTCATAAAATGGATTTCATTTTTGAACTTAGAGCATCTATATTATGTTAAGGTAATTTTTGGGGATTTTTCTGAAAAAAATGAATTTTCGGTGAATAGTGTATTTATTTAAAAAATAAATAAAAAATTTCAGAAAATTATTTTTATAAAATGGAGTTCATTTTTGAAATCAGAGCATTGATATTTGGTTAAGGTGAAATTTTGGGATTTTTCTGAGAAAGTTGAATTTTCGATGAATAGTGAAAATACAATTTTTAAGTTACAGGTGTTTAATGACATCATTAAATGATGTATTAGGTATGTAATGAATATCGTCGACTTATGAATAGTAAAATAAATTATGAGGTGTCCCAAGTGGCCAATACCATGGGAAAATACCATGGGCAAGCCCATGGTTTTTCCAAAACCACTAATGAGGTGTCCCTTGGCCATTAATGCCTTGTCCCCTCACTTTCCCTTTAAATACCAAGACATCCTCACATCCATTCGACTCCCAACTCTCCCCCAACAAATATCTGGTCTCATTACCTCCCATGGAGTCCTCCCAATGTTCCCCTAAGACTTCAAGGTCCCATCCTTTGAGTTTTAAGAGTTAGGTTTTAAGGTAAGGGATCCTACCTCTCCCTTTCTTTTCAAGTAATCTCTTTTATGTCATTTCTTTTATGATCCATGATCTTATGTTGGAGGATATTCTTTTATATTCCTCTTACATACCTTTTCATTTTCATATGATGAGAGACCCCCTCTTTCTCTCATCAATTAATTTTAATAAAATTTAAGTGACGTCGTTAGGCTGCCGAATTTTTTAGGGATTCTTTCACCTTTCTCATTTTTTAAAGTTCTACTTTCATGTAAAGTCTTTCAAGTTCCTTTCTATTTTGTTGGGGTATGATATCTATATCTACCATACTGAAATCTTATGTTCATATGATTAGAGACCCTATTTGATCTCTTCAATTCAGTATTTTGAAGGTTTAAGTGGCGCCGTTAGGCTGCCGAATTTTTTAAGGGATTCTTTAACCCTTCTCATTTTCCAGATCTACTTTCATGTCAAGTCTTTCAAGTTCCTTTTTATTATTCTGGGGTATTATCTCTATATCTATAATAATGAAATATTATTTTCATATGTTGAGAGACCCTATTTTATCCTGTCAATTCATTTTTGGTTGAAGTTTAAGTGACGCCGTTAGGCTGCTGAATTTTCATAAGAGAAATGTTATATTTGTCCTCCTTCTATGTAATTCATTTCATATGGTATATCTTTAAAATTTCATTAATATGTTCTTATAACCTTTATATTATGTCCCTCTACTATGTTATGGATCATTTATGAGAGGGTAACCCATGTCCCCTCTCTTTTCATTGTTTTTTAGAACCCCAAAACATAGTCGTTATACTGCAGAATTTTCGTCTCAAAACGACTCTCTCTTTTTCTGAAATTATTTTATTGTATTAAGTGAGTAATAAAAGCTTTTCCTTCTAAAGGTTTATTCACATATATAGAAAAATTTTCTATTTTAAATTCTGGTATTCACATACATGAGACCCACCTTCCTTTTCTGTGGGTTTTAAAGTGACACAAAGATCATGTCGTTAAAACAGTTTCTAAAATGCTATTATAATGAAATGAAACCAATTTCTTTTATGATATATGGGTTGTTTATGAAATTATTCATTATGATATATGTGGCTCACATGATAATAAAGGAGAATTTAAGGGTGCACCCTTAAAGCGCTCCAAGGCATTGGGAAAAGAGTTAATCTCTAGAAATGATCATTTTGACTGATACCTTAGTGAATAACCTTGGTATTTTTTATTAACACCTTAGGGATGGTCCTTGGTGAAACAGAAATGATTGCCTTTGTTAAATTATGTTTCCACATCTTCAAGTTATGAAAAATGTTATTTGTATTATGATATGCCTCATGAATTCTTTATCATGCCTTAAAATTCTTTTCATGAACTTGTTGAAGTATCTCTAGTTCACATGTAAAATGCTTCTCTTGTTTCCCTTACTGGGCCTTCTGCTCACCCTTTCTTTTAATGTATGTCCCCAGGTTATGAGATGCAGTAATGAACCTAGGATGAACATAAGGAGAATTCGTTCAAGTGTTTAATAAAAATGTTTTATGTTGTTTTCATGTATTATGTTCCATGATTCCAAGACACTAAACCGTAATGATCCTATGTTTTATGTAACGTAATGAATGTTTATGTGACAAAAAAGGAGGGATGTAATTACGGAGACCCTTAGAGATTGAGGATGGAGACCATTTCTTCCTACATGGCTCACCCAATGAGGATTACATAGGTTTGGCCGAGGTGAAAAGCAATATCTGAGGTTTATCATACCTTTCTAGTTCCATAGAAGAGTAGGTGAGGTGTCATACCATCAAGATCATCCCCCACATATACACTAGGTGAATCATTCTTTCCATGTGAAGCAGCTGAGGTGGTACGTGCATGATCCAACACACCTTATCGACTAGGGCGAGCTGGAAATTGATGATGGGGTGACATTTCCGGAGTTATCGGTGTAGATAGAGGATCGATAATAGCAGGTCCTTTTTGGGTGGTCGATTCCTCTGGAGCATGTTTGTTTGCAGCATGAGAATCTCAAGGAGAGCACATTGGAGTCGGAGGCTCTGATATTTTATTAGTACCCCCAATTATTCCCCATGTTTTGTTGTAGCTTTTAGGGAAAAAAATTCCTAAGGTGGGGAGAATGTAAAGAACCGAAAGTTCTATACAATGGTTTTAAATTATTTGGGATTGTTACATGTTTTAAAAAATTGATGGTGCTTGATTCCAAGGCTAGGTGTTCCTAGAATATAATTTTGATCTTTTTTAAGGTACTTTCACTAAACTTATGTGATGAATTATCTATATTTTCAAATAGTGTTCAGAATTGAAATTCGTGGGCACTATTGACCTCGCAGTGCTAGGATTTGCTTTAGAGAGGCTTAACATCCAATGTAGTAGATCGGGAGAAAAAGTTAGTTATTAAATGTTTTTGAAGATTAATAAAATAACATAATTTTTTTTGTTCATTTCCCTTCCTCCTGTTGAGATTTAGTGGTGGGAATGATGGGTTGTAAAGCCATTTAATGGCTTGACTCTTCGGTTTTGTAACCACGCCATTGAGATTAAGAGGTTCATTCATTAATGATCCTCATAAATCTCTTATTGCAATAATCACCCATATCTGCTATTTAAATGAGGATCAAGCTTGGGTTTTTGACATGGAAGTGATGAACTTCTGGCGATGTTCGGTGACATCTTCCACCATAGAAAGGCAGAGGCTCGAATGATGTTGTTGGAGGAATAGATTCAGGATCGATAAACGCTGGCAGCTTCATCAAGTATGGATTATTCTTCCACAACCATGACATCACATTTGATACCGCGGTAGGTGTTTTTTTTAATTTCAATTTAATATATTTCTTTTCATCATTATTTAAAAGAATGATGAATCACAGAATCATTGTAGATTATCAATTTTGAAATTATTGCTACCTACATGTAATTATTCTAATGCGAATGGTGCATGCCAAACGAACAAGACCCAGACCATCTGCCACTTTATTTTTGTTGCGCTCTATGTCGGAGAAGTTTGAACATGACGTCAATTCGAATTTGGGAACCACACAATGACAGAAACAACCAGGGATGCCTGTAGGTGAGTTTAGAAGGGAAAAAGGAAAACCAGAGCTAACCCTGTGGCATGCGGAAGGTCCGATGGTGTGGCATCACCGTAGAAGCGCTGGAGGGTGGTGGCATCAGCCAGCCAAAGTGGTAGTATGTTGCATGCAATGAAGGGGATCCGCGACATTGAGCTATGGTGGTAGTAGGGGCAGCAGACTCTCGGCTGGCTGCATTGGAGGAAAAAGGGGCGTCGTCATGCACAGTGGGGAGGAGGCCACAACTTCGAAGTCTTGACAAATGTGAATGAGACCAACGCCCTGCGGGTCCTGCTGATAGGAGGGAGGTTCCACGTGGAACCACGAATCTAATATCTCAAACGGCGAAGGGGGAGCGACCCCCTGTGGTCTCCCAGATCGCGGATCACGCTAGCCATAGGGCCTGGTCAGTCTGTGGCCCAGACCACTTGTGCCAGCACAACCAGTTTGGTCTGGGCTGTGTTGGACCTGGGTCGGGTCAGCTGAGGTCAGAGCGATTTGGGTCATTCCGACCGGGTCGGATGGGATCCAAACCCATTTTAGCCGACATATTCTTAAAAAGACAGTATCTCACAGTCCATATGTTTGTCTGATGAACCGTTTGTGGAGATTGAATCCAAGGAATGGGGAGGTCCTTTTAAGATACTCAAACTGAGTTTGGAAGAACGTTGGAGTAAGGAAGGGTTGGAACAAACCTGAATCCAACAGGGCCCTCGGTACTAAAATGCTTATTACTCACAGACTGGGAGTCCCATTGATGCACTGTCCATTGCATTGGAACCCTTAGGACATAGAGGTACATTATGTTACTCCTATTTGGAACATTGTGGAAGATGAGGCATGAAAAATATATTGAGGTTTGGATAGTATGGTACTCAAGAACACAGTAAACTATAAGGATAACAAAATGTTTTTTAGAAATACCCATTGTGTCATTTTCTGTACTTATAAAAGGCCACAACATATTTTCCTCTCTTAAAACATCTAACAACCTTTGTATTTATCAAAACCTACTAAAATAATCTCCCTACATCCCACCCCTTATCCTAGAATGTACTCATTAGTAATAAAGACATCCAATCATGTCCTTTGGTGTAATCCAGAAGGAGTAACCTGAAAAAGTGGTAACATTCTTCAACGATCACTTATGTTTTCTTTATTTCTCAACCAACATATATCATTTTTATACGATTATTTAATTACCAATATATCCAAAATAAATGGATATTTCAAAATGGTTTATATATTCCTACAAACACTTCAATAAAAAGTGATACACAATCATCATTTGAGTGAACGACAGACTACTACCTCACAAACCAATGTTGTTCGTTATTCCCTTACCATCACTCATGTTTAAATATTGATGGAATTAATGTTTTATATGATATATATATATATAATTTATGGTGTATAAAATATAATGAAATTATTTTATAACACATACCTTCATTATTTTCAATTTTTTTAATATGATAATATCATTTGTGGATGTGTGGACAACCCCCTACTCAAAACGATTTGATTCGTTCCCACATTTCCTGAAATTTATTAATGGTGGGTTGAGTAAAATGATATGTTATATTTTAAATAAAAATAGTAATGGAAGTAATATATATATATATATATATATCATCTACATTTTTTCTTTCAAAAAGAAAAAAAAAACAGAAACAACATTCATTCATACGTATGACCAACAGTCTATAGGAATGGCGTATTAAAATTCATATTAATATGTTTTATATATTATTATAAATATATATATATAATTAATATATATGATATTTACATAATATTTTACATTCTAGAAATAATGATACCATTATATATTTAATATATTTATAATAAGATTATATTTATTATAACATAGGTTTTAATGTGTGCATAGAATGTCAAGATATAAGGTAAGGGATTTCTCGACTTAATTTTATTTCTGTGAGATATATGTCATATTCACAAAATATTATTATTGTGTTTTGTATATAATTAAATACAAAATATTATATCATTAATTTATTTTATTTTATGGTATAAAAAGTATCAATTTACGTTATTCTTTCAAGGATATCATTATTCAATATTTATTAATGTGGTGGGATTTCTAACCTCACTTTTATTTCTATCATACTTGCGGATTATTCCAAACTTATTTATTTTTTGTTGGGTATATAAATATCATGAAATAAATATATGATTATTATTCATTAATTTAGGTGAATATACATATACATATTTCAATTTATATAAAATGTTGTTTTATAGTTCAAAATTTACCAAATCTGTAATGAATTGACTTCCCAATTAGAAAAAATTGTTTTTTATGAACCTATATTATTTTATAATGTGTAGACACTAAAATTTAACATATTATATCAGGAATATAATTCCATTGACTATATGTTTTGCTTCACGTAATGTTAGTATTTCATGGGTATTAGGTTAAAAAGTTTCTATGGTTGTAAAAGTTCATTACTACAATCTAATTATTTATCAGGATTGTTTACGATTATGCTTCAATTAATGAAATTTTATGTTTCATTTCTCATATGTACACACGAATTTTATTTTAATCGTGTAATTAATGATATATTCATGTAATGGTACTATTTTCCACTCTTTTGTACATAATATAACGGATAATTGTTTTTATTAAAATTTTACTTAATTTATTTTGGATGAGAAATATATTTTCTTCAGAAACCATGTTTTTTGAATATTATTTAAAAAATAATTTGTAATGATCTATTATAATAATTTTCAAGGAAAAGGGATTAAAAAAATTTATTCTTTAATTTTTTTTAAATGATTCTAAATGGCTCCATTAAAACTTTTCTATATTATTTTCAATCGAAATGATTCTTAAATATGATTCATGTTTTGAAAATATGTTTTCTTTGAGTAAATGATATTTTAATAAAAAAAATTTAAATTATTATTAAATATTTCATTATAAGTTTAATCGGTTTTTCATAGAGAATGTTCTACAAAAAATTTAGGTTTTAAAATTTTATTTTCAATAAATGATTATTTCCAATAAGAAATGTTCCATGTGATCTTTAAAATCCTCATCCATCTATGATGAAATATTTTAATATATTTTTTTATTTGTTATATGACCTCAGAAAACCATTATTTCTTTGAAAGGATTAAGTTCATGATGTATATTTTCTTATGAAAATGGTTTCTTTTCTCAGGGTTATACCATGATAAAATGCATAAGAATCTTACTTCCTTTCATGGGTTATTCTATGACTAAATGGTTATGAAACCATTAAATTTTTCATAGGATATGATTGGATAAAGTGTTTATAATACCCATTTCTTTTCATGTGTTATGATATTATGATTGTTTTTGATCTTTTGCAATAGATTTGGTTTATTTTATTATGTGATGGGTTGGACCTTTATCTCCCTCCAATTAATTTTTTAATTATAGATGACTTGTATGTATTTATGTTACGTGTTTCCCCAATTAAATATTCACAATATTATATGTCAACCTTATTACATGTTTATAATGTTTTTTTGAACCCTTTTACATGTTCACAATGTAATGAATTCACCAGGTTTCATGTCCATATGTTTATGAGTGACCTAGAATACATGTTCAAAATGATTAGCGTGAACATGATTAAATATTCAAAATGTTATGAACTGACATATTTTCATGTTCATATGAATACATGTAAAACTAACTACATGTTAAAATTTTTATGATTGATCCTGATTATGTGTTCACAATTTTAGTTTACGACCTAGTTTCATCTCCTTATATTTATGAGTGAACCAAATTGCATATTAACAATGTTATTAATGAACGAGATTAAATTTTCACATTGTTATAGATGAACCTAGTTTCATATACATATTTTTATCCATGAGCCTGATTACATGTTAACAATGAGATGTGAGAACCTAATTACATGTTTGAAATATTATTTGCAGACCTATTTTCATGTATATATGTTTATGTGGGGGTCAAATTTAATATCTTCAACATAATCAGTGAACCAATTTCCTTTTACAAATGTTCACAATGTTCAAATTTGATATGTATTCCAAAAGAATATATCTTAAAACTATTTTATGATATAATGTATCCTATTTTTAATTTAAATATCATTCTTGACTTACTAACCACTGATAATTCATCAATGGTTCATGTATATGATCTTTTATTTGTATGTTGTGATATTCTGATTATACCATAATGATTTTATTTCCTTATGATTATGTTATGCTTACATATCTCCCTTGTTTTCCATTACTGAGCATCTTGGATTACCCCATTCTTATGTTTCATTTACCTAGTTTATGAAGAATGGTTATAAGTAGTGTTACTAAACTGTATGATCGATAAGTGGGATGTCGAAGATATTTCACCAATATATAGGATTATGTTTCCATGTTTCAATATGCACTACCCAACTATAGTCCTCTGACATGTATTTTTTTAATGTGTGAAATATTCATTTAAATTGATGTATTATTCATGTATGTTAATCCTATGTCATTGTAGTCACAATGAAATGCCGTTGAATATGGTATTATGAATCAAATCGACCTCTAATATTTAATAGTGTTTAAAAACCATTTTTATCATAACCATAAATAATGGAAAAAGTCATTAGAATCCCAAATCTAAAATACTATGGAACCTAACCCTCATAGTCTATGAAATCCATCAAAGACATATCATCACCTGACAAATAATATTCATTATTTAAACTCATGGATTGAATTTTATAATCATTAAATTACAATAATCTTTAAAAGAAATAAAAACTATTGAAGTCTCCCTCTCCCTCAATCTTATAAATATCACAAAGAACACCGAATAAATCCTCCACTATTAAGAATAAAAAATGTTTTTATTCAAATAGAGTCCCTTATATCTAAAATAATTATATAAAATTTTTTGTCTAACATTTAATATGATAGTGGTTAATGGTTTTTTTATTGACAAGCTATGATATTGTCTCAAGATATAATCATTTATCACTAAATGATCCCAAATTCACAATTATATTTATTATTTTTCTAGACTAATTATATTTTAATAAAAAATTATTAAGGTAATACAATGATATTTCCTCAATGTAGATGATTATCAGTTTAATTTTATACACAAAATTCATCTGACGTGAATAAATTATATAGTGGAAAAGATAATTAATTATAAAACCATGAATAATCATATAATCATACACACTCCATTACATGGATTTTTTTAGATTAATAAATAAATTAAATTTATTTTCTAATATTATAAATACATATCTAGGATATGTGTTCATCATAATTTGTAACATCCCAAGATTCCATGGTAGGTTTTCTTTTGAATAATGCAATGACGTGCATTGTACGCAACCTCGAGATCCTAACACACCACAACCAATCAAACTAGCCATTATGAATAGTAATACCAACTTTTTGTAATTTTATAAATTTTATCTTTTGAAATGGACTTCAGTTTTAGATTCATAATATCGAAATTATCTTCGGGTAAAATTTTGGTACTTTTCGGATAACTTTTATATTTTGATGAATAGTGAAAATTAATAATTTTTAAATAATTTTTTTTAATCAAAACAATTAATATTGATAAATTACTAATTTGAGTGGTTTTAAAGTATACTTATAATATATTTTTACCATTTAATACAATGTTGGTCACTGGATGAGATTTCACATTTAAACCAGACATAAACCGGTGTCAATCTTTTGATAGTTATTATATCTTAAAAACATGCTATTTGTTTTGACGACGGAAATTAATTTTTAAATTAATTAATGAAACTGATATGTTTTGAATTTGGTAAAATAGACATCATTTTTGAATTCATAATTTCAAATATATCTTAGGCCTATGTTTTGGTATTTTTCTAGAAACTTTCATTTTTTGATGAATAGTGAAACCACTATGTGGTAGTTAAAAAACTAAATTTTTCATAAAACGTAATTTTACCGCTTCTGTGAGTGGAATTTTGAAAATTCGAGAGACACGGATAATATCAAGGTGTAAAATGTGGTTCATTGAGATGAAAATAATTTTTGTTGAATATTAACGTTTTACTATTATTTACCACGGTTAAAAGTAAATAGGGTAATTAAGGGTAAAAATGATATTAATATTACCCAAACACATGTCCTAATTCTATTGGAAAAGTGTATCTAGACAAAAAACAACCTTAGGAATAAAATATTATCATTTATGTGCACTTGGATTAGATTAGGACATTTATTATTATTTAATTCAAAGAAGAGTTGAAAGATTTAAAATCAAAGATTATTTACTAAAACATTTTTAATATAGGGTTACACATAAGATAAATTCGATGATAAATATTCATTAAAAAGCTAAAACTATTTCATACATAATGAGAGTTTATTTTTAATTTTTAGACATTAAATAATTTAATTTATTTATGACACAATGACGATGCAGTAATTACTATAATAGTGAAAAACTAAAATAATTGATATTATAAATACCCAAATAAATATAATTGGAGACTTTTATTGAATTACACTAATTTTCTAGGTTAATATGACATATTAGAATTGCGTTAATTGAGTTTTTTCAGATTAATAATTCTTTTATGAGTTTCACAAAAATCAATTATTGAATAGTGTCAAAATTGACATAAAAGAGTTTTTAAAACAAATATTATATTATTAATTGATATTAAATTCCGAAATATCTAAGGATCAGCCAAGAGACTTATATCATGATAGGTGTATCATTAATGGACCACTTGGGGGTCTCTTGGATGTATATAGTAAGTTTATTAACCATATATTATAAAAATAAAAAGGAACATTGTAAAAGTGAAACTAATTAACTAAGAGTTAATACTTAAAGATAGGGTTAATATAATGACCGAAACCTATCTAAATTTGATTGGTTGAGTGGTTTTCTACCTATCACCCCTTAACCATTAAATAATCCACTTTGGAGCCATTATAAACCGAATATGAATTCATTATAAAATAATATTTCTAGTTTTTTCAAAGGTGCCCCTCACCCCTCTAATAAAAGGGAACTCCCCCTTCTCATTACTTCACACCGTCAAAGCCTTTTGGTTCGGCCAACCCCTGCCCAAATAATCTCTCAACTTCCCTCACTTCAACCTAGAGGCCTTATTTTGATCAGAAGGCCAACCTATGGAGCGATTTTGATCAAATCAAAAGGAAGAACCCGAAGAAGAGGTAATGTTTTTACCAGCCTTATTCAAATTCTTTTCTTCTTCAACTTATTCATTAATTGTTTTTCCCATTATAAAATTATGAATCCAGTATATTATATATACTATAATATTATTATAAATATCGTACAACCATATTCAGTATTCTATCCATCATTTGAATGACATGTCATCATACGTGCGTACGTACGGCTTACCGTCTCCACGTCATGGTGTAATTGTCATTCAATAAATTATTATCTGGATGGGTATAATAATGATGTTTAATTCATGTAAATATTAAATATAACATGATATTTATTCTTTCTATATGATATACCATCCAATTATATATTATTTTAACATAAAAAGAATGATATTGTCACTCGTGCGTATGTACAGACTACCGTTTCCACGAAAGTAATGAGATTCATTCTCCATCATATCCATTCAAGTATAATTATAATTTTATGATTTAAAAATAATGTTTAAGGAATTGATATAATTCGGGATATAAAAAAGATACAACCTATCCATAACAAGCACGACTTACGTAACAAAGAATATACAGTAAAACGAGTAAGTTAACACCTGAAATGACGATAATACTAAGATATTATTAGCAAATCAATGTTAAAAGATCATATACGATATCATATTAATGTAAATGATTATTGTCTAATTCAATAACAATTATTTCACCATTATATAGGAGGTTAACCTACCATCGACCAAAGAAAAAGTACAATGTAAGGGGTTTCTTATCTCGCTTTTAATTCCGTGAGATTTCCATTGTTCACCACTTATTTATTGCATGTGGTGTGTGTACTGACCATGATTGTATTCATTATGTAATGTAATTTAATTTATTGATATTTTCATCATCATTGTATTATACTTCTTTCAAGGGTGCGTGTTTCATAAGTTACCAAATCGGTAAGGGAATTTGAAATTTCAATTTCCACTCATTCGTCTTTACTCATACTTCATTGATTATTTTACTCCAATATTATGTTCGGAATCACTATTCATTTGATTATGTCATAATTTCCACTCCCCTTTCTATGAATATACTTTTTATACATATAATAACTCCATTAATAAATTCCCAAGTCATCGGTATGAACTTGATAAGAGTAATTTTTACTCATTCTCGATTTGTTGAGATAAACATCCTCTTCATTGGTGTTGTTTTCACAAGAATATGTGTGAATATAATTTGATTTATTTACACTGAATATACAATCATATTTAGTGTATTTATATTTTTCACACATAATTATGTCGTTGATTTATCCTTAACCTAAGGATACAACCTTTATGAGAGACTTCATCTCAATTTACATTCCATTGAGACTTCTTTGTTCTTATACACCAAATCACTTTTATGTGGTGTATATAATGTAATTTGACATTGTATATCATGAATCCTTTTATTATCATGATATTACAAAGTTTTTATTACCTCAATTATTTGTATTCAAGTGTCTCTCTTTAGTTAGAAACTCTAACTAAAATACCATTTTAAATGTTTTAAAGACTTATTCTTCTAAATCATGCTCATTAATGTCCAAGTTTTAAAAATGGGTTTAAGGATTTATTTATATGGACATTAATGTTTTAAAATTAAAACTCCTTTTAAAATTTTCAAAGTGGTATGGGACACTTTGATTCAAAAATCAATTTTTAAATGGCTTCTTGACAAATAGTGTGAATTTTTAAATGATTTCAAGAAAAAGGGGGATAATTCTCTCAAATAGTTTTGATGATTATTTTCATAATGTCAATATCCTTCATTATTCTCGATTGAGGTTAATATGATACAATACAATCTCCCATATTGTATCGAATGAGTTATGTTTGACTGTGGATGTGCTATTCTTATACCATTCATGGTTTGTGGATAAGTAATGAAATTTCGTATGCTAGTTTTAATACGAATGTTTATGTTATGTTTCAAACTTTTAATATAAGGAATGCATTGGACATAGTAAGTAACGGGTGGAGCCTGCTATAGCTCCTCGATGCATCGGTAGGTCTCATGAGACAAACTAGTGTCTTGGCACAAGGCCTTGGAAAAATCTTATTTGTAGTCTTGGCACGAGGCCTTGGCTATGTGGTTATGATAGTCTGGATTTATGCATTCCATCATTATGAAAGTGGTTATTGATATTTCATGTGATTGTTCGACTAGTAGAATATCCATGTGAATAAGTAAATGGAATTATTTTATTTTATATTTTCCATATTATGCTGAAGTTTAAGTTTAAAAGGATTTTTTTACTTATAAATATCTTTTAGTATTTATGATTATCTATGAAAGATTCTTCTATATTGTTATGCTTACTGAGCATCTAAGATCAACCCTTTCAATGTTTTATTTTTCCCAGGATGTGAAGAAGTAATTTTCGAATGACCTGCAGGGATAGTATGAGGGGATATGAAGACAAGATGTTGTTGTAGTTTTTTTACATTATGATGTAATTTAAGACTTATGAATATATCTAGTGTTTCCACGACTACAAAACTAATCGTTCTTTCGAGACTTGATCCTTTGTGATCATGCCAATGTTATGTAATAATGCACTGACTCTGGGTATCTAGGGTCGGGGAGTTATAGTTGGTATCAGAGGATGTATAGTACAGACCTTGGAAGCTAGATTTAGATAAAATCTAATAAGAGCACATATAACTAAGATGAACTTTGAGGATTAGTATAGAAGAACTTCCTATAATTTTGGTATTGTAGAGATTTTGTGAGTTTTCCGAGCAATACATCCCTATCTGGATACGAGCTGGTAGAGGTGGCTCTGGCACAGATGTACCTAGGGGTAAAACCCAAAAACACTACATGGAACTAGACTCGAATGAGAATGGGTGCATGACAACGGGCCTTGCTGCACTCTTGGTTACGACACTCCCGAGGGATATGCTTAGGATAATTTACATTTTCTTTACTAACCGATTTAAAGTATTAAATATATAAGATGAGATTAAATGACCTTGGATAATAATAGTGTGTTTCAAATTGAGAATATGGTGACATGTTAATCTCTAAATGATTTTATGACTACTGTTACTCACACAATCCATTCTGGTTTTAGTCAATGGCTGGATTCCAAGGAAGTCATAGTGACTTTGAGAATGATTTACAAGGTAGGAATGGTGGTGGAAATGAGTAAAAAATTTGAATGTTTATAAGAGTAAAAGATATCGTCTTTATGCCAAATCAATTTTCTAAAAATATGACCAAAAATATATATATTAACAAATTCCCGGACTAAACAAAGAAGAGAAAGGTGATGAATTATAAGAGTTCCAGCAGTGGAGACCATGGAGAAAGGAATCCTCAATTTCCATGATACAGGAAATGTGGTAGGAGACACCCATGAAAGTGTCTTAATGGGAAAAAGAAATGCTTTATGTGTGGGAAGGAAGGACATAAAGTAAAGAATTGCTGATGAAAAATGAAGAGTACTATGGAAGAAGATAAAAATGGTCCCAAGATTCCATTTACAGTCATTTTCCGTAAATATAGGGGACCTGGCCATTACCCGAGTGAATTCCCTATTCTATAGGATTTTTTATGGTCAAAGAAGAAGCTATGTGGAAATAAATGGTTGGAGAAATGTTTAAAAATTATTAGTGATCTGTGTTGATGGGTTTACTTTGGAATAATTTTCTCTTGTATTTTTAACCCTGCAGTTTTCCATGTGAGAATGATATTTGAGGAAGAATTATCTTTTCTCTTGTGAATATAGTTATAAAAAACCATTTGGTTTTATATGGTCGTTGGGTTGGAGGAAATTATATGTTATTACAATTTTGGATGAAAATGCTAGGTATGAGATAAGATTTGTGGTTAAATTATGTTCTGGTTATTTTGAGGAATTTATCTCATTTTGGTAATGTTATAAAATATAGTTTTTGAACAAGGACAACACGCAGACTGTGTGACAACTCGTCTCGTCGGAAAAAGCTGTGGGAATCGAACCCACAACCAAAGTGCGATTGGGATTTATTGCCTACCACTGGACTACGTGAAGTCCCTGGTTAGTGTGACTATTATTTTTAGTTAAATGATTTTATTGATCATTAATAATTTGATTTGGTATCTTTTGTCTTATCAAATCAATACCCTTAGTATAGGAAAATGATATGGTAATTAAGTGATAAATGTTATTTTGGAAGTTTTTTCGCTTTGTTGTACGGAAAATAGAATAGTATGGGATTTAATTTTAGGAGTAATGGTGGATTTTTATCTATGTTTTTAATGCAGATTTATAGTGATTTGGGTTGTTTATGGAAATGATTAGGTTAATTACTTTTAATTATGTGACTTTAAGAGTAATTAATGTCATTTGGAGATATAATTTAATGTTGAAGACTACATTCTTATAAGTTTTGAGTTTTAATATTAGTTTGGATTATATTGAAGGATTTTATGGACAATTTATTATTGAATGGTATTTATTTAACATTGGGGTATTGATGGTTTAATTTTAGAAATTAAGGTTAGTGTTTTTTTCTCTAATGGAATATCCATTTGGGGGTCATCAGATAATATACTAACCATTTTTGGTTTTATTAATCTCTAAATACAAGGTAAATATATATTTTATCCTACGTGGATCATGTATTTCTATAGAAGTTTATTCTAGCTCTTCAATTGTGACCAAGTCTTCTTGAATTCTCATTGTTCAAAAAAATGAGTTAGTGGTAAAAAGTTATTAAAGAATGAAACTCTACTTAAAAAGTATGTATATCTCTTTATGTTATTAGTCAATATCATAAATAAGTTCCTCATCCCTATGTAATGTAACCTAAAACAAAAAAATGTTGTCCGTTTACTTTTCCAACTGGGAGACTAAGGACCATTTGTCCCAACACAAGTTTGTGATTTTCTTATTGTTAACTTTCTCCTGATCATGTTTTCTATCCCTCTACATCAGAACTGAAAACATAGTTTATAGTCTATAACCATGTTTTCCTACATGGAATCCTAGTATGGGTTATCTTGGGTGACCTTTATACCTCTCTTCCTTTAGTTTAATGTGATAGTTTTATTGACTCTTTTTCCAATGTGGGACATTCCATTATATTATCAAGCCCAATTTTAAAAAAATAGTGAGGATGCAATTTATTGAAGGAGGGGAGAATGTAACACCCCAAAATTCCATGGTATGTTTCCCCTTGAATAATGCAATGACGTGCATTGTACGCAACTTTGGGATTCTAACACACCACAACCAATCAAACTAGCCGTTATGAATAGTAATACCTACTTTTTGAAATTTTATAAATTTTATCTATCGAAATGGACTTCAGTTTTGGATTCGTAATATCGAAATTATCTTAGGGTGAAATTTTGGTACTTTTCAGATAACTTTCATATTTTGATGAATTGTGAAAATTACTAAATTTTAACTATAAACAACTTTTTTAATAAAAATAATTAATATTGATAAATTATTAATATGAGTGGTTTTAAAGTATATTTAGAATATATTTTTACCATTTAATACAATGTTGGTCATTTGATGAGATTTCACATTTAAACCAGACATAAACAAGTGTCAATCTTTTGATAGTTATTATCTCTTAAAAACACGCTATTTGTTTTGACGATGTAAATTAATTTTTAAATTAATTAATGCAACTGATATGTTTTGAATTTGGTAAAATAGACATCATTTTTGAATTCATAATATCAAATATATCTTAGGCCTAATTTTTTGTATTTTTCTAGAAACTTTCAATTTTTTATGAATAGTGAAACCACTAAGTACTAGTTATCAAACTGAATTTTTCATAAAACTTAATTTTACCGCTTCTGTGAGTGGAATTTCAAAAATTCGAGAGCCAAGGTTAATATCAAAGTGTAAAATGTGGTTCATTGAGATGAAAATAATTTTTGGTGAATAATAGCTTTTTACTTTTATTTACCATGGTTAAAAGTAAATAGGGTAATTTAGGGTAAAAATGGTATTAATATTAGCCTAACACATGTCCTAATTCTATTGGACAAGTGTATATCGACCAAAAACAACCTTAGGAAGAAAATATTTTCATTTAGGTCCACTTGGATTAGATTAGGACATTTATTATTATTTAATTCAAAGAATAGTTAAAAGAGTTAAAATCAATGTTTATTTACTAAAACATTTTTAATATAGGGTTACACATAAGATAAATTCGATTATAAATATTCATTAGAAAGATAAAACTATTTCCTACATAAGGATAGTTTATTTATAATTTTTAGACATTAAATATGTTAATTTATTTATGACACAATGACGACTCAGTATTTACAATAATAGTGAAGCATTAAAATAATGGATATTATAAATACCCAAATAAATATAATTGGAGACTTTAATTGAATTAAACTAATTTTATAGGTTAATATTACATATTAGGATTTATTTAATTGATTATTTTCGAAGTAATCGTTCTGTTATGAGTTTCACAAAAATCAATTATCGAATAGCGTCAAAATTGACATAAAAGAGTTTTTTTAACAAATATTATTTTATTAATTGATATTAAATTCTTAAAAATCTACGGTTAAACCAAGATACTTATATCATGATATATGTATCACTAATGGACCACTTGGGGGTCTCTTGGATGTATATAGTAAGTTTATTAACCATATTATATAAAAATACAAAGAAACATTGTAAAAGTGAAACTAATTAACTAAGAGTTAATACTTAAAGATAAGGTTAATATAATGCTCAAACCTATCTAAATTATATTGGTTGAGTGGTTTTATACCTATCCACACCTTAACATTTATATAATCTACTTTGGAACCATTATAAATCGAATATGAATTTATTATAAAAAATATTTCTAGTTTTTCCAATGGTGCCCCTCACCCCTCTTATAAAAGGGCACTCCCCCTTCTCATTACCTCACACCTTCAAAGCCTTTTGGTTCGGCCAAACCCTACCCACATACTCTCTCCACTTACCTCACTATAACCTAGAGGCCTTAGTTTGATCATAAGGCCAACCTATGGATCTCTTTTGATCAAATCAAAAGGAAGAACCCGAAGAAGAGGTAATGTTTTTACCACCCGTTTTCAAATTCTTTTCTTCTTCAAATTATTCATTCTTTGTTATTCCCATTATAAAATAATGAATCCAGTATCTCCGATATACTATAATATTATTATAAATATGGTACAACCATATTCAGTATTCTATCCATCCTTTGAATGACATGTCACCATATGTGCGTACGTACGGCTTACCATCTCCATGTCGTGGTGTAATTGTCATTAAATAAATTATTATTTGGATGGGTATAATAATGATGTGTAATTCATGTAAATAATAAATATAAAATGATATTTATTATGTCTATATGATTTACGATCCAATGATATATTATTTTAACATCAAAAGAATGATATTGTCGCTAATGCGTATGTACGGACTATCGTCTCCATGAAAGTGATGAGATTCATTCTCCATCGTATCCATTCAAGTATAATTATCATTTGATGATTTAAAAATAATTTTTAAGGACTTGATATAATTCTGTATATGAATAAGATACAACCTATCCATAACAAACACGGCTTAAGTAACCAAAAATACAAAGGAAAACGAGTAAGTTAACACCCGAAATGACGATAATACTAAGATATTATTAACAAATCAATTTTAAAAGATCATATATGATATCATATTAATGTAAATTATTATTTTATGATTCAATAAAAATTATTTAACCACTATAAAGGAGGTTAAACTACCTTCGACCAAAGAAAAAGTACAAAGTAAGGGGTTTCTTATCTCACTTTTAATTCCGTGATATTTCCATTGTTCACCACTTATTTATTGCATGTGGTGTGCGTACTACCCATGATTGTATTCATTGTTTAATATACTTTAATTTATGGATATTTACATCATCATTGTATTATCCTTCTTTTAAGGGTCTGTGTTTCATAAGTTACTAAATCCTTAAGAGAATTTGAAATTTCAATTTCCACTCATTCGACTTTACACATACTTCATTGATTATTTTACTTCAAGATTATGTGTGGAATGACTATTAATTTTATTATGTCATAATTTACACTCCTCTTTATGTGGATATACTTTTTATACATATAATCACTCCATTGATAAATTCACATGTCATTGGTATGAACATGATAAGATTAATTTTTACTCAATCTCGATTTGTTGAGATAAACATCCAATTCATTGGTGTTGTTTTTACAAGAATATGTTTGAATATTCTTTGATTATTTTACACTGAATATACAATCATATTTAGTGTATTTATATTTGTCACACATAATTATGTCGTTGATTTATCCTTAACCTAAGGATACGGCCTTTATGAGAGATTTCATCTCAATTTACATTCCATTGAGTCTTCTTTGTTGTTATACACCAAATCACTTTTATGTGGTGTATATAATGTACATTGACATAGTATATCATGAATCCCTTTATTATCATGATATTACAATGTTTTTTCTACCTCAATTATTTGTATTCAAGTGTCTCTCTTTAGTTAGAAACTCTAACTAAAATACCATTTTAAATGTTTTAAAGACATATTCTTCTAAATCTTTCTCATTAATGTCCATATTTTAAAAATGGTTTTAAGGATTTATTTATATGGACATTAATGTTTTAAAATTAAAACTCCATTTAAAAGTTTCAAAGTGGAATGGGACACTTTGATTCAAAAATCTATTTTTAAATGGGTTCTTGACAAATAGTGTGACATTTAAATGATTTCAAGATAAAGGGGGATATTTCTCTCAAATAGTTTTGAAGATTATTTTCATCTATGTCAATATCCTTCATTATTCTAGATTGAGGATAATATGATACAATACAATCTCCCATATTGTATCAAATGAGTTATGTTTGACTGTGGATGTGCTATTTTTATACCATTCATGATTTTTGGATAAGTATTGACATTTCATATGCTAGTTTTAATACGAATGTTTATGTTATGTTTCAAAATTTTCAAATGAGGAATGAATTGGACTTAGTATGTGACGGGTGGAGCCTGCTATAGCTCCTCGATGCATCGGTAGGTCTCATGAGACAAACTAGTGTCTTGGAACAAGGCCTTGGTAAAATCTTATTTATAGTCTTGGAACGAGGCATTGGCTATGTGGTTATGATAGTCTGGCATTATGCATTCCATTATTATGAAAGTGGTTATTGATATTGCATGTAATTGTTCGACTAGTAGAATATCCATGTGAATAAGTAAATGGCATTATTTCATTTTATCTTTTCCATATTATGATGATGTTAAAGTTTAAAAGGCTTTTGTTTTAGTTATAAATTGCTTTTAGTGTTTATTATTATCTATGAAAGCTTATGCTATATTGTTATCATTACTGATCATCTGAGCTCACCACATTCAATGGTTTATTTTTCCCAGAATGTGAAGAAGTAATTTATGAATGACCTGTAGGGATAGTATGAGGGGATATGGAGACACGATGTTTTTGTAGGTTTTTACCTTATTATGTAATGTAAGACTTATGAATATATCTTGTGTTTCCAAGACTACTAAACTAATCGGTCTTTCGAGACTTGATCCTTTGTGATGATGCCAATGTTATGTAATAATGCACCGACTCTGGGTATCTAGGGTCGGGGCGTTACATGATTTTTCAATAATATTTTTTCCAATGAATTAATTACGTTATGCTTTATAAAACAGCAAGACATTATATAAACCAATTGAATAAATTCACTAAATACAAATTGTTTTTGGAAGGATTATTTTTAACCTATAGTGAATGTGAGGTTATAATTATTTAATTAATTCTCTATTATTGAAAATATAAAAATCTACCATCCCATATTTTATGGGAATACCCTGAGATACATTATAAACATCACATTCCATAAAACATTAGGACATTTTATTTAGTGAATAAATCATATTGTATTTCATTTATACTAAAGTTTCCTTTATAGAATCATTTTATATAAATTATCTGGTATCAAGGATGATGAAAAACCCTGTGTGTAATCAAATTTTTTTTACCTCACAATATAGCATTACTATAACACTTTACATTGACCATATACTAACCTAAAATTATAATGATTACAACCATATTACTTTTTATACATAATGATATTTAATATAAACATCCAACTGCTTTAAAAATTATCTAGTTGTTAAATACTAGTTTTTCTCACTATATAATAAATATCAGGTCACATACAAAATTATAATACATGATTGATTGAATTGATGATGTATAATGATTATTACTCTTATTTATTATAATTATCAAAATATAAGTACATTATGCCTTTTTTATACTCCCACAATGTACATCTTATACAAACATAATCCAAAATTTATCTTTGATTGATCTATTTAAAAACATGATGATATATGTGTTATAAATCATATTATTATATATATCACTTTAGATCAGCATTCCTAATATTTAGGTATCGTCTTTAATATATTAAAATAATTATCTTTTCTCACAAATGAATATTTTATTCATGAAAATAAGAATTTTATTTTTAAGGAGTGTTTTTATCAAAAAAAACTCAAGTGAAATAAAATAGTTATCTCACTAGATATCGTTAATAGAGAAATACTAGTCACTATTTTGTAGGTAAAAAAACTGTTTATTATGGAAATAATTTGACATTAAAACTAAATGTTTGGTTATTCATTCAATAATTTTTTTACAGCAAGACTGATACCCTAGAAAAACATTTTGTATCCTCTATGCCATTAGGTTTTATGATATATGCGTACATAATTAAACATCATTAATAAAATGTGGCTTCTTAAATCCATATAGATGATATCGTGGTCATTATATTATTCTTTGAAAATTTATTTTAAAATTGAATTTGTCATGGATACTGTATAAAATGTTTCAATATATCCAACATATGGAATTATTTGTATCCAATTTTTCATCTATAAATATTTATATTTAGAAGATATTTTATCCATGTTACTATAAACTCAACAAAACATCATAAATTATATTTATCACAATATTGTAGAAGATATAATAATATCCAACACATAATTTATTTTATCAATATTATTTCACCCTTTATGTTCTTTTACAATTTCATGTAATAATAACACTTGATCGATTAATTATTTATGTATTATTTATCTTCTTTCGTTATACTAAATTATAATTTTCAAGGATAAATCATAACCAATCTGGACATTGGAGAATCTTATAAAAATATTATTTTCTGTGATATATAGTTATGATCAATTTCCATAACCTATTATACCACCCTCTCATATAAAATATAATTAAATAATAGTATTTTTTTCATTATGATATTTATATTATATTTTATTCCCTTTATATACTATATATATATATTTCATCTCTTGTAAAATAATATAACAAGATGCAATGAAAATGTGTTTTGATACTGTATCAATGTAATATTTAATATCCTATAAATTGACACTTTTTTAATTTTGGGACTTCATTATCTATTCCGTAATTATATATAAATATTTTTCACCAATAATAATTCACTGTGGAAACATTGAGACATTTATTATTCCATATTATATATGGCTTATTCATAATATCCATAAATGAAATATCATTAGGGTTGAAATTATTTGTTTCTAGGGTGGTCTAATATAATTTTATATAATGTTTAAACTAAATAATAATCAATTCGAACTCATTTAACATGGTATAATTCTATCATTAAAATAAAAAATTCCACTGGATGTTCACAGAAAAGTAAATTATGAAATAATTTCTCAATATCTCATAAAACCAAATGATTGTTGTCTTGTGTATTACCCCATTAATCAGACTGATGTATCATAATACTATTTAGAATATTTTTTAATAACTATCGTAAACTCCAAGAAAATTGAAAATATTTTATAATATTATATAAATAAAAAATACATTATGATATTAAGTAAAATATTTTGTTAAATTTTCAAGACTCACATAACATGAATTTTTATGTGTAATTGTGTCTCAAACATTATAAAGTATTAATTCTAAAAGTGTATTAGATTATTTAATTATTATAAAACAAATTTCAATTAATTTTTTTTTCATAGAAATGGATGTTTTATGTGAGAAATGATTCTAAAAATCCATCTAAATGTAGACTCTATATGTGTTTATATAATATATGTCTAAGAGGACAAATTGAACTGTAAGGGTAATATGAGTTTCTAAATTTACATTATTTTTAGAATGTTATATAAGTTATTATTGAAATCAAATATATATATATTATTGAATATAGTTATTATTCAATTTTTTCATATATTTATAATTTTTTATATTAACAATAATCAAAGAAAATTCGTTTAGATCCATGGAAGAAATATAAATATAATTTTTTGTGCAGTTAAAAAAGAATTATTTATTTATAATTATAGAACTACTCAATAGTGTAAATATTTACCATGTGTTCCTACTAGTGTTTAAAAATACCAGCATTACTTTTGAAACATGCATATATAATTCTTACATACACAATTACCTTTTTTAGTAATTTATTATTAAGAGTTTTTATGATACACAACCAATATCTAAAATGAAAGACAGAAAAAAATAAATTAATTCAATATAATTCATTTTTTATATAATAGATTATATATATATCATATAATTATTCTGATAATAAAATACATATCAACAATTTTACTAAAATATCCTAAAATTGATGTAGTTTTTTAGTGTTATTAAATTATGTTAATACATTATTTACGAATTTATTATCATTTATAACTAGATTAATAAATCATCTCATTAATTAAATAATTTATAACTAAAATGGTGGATATAATTATTATATATATATATATGTACTAAGATCCAAATTTCACTTTTATTTGGTTAATCATTATCATATCACCCATAATATAACTATTTTGTTAAACAATCGTGTCAACTGTATAACATCTAACTATTAGATAAATAAATGAAAAAATACTATATATGTTAAACAAATAATTAATCATAAATTTATTCCTGCATGTATTAGAATGTTATGGTTAACTAATTATGTGACTGCCATGTTATATAGACACATATTGGTACTAGTCATTTTACGGAAGCGATAACATTAACGTTTTACACAAAATAATTCATAGGAACCTATATTTTATATTAACCAATATTGAATGATCATGTCATTTACCAATCTCTAAATCAAATGTAAAAATAATTATAATATTTTATATTGTATTTAATAATAACATAATTTTATATTTATAGTGAGTCATTATTTAAATTCATGCATCATTTTGATGGTCTATTTTATTATTTTTTATGAATTCTCCCTATTTAAAATGTTTATTTTCTGACTCTTATATGACTAAAAATTTTATTTATATAATCAATAAAAATTAGTTTTATAATATTCAACATATATATACACACATCATCTATATAATGTGTATGCTACTCTTCCATACAATTGAGGAAAGTCACATGAAACAAAAATCATTCTTGGGAGAATGTGTGTTTGTGTGTGTGTGTGGGGGGGGGGGGGGGTAGGAAAACCATTTATTTAATACAATCACATCCCCTTAGATAATAAAATTCCAAAAAATTTCAACTGTCCATATGTAATTATTCAATATAAATCTAAAATTAAATCTGATTCAATTTCAATATTTATATAAATGGTTATAATAAATCCTAAATATTGAATATCAAATATTATAAGATATCTGTAAATATTTATATTAAATAGTAAATTTATCATAAATGTAAAATTATTAAATTCATTTCCATATATATAAATATAGTAATTTTGTAATTTTATGTTAATTCATATAAAGATTCTTAATATCAAAACATTAAATTCGGATTTATTTAAATATTTTAGAAAATTCATAAATAAGGTAAAAAATATCTATCATAATATATTAATTATATATATATATATTTAATAAATGAATAAAATATCTTACATTGTCATATAGTTCATATTTATTAATCCAAAAATTCCATCCACAAAAAATTTATGGTTTAAAAACATTCCAAATAATTTATAAATATAAAAAATGTTTTCATTAGAACTCATAACCCATTTGTAAAAACTGTTATGTAAATATCAAATTTTGTTAAATTTTTATTTTCTAAGAATTTATATTTTACACATTTAATTTAATAATTATTTAAATAATGCATCATGAAAAACAAAAAGTCCAATGTTGTGTTTATTGATATAGGAATTATTCTATAGTAAATTAGTGAATAGTGATATTACATATTGCTATAATGTCTCTGAAATGTAATGTTTTCCCCACTTCATAACAGTTGATATATGAAATTATCAATATTATTATATAGATATATCATGTTGTTTTCTACATTATGATCTATCTAATGGGATGAATATATATTTTTCCAAGTTAAAAATGAAAAATTATTTTTTAAATATTTCATTAATAGTAATATTTTTACAACACTATAGTGATATAACACTTAATTTTGGAGTATATAACTGAGGCACAAAATTGAAAAAATATAACTAAAACTAACTTTCATGGTGTTAGGATAAACAAAATTCATTGGCAACCAAATATAACAAAAATATATAATATATAATTATTTTTAATATTTATTTTTCGTACCAAAATTACAGTTTATATATTTTTTAAAATTATTATATCCATTAGTGATGTTTAATATGAACCCACACACATTTTTAAAGAAACAAAATTATTTAAAGGTTATGGAATTATAATACCATTATCATGATCATTTTTTTTAAAAATAAATCATAAATTATACTAACCATCTTATTTTCAATGAAAATAATCATGATTTCTTGTTAATTCTCACATATAGGAAAAATACACACTTTTTCATTCCATGTTTCTCTAGTGTCTATTAAATATATAATCAACATTATAATTTCCTTCTTATAAGTCAATAGATATTCTAGAACCATTCTCAGGTAAGAAATCAAGATGAAATATGGATGTATTTGTATTTAGATGTCATATAATTATATACTGACATAATTGAATGAAAATCCTATTATTTACATTATTTAATAATAAAAAATACTTATTGAGTTTAAATATGATAAAAATTAAACCAATACCCTTGACCATATACTCTATACATTAAATGAAGTAATTATTTAACTCAATATATCATTAAACACATAAAAAATAAAATTTAAACCATATTTATCAAAAGAAACCAAAAATCATGTTTATTTTAAAAAATATCATAGATTACTTAATTGATATAAAAATGATGTACGTCTAAAATCCATATTTCACAATCATATCAGACTATATTATAATTATTTTTGAAAATATTTTGACCCATATTGAAGATCAAGATATAGTCTATGCTGTATTTAATATGTGCTTATCTATAGACATGTTTTGACTAGTCAATGGGGTTTGTTTTGTGGTTACCACTACTTATTATCATCTATATGTTATGATATATATATATATTGTTTTCGGAGAATTATTATAGATATTTATGGATAGTATTTATGGTTTATGATCATACACAATGTTGTAATATGTTGGGTTATAGTATTGATATAAATCAACATTGTCATTAGTATGTATATAATTTTTTTAGTTTGCGTAATTTTTTATTTCCAATTGTTATGGATCAAAACCAAGAGTTTGGGAGAAAATAGGATTGCAATCACGGTTGCTACATGATTATAAGTAACCATTCATCAAATTGCACAGATCAGGGTGGGGGATTCTAGATCCCTTATAAAATGTCTCTATATGGTTATCAAAACATATGAGACACTACAGGTATCCATTCAGAAGAGGATGATCAAAATGATATCCCCTCTTGGTTGAAATACAATTTGGGAAAATTACATAACTATCCCCATATGTTTATAGTTTCACCCCTCCATCATTCCACCCCAGGATCAACTAGGTCTCTTAGATCCATAACACTCTCTACTATGATACTTATGGTGATTATCTATTCATATTGGTCGAATGGTTCTTGGTATGAATTTTCTCTACATAATTCCTCCTTCTCATTCTTCTTTCGTTAATGGTATTCTGACATTATTCCATCCCTATAACCCAAACGTCCAAGGGGGTGGAATCTATGGTTTTGCTAAGCATGTTGATGATATTACTTTAGTTTTAATTTCATTATGGTTAATTCTCACCGACCATTCTGTTCTTTTTTACAGGATAAGATGTTATTTACTTTTTAGAAATGTGTCTCTATGTATCCAAACTTTTCAATTAGAATACATTTGTTATAAAATGGATTTCTTCTCTTTCTTCTCTATCTTTATAAAAATAATAATGGAATTTTATTAATGGATTCATCATTAACTTATTTAGAATTTTAGAAAATGTTACTCTTTATGGATTTCTTTTAAAACAAATATCTTTTATTCTTTGAATGTTATTTATAAAATGCCTCAAATGGAAACCTTGGAACAAATTTTTTTTAAAGTTTTTTTAAATTATATATTTTTTGAACTATATTTCTCCATTACATTCGTTATTGATTATCATGGATGTGATTATGGGTTGCACATGAAAGAGAATGGTTGAATGAATTTGTAATGGGGGTTACTGTATCATTACACATCAATTATATCAGGATAACAATTTATATGACCCCGAGATTTCCATATTCATATTAATTGTTTAGTATCACCTAGGATGTCTAGTGTACCATTAGTGAGTCCTAGAAAATTAGATCTCATAAGTTTAAGCTCCCGAATGTTTTATGTGTACCTTGAAATTGTTATATATTACCTTTTTTTATGCCCATGTATTGTTTTATTTTGTGCACATTTACTATGAATTTATTATATTATTTTTTTTCAGTATATTTGTTATTTCTTATCATGGAACACCTTATCCAGAACCAAAGGGTTTGTAATTTTATTCCAAATAATATTTTTAATCAAATGTTTTAAAACTATATCTACTGGTCAAAATTGTGAAATATATAATATTTTTATTCATTATGGTATCTAATTTGGAATAGCATCACACCCAATTTATATGACATCCATAGTCATTTATGTCTTCAAATTTAATGTGTATAAAACCCACTTATTACATGATTATTTCCCTAGTTGGGTATTGTATCAGTATGGAAGGATAAATGGAATTAATTAACCATAAAAAATATTAAATGAGAAGAGGTGATGGATATTTAGTGTAATGGAGTAAAAAATATTGATTTAAAAAGTTTAAATGCTGTTAATGTGAGGAAAAAATGAAAATCGTGATTGAAAAATATTATTGATTATTTTAGGGGGATCTAACAATCCTTAATTTATTAAAAACATCCCATTAAATATTCAATTTAACAAATCTATTCAAGTACATATAAATAAATTGTATCATTGAAAATAACTATAGTAAAATGATCTATATAGTATAATGAACACTCCATATAGAGTGATATTTTGATCTAAACTCAGGAAATGATTCCTTAATGTGGAAGAGAATCATTAACATTTTTAAATTTTTTGTAAATTTGATGATGTTCAAAAGGTATGAAAAGATTATCTTTGAAAGTCAGTACATATAATACTACAAAATTATACTTAATTAGAATGAATCTACAAAAACTGAACATAAAAAACACTGTTATAATTATGAAAATTAATGTAGAATAGATAAAACATATCACCTCATTCTAATTTGATTCATCTAAAAATAAGGTACAATATTCCACATAAACATGACATGTGGATAAGGGTATATTAACATCATCTTAAAATTTTAAAATCATGCACTATATATTAAATATAAATATAAAATTTCCATCAAATAAATCATGGTATTTCATAATACATGAATCATAATGTAATCAATGAGGAATAACCATCAGATCATAATATGTAAAAAGATATTACTATTAAACTATTTAAAAAATAGAAATTGATGGTCTAAAATGAGTGTAATAAATTATTGGAGAATTTTAATAAAATTATTTAAATTTTGGGATACATTTATATGGTATATAAATATTCCCCAATATAGAGTTAAATATAAGAAACCTATAATATTGATTAGATTCTGAAATAAAACCCTTACCTTGAGTTATTTTTTCTTTAAAAGTACAATAAAATCATTTATACAAAATTATATTTAATATAAATATATACAAGAGCCATTTTAATACGTAAGATAACATATATATCATATTTATAACATTTCAACACACCAATTTTCTAGTAATTTCTTATTAAAATCATTATTTTTGTGCGATAACTATTTTTTTTCATTAGTATTTCAGTTTAGTAGTTCTAGTAGATGTAAATTATCTTCATTAAATAACTGAATTAATATTAATAATGATATAAATATCATATAAATTATTTATATAGAGAGAGTGATATCCTAAATTAAGATATGGAAAAATGAATTATATTGTTCAAAGAGCCTGTTGGTAGTACATATGCACGAACAATGTTTTCATTTTTTGACGGATTGGATAATAGAAAGGAAAATATTAATTAAAAATTTTATGTTAATTATTATATCATATTTAATATATATATTAATAAAATAGTTACTCATTTCCATCTATGCAAAATAAAAAATAAAAGGGAATCACATCTCTTTAGGGGTTGGAAATCCATAGTTACACAAGAATGAAATTATAATTTCACCACGACTTATATGGTAAGTAGGTATATGTGATATTATATTTATAGAAGTAAAATAATGTCATAAATATAATATATATAAATTAATACCATCATAATATCTACTAAAAAATCAATGATGAAAAATGAATTGTTTTTCTATGTATAAATGGTAGGCTATACATATAGACAGATGACCTTTTCACTACTCATTTGATGGGAAATAGGGTTTATAATGTAGTTTAAATAAAATTAATATCACATAACAAAATTTAGGATATTTAATTTTTTATAATATGAAAAATAAATTGATTTATATGAATTAAATAAGATAATAATATAATGTAACTGGTAAGATCAATTAACCAATATTGGGAGTGACTCATTTAGATCTTCTCAAATGGGTTTTAGGATTAAACTATTGGGGCACCAAAAACCTATAAGTTATGAATAGGTAATTTTATAATGTAAATTGGAATCTTTTTTTTCTAGTTAGATAGCATAATGTTTTGTGAAAAAATGAGGTCAAATGTTCCCACTTACCATTTTGGTGATGGGATCATTCAAAAAATTTCAACAGATTAAATTATAATAAAATATTCTAAAGAAAAAATGATAATAATAGACATCTATTGTTATGTATTGGAGGGTTGGGTTTTATTCCAAATAACCAATTGAATCTAGACATTTTTAATTGTAATTTTAAAATTTATCAATTTGATTGACCCTTTGTTGACATATTTTAAATTTAACTACAATGGAAACTTTTTTAATATTCAATTGTGAACCTTTTAGTTATATTGTCACAAGTGGTGCATAAGTAGCCAATATATGGGATTTTCATCCATATATGTCATGACCCATACCCCGAGGCCCGTTCTGCGACTACCCCAAACTCGCCTTCAATAGGAAAGGGGCTAGCGACTAGCAGAAGAAAGGCATATCCCTAAACTGTTAAAGCATTTACATTAAACCTATAATCCCACACACACAAAACACACAGCTAGATACATGAAAAAGGTACAGTATATAGTAAATAGGGAATGTACACTAAGTAAAGGGATAGAATACATGCCCAATAGGATAGTACATGTAAAACTGAAAACATATCCTTCAAACACACGCCAAGGATCCTACCTCAAGGGAAGGTATAACTCTTGAATGGTACTCTTCGCGGATCTTATCGTCTAATGTCTACCACCTTGCAGCCTCCAGTCCTGGTACACTCAACCTCGATTAGCATTGTCCGTCTTCTGAAAAATACATAGCAAGGTGAGGGAATAACACGTGCAGGGGTGAGTATAATGATACTCAGTAGGGACCTCGAGACCCCCCGAAGGTCTATCAGAATCCTCAAAGGATAAACAAAAAAATAAATACCACAAATACAATGAATGAAGCAATAGTCAACCATACTTAGGTATATGCCCATACATATACCTATGTTGTCACGTAAACCCATCTCATTCACAAGTAAACACAAGGCCCAACTATTTATCCAAAAGCACAACTGTTCCACGAAGGAATGTATAACACGATGGTAATGCCACAAAGGTAAGTACCAAAATTGTTTCACCACAAATGAGTGTACCACAAAGGTAACACCACATAGAAGAATACAACAATGGTTTCACCACACAAGAGTTCACAACAAAGGTAACACCACAAATTAGATTACCAAAAATGAATCACCACACAAAAGATTACCCCAATGGTATCACCACATAGAAGATTACCACAAAGGTATCACCATAGAGATGCACACCTCAAGGGTAAAGACTCAGCTTACACTATGTATAACTTTAGTACAACAATATAGATGATTAGATGTATTGGTAGATCATCTTAATTCACCAAGAAGATCTTATGTTGACAAAAATAAGATCAAATATGACCAGCACAGAATCTGAAGACGACCCATATAGGATATAGAGATGACCCACATAGGATCTAAAGATGACCCACACACGATCTGTAGATGCTGACCTACAAAGGATCCGAAGATGACCTATATAGGATCTGAAGTCTCCCCAAGTATAGCCAGCCATACGTTTCCCACACTAAGAATGATTGATTCTGGGAGGTTCCGCCGATCAATCCATCGGTTAATACATCAACTGCCCTGAAGTCCCATGAAAAAGTATCCCAATGGTATGAGACATCATTAGGGACCCAACATGATAGATGACACATCAACCGGATGACTGATCTATAAGTTATTAGAATTTCTATTATGAGGGCCTAGTTGGTTTCATGTTTGATCCAACCCAGCCATACCCTAACATTATCCAAAAATCAAGTGGAGTATAACAAATTGACCTTCTTGATCCAAGGGTTCTAGTGTCACATACAGTTCGTCAAACAGATGTCAATTCTCAAGATATTCCCACAAAGGTGTATCTGCATCCAGATGGGCCCGAGTCCAATCCGACCTGGCCCTATTTAGGCTGACCCACCCCGGTTTGGGTCAAACTGACCCGGTTACAGTCCGACCTGATTGGCCTAGGCTAGGGTGGGCCTCGTCCAGAGGGCGTGTCCTGTAGGGAGGCCCGCGGTGCATCCCACAATAGTGGTTACCCTTTATTGTGGGGTCCACCATAGCCGCACCCGAGTGGGGAGGCGCTTCCACCTGGTCAACCGAACCCCTAATGGGCTGTTTAGTTTAGGCGAACCATGTGGCTCCATGTGGTGCCACTGGTTGGCATGCAAGACCGGCCGTAGGGGTCCCGCTCGGCATGAAACGACCGACTGGAACGACCGACCCTCCTTCTAGTAGCACAGACTCTTGTTGGTGCTCCATCATGGTCGGATGTATGCCAGCCTCCCTCCAACCTACGCTACATCCAAGAGGTCATGGTCTCTATCTCTGGTGGTGCGGATGCATGCCGCCGCTTCGCCACGCAGCTGGACACCACCCTACTCCGCCATGACCAGCGAGCCATGACCTCTTGCTCAACCGGCGTCGTAGAAGTGTGCCGCCCTACCTCTTCATGGCTTGTCATCCTTCCGTCCACTATCCACTGACCGCCATGCCCTATGGTCTGTGGCCTCTGTCACTACGGACAGTGCAGACTTGCCGCCCCGGTTCCACGCAGCTGGCCGGGTGTAGGGTGCCCCCTTTCTTGGTCACAGCCGATGGGCCATGGTCTCCTTCGGCGGCACAGTTGTGCCACGTCCGTAATCATGGCCTGAAAAAAACAAGCTACTATTAAAGATGCAGAGGGATCAGAACATGTTTGTTTGGTCTACACCCTCCACATTAGATCGATAGTCTGCAGCTTCGAGGAGAAAGTTTAAACAAAAAACCACGAAGAACAACATAAACACATCCATAACTCAATAGTTTATTGGAGGTGTTGTGAGGAAGAAGATGATGATGAGGAAGACACCGATGCCCATTGCTCCAACATCTCATTCCAAGGTTGGTTCCATGTTATTGATATGATGATTGTTCTTAATTAGAGAGGTTCTTTGTTTGGAGGATATTTCTCCAAGGCACTCATTTTCCAACGATTTCCTCTCATATTCCAGAAAGGTGAGGATCCAACTTTATAAAATACGTTTATAAATTATATAATTAATGTTGGATCATTAAATTGGGGGAAGAAGAGGAGTTTCCTCCAATTAAAAGAGGGGTTTAGGTGGTCCCCTTGACCAAGATTCATAAAGGTTGTTTCAAATAAAAAATAAAAGTTATTGTTTTATATTTATTATTTTCCTTTAAACTCCACCATGAAAATCCATAAAACCTAACTTCCACCCTCGACCTACTGTGGTCGAGGTGATGATATCCTTAAGAGAATATTGGCACTACGTGTTCATCGGTGTCCTCAACTTTCAATTCAATGAAGAAGTTTAAAAGATACAGAATGCTGCTCACACGATTACTAAACGTACCAGAAAAAAGGTCAGAAATTTAATTTGGGCACACTAGGCCTAAGAATCACATGTTGTCAATTTTCACAGACTCATAATAATTCTATATAATACAAAAATTACATATAAAAATCTGGGTCATTATATTCTCCCCACCCTAGGATTTTGCATCCCTAAAATCCACACCACTAACTAGGGAAAGAAGTGGGGGTACTTAGCATGAATCTGATCCCCCTGGACCCATGTGATCTCTTGGAGGTTCCTATGCTACCAATGAATGTGCACTAGAGGTATCAACCACCCACGAAGGACCTGCTCATGTCGATCCTCAATCTCCATTGGAACATCGGAAAATGCAGCCCAATCATCGATTCCCAGCTCACCCTAATAAATGTTGTGTGAATGATCATGTATGTATCTTCTCACCTGGAATACATATAAAACACCTGGCACCTTGTGAAACTGAGGGGGAATAGCTAGTTGGCATGCCACCTCTCCAACTCTTCAGAGGACCTAGAAGGGTCTGATGAACCTCAGAGATAACATGCCTCACCATACAAATCCTTATAATCCTCTTTGAGGTGAGACCCATAGACAAATATGTTCACCATCCTCAAACTAGAGAGGTCTCCATCTCCTGTCAGTATACGACTTCTGACTACTCTGTAGAGTCTTCATCTGCTCCTGGATGATCTGTATTTTCTCTATGGTTGCTGGTACCATCTCGGGTCCCATGAGTGCTGACTTCCCTAGGTCAATCTCGTACATAGGTGATCTGCAACGTCACACATACAATTCCTCAAATGGTTATATACCGATGGTGGAGTGATTGATGTTATTGTATGTGAACTCCACCAAATGGAAGTGATCCTCCCAATTGAAGTTGAAATCAAGGACGCAAGAATGGAACATGTCCACACGGGTATGAATGGTCTGCTATGTCAGACTATCTTGTTGAGGATGGAAGGCGGTGCTCAATCGAAGCTGTGTCCCAAATGCCTCATACATCCTCTTCCATTGCTGGTAAGTGAAACATGAATCTCGATCGGAGACCATCGTAGATGGAACCCCATAAAGACGCAATATCTCTAGCGCATAGAGGCATCCCAAGCCCTCTTCTTGTCTCTATTCTCTGATAGGTAGTAAGTGGAACAACATGGTGAGTCGGTCAATGATCACCCAGACATAATCATGCCCCTGGAACGTGCATGGAAGTCATATAATGAATTCCATAGAAATTCAACCCCACATCCACTCGGGAACCTCTAGTGGGTGAACTTAGAATGCTAGAACTTGATTCTCTGCATTCACTTCCAGACATTTGAGGAACCATGAGAAAACATCTGCCTCTGCTTTCTTCATTCCCGGCCACCAGTGCTGACACCAAAGGTCCTGGTACATCTTCACCACTCTGGGATGTACCACTAGAGGGGACATATGGATCTCCCTCAAAAATTACTCCCGTAACACCACTAGTACCATAGTATTCCTTGTTAAGAGGAAGACATTCTCCCCACCTTTAGAAAATCAATCAGGTTACTCACATGTGGATATCTAATCCTGCCAAGCCTCGTATTCAGTGCCTCCAAGCTGCACCTCCCCAACTTGCTGAAGGAGTGGGGGAGTGACTACCAGAGACTGATGATAAGCTTCTCAACCTCGTTCCACATAGGATATCCCCAAAGTAGCTAGCTACTCTTTCTCCTCACTCATCAACTGTTTACTAGATCTTCTGTTGGGTGCATATAATACAACATTACCCATTCCAAAAGTATATAATATCTCAATGTCATAGTACTAGTGGAACTCTAACCAATTCCACTATATCAAGATCGGTTCCTTCTGAGAAACGATATACCTGTGAGTCTTGTGATCACAGTAGACTGAAAAACTTTCTCCCATCAAGTAATGTTTCCACATCAACAGGGCGAAGACCGCTTCTGCTAACTCTAGAACATGGGTAGCTTAGTTATGTTTATTTTATCTCAGTTTTCGAGACCCATACACAATCACTGCCTTCTCCTGCATCAGGACACATCCATGATTATTTCCTGATGTGTCGCAGTAGACTACATACCCAATTCCCTCCTCTAGTAACCTCTCGATGGGGGAACTCGTCAGACTCTGACTTGGCTCATCAAAACTCCAATGGAATCTCCTTGAACACTTTTAGGGTTTCCCCTTCTTCGTCAATGCTGATTAGGGTGCCAAAAAATGGAAAAATCATGCACAAGCCTCTGGTAGTAACTGTCCAAACCCAGGAAAAAACAGCACATCCGTCACACTCCTAGGTGGCTCAAAAGTAAGAAAAGCCTCAATCTACACCGGATCCATAGCAACATCAACCTTCGAGGGATGTTCCCAAGAAACTGTACCTCTCAGATCTAGAACAAGCACTTCAAGATCTTACCATAAAGGTGGTTCTCTAAAAGTGGGTCCAAAACTATCTGTAGATGATAGGCATTCTCCACATCTATATCTAAGTAAATTAGGATGTCATCAATGAAAACATCCACAAAGTGATTGATGTGTTGATAGATGATTCGGTTCACGAGTCCCAAGAACACTATTGGGGTGTTGGTGACACTGAATGGAATAAACAATAACTCATAATGTCCATACCTACATCTGAAGGTCTTCTTCTATACATCCTCGTCACATAGCCTGAGTTGATGATAGCCTGATCTGAGGAATATCTTCAAAAACCACTGTCCTCCCTTCAGTTCATCAAAGAGATCCTAAATATTTAGGGGTGGGTAATGGTTCTTCATGGTCACTGGGTTCAGGTGATGATAGTCCTAAAATAGTCTCAAACTCCCATCCTCCTTATTGGCGAACAAAAATGGGGATGCCCAAGGAGAAACACTGGGCCTAATTAATCCCTCTCTCTACAAGTCCCCCACCTGTACTCACAACTCATGAAGCGTTGTGGGATCCATCTGATATGCTTCTATTGATATCTGTGTCATCCTTGGGTACAAGTTTATGTAAAAGTCCACCTCTCTCTGAGGAGGTTGACCCAGAACATCATCATGGAAAACATCAGTGTACTTTTCCACCACTACAGGATAGCTCCGATTATCAACATCAACCACTCTGGGGGTAAGGGTAGCCAACATATGTGTGATTAGCTGGACCATACTCTGGGTAAGTCCATCATGTGCTGCAAAGGTTCCCTTCTCACAGGTGAAGGAAAACCTAGTCCCATCTATGCGGACACACCGCACTTTGTGCCTAATATAGTCGATCTGAGCATGGAATGCAGATAAATAATCCATATCCAAGATGACTTTGTATGGCCTCAATACCACTACTAGAATTTCCCAACCGAAGCTCTCACCTCCTAGAGTATGATCACAATTCCGGAACAAGTGTGTAACCAATGAATCATCTCTCGTAGGAGTATTTAGCCTTAAGGATTGATCCAACATCTCCACCAGAAACATAGAACTCCAAATGAGGGTCGTGGAAATGAAAGAGAGATTGGAACTATTGTTTATAAGTACTACAACTAAAGAGGAGTAGACATAGATCGTAACTCGTATCATCTTAGGAGTGCTGTGGTCATAGGCCTCAGCTACCAAGAGCTATGCTCGTCCATATCCTCCTGCTCCTTGTGGTTGAGGTGGATCCCTAAAGGTGGTGGTGGTATAACCTCGTATGGACGCCCACCACATGTTGCACAACCAGCTCATCTGACACTTCTTCCTCCTACTTGCAGACCTCCTCGATCGAATCGTTTCCTCTACTCAGGTGGTCCATCAGCAGTCGGCTGGTCATCTGTACGGTGGGTCAGGCAGTCATGAGCCATGGGACCCTACCCGCCGCATGAGTAACACGATGTTCTCCTCGCATATCTTACTCTTTCTCGATATCCTCACACATTTGACCATGTATCCTTCATTCGTACACCTGTAGGTCTGGTCCTCTTGGACCTATGCATCATCTGCCTGATGCCAGCTGTAGTTGACTCTACTATGTGCCGTCTAGTGGTGTGTATCGTTATAGGTGACTACTCAGCAAGGAAACTCTCTACTAAGAGTGCTCTCTCTAACACCCCTACCTGGTTCGAGATGTTGAGATAAGTCATCGAATCCCTAACCTCTTGTTTCAGCCACTGCTCGAAGGTTCAGGCCCTGAAGAAAGGGTTCCGTACAATGTCAGTGGAGTAGCGCAAGAGGTTGGGGGAACTCGCTGAATATTGAGCTTCAATCAGGATTCCCTAATGAAAGTGTAGAATCTCATGTATACGCACTGAGCATAAGGTCGCTGGGATGATGTCTAATGTGAAAAGGCTCTCAAAGTCCACCCAGATGAGATTGAAATCATCGTGAACATAGATTATCATCCTCCACCATCTTCCCAGGGCTACCTGAAGAAGGGTAGTAGTAAGGATCACCATGAGACCAGCTGGTGTCCCTACTAGTTAAAAAAACACTAACCACGACCTCCATCCAATCCTCAGCTTCTTGTGGATCCGTCTCTCCCCGAATCCTCGATGGTCTGAAGCTCTAAAACTCGTGGAATGCTCATAAGAAGCATGTACCCTCTGCTGCCAGGGCTGGTGGAATTGACTTCCCAATGGGTAGTGGTGCTTCTTGTACACCACCTGATGGTACAACTACCGAAAGGGGGCCCTGTACCGATGCCTCGTCACATGGTGGGCTATCATCACATACTCTTGATGGAACCATAGATGGATATCTACATGGAGGCATCCTGGAAAGAAACTGGTGCTCCATAGTCAATATGTTATACCTCGTGAGCTGACTCAATGTGATCACTATGAAAACATTTCGAAATCACACACGCGATCAGTGTTTTCATGCACTGAGTCAGAAATCAGAAGTCAGGGTCCTACTCTATGGATACGTCAGCTGTCACACCAACACTGTATTCCCGAAACTGAAAACCACACTCATAACACTTAACACTATTTCCCATTAAAAGATCAGAGTCCATGTTCTTCTATAGAAACGACTCCTCTGATACCAATTTTCCCCGACCCATCCCCCCGGGCCCATGCAGTGACTAACCCAAGCTCGCCATCCATCAGCCATGGGCTAGCGACTAGCACTAGAAATGCATATCCCTAAAACTTGGAATGCATTTCCTTCAAACATGTAATCCCACACAAACCAAGCACACATCTAGATACAAGAACAAGCTGAACTATATAGTAAACACGATGTGTACAGTATTCCAAGGGCTAGAATACAATCCCAATAGGAAAGTAAAAGTAAAACAGAAAACATCTCATTCGAACACCCACCAAGGATCCTACCTGATGGGTAGGTACAACTCTCGAACGGTCGTCTTCATGGATCGTCTCGTCTAATGTCCACCTCTGAGAAGCCTCCAGTCCCGGAACCCTTGTCCTTGGTCAGTGATGTCTATCATCTAAAAATGTTAAAATAAGGTGCTGGAATAGCCCATTTAGGGGTGAGTATAACGATACTCAATAGGGACCCCGAGTCCCCCTAAACGATTCTTAGAATCCAAAATGAATAAACCATAAAGTAAGACCACAATTAGAAATCACGAAGAAAAAATCAACCCTACTTAGGTATAGGACCATTCATATACCTATGTGGTCAAGCAAACCAATCTTGTTCATGAGGAAACACAAGGCCCAACTCATTATCCAAAAGTACAACTTTTCCTCGAAGAAATGAATACCATGAAGTTAACACCACAAAGGTTTCACCACACAGGAGTGTACCACAAAGGTAATGCCACATTGAAGAATACCACAAAGGTTTCAACACACATGAGTGTACCACAAGGGTAATGCCACATAGTATATTACCATAAATGTATCACAACACAGAAATTTACCATAAAGGTATCACCACATAGAAGATTACCCCGAAGGTACCACCACACAGAAGCATACCACAAGGGTAATGACTCATCTAAAACCACATATAACTTATGTATGGTATTATAGATGATTAACTGTATTGCTAGATCATCTTACTTCATCGAGAAACTCTTCTGTTGACCCACATATGATTGAAGATGGCCGACACAGGATCTGAAAATGACCCACACATGATCTAGAGATGACCAACACATGATTTCAATAAGACTCACACAAGATCTTCATATCCTGACCCACACCGGATCCGAAGACCACCCACACAAGATCTGAAGTCTCCTTGTGTACATCCAGCCACATGGTTCTTGCACTAAGCATGCTTGATTCTGGTAGGTTCTTCTCCAAATTCCCTCATTCGATAACTCAACTTCCATGAAGTCCCATTAAGAATTATCCAAAAGGTATTCTGCTATGTAAGGGACCCAATGCGATAGACGAAAAGTCAATCGGACGCCCGGTCTATAAGTTATTAGTGTTTCCATTTTGAGGGCCTGGTTGGATTCAAGTTAGATCGAACTTGGTTGTACCCCAAATTTATCCAAAAATCAAGTGGAGTATTCCAAAAGCACCATATCGATCCAAGGGTTCCAGTGCCACAGACGATTCTTCCAACAAACGCATGATTTTCAAAATATGGCCACAAATGCATATTTGGTTCCAGATAGGCCCGAGTCTGGTCCAACCTGGCCTGGGCCAACCCAACCCGGTCTTGGTCCAGCCCAGTTCGCATGGGCCAGGGTGGGCCCATCCCGCTAAGCCATGGTCCCGCTCGGCCCGTGGTGTAGCCCGTTGCCAGGGCAGCCCCTTATTATGGGGTCTTCCCTAGCCGCCAACTGGGGAGGGGAGGCACTCCTCCCTAGTGTCCCAAACGGCCCATACGCCATTCGGTTTTGTCAACCATGCGGCACCACGTGGCACCACCGGATGGCACGAGGGACCTACTAGAGTGGTTCCGCATTGCGTGACGTGACCTTTAGAAATGGACGTCTCTCTTTTTAGTGGGGAGGATGCGCGCTGCTGCTCCACTATAGCTGGCTGGATGTCGGCCACCCTACGTCCTTCACCGCGTCCAAGTGTCAGTGGTCTCCAACTCCAGAGGTGCGGACAGGCGCCGCAGCTTCGCCACGTGGTCGGCCGTCGTGTCGCTCGCCCCCTGCTTCACCATGACCTCCTGCTCTACCGGAGGGGCAGATGTGGGCCACCCTTCCTCCACGCGGCCGACCGACATGCCAGCCGCAGTCCACCCACCATCGTGGCTGACGGGCGGTGGCCTCCTTTGCTATAGACGACGCAGACGTGCTGCCTCGGTTCCACGTAGCCGGCTGGGTGCAGGCCACCACCTTTCTCTCCCGCGGTCAATGGGCAGTGGTCTCCTTCGGTGGCGCGTTTGTGTTGCTGCCATCATCACGACCCATGAAGAACATGTAACCATTAAAGATGCCAAGGGATCGGGATATGTTTGTTTGGTTCATGCCCTCCATGGTAGACCGATAACATGCGGCTTCGAGGAGAAAGTTTCAACATAAAACCACAAATTACAACATAAACACACCCCTACCACGATCGTCCGTTAGAGGTGTCATGCGGAAGAAGACGATAGTGATGAAGACACCAATTCTTGTTTCTCCCACAACTCCCTCCAAGGTCGGTTCTATGTTCTTGATCTGAGGAATGTTCTTCGTTTGGGAGGTTCTTCGTTTGGAGGATATTTCTCCAAGGCTCTCCTTTGCGAACGATTTCCCCCCAACCTCAAGAAAGATGAGGAGCCAACATAATAAATTAAGTTTATTAATTATACAATTAATGTTGAATCATTAAATTGGAGGAAAACCAAGAGTTTCCTCCCATTAAAATAGGGGTTTGGGTTGTCTTCATCCCCACGATTCAAAAAGGAGGTTTCAAGTAATAAAAGTTATTGTTTTTTTATTATTTTCCTTTTAACTCTCCCACAAAAATCCAAAATAACTAACTTCCAACCACGGAATTCTGCAGCTGAGATGATGGTCCCCTTAAGCAAGTAACGGTACTATGTGTTCAACGGTGTCCTCAGATTTCAATTTCAAGGTGCAGTTCCAATGTTACAAAACACCGCTCACATGTTTACTGAATATACCTGAAAAAAAGTTCAGAAATTCATTCAAGGCACACAGGGCCATGGAATCCAGTGCCGCCAATTTTCTATGACTCGAAATAATTTCATATTATAATAAAAAATTACATGGAAAAATATGGGTCTTTACAATATAATATTCTCCTTGTTAAATTTTAATTTGTGTATGAATTTTAAATAATTTAATAGACTATTATACTGATGAAATATCATTATTGAATATTTTGACATAGTTCATTTAATTATCCATTAATCACAAAAACCCAATAAGGTAATTAGAATCAAATGCTTTTACATATTTATAATATTTCTAATATTTCTATAATAATCAAGTGTAACATTAAATAAATCAAATTATATCATGTTAAATATTATAAATATAATATATCAGAAAAGTTTATTAAATGAAGATACATTAATTCAATGTTTCATAAAGAATTAAGGTCATTATATAATTAGTAAAAATTAAAAATATTGTTCTATCCTATAAATAATTTTGTAAATATATAAATAAAAACTTATATTTTTTAATAACTGACATTTTTCAACATGTGTACACATAAGAGTTATTAAAAAAAGACTGGAATTTAGTATAATTATTTAAATTAAAATTTTATATAACTATTTTTCATGGAAATGTATCCATGAAATATATCAATGTCAACAAAATGTTTCTGGTGGTAGAATTAACTTCATCCAATAAGAATTGTAATGCAAATGTATATTCATAGGGTTAATTTTAATATAGATTAATGTGTTTTCACCTTTACTATGGGGATAAATTTCACCACAGTTAGTATTCATAATGACCAAAATTAAAGGCTCATATTTCCCAATTTGAACATCTTCATTCAAAAAATTAATTTAATTTTATCTAATCAAAAAATGGACCAAAATAAATTCAATTTATGTGAAGAAAATTTCACAAAACATTGAATTTTTAGAGAAACTACATTTAAAGAATAAATTGGGTTTATTCTAGTAACATTCCTCTGAAAATATTTGATGATTGAATAAAATAATATCTAATAAATAATATATAAATTTCAATATTATAATATTACAATTGTGATTAATTTAATTTATTAAGATAAAATCAAATTGCGTAAATAACATTTTCGTTCTGAAATGTAAATCATTATCTTTCAAATTATTATTATTTTATTTATAATCAATTAATACCTAATGAATTATTTTTATGAATATCTAGCCATAAATTTTTTATCATTTTGTTTTGATGATTCATAATAACAAATCTAATGGTACATTGTTAATTTAAACATGGTGTTTTGTGTAATGCAATCTATCAAATAAATATAAATAATTAATGTGAAATATTTAATAAAAAATACTATGGTCATACATTCTACGCACCAAAAAATAAATTTCTACATACAAAATTATCACTCAAATAAAAATTGAGGAAGATAATTTATCCTCATTGTACCATCCTTTTCAAATTTTGGTTTCTCAAATTATTTGTTTTTCAAAAAACACTTACCATGGGAGTTATATTTTTTAAATTCAATTTCCCTCTAAGATCTAGAATGTTCACTTATTTAACTCTATAATAATTATCATTACCTAGAAGTATGATCTATGATTGTTGTACGTATACTGGATTAGTATTTACATCCTCATAATAAGTATATAGAACATCCAATGACCATAATAAAAATTTATTGGTATCACTAATAGATAAGATATTGTCCCTATATGATCAATTAATTTAAAAAAGAATAATATAGATAATTATTAGCTTTCCCATAATTCTATGTCTAATCACTATCTTCTAGGGAAATATTAGGAGGAATAACTTTTCAATTGATACAGACTCTAGATCATTCCAATGATAGTAAACATAAACATGTTTTCAAATTTAAGCATATTTTATTTGATGTTTAATGGATATGATTATCTCTTCTATTTCATTAGTAAGATCTATCCCCAATATCAATATTTCTCTATCATTATTCTGTCTAGTTTGAAATATATAATTCTTAACATAGAGGACTTCATAAGGACCCATCTAAATACTAGAGTGAAAGCTATTGTTTTTTTAAAAATTTTCTAAAGGATGGTATTGATCCCATCCACCATTGAAATCCATTATGCCTAATCATTACATCTATTCTACAGTTTTAATTGTAATCTCAATCTAACCTTCAATATGTTTATGACAATATGTAATGAAACATAACTCTGATTGCAGATCCAATGGAAGACATCACTAAAACAGGAATTTAAACCTAATATCATGAGCAGATACATTTAACAGAGGAGTACCCAGAAATATTATGTCATTATTATTGTAAAACCGAGTTAGTTGAATAATAGATAAATTTTCTTTAAATGAAATGAAGTATGATAAATTTTCTAGATGATTTTGTAAAACAAATATTTTATTAAGTCATTTAGTTTCTTTATGGAGACCAAAGAAAAAATACATGAATGTGTTTTCGAATTTCTATTCTTGTATGGGTTATGGTTTCACATATCCTTAAACTTTTATTTATGATCTTCAAAATATTTAAATTCTAGGAACCATGATACATACTCATCAATATATCTTTTCATGCCTTTCCACAAAAAACAATCAATAAAACCACAATACATCTTCATAATTAAAGGAGGAATAGAGAATGAAATACTATGATCTTTAACCCTCATCTCATTATTAGAATTTGGAACCAAAGGGACACATACTAGGTTTGTAAACCTTATTCTTCCATCAAAAAAATGGTTCAACTTAATAAAATTTATGATATTCTTTCATAGCTCAATATCTACCATCTATTCCTTCGTAATTATTTCATGGACTGATGGTTGAAAAATAATTGGGGAAATATTATATTTCATCCCTTCCATCATTATTTCAAATCCATTCATTGAAATTAACAAAATATCATATATATTTTTATCATAATGAAAGATAACATGACATAAATGTTTCGAAGAAGAACTGTTCCATCGTGTTTATATTCCCATGGTGGCTATGTATTGATAATCCATAATCATTATTCAACTCTAACACTCTCTCTAGAATATGTTCAAATATTTTGGAGATAAAATATGGTTTTAAATTACATGATCGGTATATATTTCACAATTTTCTATATGGAATACCACTTAAATATATTTAATGAAAATATTGCAGCCACATATATGAAATCATGGGTATGTTATTTTTATCACTAATCTACAATTTCCATGGGACCTAATATATAACCATATTATTTTTTATGAGGAAACATCACATTAGATTATTTGATGCATCACTTAAAATTAAAATCCCTTCTTTAATGTACGGCAGTGAATGCCTATGTTCACTGACTATTTTAACTTATGTTCCCTAAAACAAACCAAAAATTTATTTTCCCAAAGGAACGTGGCTCCCTTTTATGTTAACATATGGTTTTGATTACATAATGATGAAAAAGTATCCAAAAATCATTGATAATATCAATATAAAGAAATTATTGATATCAATCATAGTGTTTGGTCTAGTCCAATGTTGAATTATATATATAATTGAAGGGTCTACTAATATAAACTCACATTATATTATATGAACCACTTATAAATCCATAATTCATACATGGATAAATTTATATCAATATTATCCTTCCCCTAATAATTCAAAATAATTATCAATTAATCATTTTTCCCTATCATAAACTTTGAAAAATTAAGAGCATCTATAAAGGAAATCCGTACCGATAAAGGTAACAACTTAAGGGCATATTCATTAAATCCATAATGATATATGAGGAATTAGTATGGCTAAATAAAATCACTATAAATTAATAGTGGACATTCTTTTAATAGAATAAACCCTTTAATGTATCCACTTTCTTGAAACTCAATAGATATTATCTATATCGATGAATGATCTTGTAAAATTAAGCATTATTGTGTAGTTGATCAACAGATTCATCAATACGGTTTTTATGATACGTAGTCTCGAATGTTATCTTGTTATTTTCTAGGAAAACAGTGATTATTTTCATTGTTGAATCACAATTCATAAAAAGAATAAAAAGGGAACACAAATGAGATTAATTGGCTAAATGAATAACTTCTTAGGATTCTAATGGAGTTGCTTCTTCAATGTTTGCAACATAATTGGGGAAATTATATATATTGTCTTAGGAAAACATTTATCAGGATTTATCTACTATACTGAATACTTAACTACACAATTTTTGTGGAATACCTGATAATTGTTCAATAAAGACATTAAAAAACTAACACATAAGGTATCATATTTTGGTTTGGAAAATCAAATATTAATATCTATTATCAACAATTGATAGAGTTTTTCAAATCCATGTCTAAAATAACCTCGAATTAAACTATGTGATGAATGAAAAGATTTGTAGGAAGCACATTCCCGTAAACATGAATAAGAGAATAATCCTAGACTTAGGATGTGATCATCATACCTTATGGGTTTTTAATAATGACTAAACAAAATATTATATATGGAATACTATAATACCCTTTCAAATGCCTTTAGATGTAAAACATTAGATAGATTCATAATCAAATAAGACATTAGAAGTTCTAGAATGGAGGATAAGTTCACCTTTCACATTATCATTATCGTACCTGATATCAAAAATAGTTATCACATGGTATTTCCCTATATTTATAGGTTAAATTGGTTTTAAATACTAATCAATGTATATTCCATTCCTATGCGGTCACTGCTTTGTTTAATTACCAAACTCTCTGATTATAAAACATTTGAGTGTGATTAGTTCACTCTATGGATATTTCTCTATATTTTATACATTTTATATCCTCATCTAAAAATTTCCCAATATTATTTACTAATGATCATCCCCTACACACATGAAACATTTTCTAGTTCTGTTCACACAATCTCCCACATGTTTCCTTCCACATATTCAGTAGTGGAAATGTCTCACATTCTCCTCTCTGTGGTTTTTATAACATTATTTTAATTCAAATTTTCATTTCTTATCAATACCCTGAGATTGGTTTTTACTAGTGCACACCAATCATATGGAAGGGATGAGGTTAATTTTATTAATCCTAATATAGTATAGAGTATTTCTAGTGAAATATATCTTGAGGAGAATCACATTCAATGAATCATTAATTTATAATTCACTGAATCTAATTATTTCTTTTTTTATAATATATATGAAAAAATTAACTATGATGTTTCTGTAAAATGAAAAATTAATATATTATATTATATAATTAAACTCTAAATATTGATGCATGCATGGGTTTAATAACACATGTTTTGTCATTATTTATTTAGTATTTAAATTAAATTGGATAAGTTCATTAATGAATGATTATTATATTATTAATTTCCTTTTATTTATTGAACATGTGACTTTTTTATTCCTTTTGGGCACCAAAATCCATCTCATCCTATAGTCAAATAGAATAACACTTAAATTTAGAAAGAAATTTCTAAAAGTACAAGCTCAAATGTATGTCAATTCATCCCATCTAGAAACCCCTTCTCCAAACTATGAAGTATTTTCATGACAGAATGTAAAAAAAATGAATCAATGAAAATGGATGAAACTATAAATAATTGCACGATGGACGATCGTAGAAACAAAATAATATTCTCTCTTCTATAAAAAATAGCATAAAATGATAAAAAATTGAAGACAAATAATTATGAACATCACAAAACATTCCACAGGAAAAAGCCTCTGGTTATTCACCTACCATTTAAATGTTATTTGTAATACCAAAAACTAATATGAAGAGAAAAGGAAATAAAATTTTTTAGAGAGAGAGATAGATGGAAGAAGAATAAGAAACACTTGAATTAAAAATAAATTTATGTGTTATATTACAAAGGGAATATAAAATAAATCTAAATGAAATATCCTAGAAGTAGTGTCCCTATAGTATAACATAGAAAAAGATCCTTGGGATCTAATCCTCTTTCAGTGCACCCTAGCTTCTAATTTATTGGGTTTCTAGATGTTCATATCATTATAAATGGTCATTAAAAGGGTGAAAAGTGAACATAAACCATAAATTAGTCATAAAAGGGGGTACCATTAATTATGTACCATCAAAATATTATTTTTTGATCATTTCTTGATGGAATCATATTGTGTACATGTTACACCACATGTAATGTGCGGTGTAAGATATTTTAAAATATTTATTTTTGTCTTTATTAATTCCATTTAATTATATCATGTTTCACATCATATAAATGACTAACACAATATGTGCATTTATTTTTCAATGATTTTCAATACAAATAAACCTAGTTAATTATTTTTTTCCTATGTCCATGTGTCTCAAATTATACTTGGATTGAGTGAAGCTACATTATTTCTTTGTTAATATAGTATCACACTACAAAACATACGGGTGTATTGAAAAGTGTTTTCATAATAAAATTTTATCTCCTTTTGTTTATGTTTTATAATAATACATATCCTATCACAAAACATAAAAATATTATTTACTGACTGAATTTAATAGTTAAATTGTATATATATTGTATTTCAAATAAAAATAAACATGAAAAAAACTATAACTATAACATCAATATTCATCTTCAGCATGATATAACATAAAACTAATTCATCTTATCTACTAATTTCCCTTATATATAACTCTATTCTGAGATATTGTTTTAGTCCTATAAATTTTTAACCAGACATTTATTCAAGTTGATTTATAATACTAGAATCATACATCACAATTCCTGTGAAAGTTTCCTCATAAATAAAAATAGATTCATCATACATCAACATTAACTCAAGGAATAGATTATATATTTTCATATGAATAATAAAAGGAAAGTACTTATTAAAAAATAAGATATTAAATCAATCTCACTCTATTCATTAAAGTTTCTCATGTTGTATTGTGTTTTAATTAGATTCCACCACTGATATCTGTATCCTTCCTAATGATACATATAAATAATAACACTCTCAATGTTCTGAACAATTAATAATAGAAACTAAATTTTCAAGGTACTTATAAATTTCATAGTGACTAGTGGATCAGTGGAACAACATAAAAAATATAAACTATTACTAATTATGTACTCAACATAATGATGTTCCCTCATTCTCTTGTTTGAAATCCCAACATGATTCATATCTAGATAAAGTTTTGATATCATAGAAAGAAGATATTTTATTCCATCTCCACTAACATTCAGAATCATAGGAGGTTAGTCATTTCATTTTTCATCATAGTTGGAATTAATATTATTCATTTAGGATAAATCCGCTGACTAAAATCCAAAATATTTTTCTTAGAAAAACTAAATATAGTGAAAGAAAACATAGCACTGAAAAAAAATTTATAGGATTCCAAAATTGTGACTACTTCTTCATTGTCACCAAATGATGAACATGGGTAATTCATGGTCATTACCAAAAAAATTAGGATTTTATCATTAACCAAAACATGTCACTAAGTTTTTTAATAATGATTGCCCATATATGTTTCGGAAGGTTAAATAATCCTGACTCTAATACCAAAAAATAGAAACTGATATATTGCATACAAGGATATTACAAATTAATATTTTAATATTCATTTCCTAATATTTTGATTCACATCAGAATCATTTTTTAATACTCTCTTTAGAGACTTTGAAATGTAAACAACTGGGTCATAAACTATCAACATATCCACCTACTTATTTCCTAATAAATAGAACCCAATTTGAGAAATCATACATAAAACCTTTTTTATAAAATTTAGATTTCAGTGATAACATAAACATTACAAGTGAATAAGTGTAATAGATCATGATATTAAATTTTGAAAACATTACCCTTCATATCATAGATCATAATGTTATTTTTTAAAATAAATAATTATAGTTTGTAAAACAAGAATAATAAATGAATGAATGAAAATAAACCAATATATTATAAGATTTTAAAAAACATGGAATTGTGGAATACATATAAACATTGAAATTTTTTCATTAGAATTCAAGTGTCATTCCCAAGGGTATCATATTGGAATGGGTGCACTGTCCAAACAATCATACTAGTAATGGTTAACTTAAAATACTATCATAGTAGAAGGTGTCCCTGATAGAACTTTGTTCACCATGAATTCCAATCCTGTTTATCTCATGATTTATCAATCACTACCCAATGTATTGGAGGGAGAAATAGGCCCACATACAAATAATGAAAATAATACACATGTATGCCACAATATCCCAAATAATTCATTATTTAAAAAAAATCAATGAATGGAAATGGATTTTATAAAGATTCCGTCATAACATAACCAATTTAAAATAAATTGTTTTCATGAACATTTAATTATAACATAAGTGTTGAAAATGAAAATGGTTTCATAAATATTTAAATTTTCATCCAAAATATAAACCATAATGATAAAGAATAATGATAATTTCCTAGGATTTTATCCCCATTAAAGAATGAATAAGATACAATAATTTTATCATAGATATTAAATTATTTTCAGAGATCACTTGGAATAATAATTGACTAAAATAATCATACCATTTTGGAACCATTTGTTTTAAAAAAACTGTGAACATATAAAATAATTTTTTTAAAAACCCTGTAAAATTGAAAATGTATCTTGATATTAAGGATTAATTATGATATTGGGAAAATCCATTCATTCCATATATGTTAAAAACTATAATTTAATATTTTTTTGAAACAGCCCAAATGGCCTCATTTGGAAAATTAAAAAATGATTCCTTTCTAACCATTTTATAAAAGGTAAATAATTTATAAAAATTACAATTAAAAATAATAAGATAATGTAATTTTTTTTGAAAACAAGGTTATGTTAGATAAATATTCCCATGTGTGGAAATAAACATAAACTATCCAGATTATTGATGTGATTGTGAAATAAAATCCATAACATGAGTTATTATTTCTTTAAATAACTATATCATAATTTTTAATAAATTTAAATTTATTATAATTATATATAATTTTAATTATCATAATTTTAAAATCACATATGACCCCTTCATAAAAATAAAAAACCCCACATTTTATCCATTATTACATTTTAAAATTGTCATTTTCATGTGTTAACTGTTTCATTTATCATGAGTATTTCAATTCATTAATTTTTTTAATTATAAAATTATATTGGATACATGAAATATATAATATAAAAATTTATATAAATATCATATATATTAAATATATAAATATTTAGCTTGATATGTAAAACATGGATATGAAAAATGAATTACACCATTCATGGAGACGGTAGGTCATACGTACACAAGAACACTACATTCATTTTTTGAGGGATGGAACAAAAACAAATGTAAATATTAATTACCATTTATTGGATCATTATTTTATCATTTATATCATATATATTCACCAATTACATATTCATTACTTGTCATGTATAATATTTTTGATAAATGAATCTCATCACTTTATGGAGATGATATTCCACTTGTACACAAAAATGTTGTTATCATTTCACAAAATATGGGATGGTTAGTAAGTATATAGGAAATTATAATTATAGAATTTTAATAATATCATAAAATTAATATATAAAATTTTAAACTATCATTACAATCATCTATAATAGTTTCTGATGAAAAATTAATTTTCTCGATTCATGTTGTATATAAACGATAATTTCATTTGAGAAAGTGCGGACTACCACCACTTCAAAGTGATAATACTCATTAATACCATACATCGAATGTATATGGGATGGTGTTAATGAAAATACATAATTTATATAAAATATTATATTATAATGGAATAATAATATACCAATGTATCAATTGGCCTTCTTTCCTTTTAAAATATAAAAAATGTAATTGAAGTAGAGTTCGTGCGTACGTACAAATTACCGTCTTGATGAACGTGATGATATTGATTCCCCATCGTAACAATTGAAAAATAATTTTAATTTTATTATTATAAAAAATATTTAATAACATTATATAATTCAGGATACAAATGAAATATATCCTATCCATCACAAACATGACTTACATAACAAAACATATAATGGAAAAAGAATCAGTTATCACCTGATACTACTAAAATATTATTTACAAATAAATATTAAAAGATGATATATGATATCATATTTACGTATGTTGTTATTGAATAATTTAATAAAAATGATTTAACTATTATAAAAGTGGTTAATATACCCTCAACAAAGGAAAAGTACAATGTAAGGATTAATTTTACAATCTCTTTATTATCTGAGGTTGTTTTTATGTAATTGTCTACTAGGTTCTCTTTATCATCCATATCTATGTTTCTTTAAAAAGTATTTTAAATCATTTTTACTATTCACTAGACTATTCATTAAAGTCATTTGTACCCATGTTTGACATTTTATAAAATGTTTTGAAGGGATCTTTCCGTCCTTTTCCAAATAAGGTACTTTATGACCTTTTCAACAAATTATGGTAAGAATGGTTTTTCAACTTTTACAGAGGGTGTAGTTATTCTCCACCATTATAACACCTTTAAATCTTCCCTTATAATATTATAATAATATTCTCAAAATAAATGCTTTCTTTTATAATTACATGACTTTTAAATGATTTCAAAATAGGAAGAGATATTCTTCTCAAATAATTTTTATTTCGTCTATGTCAAAATACTTTAATGGAATTTATACTTTTTTGAAGTTTTTTTATTGTGATAAAAATCACCTCTCTTTTATTGAATATTGTGTGATATGTTTTACCCTGGTTGTGTTATTTTTATACCATTCTCAGTTTATGGTAAACTTATTAACATTTCGTAATCTAGTTTTAACACTAATGTTTATGTTATGTTTCAACCATTACATATGAAGAATGCATTGGAATTATTAAGTGATGGGTGGAGCCCGCTATAGCTCCTCGATGCATTAGTCGGTCTCATGAGACAAACTAGTGTCTTGGCACAAGGAATTGAAAAAATATTATTTGTAGTCTTGGCCTGAGGACTAAAATTTGTGGTTATGATGTCCGACATTATGAATTCCATCATTACGAAATTTTCTTTTGATAATACATTTGATGATTAGACTAGTATAATATCCATGCGAACAAGTAAATGGAATTAACTGATTTATCCATTCCATATTAATCTGAATTTCATGTTTAAAAGGGTTTAGTTTTAGATTTATACATTGTCTTAAATTTTGGTTCATATTTATGAATGTTTCTGCTAATTTTTATCATTACTGAGAATCTATGATCACCCCTTTATTTGTTTTATTTTTCCCAGGATGCGAAGAAATATATTGTGACTGGCCAACTGGGATGGACTAATGGATATGAATGTTGTCAATGGAGACAATGTTGTTGTTTTTTTCATTTTATAATGTAATGTAACGTTAATGTATGTAATCTATTTTCCAAGACTACTAAACTGATCGGTCCCTCAGGAATTGATTCCTTGTAATCATTCCGATTTATTAAAATAATGCACCAACTCTAGGTAATAGGGGTCAAGGAATTATTTTTAATATTAGAGGAATTTTATAAATAACCTTGGAAACTAGATTTAGAAAATATTTGATTAGAAAACATTACCCTATGATAGACTTTAATTATTTGTATTGAAGAAAATTCAAGAATTTTGATAATGTAGTGATTTTGTGACTTTTCCAAGAAATACACCCACGTATGGATATGAGCAGGTAGAGGTGGCATTGGCACATATGTTCCTTGGAGTGAAAACTCTGATAAGGAGTTTCAGGCTTGACTCGGGGTATCATGGTACACAAAAACAGGTCTTACTACACTCTTGGTTATAACACTCTTGGGGGATATGCTTTGGATAATTAACATTTTCATTACAAGCCATTATGAAGGCTTTTGGAGTAAATAATTTCTCCAAGAAAACTTTTTTTTTCTGATTATAGATTATATTCATAATATTTCCAATTTAAATTTTGTATTTTACAATTTTGGAATTATGTATTGCGATTAATAAACTAACCTAGTGTATTTCGTTTTTTTTTAAACGACCCCCTGTAGATGGAATAAGGCCGTCATAAATACATCTGATCCAAAGAGTAAGAAGGATCATATATTTCATCGTATTAAGCCTACATTTAGAAAGGAAATAGTCTCCAATGTACTATCATCATATATAGAAATGGTATCTTGTGTTAATAAAATGAGTAATGAATTCTCTATGTCTTATGTCTTTGATGAGAAGCTGGAGAACAAAAGGATGGTATAGAGAAAGATCGATAAAAGGAATAAGGGAAAGAAGTATTTTCCCATATGTGATAATTATGGAAAGAATCACCATGGTAAATGGTTTATGGGAATGGAATTTCATTAAAAGTGTGAAGACAAAGGACACCGAGTACGTGATTTCAATGGTAAAAAATGGTTTAAAATGTATAATGCTTTATCTGCAAGGAGTTGGGACACTACTTGAATCAATGTTCCAATAATCAGAGTATATAAAAAATGATGGTGTTTGATAATAATCATGTTATGATATTACCATAGATAAAGAGTAATGACTAGTTTTCTTTTTTTTTATATTAAATAAATATGTCATTTGAGTTTTGAATCATGGATGTATGGGTTATAATCGATATGGAGTATATAAGGATTGTACTAATGTACTATTTCATTAAGGATATGAGATTTTTTAGTACCAAGAAAAGTGACTCAATAGCATGTTAAACGTTTTAAGAAATACATGGTTGAAGGAAAGGTAAACTTTAATATGGTCCTGACACTATGGTATTTATTATGTAATAAGATATGATTGCTTTGGATAAATTATATTACATATTATTGACTACATTGAATCTAAATAATGTTTTTTTATTATTCCATAATTGTAGGTGATTACAATTTTTTTGGATTTGATGAGTATATCTAGATTTCTATGTTTTACAGATGTAATAAGGATGTATATACCTATCCAAATATGATTTTCTAGTAATTCATTTTATTACCACATTTTAAGAGAATACATGATCAAGGTATTCAAATGAATATTATGTGACATTCCTTATAAATTTTGGACACTGAGTTCAGATATAATTATTGTGGATAAGTATAAAATATGGAATATAATTTGTTTGATATTAGATTCTATTGGTAAGGATAAATCATTTCTTGAAATTATTTTTGGATTTCAATAAAATGGACAACTCGGAGGTCGGGCAACAACCTGTCGCATCCGTTAAGGCCACGAGACTTGAACCTGCAACCAAAGGGCGACAATGGTAATCGCCTACCACTAGCTTACTGGATTTCCTAGATTTTATAATGTATCTTTTTTAAATATTCTGAAAAAATAATTATAAATTCATTATTTTGGAACCCTATACAGTTAGGATAAATAGAGTATTTTTTAATTCTATAATCTTTTGGATTGAAAGATGAGTTTGTGGTAGGAATTTGTTGAAGGTTGAAACTATACATGTGAAGTATATTTTTTTCCTCTTATTTTATGAATAAATTAATTCTTAAACTTTATGGAAGGGATCTTAAAACCAAAAATGTTTTATCATAATACCTTCTATTTTGTAGAACCTGTGAAATTTTAAGTCTTTATAGATTGATGGATTTGCGGCCCTCAATTTTACACTTGATTGTGACTGATGATCTAAATCAATACCTATAAATATATTAGATATTCCACCATTTCTGTGTCTCTAATTTCCACCAATGTTCTCTTAATTGAGTTTATAATTTTGGGGTGACTTTTTCATTTCACTTTCCCTCTAATTACGACTAAATTTCATTAACCCAATTTCCGATGTGGGTTTTCCACAAAAGTATTTTTCTATTTTTAACATTTTATTTTAAAAGAAAAATTTCTAATTGGGAGGACACAATTTATTGAAGTAGGGGAGAATGTAAAACCCCATGATTTCATTGTATATTATCTATTCAAAGAAATTCACTTACTTTCATTTTGCGTAACACCGAGTTCGAGCACACCACAACCTACCAAACCAGCCTTTCAAAAAGCAGTTATGAACATTATTAATTGAATTTTTAATTTTATATACTCTATATACTTTTAGAATCCGTAATATATGTTTCATAGACACAATATAAGAACCAATTTATTTTTTTAGATAAAAGAAGTACGTTTCAATAAAATAAAATTTTACCGCCTTTTAATTGAGATCAATTTTTTAAGAAATATTTGAAACTTTTATATATTCAATAAAATGATATTAAATTATTATTTAGGACAGGGATATTAAAATTTAGTCTGGATAATGTTTTGGTACTTTTCTGATAAATTTCATATTTTGATGAATAGTGAAAAATACTAATTCTTAATTAAAAAAAACATTTTTAATCAAAATAATTTATAGTGTTAAATTATAAATTTGAGTGATTTTAAAGTATCATTATATTATTTTATTATAATTTAATACAATATAGGTCATTTGATGTAATTTCACATTTATACTTGACATAAACAAGCGTCAATATTTTGATAGTTATTATTTCTTAAAAACACGTTTTATGTTTTGACAACGGGAATAATTTTAAATTAATTTCTGAAACTTATATGATTTGTATTTTGAAAAATAGAATCCATATTTTCAATTTTGAGGTAAAAATTGTGTAAATAGGTAACTTTTATTTATAGACTTTTTTAATATTTATTTCTATAAATATTTTTTTTACTTTGGTTAAAGGGTAAATATGTTAAATAAGGGTAAACAAAGAATATTATAATAACATTAAATTACCCCAATAAGTGTCTTATTCATATGTTTTGATACAGTTCTGACCATGGGCATACTTGGGTAGATTTTGGGCCCCCATGGAGCCACGTGATAGTGATAATGAGACTTTATATTAATAAATATAAAGTGAAGACAAAAATTACATCAACATATATATTTTAAGTAAAATAATTTTTAAAAGAAGTTATATAACTAATCCTTTGAAATATAAATATTTATTTAAAATATAAAACTATTTCCTACATCATGGTATTTGTTTTATAAATTTTAGACATCAAATAAATAAAATTATTTCTTACATAATAATGATGTAGTCTTTACCTCATTAAACAATGACTTAAATAAATGAGATTATAAAAATTAAAACAATATCTAAAACATGTCCAATTATTATTAGATTATTTTATATGTAACATGAGTCATCATATATTATTCTTTAATGAGTTTTGGACCTTTAAAACCCCAAATAAATTATATAATAAAATAATATTTTCAAACATTCTTATAGAGACCCTCCCCTTATAAAAAGCTCTCACATATAACCCATTTCTCAAACCTCTCAAGCCCCTTGTCCCATCCATAATCTTCCCTATTATGATTCATACATCCATATATTTCTTTTATAATCCTTACCTTATGCATAAGTCACTTCAAGGATGCCTTTTGGTTCAATCAAAAATGAGTTACTCGATTTAAAGGTAACATCTCCTCTTATATTATTTTCTATTATTTCACTTCTCCAACCCCCTAAAATCAATTTATTATATTCTTTTATATAAACACCAGTATCCTAAATATACTAATTTGTTGTCATGATAAATATTTGAACTACACTTACACACACCTCAATCTAATGGGTATAGAACATAATGTTTATGTGGACTACGAAGTACTACCTCACGAAATGATGATTGTTCAATATTCTACTACCACCTCTTATGGTGGCCATTATGGTGGAACTATAATTATATATGATATATATGATATTTATTTTATTTATAATCTTCTTTAATTCTCTTTTATATCATACCCTTATTATTTTCATGTTGTATATATTGGATAATTTCATTTGAGGAAGTGCGGACTACCACCCCCTCAAAGTGAGATGACTCGTTCATACCATACATGGAACATATAAAGGATAATGTTAATGAAATTAAATAATGTATAAAAAATATTATATTATACTTTAATAATATTAGATATATGTATCATTTGGGATTCATTCCTTTTAAAATAATAAAATGAAATGGAAGTAGCTTTCGTACGTACGTACGGATTACCATTTCCACGAACGCGATGAGAATCATTTCCCATCATAACCATTAATGAATAATTTTAATTATATTATTAAAAATAATATTTAATAACATTATATCATTCTGGATATGAATCAAATTAATCCTATCCATAATAAATATGTCTTACGTAACAAAACGTATAAAAGAAAATGAATCAGTTAACGCCCGAAACACTGATACTACTAAAATTTTATTAACAAAGCAATATTAGAAGTTCATATATGATATCATATTTTTGTATGTGGTTATTTTATAATTTAATAACAGTGATTTAACTATTATAAAATAGGTTATCTTACCCTCATCCAATGAAAAGTACCAGGTAAGGGTTAATTTCCTAATCTCTTTATTATCCGAGACTGTTTTTTTGTAAGTGTCAACTGGGACCTCATTATCATCCACATCCGTGATTCTTGAAAATATATTTCAATTTTTTTACTATTTAACATAATATGGGTTAAATTTATGTATACCCATGTATTAATTTTTTTAAAATTGTTTGAATGGAATATTTCTATCTTTCTCCGAGTAATGTACTTCATGGAATTTTCAACAAATTAAGTTAGGAATGTTTTTTTATCTTATACGGCGGGTGGATTTATTATCCATCATTAAAATACCTTTGAATCTTCCCTCAAATGAATATAATAATATATTCAAAATAAATGTTTTCTTATATAATTACATTATTTATAAATTATTTCAAAATAGAAGGAGATATTCCACTCAAATAATATTGATTTTATCTATGAAAACTTCCTTTAATAGATTTTATACTTGTTTGATGTTTATTTTTTATGATTAAATTATTCAATATTATATTGAATATTGTGTGATTGTTTTGACATGTGATGTGTTATTATTATACCATTCATGGTTTATGGTTAATTTATTAACATTGCGTATGCTAGTTTTAATACAAATTTTTTTGTTATGTTTCATCCTTTTCATTTGATGAATTCATTGGACATAGTAAGTGGTGGGTGGAGCCCATTATAGATCCTAGATGAATTAGTAGGTATCATGAGACAAACTAGTTTCTTGGAACAAGGTATTGACAAAAATCATATTTGTAGACTTGGTATGAGGTATTGACTATGTGGTTATGATGTACGACATTATGCATTCAATCATTATGAAATTAGGTATTGATATTACATGTGATTATTAGAAAAGTAGAATATCCATGTATTCATGTAAATGGAATTATTTTATTTTTCCTTTCCATATTACCTTGATGTTTATGTTTAAAAGGATTTTGTTTTTGTTTTATATGCTGTCTTAAACTGTTATTCTTATTTATGAATGTTTCTGCTAAATTGTTATCTTTACTAAGAATCTGAGATCGCCCCCTTCAATGTTTTATTTTTCCAAGGATGTGAAGAAGTATATTATGAATGAACTTTAGAGACAGTCTAAGGTATATGAATGTTTTCAATGGAGACAATATAGTATTTGTTTTTCATTTTATTATGTAATGTACCATTCATGTATGTAATCTATTTTCGAAAATTTATAAACTGATCGGACCTCCAGGACTTGATTCTTATAGTCATGCCAATGTATTAAAATAATGCACCGACTCTAGGTACATGCTACCACAAAGAAGGTGAATATCAACTAGGATAGTATGAAGACTACACAAAGGATGTAGAAGTCTTATGTTTATTGGAGATAGAGACCCATGGAGTTTGAGGATGGAGACCATGACTCCCTACAGGTCTCACCCCGATGATGATTACATTGGTTTGGCAGGGCAGAAAGCAATATCTAAGGATTATCAGGCCTTTCTAGATCCATAGAAAAGTAGACTAGGTGGCATACCATCAAGATCCTCCCCCACATATGCACTGGGTGAATGATTCTTTCCATGTGAAGCAGGTGAGGTGGAACGTGCATGATCCATCACACGTTATCGATTGGGGTGAGCTGGACATTGACGATGGGGCGACATTTCCAAGGATTCCTGTGGTGATAGAGGATCGACAGGAGCAAGTCCTTTTTGGGAAGTCAATTCCTCTAGTGAGATTTCGATGGAAACATGAGAATCTCAAGGACAGAACATGGGAGTGGGAGGAACAGATACTTTCTTAGTACCCCCATTTGTTTCCCAAGTTTTGTTGTAACTTTCATGGACGAAAATTCATTAGGTGGGGAGAATGTAAAGACCAAAAAATTCCATTCAATTTTTTTAAATTATATGGCATTATTATGAGTATAAAAAAATTGTTGGTTCTTGATTTCATGGCGAGGTGTTCCCAAAATATAATTTTGATCTTTTTAAGGTAATTTCAATAAACATATGTGTTGGATTATCTAAATTTTGAAAAAGTGCATATAATTGAAATTCGAGGGTACTATTGACCTCACAGTTCTAGGATTTTCTTTAGAGAGGATTAACATCCACCGAAGCAGATCAGGAGAAAAATTTAGTTTTTAAAACTTTTTTAAGATTAGTAAAATAACATAAAAATGTTACTTCATTTTCATACCTCATGTTGAGCTTGAGTGGTGGGACCGATGGGTTGTCAAGCCATTTAATGGCTAGAAACTTCGGTTTTGTAACCACACCTTTGAGATTAATAGGTTCATTCAATAATGATCCTCATTAATCTCTCATTGCATTAATCACCCATATACTCTTTTTAAATGAGGATTGAGTTTGGGTTTTTGACATGGCTGTGAGGAACCTCTGGTGATGTACCGTGACATATTCCACCAACGAAGGATGGAGGATCGAACGATGTTGTTGGAGGAATAGATCTTGGACACACAAATGTTGGCGGCTTTATCAAGTGCAGATTCTTCTTCCAAAAAGAAAACATCACCTTCGATACTGAGGTAGGTATTTCATTTAATTTCATGTGAATATATTTCTTTTCTTCCTTCTTGAAAGGAATGATGAATCACAGAATCATTGTAGTTTATCAATTTTAAAAAAATTTCTACCTATATGTTCTAATGCTAATGCGAAGGGAGCAATCCAAAAGAACAAGGCTTGGACCCTCTACGACTTTAGTTTTGTCGCGTTCTACATGGGAGAAGTGTGAACTTGACATTAAATCGAATACATGAGCCACAAAAAGGCATAAACACCTAGGGATGCCTGTTGGTGTGTTTGGAAGGGAAAACGGACAACCGGAGGTGATTTAGTGGCCTGCGGAAGGTCCGATGGAGCGACATCACCGCAGCGGCGCTGGTGGGCAGTGGTAGCGGCCAGCCATAGTGGTAGTAGGTGACGCACCATTGCACGTCGTGAAGGAGAGCCGCGACATTGAGCTGTGGTGGCAACAGGGGAAACTGACCCTTGGTTGGCTGCATTGGAGGAAGGCAGGGTGCTATCACGCACCTCAGGGAGGAGGCCACAACATTGAAGTCACGATGAAGGTGAAGGGGACCCACACCCCACAGGTCTTGTTGTGAGGAGCGCGGTGCCACATAGAACCACCAATATAAGATCCCAAATGGTGAAGGGGGAGAGACCCCCATGGTCTCCCGGCTTGTGGACCGCGCTAGCCATCAGGCCGGGTTGGGCCATGGCGCAGCCCACATGGGCCGACACAACTGGTTTGGTATGGACTGGGTCAGACCCTGGTCGGGTCGGCCGATGTTAGAGCAGTTTTGGTAAGTCCGACCAGGTTGGATTAGATCCAGACCCATTTCGGCCGAAATATGCTTAAAAATGATGTATCTCACAAACCAGATGTTTGTTTGATGAACCCTCTGTGGTGATGGAATCCTTGGAATGATTTAGTCTTTTTGAGATACTCAAACTGATTTTGGGAGAAATTTGGAGTAAGGACAAGTTGGATCAAACTTGAATCCAAGTCGGCCCTCGGCACTAAAACGCTTTTTACCCACAGACCGGGAGTCCCACTGATGCATTATCTGTCACATTGGAAACCTTACGACATAGAGGTACTTTGGGTTACTCATTTTGGAAAAAATTTGTTAGATGAGGCATGGCTGATATCTTGAGTAGTGGATACTATGGGACTCAATTTCATAGTAAAATGTGTGAAGCCCAAATTGTTTTTCAGAAATACCCAGTATGTCCTTCTCCCCACTTATAAAAGGAAACCACATCATCCCCTATCATAAAACATCTAACAACCTTTTTATTTCTCAATACCCACTAAAATAATGTCCCATTATCCCACCCCTTATCCTATAATACTCAGATTAGGAATAAATAAATACCATGATGTCCTTTGGGGTAAACTAGAAGGAGTTACCCAAAAAAGTGTTAACATTCTTCAACGATCACTTTTGTTTTCTTTTTTTCTCAACCAAAATATATTATTTTTAATATATGATTATATAATTACCACAATATCCAATATAAATGGATATTTATAAATATTGTATCTAATCCTACAAACACTGAAATAAAATGTGATACACAAATATCGTTTCTGTGTATGACAGACTACTGCCTCACAAACCAATGTCGTTTGTTCTTCCCTTACCACCTCTCATAGTTGAATATTGATGGAATTAATGTTTTCTATGATATATATATATTTATATTATGGTATATAAAATATAATTAAATTATTACATAACACATACCTTATTTCATTTCATTTTTTTGGAATATTATAACATTGTTTGTGGATGTGTGGATAACCCCCTTCTAAAAATGATATGATTCGTTCCCACATATCATAAAATTTATTAAGAGTGGGTTGAGTAAAATGATATGTTATATATGAAATAAATGTATTAATGGAATTAATATATATATATATATATATATATATATCGATTACATTCTTTCTTTAAAAAATATAAAAAACAAAAACAACATTAATTTGTACGTATGACCAACAGTATCCTGGAATGATGTATTAAAAACCATATTAATATATATTATATATTATTATAAATACAGATATAATTAACATATATGATATTTACATAATTTTTTACATTCTAGAAATAATGATACCATTATATATTTTATATGTTTATAATAACATTATATTTATTATACCTTAGGTTTTAATGTGTTCAAAGAATGTCAATACATAAGGTAAGGGTTTTCTCGTCTTAATTTTATTTCAGTGAGATATATGTCATATTCACAACATATAATTATTGTGTGTTGTATATAATTCTATTTGAAATATTATATCATGAATTTATTTTATTTTATGCTATAAAATGTTTCAATTTATGTTATTATTTCAAGGTATCATTTTTCAATATTTACTGAAGTGGTAATGGGATTTCTAGCCTCACTTTTATTTCTGTGAGACTTGTGGATTATTTAAAACTAATTTATTTTTTGTTGTGTATATAAATAGCATGAATTAAATATATGATAATTATTCATTAATTTAAGATAATATACATATATATAATGCATGATTTATATTAAATATTGTTTTATAGTTCAAAATTTACCAAATCATCAATGAATTGTTTTCCCAATTTCCAAAAGATGTTTTTTATGAACCTATGTCATTTTAAAATGTGTAGATACTACAATTTAACATGTTTTATCATGAATATAAATTCAGAAACTATATTTTTACCTTCACACACTTTTAGTATTTCATGTGTATTAGGTTAACAAGTTTCCATGGAGGTAAGAGTTCATTACTACAATCACATTGTTTATCAGGATTGTTTATATTATACTTTAATTAATGAAGTGTTATGTTCCACTTTTCAGATGTACTCATGAATTTTTTTTAATCGGGTTATTAATGATATCTTCATTTAATGGTACAATTTTCCACTCTTTTGTACTTAATATAATGAATAATTGTTTTTTATGAAAATTTTACATTATTTTTATATGATCAAGAATATATTTTATTCAAAAACCATGTTTTCTAAAAATGATTTAAAAAATACGTTCAAACCATATCTTATTATAATTTTCGAGGAAGATGGATTTGAAATAAATTATGCTTACTTTTTTTTATATTATTCTCAATAACTTCTTTATAACATTTCTATATTATCTTTCAATCGAAATGGTTTTTAAATATATTTCATGTTTTGAAAATACTTTTTCATCGATAAATGATATTTTACTAAACAAAAATTTTAAATTATAATTAAATATTTCATTATAATTTTTAATTAGTTTCTCATAGAGAATGTTTTTTAAAAATCTTAGGTTTCAAAATTATATTTTTAACAAAACGGTATTTCCCATAAGAAATGTCCCATGTGATATTTAAAATCCTCCTCCATCAATGATGAAATATTTTAATATAGATTCTGTTTTATTGTTTATATGATCTCTAGAAACCATAATTTATTTGAAAGGATTATGTTCAAGATGAGTATTTTCTTATAAAAAATGTTTATTTTCCGAGGGTTATACAATCATAAAATTCTTATAAATCTCACTTCCTTTCATGGGTGATTCTATGAATAAATGGTTATGAAACCATTAAACTTTTCATTGGTTATGATAGGATAATGTGTTTATAATACCCATTTCATTTCATGTGTTGTGATATTATGAATTTTTATGATCGTTTTCAACATATTTGAATAATATTATTTTGTGTTGGGTTGGACCTTTTATTCCCTCTAATGCATTATGTATATATTGATGACTCGTATGTATTTATGTTATGTGTGTCCCTAATTAAATGTTCACAATATTATATTTCAACCTGATTATATGTTTATAATGCTATTTGTGAACCTTTTTACATGTTCACAATGTAATGAAATCACATGGTTGCATGTCCATATGTTTATTAGTGAACCGAATTACATGTTCCAAATGATTTGCATGAACATGATTAAATGTTCAAAATGTTATGAACTGACCTAGTTTCATCTCCATATGATTACACGTAAAACTTATTACATGTTAAAAATTTCATCATTGATCCTAATTATGTGTTCACAATTTTATTTTATGACATATTTTCAGGTCCATATATTTATGAGTGAACCTGATTGTATATTAACAATGTTATGAATGAATGAGATTACATGATCACATTATTATTGATGGACCTAGTTTCATATCCATATTTTTATCCATGATCCTGATTACATGTTAAGAATGTTATGTGTGAACCTGATTACATGTTTGAAATGTTATATGCTGACCTATTTTCATGTACCTAGGATTACGTGAGGGTCAAATTTTATTCTCTCAACATAATCAGTGAACCAATTTCCTTTTACATATTTTTACAATGTTAAAATTTGATGTGTATTCCAAATGTATATATATTATAACAATTTTATGATCTCAAGTATCCTATTTTTAATTTAATTATCAATCCCGACTTATTAACAACTGATAATTCATCAATGATTCATGTATATGATCTTTTATTTGTATGTTCTGATATTCTAATTATACCATTATGTTTTTATATCCTTATTCTCATGTTATGCTTACATATCTTCCTTGTTTTTCTTTACTGAGCATTTGAGCTAACCCCATTCTTATGTTTCGTTTCCCTAGTTTATGAAGAATGTTTATAAGTAGTGTTACTAAACTGTGCGATCAATAAGTGAGATGTTGAAGATATTTCACCAATATAGAGGATTATATTTCCATCTTTCCAAATGCACTACACTACTATAGTCCTCGTGCATGTAATTTTTTAATGTGTGGGATATTAAAATAAATTGATGTAATATTCATGTATATTAATCCTGGGTCAGAATAGCCACAATGCAGTGACCTTCATTATGGAATAATGAATTAAATCCACATCTAATATTTCATAGTGTTTAAACACCGTTCTTATCATAACCATAAATAATGGAAAAAGTGATGAAAATCTAAAATATAAAATACTATGGTGCCTATCCCTCATAGTATATGAACTCCATCAAAGACATATCATCACCCAAAAAATAATCCTCCAAATAAAAACTCATTGATTGAAGTTTGTAATCATGAAACAACACAAATCTATAAAAGAAATAAAAACTATGGAAAATCCCCCTCTCCCTAAATCATAAGAATATCATGAAGAACAACGAATAAATCCTCAACTCTTGAGAATAAATGTTTTATGAAAATAAAGTCCCTTATAACTAAAATAATTATATAAATTTTTTCTCTAATATTCAATATGATAGTGATTAATGGTTTGTTTTTTATTAAAAATCTTAATATTGTCTCATGATAAAATCATTTATCTTTAAATGATCCCCAATTCACAATAATATTTATTATTTTTTTCAGAATAATAATATTTTAATAAAAAAATTAAGGTAATACAATGATATTCCTTCAGAGTAGTTGATTATCATTTTAATTTATGCACAAAATTCATCCCCCATGAATAAATGATACAGTGGAAAAGGTAATTAATTATAAAACCTAAAATAATTTTATAATCCTACACCTTACTTTATATGGATTTTTTTGAGATTAATAAATTAATTAAATTTATTTTCTAATATATCAAATTAATTTCTCAGATATATGTTCATCATATTTGTTCTAAAATATTTTTTTTCAAATAATGAAATAAGTTATCATTTATAAAAAAACAGAAGACATTATATAACACAATTGATTAATTCCTATAAATACAAAGTGTTTTTAAAGGATTATTTTTACATATAGTGAAAGTGGGGTTACATTTCATTAATTAAATACCTATTCTTAAAAATATAAAAATATAGCATCCCCTATTTTAAGGGACTACCCTGAGATACATTATAAACATCAAATTAAATACAACTTTAAAACATTTTATTTAGTGAATAAATCATATTCTATTACATTTTCACTAAATTTTTCTTTATAAAATCATTCTACCTACATTATCTGATATCAAGAAAGGAGAAAAACCCTGTTTGAAATCAAAAATAATTTTTTAACTCACAATATAGCATTACTATAACCAATTACATTGACAATATACTAACCTCAAATTATAATGATTACAACTATATTACTTTTTTATGCATTATGATATTTAATATAAAAATCCAATTTCATTTCATATTCTCTAGTTGTTAATTACAAGTTTTTCACTATATAATAGATATCATGTCACATAAAAAATTATAATAAATGATTGATTGAATTGATGATGTATAATTATTGTTATTAGATTTTATTAAATTTATTTCAATATAAGTACATTGTGCCTTTGTTATAATAACAAAATGTACTGCTTATACCAATATAATCTAAAATTTATCTATGAATTATATATTTAAAACAATGATGATATATGTTTTCTTAATCATACTATTATATGTATCGCTTTAGATCATCATTCCCAATATATTGATATCTACTTTAATATATTAAAATAATTATATTTTCTCCAAAATGAATATTCTATTCATGAAAATAAGAATTTTATTTTTAATGGGTGTTTTTATCAAAAAATTTCATGTTAAATATGATTGTGATCTCAATTGATATCATTAATATAAAAATACTGTTCATTTTTTTTGGTAAAGAAATGTTTATTATGGAAATAATTCGACATTAAAACTAAATGTCAGATTAACCATTCAATAATATATTTTTTGAAATACTAATACACTTGAAAATAATTTTGGATCTTCTATGCCATTAGGTTTTATCATATATGAGTACATAATTAAACAACATTAATAAAATGTGCTTTCTTAAATCCATATAGTTGATATCATAGTCATTAGAATATTATAGGAAAATTTATATTAAAATTGAAATTGTTATGGATACTGGTCAAAATGTTTCAATATATCCAACATATGGAATTTTTTGTATCCAGTTTTTCATCTATAAATATTTATACATAGAATGTATTTTATCCACATTACTATAAAAACAACAAAACATCTTAAACGATATTTTCACACTACTGTAGAAGATATAATAATGTCTGACACATAATTTTTTTATCAATCTTATTTCACTCTTAATGTAGTTTTACAATTTCATCGAATAATAACTCTTGATAGATTCATTATTATGGCCTTTTTATCTTTTTTTCATACACCAAATTATAATTTCCAATGATAAATCATTACCTATCAGGACACTAGGTAATCTTATAAAGAATATTATATTCAGTGATATATAATTATGATCAATTTCCATAACTTATTATACTACCCTCTCATATTTAATATTATGAAATAATATTATTTTTTCATTAAGATATATAGGTTATATTTTATTCCCTTTATTTACTCTCTCTATATATATTATATCTCATGTAAAATAATTTTTCAAGATTCAATGAAAATGTGCTTTGATAAGTTATCAATGTAACTTCATATATCTTATATTTAATATCCTCTAAATTGACACCTTTCTAATTTTGGACCATCATTATCTGTTCCATAAATATATATAAATATTTTTCACCAATAATAATTCAATGTGGAACCATTGAGACATCTCTTATTCCATATCATATATGGTTTATTCATAATATCCATAAATGGAATTTCATTAGGGTTGAAATTATTTGTTTCTAGGGTGGACTACTATAATTTTATATAATGTTTAAAATAATTCATAATCAATTCAAACACATTTAATATAGTGTAATTCTATCATTAAAAAAAGAAATTCCCATGGATGTTCACAGGAAAGTAAATAATGAAATAATTTCTCAATATCTAATAAAACCAATTGGTTTTTGTCTTGTGTATTTCCCACTTAATCATACCAATGTATCATAATTATATTTAAAATATTATTTAATATGTATCTTCAAACACCAGGAAAAGTGATAATATTTTATAATCTTATATAAATAAAAAATACAGTGTTATATTAACTAAAAGTTTCTGTTACATTTTCAAGATACTCATAACATGAATTGTTTATGAATCATTTGGCCTCATATATTACAATGTATTAATTCTAAAAGAGTAGTAGATTATTTAATTTTTATAAGAATATTTTCATTAAAGGGTTTTCTTAGAAATGGTTGTTTCATGAGAGAAATGATTCTAAAAATCCTTCTAAATGTAGACTCCAAATGTGTTTTTATAATATAAGTCTTAGAGGACAAATTGAATTGTAAGCGTAATAATATTTTTAAAATTTACATTATTTTAAGAATGTTATATATGTTATTATTGATATCAAAAATATATATATTATTAGTTATAGTTCCTATTCAATTTTTTATAATATATTTATAAATTTTCTATTAACAAAACTCAATGAAAATTCGTTTAGATCCATTGAAGAAACAAAAATATAATTTTTGTTTGCAGCTAAAAAAGAATTAATTATTTATAATTATAGAACTACTCAATAGTGTAGATATTGACCATGTGTTCCTACCTCTATTGAAATATACCAGCATTACATTTGAAACATGGATATATACTTCTTACCTATGCAATAACCTTTTTTAATAATTAATTATTAAGAATTTTTATGATACACAACTAATATATAAAATGAATGACATAGAAAAAAATAAATTATGTCAATATAATTTGTGTTTTATATAGTAGATTATATATATATAACTTATAAAGATTCTCATAATAAAATAAAAATCAACAATAATATTGAAATATCCTATAATAGATGTATTTTTTAGTTTTATTGTATTATGTTACATATATTATTTATCACCATTTATAACTAGATTAATAAATCATCTCATTAATTAAATTATGTCTAAGTAAAATGGTGGATATAGTTATTATATATATATGTACTAAGATCCACATTTCACTTTTATTTGGTTAATCATTTTCATATCACTCATGATATTACTATTTTGTTAAACAATCTTTTCAATTGTATAATAGCAAACTATTAGATAAATATAGGAAAAATACTATATTTTTTATACTAATAATTAATCATAAATTTAATCCTATATGTATTGGAATGTTATGTTTAAATAGTTATGTGACAACCGTGTAATATAGACACATATTGGTACTAGTCATTTTAGGGTAGCGATAACATTAACATTTTACACAAGATAATTCATAGGAACCTAAATTTTATATTAACCTATATTGAATGATCATGGTATTTAAATATCACTACATCGAATGTAAAATTAATTATAGTATTTTATATTATTTTTAATAATGACAATATTTTATATATGTACTGAGGCATTATTTAAATTTATTTATCGTTTTGATGGTCTATTTTATTCTTTTTAATTCATTCTCCCTATTTAACATGTTTATTTTGGAACTTCTATATGATGGAAAATTTTGTTTATATAATTAATAAAAAATCATTTCATAATATTCAATATATATATACACACATCTTCTACATAATATGCATGATACTCTTCCATTCAATTGATGAAAGTCACATGAAACAAAAAGCATTCTTGGGAGAATGTGTGTGTGTGGGGAGGGGGGGGGGGGGTAGGAAACCCATTTATTTAATAAAATCACTTCCCCTTAGACAATAAAATTCCAAAAAGTTAAACTATCTATATGATATTACTCAATATAAATCTAAAAATAAATATAATTAAATTTAAATATGTATATAAATGGTTATAATAAATGCCAAAATTTTAATATAAAATATTAAATGTTATTTGTAAAAATTTATATTTAATATTAAATTTATAAAAAATATAAAAATATTAAATTTTTTACCCTATATATAAATATTGTACCATAGTAATTTTATGCTAATTCATATAACTATGATAAATATAAAAACATTAAATTCAGATACATTTAAATATTTTAGTAAATTAATAAACAACGTAAAAAAATATCCATCATAAAGTATTAATTATATATATATATATTTAATAAATGAATAAAATATTTTATATTATCTTATAGTTCATATTTATTAATCAAAAAATACCTTCCACTAAAATTTTATGGTTTAAAAACATTCCCTATAACATAGAAATATAAAATTTGTTTTTTTAACTCATATACCATTTGAAAAAACTGTTATATAAATATATAATTATATTAAATTTATATTTTTTATAAGTTTATAATTTACACATTTAATTTTCTATTTATTTAAATAATGCATCCTTAAAAATAAAATTACCAATATTTTGGTTATTGATATAGGAATTATTCTATAGTAAACTAGTGCATAGTGATATTACATATTGTTATCATTTCTCTAAAATGTAATGTTTTTCCCACTTCGTAACCTTTGATATAAGAAATTATCAATATAATTACATAGATATATCATGTTGTTGTCCAAATTAGGATCTAACCAATGGGATGAATCTATATTTTTCCATGTTATAAATCAAAAATTATTTTTTAAATATTTCATAAATAGTAATATTTTTACAACACTATAGTGATAAGACACTTAGTTTTTGAGTATATAACTGAGGCGAAAAACTGAAAAAATATAACTCAAACTTATTTTCATGATGTTAGGATAATTAAAATTTCATTAGCAACCTAATATAAATAAAATAAAATATATAATTATTTTTAATATTTATCTTTCTTACCAAAATATTAGTTTATATATTTCTTAAAATTCTTAAATTATTTTGTGCAGTGTAATATGAACCCATATATTTTTTAAAGGGAAAAAATTTATTTAATGGTGGTGGAATTATAATACCATTTCCATGATCATTTTTTTATTGAAAAAATAAATCAAAATTATATTAACCAGCTTATTTTCAATGAAAATAATCCTAAATTCTTGATAATTCTCTCATATAGGCAACAAACATGATATTTTATTCCATGTTTTTCTACTTACTGTCATATATATAATCAACATTATAATGTCCTTCTTATAAGTCAATAGATATTCTAGTACCATTCATAGGTACGAAATGAAGATGAAATATGGAAGTATTTGTATTTAGATGTCATCTATTTGTATATTGACATAATGAAATAAAAATATTTTTTATTTACATTGTTAATTAACAAGAAATACTTATTGAGTTTAATTATGATAAAAACTAAATAAAAACCCTTGACCATATATTCTATACTTTATATGTAATAATTATTTCACTCAAAATATCATCGAACACATCAACAATAAAATTTAAACCATATTTATCAAAAGATTCCAAAAAATCATGTTTATTCACAAAAATACCATTGATTACTTAATTGATATAAAAATGATGTACATCTAAAATCCTTCTTCGACAATCATATCAGACTATATGATCATTAAGTTTGAAAATTCTTTGACCCATAATGAAGATCAAGATATAGGCTGTGGTGTATATAATTTGTGCTTATCTTTAGACTTGTTTTGACTAGTCAATGGGGTTTGTTTTGTGGTTACCCATTCTTATTATCATTAATATGTTATGATATATTTATATATATATAATATTTTTGGAGAATTATTATAGTTATTTATGCATAGTATTTATGATTTATGATCAAACACACGGTTGAGATAAATTATTTTATTATTTTATTTTTTAAACATTTCACCCCTTAGTAAGATATGTTAATATTATCATTAATGTGTGTTCTATTAAAGGAACAAATGAAGTGTTTTATTATACACAAAAGGACCTTCTCGACCCAAGGGTTCTTGTGTCGTAGAGAGTTTGTCAAACAGTTTTTGGTTCTCAAGATAAGACACAAAGGCGTATCTACGTCCACATGGGCTTGGGTCCGGTCTGACCCGCCACAGTTCCGGCCGACCCACCCCAGGTCGGGTCGACCCGATCCCTTCCAGGTCTGACCTAATTTTCCAGGCCCATGGTGGGCCCGACCAGCTGTGCGTGTCCTGCAAGGCGACCGACGGTGTAGCCAACAGATGGGGTTACCACTAGTTGTGGGGTCCACCCTAGACACCACTCGGGAGGGGTGGTGCTTACCCCTGGTCATCCGAACACCCAACAAGCTATTCATATTAGGCCAACCTGGAGGTGCCATGTGGTGCCAATGGCAGGAAAGTGGGACCCGTCGTAGGGGACCCGCTCGGCGTGACACGGCTGGCCGGAAAGGATGACCCTCCTTCCAGCGGCGCAGACGCACACCGCTCCTCCATCGTGGTCAGCTGGATGCCAGCTGCCCTCCGACCTCTCCTGCAGTCCAGTAGCGACGCTCTCCATCTCTGACGGTGCAGATGCTCATTGCCGCTTCACCACGCGGTCGGCTGCTGCTCTGCGCTACCGCGACCGGCGAGGCATGACCTCATGTTAAACCGGCAGCACAGACCTGTACCGCCCTACCTCTTCGCGGCCTATCGGCATGTTGGCCACAGTCCACCCACCTCCACAACTGATGGTTCGTGACCTCCTTCGTTACCGGCAGCGCAGATGCACTACCCCGGTTCCACGCAGCCTGTCGGGTGTTGGCCACTCCCTTTCTTGGCCACGGCCAATGGGCCACGGTCTCCTTCGGCGGCGCAGTTGGGCCACCACCATAATTGCGGCCTGCGAAGAACATGTCAACATTAATTTTTCAGAGGGATCATTCCATGTTTTTTTGGTCTGCACCCTCCTTGTTAGACCAATAGAATGCAGCTTCGAGTAGAAATTTTCAACATAAAACCACGAATTACTACAAAAACAAACCACTACCTTGATCATTCATTGGAGGTGTCGTGAGGATGAAGATGATGATAAAGAATATGCAGACACCCATTTCTCCTGCATCTCATTCCAAGGTCATTTCCACGTTCTTGATCTGGAGATTGTTCTTCGTTGGAGAGGTTCTTCGTTTGGAGGATATTTCTCTAAGGCACTCATTTCCAACGATTTCCTTCCATCCTCAAGAAAGATAAGGATCCAACTTTAAAAACTATGTTTATAAATTATATAATTAATTTTGAATCATTTAATTTGGGGAAAATAAAGAGTTTCCTCCCATTAAAAGTGGTGTTTGCGGGGTCCCCTCCACCAAGATTCAAAAAGGAGGATTCAAATAAAAAATAAAAGTTATTATTTTATTTTTATTATTTTCCTCTTCTCTCTCCCATGAAAATAAAAAAAAACTAACTTCCACCCTCAACCTACTACGGTCGAGGTGAAGGTCTCCTTGAGTGAATATTCGTGCTGCGAGTTCAACAGTGTCCTCAAGTTTCAATTCCTTGCATCGGTTTAAAAGTTACAAAATTCCACTCACATGTTTATTGAACGTACTAGAAAAATAGATCGGAAATTCATTTCGGGCACTCTAGGCCTCAGTATCACACATTTTATATTTTCCTGGACTCGTAATAATTCTATATAATACAAAAAATACATAGAAAAATTCGGTTCTTTATATTCTCCCCACCTCAGGTTTGTGCATCCCCTAAAGCCACATCACTAACTAGGGAAACTAGTGGGGATACTGTGCACGAATCTAATCCTCCCTCTCCCACGTGCCCTCTTGGAGGTTTTTGGGCAGCCTTCTAACACTGCCCAGAAGTATCCACCACCCATGATGGACCCGCCCCTTTTGATCCTCAATCTCCATTGGAACCTCTGAAAACGTCACCCCATCGTGGATTCCCAACTCACCCTAATAAATGATGTTCAAAGGATCATGTTCGTATTTTCTCAGCTATATTACATAGAAAAAACCTTACACCTGGTGTAATTGATGGGGATGACCTAGGTGGTATTCCACCTCTCTAACTTGTAGAGGACCTGGATGGGTCTGATGAACCTCATAGATAACTTGCCTCCCTAGACAAATCTTTTCAATCCTTGTCGAGGTGAGACCCGTAAAAAAATATGGTCACCATCCTCAATCTCTAGAGGTCTCCATCTCCTATTAGCCTATGAATTTTCCTTCTTTGTGCAATCTTCATTAGCTCTTGGATGATCTGCACCTTCTCTATAGTAGCCCGTACCATATCAGGTCCAATGAGTGCTAACTCCCCTGGGTCAGCCCATCATAGAGTTGGTCTCCAATGTCACCCATACAATGCCTCAAATGGTTCCATACCAATGGTGGAGTGATCATTGTTGTTGTACGTGAACTCAACCAATAGAAAATGATCCTCCCACCTACATCTGAAATAATGGATGCTAGCACGCAACATGTAATCAAGGGTCGAAATGGTATGCTCTGTCTGACCATCTGTCTGAGGATGGAAGGTGGTGCTCAATCGAAGCTGTGTCCTGAATTCCTCCTACCACCCCTTCCATAGCTGGGAATTAATAAAATCATCACAATCAGAGACAATATTACATGGAACCCCATTATGCCACAAAATATCTTGTGCATAGAGGCGTCTCAAGCCCTCTACTATTCACTGTTCTCTGATAAGTAGTAAGTGGGACGACTAGGTGAGTCGGTCAACGATCACCCAGATAGAATCATGCCCCTTGGACGTGTGTGGAAGTCCTGTCATGAACTCTAGGGTAATGAAATCCCACATCCACTCTGGCACCTCTAGTGTCTTAACTATTCATGCTGGAACCTGATGCTCTGCTTTCATTTACAGACATGTGAGGCACCGTGAGACAAAATCTTCCACTACTTTCTTCATTCCCGGCCACTTGTGCTTACACCGAAGTTCCTAGTACACTTTCTCCACTCCGGGATGTACCACTGAAGGGGATTTATGGATCCACCTGAACACTTACTCTCGTAGCGCCACTGGTACCATCATATTCCTTCTCAAGAGGATGACGTTATCCCCACCTTCAGAAAATCCCTCATGTGCCTGACCTGTGGATATCTGAGCCTATAATGCCTCTCATTCAGTGTCTCCAAGTTGCGCCTCCCTGACTTGCTGATGGAGTTTTGGAGTGACTAACAGAGACTGAAGATAAACTGACCATTCTTGATCTAAATAGGATATTTGCAAAGCAGCTATCTACTCGGTCGCCTCACTCAGCAACTTTATACCAGATCTTCTGATGAGTGCATCTGCTACTATGTTCTCCTTCCCAGGATTATATAATATCTCGAAGTCATAGTCCTAGAGGAACTCATGACAATTCCACTTTATCAGGTTTAGGTCTTTTCGGGAAATGATATACCTGACTCTTGTGGTCAGAGTAGACTATAAAAATTTCACCCATCATGTAATGATTCTACATCTTCAAGGCGAAGACCAATACTGCTAACTCTATGTCATGTGGTGCATAGTTATGATTATGTTGTCTCAGTTGTTGAGAACCATACACGATTACTGCTCGCTCCTGCATTAGAAAATATCCAAGCCTATTCCTTGATGCGTCACAGTAGACTACATACAAAACGCCCTCCTTCTGTAACCTCAAGATGGGGGAACTTGTTAGTCTATGACTCGGCTCCTAAAAACTCCGCTGGCATCTCTCCGACCACATGAAGGGTTTCCCCTTCTTCGTCAACACAGATTAGGGTGCAACAACTCTGTAAAAGTCATGCACAATCCTCTAGTAGTAACCGGCCAAACCCAGGAAACTATGCACATCCGTCACACTCATCGGTGGCTCCAAAGCAAGAACAACCTCAATCTTTGTCGGATCCACTGCAACTTCAACCTTCGAGATTATGTCCCCAGAAATTGGACCTCTCAGATCCATAACTAGAATTTTGAGAGATTACCATAATGATGCTTCTCTCGAAGTGTGTCCAAAAATATCTACAGATGATAGGAATGCTACACCTCTATAGATGAGTAAATAAGGATGTCGTCGATGAAGACTACCACAAAGTGATCAAGGTATTTCTTGATGATTTAGTTCAGGAGTCCAATGAACACGGTTGGGGTGTTGGTTAGTCTAAATGGAATAACCAATAACTCATAATGGTCATACCGACATCTGAAGGGCATCTTCTATACTTTCTCGTTTCGTACATTGAGTTGGTGATAGCCTGATCTAAGGCCTATATTCGAAAACAATTTTGCTCTCATCAGTTGGTCAAAGAGACCGTCAATCATTAGGAGTGGGTATTGGATCTTCACGATCACCTGGTTCAAGCACTGATAGTCCAAAAAGAGTTTCAAAATCCCATCTTCCTTTAGGGTGAACAAAATCAGGGATTCCCAAGGAGAATCACTGGGCCTAATGAATCCATTTCTCTACAAGTCCTCCAACTGTACTCGCAACTTTTGAAGCTCTGCGGGAGCAATCTGATATGCTTGTGTAGATATCGGTTTCGTCTTGTGGTACAAGTCGATGTAAAATTTCACCTCTCAGTGAGGAGGTATACATAGAACATCATCAAGGAAAACACCAGTGTACTAGTCCTGCACTACAGGATAACTCCTACTATCAACATCAACCACTCAGAGGGTAAGGCTAGAAATTTGATTTCTGATCGACTACACCATCCTCCGAGTAAGTCCATCATGGGATGCAAAGGTTCCCTTCTCACCAGAGAAGTTAAAACTTTTCCCATTCATTTGGACACACAATACATTGCACCTAATATAGTCGATCTATGCCTGGAATGTAGAAAACCAATCTATACCAAAGATGATGTCGTAAGGCCTCGATGGCGCTACTAGATGATCCCAGCCTATGTTGTTGCCTCCTATTGTAAACTCGAACTACTAGAACTAGTGTGTAATCATTGAATCCTCTCCTGTATGAGTCTATATCCTTCAGAATTGAGCCAACGGATCCACCAGAATCTTCGATCTCCGAATGAGGGTCGTTGCAATGAAAGAGTGACTGGAACATATGTTTATAAGTACTTCAGCTAAGGTACAGTACACATAGATCATAACTCGTATCATCTCCAGAGTTTTGTGGTCATAGGCCATAGCTTCCTAGAGCTAAGATCATCCCTATCAACCAAATCCCTATGGTTGGGGTGGACCACCTAAAGGTGATGGTAGTAGAACCTCATATCGTCGCCCACCACCTACTGCATGACCAGCTCCTCTGCCACGTTTGCCTCCTACATGCAGACCTCCTCGATCGAATCTTTGCCTCTACCCAGGTGCTCCATCAACAATCGTCTAGTAATATGTATGGTGGGTCGGGCAGACGTGAGCCAAAGGACCATGCCCACCGCACGAGTAACACTACCTACTCTTCATCTGTCTTGGTCAATCTCTTGATCCTCGCACATCCGACCATGTATCATGATGTCGTATAGTTGTTGGTATGGTCCTCTTGGGCCTCTGAATCATCTTCCTGATGCAAGATACAGATGACTCTACTACCTGAAGTCTAATGGTGTGTCTTGCTACTGGTGACTACTCATCAAGGATACTCTCCACTAAGAGTTCTCGCTATAACACCCTTGCCTACTTCGGGATGCTGAGAGAAATCATCGAAGATATAATATCTTGTTTGAGCCGCTGATAAAAGGTTTGGATCATGAAGAATGGGTCCCACACCTTTTCAGTGGAGTAGAGTGAGAGGTCAGTGAACCTAGTTGAATACTAAGCTATAACCATGCTTCCCTACTACAAGTGGAGAAGCTCATGTATATTCACTGAGCATAAGTTCACTGGGACAATGTCTAACCTGAAAAGGCTCTCGATGTCCACCCAATTGAGATTGACCAAGTCAGGAACGTGGATTATCATGCTCCACCATCTTCCCATGGCTACCTCAATAAGGCTAGCAGCAAGGATCGCCATGAGATTAGTCAGTGTCCCTACTAGTTAAAAAAACACTAACCATGACCTCCAACCAATCATCATCCACTTGTGGATATGTATATCCCCAGAACATTGGTGAAATATGTCTCTAAAACCCGTGGAATGGGCGTAAGTGGAATTCACCCTCTACTTCTTGGGGTGGTGGCATCGATTTCCCAATGAGTAGTGGTTCTGCTTGTACACCACATGATGGTACAACTGCCAAAAGGGGGCCCTGGACAGATGCCTCGTCCTTCAGTGGGCTATCATCACAGACTCTATATAGAACCCCAACATTATATCTTTATATTGGAATCATAGAAAGAAACAGGTGATCCATAGTCAATATGTTATACCTGCTGAGCAGACTCAAAGTGACCACTATGAAAACATTTAAAAATACACACTCAATTAGTGTTTTCTTGCACTCCCTCAGAAATTAGAAGTCAGGGTCCTATTGTATGGATATGTCGGCCACCACACCAACATTGGATTCCCGAAATTGAAAACCACAATCATAATACTTAACACTATTTCTGAATAAAAGATCAGAGTCCAATTTCTTTGGTAGAACTGACTCCTCTAATACCAATTTGTCACGACCCATCCCCCGAGGCCCATGTAGTGACTAACCCATGCCCTCCTTCCATTGGCCAGGGACTGGTGAGTAGAACTAGAAATTCATATCCCTTAAATAGGGAATGCATTTCCTTTAAACCTACAATCCAATACAAACCGAGCACACATCTAGGTAAAACCACAATGTAAACTATATAGTAAACAGTGTTTGTATAGTATGTAAAGGCCAGAATACAAGCCCAATAGGAATGTACAAGTAAAATTGAAATAGGACATGCAAACACCCATTAAGGATCTTACCTGAAGGGTAGGTATACCTCTTGAACGATCATCTCTACGGATCATCTCGTCTAATGTCCACCTCTGAGAAACCTCCAATCCTGGTACCCTCAACCTCGACCAACGTTGTCCCTCATCTGCACTAGATACAACCAGGTGCAGGCATAGCCCATTAAGGAGTGAGTATAACAATACTCAATAGGGACCCTGAGTCCCCTCAAATATCTATCATAATCCACAAAGGATAAACAACAAAGAAAGACCACAATTAAAAATCACGCAGAAAAAGTCAACCCTACTTAGGTATAAGACCATACATATACCTATGTTGTCAATTAAACCCATCTTGTTCATGAGGAAACACAAGGCCCAACTCATCAGAAAAAAGCACAAATGTTTCTCAAAGGAATGAATAACACAAAGGTAACACTACAACGGTTTCTCCCCATAGGAGTGTACCTCAAAGGTAACTCCACATAGAAGAATACCACAATGGTTTCACCAAACAGAAGTGTACCACAAAGGTAATGCCAGATAATAGATTACCACAAAGGTATCACCACAAATAAAATTACCACAAAAGGTATCACCACACAAAAGATTACCACAAAGGTATCACCACAAAGAAGCATACCATAAGGGTAAAGACTCATCTAACCCCACGTATAACTTATGCACGATACTGTAGATGATTAGATGTATTTCTAGATCATCTTACTTCGTCGAGAAGCTTTTATTATAACCTACACAGGATTGAAGATGGCACACAAAGGATCTGAAGATAACCCACACATGATCTAGAGATGTACCACATAGGATCTAAAGAAGACTCACATAGGATCTGTAGATGCTGACCCATAAAAGATCCAAAGATAACCCACACAATATCTGAAGTATTCTCATGTAGAACTCGCCCCAGGGTTCCAGCACTAAGCATGATTGATTTTGGGAGGTTCCACTGTTCATTCCATTAGTTGATAATTAAACTGCCCTGAAGTCCCATCAAGAAGTATCCTAAAGGTCTGCTGTGTCATAAGGTACCCAACACGATAGATGGTGCATCAATCGAACACCAAGTCTAAAAGTTATTAGCATTTCCATTCTAAGGGCCTGGTAGGATTCAGGTATGATCCAACATGGCCATACCCCAACATTATCAAACACTCAAGTGGAGTATAACAAAAGGACCGTCTCGATCAAAGGGTTTCGGTGCCATAAATGGTTCGTCAAACAGATGCCCGGTTTTCAAGATATGGCAAAAAAATAATATTTGTGTCTAGAGGGGCCCGAGTATGGGCCGACCTGGACTAGGCCAACCCTACCCATTCTGGGTCCGGCCCGGTTGTCCTGGTCCATAGTGGGCCAGACCCTCTAGTCCATGGATGGGCCTAGCCCACGGTGCATCCCACGGCTGAGGTGGCCCCTTGTTGTGGGTTCCGCCCTAGCCGCTACCTGGGAGGTGTGGTGCTCCCCCCAGGTGTCCCAGACAGCCCATAGGTCGTTCCAGTTTGGCCAACCATGAGGCGCCATGTGGCGTCGCTGGATGGAACATGGGACCCACCAGATGGGTTCCGCTCCATGTGACGCTGCAGTCCGGAATGGCCGGCCCTCTTTTTAGTGGGGTGGACAGACGCCTCTGCTCCACCATGGTAGGCCGGGTTTCGGTCACCCTCCGACCTCCATTGTGGGCAGGTGGATGCGGTCCCTAGCTCCGGTGGTGGGGACACAAACCACCACTTCGCCACGTAGTCGGGTGGCGTTACGACCCCCACTTGCTCCGAAACGGCCTCTTACTCAACCGGAGGTGCGGACACGGGCCTCCCTTCCTCCACGCGGCCGATCGACGTGCTGGCTGCAGTCCACCCAACATCGTTGCTAACGGGCCGCTGCCTCCTTCGCTACTAGCGGCGTGGATTTGCTACCCCAGTTCCACATAGCCGGCCAGGTGTAGGCAACCACCTTTCTCCACCGCTGCCAATGGGCTGTGGTCTCCTTCGACAGTGCGTTTGGGCTGCCACCGTCATTTCATCCCATGATGAACATGTCACCATTAAAGATGTGAAGGGATCATGCCATGTTTGTTTTTTCTACACCCTCCTCGTTAGACCAATAACATGCAGATTTGAGGAGAATGTTTCAACATAAAATCAAAAATAAAAACATAAACACACCCCTACCACGATCTTCTGTTGGAGGTGTCATGAAGAAGAAGATGGAGGTGATGAAGACATCTATGGCATTTTCTCCCACAACTCGCTCCAAATTCGGTTCCACATTCTTGATCTGGAGAATGTTCTTGGTTGAGAAGGTTCTTCATTTGGAGGATATTTCCCCAAGGCTCTCCTTTTCCAATGATTTCCCCCAACCTCCAGAAAGGTTAGGATCCAACTTAATAAATTAATTTTATTAATTATCCAATTAAAGTTGGCTCATTAAACAGGGGGAAAACCAAGAGTTTCCTCCCATTAAAAGAGTGGTTTGGGTTTTCCCCACCACCATGATTAAAAAATGAGGTTTTAAATAAAAAATAAAAGTTATTGTTTTATTTTTATTATTTTCCATTTGACTCTCCCACGAAAATCCAAAATAACTTACTTTCACCCTCGACCTACTACGGCCGAGGTGAAGGACTCCTTAAGAGAATATCAGCACTGTGAGTTCAATGGTGTCCTCAGATTTCATTTTCAAACCCCAGTTCCAAATATACAAAACACCACTAATGCATTTACAGAACATACCTGAAAGAATGTTCAGAAATTCATTCAAGGCACACTGGGCATTGGAATCCTATGCCATCAATTTTCTTGGACACATAATAATTTCATATAATAATATAAAATTACATGAAAAAATACGTGTCTTTACAATATTATATTCTCCATGTCTAATTTTAATTTTTGTATGAAATTTACATAATTGAATAGACTATTATATTGACTAAATATCATTGTTGAAATTTTTGACACGGTTCATTTAATTAGCCATTAATCACAAAAACCCTATAAGGGAATTAGAATCAAGCGCTTTTACATCACAATAATATTTCCTATATATCAATAATCATCATGGGTAACATTACATAAAACAAATTATATCACATTTAATATTATAAATATAATATATCACAATAGTTAATTATATGAAGATACATTGTGTTAGTGTTCATAAGGAATTAAGGTCATTATATAATTACTAAAAATTTAAAAAAACGTTCTATCCTAAAAATAATTTTTTATATATCAGAATAAAAACATATATTTGTTAATAATTGAATTTTTTCAACATGTGGAAACATAAGATTTATTAATACTAATGGAGTGACATTTTTTATCATTCATTGAATTAAAATTATATACAACTCATTTTCATGGAAATGTTTCCATTAAATATATCAGTGTCAAGACAATGTTTCTATTGGTAGAATTACCTTCATCCAAAAAGAATTTTGGTGCAATGGTATCTCCTTAAGACTTATTTTTAATCTAGTGTATCATGATTTCACCATTACTATGGTGATAAATTTTACCATTGTTAATATTCATAATGACCAAAATAAAATCCTTATATTTACGAATTTTTAACATCTTCATTCTAAAAATTAATTTATTTTTATCTCATAAAAAAATGGAACAAAATTAAATTCAATTTATGTGAAAAAAATGTAACAAAACACTACATTTTTAGAGAAACTACATTTAAAGAATAAACTGGGTTTATTCTAATAACATTCCTCTCAAAAATATTTGTTCATTGAATAAAAAAATATCTAGTAAATAATATATAAATTTCAATATTATAATAAACCAATTGTGATTAATTTAATTTATTAAGATAAAATTAAATTGCGCAAGTAATGTTTTTCTTCCTAAAATGTATATATTTATCTTACAAATTATTATTATTTTATTTATATTAAATTAATAACAGATGAATTATTTTTATGAATATGTAACCATAAAATTTTCATAATTTTGTTTTTAGGAATAAAAAAACAAATCAAATGGTTCATTGTTCATTTGAACATGGTGTTGTGTGTAATGTAATCTATCAAATAAATGTAATTAATAATTGCGAAATATTTCATTAAAAATACTATGGTCTTACATTCTGCGCACATAAAATGAAATTTCTTGATAAAAAATTATCTCTCAAATTAAAATATATGAAGATACTTTATCTTCATCGCACCCTCCTATTAAAATAGTGGTTTCTCAAATTAGTTATTTTGCAACAAAACACTTACCATGGGAGTGGTCTTGTTTTATTTCAATTTCCCTTTAAGATCTATAATCTTCTCACATTTATCTGCATAATAATTATCATTTCCTAGATGTATATAGTATGATTTTTGGACGTGTAATGGATAAGTATTTACTTCCTCGAGATAAGTATATAGAACATGTAATGAACATGATAAATATTTATTGGAATCACTAATAGATAATATATTATCCCAATATGGTCAAGAATTTAAAAAAGAATAATATAGATTAGTATTAGCATTCCCATAATTCTCGGTCTAATCACTATATTATAGGGAAATATTAGTAGGAATATCTTTTCAATGGATTCAAACTATAGATCATTCCAATGATAGATAATATAAATATGTTTTCAAATTTAATCATCTCTTTTGTGATGTTTAATAGATTTGATTATCTCTTCTATTTCAATAGTAAGATATAGTCCCAATATCATTATTTCACTATCATTATTATGTCTAGTTTTAAATCTATAGTTCCTAACATAGAGGACTTCATAAGGACCCATCTAAATACTAGAGTGAAAGCTATTGGTTTTTGAAATTTTTTCCAAAGGAGGGTATTGATCCAATCCATCATTGAAATCAATTATGTCTGATCATTACATCTCTTCTATAGTTTTAATTGTAATATCAAACTAACCTAAAATATGATGATGATAATAAGTAATGAATCATAACATTGATTCCAGATCCTACATAATACATCTCTAAAACACGAATGTAAACTTAATATCATGATCAGATACATTTAATAGATTTTTACCATGAAATATTACCTCATTCTTATTGTAAAACCGAGTTAGTTGAGTAATTGATAAATTTTAATTAAAGGAAATGACGTATGATAAATTTTCTAGGTGTTTTAGTAAAAACAATATTTTATTAAGATATTTCATTTCTTTATTTAGACTAATGATAAAATACATGAATGTGTTTTCTAATTCCTATTCCTGTATGGGTTATGGTTTAACATATCGATAGATTTATATCTATGATCTTCATCATATTTAAATTCCATGAACCGAGATACATACTCATCAATATATCTTTTTATGCCTTCCCATTAGAAATTCTCATTAAAATCACCATACATATTCATACATAAATGTGGAATAAAGAATGAAAAACTATGATCTTTAACCCTCATCTCATTATTAGAATTTGGAACCAATGGGGCACAAAAAAGGTTTTAAAACTTATTATTCCATCAAAATAATGGTTCAACATAATAAAATTTATGATATTATTTAATAGCTATATATTTAACTTCTATTCCTTCTTAATTATTTTAAGGAATGCTGGTTAAAAAATAATTCTAGAAATATTATATTTCTTCCCTTCCTTCATTGTTTCAAATCCATTCATTGAAATTAAAAAAACATCATATATATTTTTATCATAATCAAAGATAAAGTGGCATAAATGTTTCGAAGTAGAACAGTTCCACCATGTTTACATTTCCATGGTGGCAATGTGTTGATAATCTATAATCATTATTAAACTCTAAAAAAAATCACTAGCATATGGTCAGATATTTTTGAGGTAATATATGGGTTTTAATTTCTTGATCAGTTTATAATTCACAATTTTCTATATGGAATAACACTTCAATTTATTTAATGAAAATATTGCAGCAACATACACCAAATCATGAGTATGAATTTTTTATCACTGATCTACAATTTTCATTGATCCTAATATATAACCATATTATTTTTGATGATGAAACATAACATTACATTATTTGATGCATAACATTAAATTAAAATTCCTTCTTTACTGCAAGGTAGTGCATGCCTATGTTCACTAAATTTTTTAACTTATGTTCCGTAAATCATACCAAAAATTCATCTTCCCAATCGAACCTGGATCCCTTTTATGTTAACTTATGGATTTGATTACATAACTATGACAAAGAATCCAAAAATAAATGATAACATCAATATAAAAACTGAAATTATTGATATCAATCATTGTAGTTGGTCTAGGCCAATGTTGAACTATATCTATCATTGAAGGGTCTACTGATATACCCTCGCATTATATTATATGAACCATTTTGAAATTCATAATTCATATGTGGTAAATTTTATCCCAAGATTATCCATCCCCTAATTATTAAAAACAATTCTCAAATAATCATTTTTCCTGCCATAAACTTTGACACATTAATAGCATCTATAAAGGAAACCCAAACTCATAAAGGTAATATCTAAAGGTCTTATTCATTAAATCCATAAAGATATATGGGTAATTAGTATGACCAAATAGAATCACTATAAATTCATAGTGGACATTCCTTAAATAGAATAAATCCTTCAATGCATCCCATTTCTTAATGCTCAATTGATGATATCAATAATGATTATTGATATTGTAAAATTAAGTTTCCTTATGTAGTTGATCAAAAAAATCATCAATACGTTGTTTATGATACATATTCTTGAATGTTATCTTGTTATGTTCTATACAATCAGTGATTATTTTCATTGATGAATCATAATTCATAACAAACATAATAGGGTAACCCCATGGTGATCAATTGGATAAATAAATCACTCTTTAGGATTCTCATGGATTTTCTTCTTCAAATTTTGCAACATAATTGGGGAAATTATATATAGAGTCTTGTAAAAAAACTATAACAATTTATCTATTATATTGAATATTTAACTACATAATATTTGTGGAATACCAGATAACAGTTATATAAATACATCAATAAACTAACAAACAATAAACATATCATCAATTTTGTGTTTCTCCCCAACGATTAAGGATAAACACCCTTTTGAATAGGAATCAAGGCCCTTGAAATGTATGAAATTTCAATTATAAGAAAATTTAATTCATAAATATAACAGGGGATCATATTTTGGTTTGGAACATCTTGTATTAACATCTATCATCAATAATTGATAGGTTTTTTTAAATAAATCCAATCCATGTCTAAAATAACCTTGAATTAAAATAAGTGAAGAATGAAATGATTTGTAGGAATCACATTGATGTAAACATGAATAAGAGAATAATCATAGACTTGGGATGTGAGCATCATACCTTATGGGTTTTTACAAATGACTAAATGAACTATTATATAGGGAATACTATGATACCCTTTTAAAATCCTTTAGATGTAAAACATTGGATAGATTCAGATTCCAATAAGACATTAGTAGTTCTAGAATGGAGGATAAGTTCACCTTTCCCATTGACATTATCATACCCCATATCAGAAATAGTTATCACTAGATATTTCACTATATATCTAGGATAAAGTGGTTGTTTACCTTAATAAAAATATTTTCCATTCCTATGTGGTCACATGTTTGTTTAATTACCAAACTCTTTGATTTGAAAACATTGGAGTGTTGTTGGTTCACTCTATAGAGATTTATCTATATTTCAAACTTTGTATATCATCATCCGAACATTTATCCATCTTATTTACTAATGATCAAACCCAATACACATGATATGTTTTCAAGTTCCATTCACACAATCTCCAACAAGTTTCCTTCCACATATTCTGTAGTAACAATGTCTCATATTCTCTACTCTATGGTTTCTACAACATCACTTTAATTGATTTTTTTTTCTTGTCAATACCATGAGAATGATTTTTTACTATTGCACACCTATCATAGGGAATAGAAAAACTAAATTTATTTAATCATAATATATCACATATTATTTCTAGTGAAATATCTCTTGAGGATCATCACATTCAGTGAATCATTAATTTATAATTCACGGAATCTAATTATTTTTTATAATATATATGAAAAAAAATTAACTATGAGTTTTTTTCTAAAATGAAAAATTAATATAATATATTATATAATTCAACCCTAAATATTGATGCATTATTAGGTTTGATAACACAAGTGTTTTCATTATTTAATTATTTTTTAAATTAAATTTGATAAGTTCCTTAATGAAAGATTATTATAATATTTTTTTTATTAAAGATGTGATTTTTATTCTCTTTGAGCACCAAAATCACTCTCATCCTATAGTCAAATAGGATAACAATTAAATTTAGAATGAAATTTCTAATACAACAAGCTCTAATGTATGTCATTTCATCCCATCTAGAAACCCCTTCTCCCACCTATGACGTGTTTTCATGAGGGAATGTAAGAAAAACCAATGAATCAATGAAAATTAATGGAACTATAAATAATTAAATGGTAGATGACAACATAAAACATGTGATATTCTCACTTACACTAATAATAGTATTATATCATATAAAATTGAAGACAAATAATTATGACCATAATGAAATAATCCATAGGGAAAAGCCTCTGGTTAATCCACTACCATTAAAATGTGATAAGAGATCCCAACGAATGATGTGAAGAGAGAAGGAAATAGAAATTTTTAGAGAGAGAGAAAGATGGAATAAGAAGAAGAAACACTTGAATTAAAAATAAATTTATGTGTTATATTACAAAATGAATATAAAATAAAAATAAAGGAAATATCCTCATAGTAGTATCCCTATAGTACAACACAACAAAATATCCTTCATATCTAATCCTTTTTCAGTGCACCCTATCTTCGTATTTATTGTGTTTCCAGATGCTCATATCATTATAAATATTCATCAAATGAATGAAAAGTAAAAATAAACCATAAAGTTTTCATAAATTGGGTTCCCAAAAATTATGTTTCATAAGAATAGTACTTTTTGATCATTTCGTGATGGATTCATATTGTGTACTTGTTACACCACATGTAAAGTGTGGGGTTAGATATTTTCAAATATTTATTTATTTCTTGATTTATTACCTTAAATTATATCATGTTTCACATCATATAAATGACATACACAGTATGTGCATTTATTTTTAAATTATTTTCATGGCAAATAAGACAAGTTAAATATTTTTAACCTATGTCCATGTGTCTAAAAATATACTTGGATTGAGTGAAGCTACAATATTTCTTTGTTATTCTAGTATCACACTACACAACATAGAGGTGTCTTGAAAAGTTTTTTCGGAAGACAATATTAATCCCTTTTGTTTATTTTTTATAATACTACAAATCCTATCAAAAAACATAAAAATATTATATACTTACTAAATTTAATAATTAAATTGTTTAGATATTTTATTTCAAATAAAAATAACCATAAGAAATAAAACTATAACTGTAAAATCAATATTCATATGCAGCATGATATAACATAAACGATTCCATCTTATCTACAGATGTACCTTATAGATAACTCCCTCCTGAGACACTGTTTTAGTCTTCTAATTATTAACCAAACTTTTATTCGGGTTTATGGATAATACTAGAATCATAAATCACAAATCCTATGAAATTTTCCTCATAAATAAAAATAGATTCATCATCCTTCAACATTAACTCAATTAATAGATTCTATATTTTCATATGAATAATAATAGGAAAGTACTTATTCGAAAATAAGATATTAAATCAATCTCAATATATTCATTAAATTTTTCATGTTGTATTGTGTTTTTGATATGTTTACACCACTAATATCCTCATCTTTTCTAATGATATATAGAATTAATAATACTCTCATGTTCTAAAAACGAAAAAATAGAAAATAAATTAATATAGGTACTTATAAATATCATAGTGACTTCTGGATCAATGGAACCACATAAATAATTTAAACTCTGACTCATGATGGACCCAACACAATGATGTTCCCTTATTTTCTTGTTTGAAATCCCAACACGATTTATATCTAGATAATGTTCTTAGATAATTGATACAATATAATATATTCCATATCCACTAACATTCATATTCATAGGAGGATAATCATTTCATTTTATATCATATTTGGAATTAATATTATTCATTCAGGATACATCCGTGGACTAAAATCCAAAATAATTTTAATAGAAAAACTAATTATAGTGAAAGAAAACATAGCCATGAAAAAAAATTATAGGATTCAAAAATTTTTACTCCTTCTTCTTTGTCACCTAATGATGAACTTGGTTAATTAATGATCATTACCAAAGAATTTAGTATTTTATATTTCACCAAAACATATCACTATGTTTTTTTATAATGTATTCCCATAAATGTTTCCGAATGTTAAATAATCCTGAATCTAATACCTATAAATAGAAACCCATCTATTCCATACATAGATATTACAACTTAATATATTAATATTCATTTCCTATCTTTTTGATTCACATTAGAATCATTATGTTATATTCTCTTTAAAGACATTGAAACGTAAAAAACTGGGTCATAAACTATCAACATATCCACCTACTTATTTCTTATCAAATATAACCTTATTTGAAAAATCTTAAAAATAGAATTTTTATAACATTTAGATATCAGTGATAACGTAAGCATTACCTGAGAACAAGTGAAATAGATCATGATATTATCCTTTGAAAACTACAGCCTTCATATCACAGATCAAAATGATATTTATTAGGATAAATAATTATAGTTTGTAAAACAAGAATCTAAATAAATGAAACAATATAATCCAATATATTATAATATTAAAAAAACATGGAGTTTTGTAATACATATAATCAAAGAAATTTTTTTCCTTAGTATTCAAGGATCATTCCCAAAGCTATCATACTAGAATGAGTGCACTACCTAAACCATTATAAGAGTCAAGGTTCACTAAAAATACTGTCAAAGTAGAAGTAGTCCCTTATAGAACATGATTCACCCGACATTCAAATCCTATTTATCTCATGATATATCAATCTTGACCTGAATTGTTAGATGGAGAAATGGGCCCCACATATCACATAATGAAAATAATACATATGTTTTCCACAATATCCCAAATGATTCATTATTTAAAAAATCAATTATTGGAAATGGATTTTATAAACATGTCTTCATAGCATAATCCATTTAAAATAATTTTTTTAATAATCATTTCATTATAGCGTAATTGATGAAAATGAGAATGTATTCATAAATATTTTATTTTCATGAAAAACATAAACCATAACGATAAAGAATAAAGATAATATCTTATGATGTTATCCCAATTAATTCTTGAATAAGATCAAATAATTTCATCATATATATAAAATTATTTTAAATGATCACTTGGAATAATTATTGACTAAAATAATTATTCAATTATGATACTATTTCTTTTAAAAAGCTGTGAACCTATAAAGGAAATAAAATTCTTTAAAAAAACCATGTAAAATTGAAAAGGGATATTGATATGAAGGATTAATTATGATATGGGGAAAATCCATTCATTCCATATTTGTTAAAAATTATCCTTAAATATTTTTTTCCAAACACTCACAAATGTCCTTGTTTGTAAATTTACAAAATTATTAATTTATAACCATTTTATAAAAGGTCAATAATTTATAAAAATTACATTTAAAAATAATAAGAGAATGAAAAAAATTATATTTTTTTGTAGAAAACAAGGATATGTTAGATAAATATTCCCATGTGGGGAAATAAACATAAACTATCTGCAATGTTGATGTTATTGTGAAATAAAATCCATAACATGAGTTATTCATGCTTCAAAATACATATATCATAATTTATAATAAATATAAATTTACTATTATTATATATATATACCGAATTATCATAATATTAAAATCATGTATGATCACTCAATAAAAATAAAACACCACATTTTATCAATTATTACATATTAAAATTTTCATTTTCATGTGTTAACAATTTCATTTATCATGAGTATTTCTATTCATTAATTTTTATCATTATAATATTATATTGGATACATGAAATATATAATATATAAATTTATAAAAATATCATATATATTAAATATATAAGGTTTTATATTTATAATTAAATCATAGAGATGAAAAATGAAATACACCATTCATGGAGATAGTAGGTCGTACATACAGAAGAATGCCACATTCATTTTTTGATTGATGGAACAAAAGGGAAGGTAAAAATTATTTACCCATTATAGGATTATTATTTTATCATATATATCATATATATTCACTAATTACATATTCATTAACTCTCTTGTATATTATTAATGAAAAATTAATCCCATCAATTTGTGGATGTGATATTCAACATGTACACAAAAATGCAGTTATCGTTTCACCAAATATTGAATGGTATGTAGGTATATGGGATATTATACTTATAGAAGTATAATAATTTCATAAAATTATTATACAAAATTTTAAACTGTCATAATAACCATCCATAATTGTTGCTGATGAAAAATGAATTATCTCGCTACATGAAAATAGTAAGACATCTATACACATGATTGTTTCAATCACTACCATTTTGATGGTAAATATGGTGAAAAATAGTGTTTTAGCAATATCAATGAGAAATAATATTATTTTTAGTGCATAAATTATTATTTTATGAGAACTATAATAGATATTGTGTCGTTAAATAATAATATTAGGGAATGTAATTTATAAGGGTGATTACTTCTTCATTGGAACTCATCCTTTAGATATCTTATAATTGGTTTAGGGATAGAATTTTTAGATTACTAGAATCTTTTTAATATCTTATGGAAAGGGTTTAAGTTATAATTTTAGAGTTTTTGTCTATATAGATCATTTTTGATCGAATAAGTGATGGAAGAGGTTCCCTTTTATAATTAAATTTAGGGGCTCTTTTGGAAATTCTAAATACATTAAACTATAAGAACATCATTATTAAAATAGATGAATCCAAATTACCATGTATTTGATTATAAGGTTAGATAGAGTCTTAATTAAATCAACAAAAATCTCGTAGACATGTTTGCTGCAATTTTAAATTGTATCATTCTGGTTAACCCTTGCTTATCGCATTTTTATTTTACAAAAATGACATCATTTTTAATAATAATTGTTATAATATTTTACTTATAAGTTTATAATTTTCTCAAAAATATTTGATCCCAGAAATTTTAGACCATATAATATTCAAAATTTCTTGTTTTAATAGTTTTATTAATTTCAAACAGTTTAACAAAATTTTACTTAGATAAAAAATATTTTTTTAAATTTAGATGGTATTAATTTAATTCAATTTTAAACACATAAAGATATTCTGTAATTTAAAAAAATGTTTTCAAGCGTCCCGAATATGCCTACAGTTCTTTAAAATTAGTGGATCTATTTAACTCGTTCAAATTACATCATAGATAAAATTTTTAAAATCATTTATTATATTTTAAAATTAAATAGAGACACACAACAATGTTTCATAATAAATTATAGAAATTATATAAATAAAAAACATTATAAGTAAATATATATAATTTAAAAAAATTTATAATATCAAAATAATCACATATATTAATCCATAAATTATTTTTTGCATATTTTAACACATCAGAGTTTTTATGAAAAGAGTTATATTTTGTATATTACATTGATTTAAAAAATATATAAGTAATGTTAATGAAAAAGTGACCATAAAATTAATCTACATAGATAACATGTTTATAAGGGCCTAATTAATTACATTAAATAATAATTAGGATAAATAATTTATCCTTACAATTTATTTTTAATTATACTAACAAAAATTTCCCTTTACCAAGGTGATAGATTTTACCAATGTTAATATTCATATTGACCAAAAATAATAGAGGCCTCAATACAAAATTTCAACATACTGATTACAAATATATAATTCATCTTTTATAAATAAATACTTTAAAATATAATAAATTTGTTTCAGTATAAGTGTGAAATATTTAACTTGAAAATATTTTTTAGAACAATACCATTTATGTTTAAAACAATATAAATTTATTATCCTATTTCTATATAAACATGTAATGATTTTATAAAACATTTGATTGTGTAAAATATATACACATATATAAATAATTATAATAACTATAAAATGGGGAATGATTTAAATTATTATGATAAAAGTATAATAGGTTCATAATAACTCTTTTTAGTTAAATATTTCTCCTTTTGTTTCAAAATAATATTATTTTTATTTATACTTAATTTATCACCAATTAACTAATTCTATACGTATATAACCATAAATAAATATTAATTTAGTTATTCATATACAAAACCACCCAACCAATGTCTATGTATTAATTATCATTTAAAATAATAATATTTTCATTGTATATCGTGGATTTTTTAAACTTTGTGTTTTGTGTAACATAAGATATCAAATAAATCAATTTTTTAATGATAAATGATTCATAAAAAATATCATGTTTTCAAAATAGTAGTTGAAAAATGAAATATTATTACCCTGATTACATGAAATATACTCTATAGAATATGTAGTCTCATCCTATTAGATAGGTAGATCAAAATTCAGTTAAACGTTTTTAGTATGATCATAGATCCCATGGTGAAATTATAAAAATGTATGTGTGTTATAAATAACATTAGTAAAATGAGGTCCAGTTTTAAATATATGAATCAGTCATTTTCTAAAGAACATATAATGAGACTTCTGATTGTGATTATCAAATTTCTTTTTGAGAACATTAACATCTAGATATGAAAATACCCACCAAAATATTCATCATCCGGGTTCTTTTATATGTTGTAAAACTATTGTTGTCAATTCCCATGAAAATATGGGGAGTAATTTTTTTATGGGGACATTTTTTTTGTAATTCTATAAACATATTAAATTCTTCTTGAAAAATATTTCCATCATCATATGAAAATCCGTTAATTGTCTTCAGGACATGAATGTCTATTTCCCTATGATAAAATTTTGTTGCAAAATAATTGAATAACTTATCTGTGGTATTGAATATATCCTCATAATGGATTTGAAATGAATTTCCCACCCTTACCTTGAGACATTAATGAAAAAACCCAATCTCATCTACTCCTTAATCAATCATTATAAATACAGCTTATGAATAGAGCTATAAGTCAACATTAAAATCTAACATATCATATATGGGTAAAAAATTGAAGGAAATAATCATAAAGTTGATTTATTTCTTAAAAAAATTCCTAATCCTAAGTATTATGCTCACACATGATGGATTTATAAACAGAAAAATTTATCTGAAACAACCAAATCATAGGACACTGGAAGACTACACTTTTGGGTTGTGGTAAATTAACATTTTGGATCAATTTTTCACCTTAATAGGAACCCAATTTTACTATTTAATTTTTTTTAAACATGAATATAAATTTTTTATTTATTTAATTAGATATTGACACTCACTATTTAAAGAGTCAGTATGAATAAAACATAATGTGATGATATTGAAATAACCATCATACCATAATATTTACTAGATGAATGTCTATTTTTATGGAATTTTTGAATAGTTTATTTAAATTTCATTAATATTATTTTTTAATGATTTTCCAAATTGGTAGATTGATCCATAATTATAAATAGTGCAAAAAATTCTACAGTCTTCTACATTAATGTAGTAAAAATTTAATATTTAAAAATCCTAAATTCTTGTTGTAAGGTATGAAATTAGTGTATCGTACCGTCATAGAAGGCTAAATAGATGTTTTTGATCAAAAAAATGAAACGTTAAATTTAAATGATAAAAAATGGTGGTTATTCTGAATAATATCATAAAATAGTGATAAAAATAGTGTACAAGGTTTTAATTTTAATTAAGAATTATATGTGTTAGGAAGACCAACAAATTAATATTTTAGAGGTATTAATCTATCTAGAATTAAAATAATGGTTTTTGTTATATAATTAACATTAAAAAATATTTAAAATATATTGAATAATATGTGTAGAATAAACTTAAATTCATTAAATTATATCCAATGTTTCCTAATATCTTGTAAGATAATAAACTATTTATTAAAATAATATAATATATTTTTTCAACAAGGGGGAATTGAATGATCAACCTTTCATGATTTGGGATACATTATATGATTCTCAATTACAAATAGATCTCTATCATCACCCAAAAGATATTATAATTGTGAAAAATGAAACTCATTATGAATAAAATTAAAAACACATAACAAAATATGGAAAATTAAAATTTTAAAAATTAAATTAGAACTGATAAAATATATCATCTCATTTAAATATATTCCCTTAAAAAAATTAGGTACACATGGTAATAGTTATATGAAAAATTCAATTTAAACATATACCTCAATAAATGAATACAAAAACATATAGTGATAATAGTAGATTCTCTTTTAATGTGTCCTTCTTCCCTATGCTCTCGATTCACTTATTCAAGAGTCTAGAGTGTACTCTATTCTTTTTTAAGTGAATATAAACTATAGTTCCTTCTCTTATCATGTTTACTATCTTAAAAATGTCATCTATTCCCCAATAATATTTAAATTAAATTTTAGTCCCCACAAATTTGGGAATTATGCACATAATTAATTTTTTCCATATGCTATTACTAGGTATTTCATTATGATCTATTTCTTATCACATCCATGTCACTATATATTATCCTTATATGAAAGGGGAATATGAATCAAGAAGAGATCAATGTCATCATGAGAAAATAATTTTACATCAAACACAAATCAACAATATTTTTAGATAATAAACTCTCTCAATTAGTCTCAATAGAAATGTATACAAACTAAATTTCAATCCCAGCGAATTCAATAAAACAAACCCATTATAATAAAACATGATTTGGTATTACATCAGCATTAGGTTTCAAAATTCCCAACAAACATGGAAATACTCAATTTCATTTTATCTATAATAATCATCAATAAATACTATCCACATATAGATTTACTAATTTTAATTTTCTATATTTAATGACACTGGAATCACAACATAGTCTCCCTCATCATTTGTATTGTCTAATTGAATATGCATAACTCAATAATCAAAAAGGTCAAGTTTTTATTTCTAGAATATCTGGTTTATTATATTTTTTAGTTGAGAAAAGTGGTGAATTAGGATTATTGGATTCATTAAAAAAATATTCACAATAACAATTATTGAAACTATATACAATCAAAAAAATCATAGAATTGGGGATGATCGATTCCCTATATACTTCTTAATTATCCATATAAAAATAAAAGTCCAAAAAATAAAAAAAAATCCACACCCTCAGACTTGACCCTAGTTATCATCAATCAATTTCTATAGATTATGTATTTATCCATAGTAACACTATCTTTGATTTTATATTAACTAGATATGGTACTGATCATCAATAATGTAAGGATGAGGCTCATATATATTTCATAAACATAGTCCATTAATTATATGGTCAATAATTACACATCTTCATACTATTATGGAATCCATTTTCATTCCATTGATAGTTGTTAATTTATGTCTTCACATGAATTTGGTCTGCTATGTTCTATATCTAGAAGATTCTCAAACGAGCTACCCATCTCTGATCATGTCCATATTTCAATAATTAATATAGAAATCAAATTTATTTTAGGTCCCTTTGTTCAACCTCCGCTTAGGTTAGTTGGTTTCTATTCAGTTACGATCTATATCTATATTAATGATTATGTACCATCTAATATAGTAGAAATAGAAATGACATTGTAGAATCAGTATTTCTCCATCCTCAATTTTCAAAGTTTTTGTACTAATTCACCAATTTTTCCACATTTTTCACATTACCTATGTTCCAATATCATTTTATCATCCCCCATATCTAGTTGAGTACTTTAATCCTTAAATTTTTTTATTTTTTAATACTAAAACATGGCTTTAAGAGAAACTTTCTTATGATAAAGTTTTCCCTATATAAATTATCTTATTCTTTCCCCTACTCAAATTATCCCTTGTGATTCTATCTATTGAATTTCTTATATAGATAATAGGTTGAATTTATATCAAATGATCATAGAATTATTTTTTACTCAATTATATTTTTCTTATTAATTTAAATGGTGTATCAATTATAAAGATCATAACCATCTCTTACAATCATAAGTTATCCTATAAAATTTTTAGTTCCATGAAACATGATCCAAATTATATTATATGGATATATATTTAAAATATCTTATTTACAATAGATGATATAATAGAAATTTAATTAAAAAAAATAATTCCTTTAACAAAAATAATATCGTGAATCCGTTGGAATTAATTTTTTATGAAAAAATCTCTATAGAAAATTATTTCATGAATTTTTAAATGAAAATAAATATAAAAATATTAATATAATAATTAAATTTTAGAAATTAAAAACATAAAAGTTTGAGAAAATTAAATCTAACATCTTAATTTGTAAAAAAATTATTTATTTTTTAAGGAATATTTCACTATGAACAGAAAAGAATTATTACTTAAAATTGAAAATAAATTATTACCAAGACATATTGAATAATTTAATAAAAATATTATCATTTCCCAAAAAATATAGTTATTAAGACTTTCAAAACTAATCAGTCAATAATAAAATATTTCTTATTAAATAATCAATTAAAAGAAAAAAACACCAAAATTTCATGAACTATATAAGGAAAACATGTATGAATTTATATACACATGAACATTACATTGGGAGTGTACAAATTTTTTTAAACTAGAGAAAGGAAAACAATTCAATCCTCAATGCCTGGTTTCTTTATATTTATGTCACCATCCTTGGAATTGGTTTGGGGATGTGCATGGGAAATATTGAGATAGATTGACATGGTGTTTTTATATCACCTATAATTTTCATGTTATTTTTTTATATAAATCAACCAAATCTTCCAAGTATAGATTTTGACCATCATATTTTTTTTATGTGACATTTGGTCTCTAAATCATTTATTATTATTTTTAATTATTATGGATTATGTTATTATTGTTGATATTTAAAATATATTTGAAATGATTTTAATGTTTGTATATATTTTTTTGATGGAGTATATTCCAAAACTATGTGCAGGCCATGTTCGGTTATCATAAGTTATCCTCAATATGTTTCTTTTGATTATGAAGGTGAAGTCTTTAACTCTATGTTAGTATTGGTACCTAGGTTTTTTTGCCAACCATTTGAAATTGGGAATTCACATTAGGCCATTTTATATTTCATCTTAAGGTACATGAGAGGTTAATATATAAGGATAAATTAAAAATGATATCAGATATTACCACTGATAATAAAACAATGTAGTGGCATGGAGTTATGGATAAAAGGATTTGAGTGTTTCCTGTGGTGGTGTGCTTGGAAAAATCCCACTTTTATCAAACCATGTGTTACCATATTGATTGTGGGCGTCTTTGTGGGATCACTTTCTTATGAATTATTTTATGTACATTGTGATAGTTTACTTCTATTTTATGTTATCTCATGATTCATCATGCTATTCTTATTGGTGTATTATTAGGAATTGTAATTGATTTTATTCATATGGTTTATGTTTTTAGACCATGCCTCCAAGAAGGATATTGATGAATAAAATGGAAGAAACCACTGAGAACTCTCAACCTTAAAATATATTTATGGATCACCTATCACATTGAATAATTATACAAAACAGTTTAGATTGTTGGGAGGAGTAGTGGTCCAGATTAACTCTATATAATGGATCAAGTCCTATTTTTAATGAACCTAAAATTTTCTATATATTAAGCGTAATAGGGCCCAAAAAATGAAGAATGGTTAGAAAATTTTGAATGTATATTTTCAATTTTCTAAATACATATGATATTAAATGTGTACATTTCCACCTATTAACAAGAAGGGTCACGCCCAAGGTGGTGATAATTTCATTGTTTTGTCTATATGTCCTGAAGATCTAACATAGAAAATGATTATGAAGATGTGTAATGGGAAAATTTACCTGTATTTTTTATGGATGGAGAATTATAGGGAGTATGTAAACATGGATAAAGCGGATATTTAGTGATAGATTATATAACTCAGTTTATCGAGATGGTTAATATTTTAGGAAAGCTTATGGAATAAAATTATAGAATGGTTTTCCATATTTGAATGGAATTAATAATGAAAATCAGGTATTTTATTACTCATATATGTATGAAAAATAATTAAAAAGAGGTTGACAGGGTGGATATGGTCAAATTAGTTATAGTGGGGTCAACTAGTATAAGTTGTTCCCCGACTACCATTGGTCAAAACCATATCTTCTTCAATGAACTGTACATTTATAAATTATAATATCTTTTTGAATGAATAAATTGATAATTAAGACATGTAATTATATAGAAAATATGATCTTATTTCCGTTTTTAATTTCATTACAATATAAAATATAGCCAAAATTTGACAACTGTGAATAAAATTCTATTAAAAATCATACATATTTTCAACATAGTCATTATTCAGTGCCTATTAAGAATATTATATATTAGGGGCTATGATAAAGTCTAATTAACATAATAAAAAAATATAGATCCAACCAATAGGATCAAACCCTTTTAAGACCAATTTTTTAAGCATATTAGGTAGATGGAATCCATGATATTTTACTAGGACTAATCCCATATCAAGATTCAATAACATAATCATGATCTAAACTGATTTTGGGAAAATTTAATGGTTATTGAGATCACATCCCTAACCATGTTTGTGAAATTGCCATAAGAAAGTACCACAATCGTACACCTTACCCTTAGGGTCTAAATAAGTGTAATAAGGGTTAATGTATTTATAACATAGTACTATGCATTTTTATATTTTCATTTTAATAAAATAACTGATCTACTTAGACATTTTTAATTATTAATTAATTTATATATAATATTATATAATGACTTTTATAGAAATATTATTTTTTCTAAAAAGAAATTAAAATTTATGTTTTTTGGAAACATTTTGTTTTTATTAAAAAACTTTTATAAAAAAATTAATGAATACTAAAATAAATTATTTATTAATATAATTTCATTAAAATAATATTTATTTATATCTAAATGAGATTATTATTTGATGAAGTAATTTTTAATTTCCATAGGGTTTATAGAGTTTTTATTATCCCAAAACTGGTATTTTTTAATAAACAACAATTTTTATTTAATGTTTTAAAATTCTATATTTAGAAAACAAAATTTGGTAAAATTTACATTATATCGATGATAAACACATTGAAATTAAGAAAATTGAGAATTTATCGTAATCATTTGAGATAATCAAACTTTTGGATAACAATTAAATATGGTATAATCACACAGAGTGTATTATGATATAATAATATTCCAAATGTGATGGAACATATTCAATAAATTACATCCACAACCAAAAATATATTTCAACTTTAAAATAGATTTTGATTTCATTTGATAAATTTTACAATCCTTGAAATACTTTATTATATTTTACGATTTAAATGACAATTCATTGTAAACATGACTAACCTACACATCATCAATGGTATTATAAAATAAAATTGGGTTTTATAGGAATAAAATATTTATAATAACTCAAATTTTGAGGAATCCTAGGGAAAATCTGTTGGGAAGGTTTTCAGTAGTGATTATTTTATCAATTAGTGTCCAAAATATATCAATAGAATGTAATAATGAATTCCTGTCTCTTTTAATGAACACCCATATATCCATTATTTCAATATCACTGAAAAAAAATTATCATTAATTTACTCTCTATATATCTATAAATCCTTCACAATGTGTTCCAATTCTTTTAGGAAGCTACTCCAAATCAATGGGTTGAACCCCCGCAATGTAAGGGTTTCACTTCCCCTTCCTTTTTCTTTAGGTAATTTATTTTTATTAAACCATTTGGTTTTCAATTGTTCATTATTAAATTGTTTGCAAACATAACATGACTATCATTATGATTACCAATTAAATGGATATATCCTTTAAATATCATTAAATCATTCCATACACCCTTATTTACAACCACTGAACTATTAAAATTATTAGCTTCTTTTCCGTACCAACCCATTGTGTTCTGAATAACCAAACTCGTTTTTTCTCAAGGTTATTAACATATATTTACAAATAATTCAATTATTAGTTACTTCAATATATTTAACTCACAATCCCAAATCATGGATATCAAATTTGATGAAATGTCTCCTCCTATTGTCTGATCTATGTGTCACATAATTTCATGTGTATGATATGAATGTTACGGGTGGGAATAAAATTATATATAATTCTAGTAAATTTGGTATTATTATAATATCATGACATTATATATATGGTTCAATGGGAAATTATCCAAATAACACAATTTTATGATGTCTCGGCGGTTACCCTTAACTTTTACTTATGATTTAATGTTTTATTTTCTTTCTACATTTACATTATAACATTAAATTATCATTTAATCTCTTGATTTAATGTTTGTATTTATGATTCACACCCATTAATTTCCCCTTGATATGCCTCTTGGATCATATGTAATAATTTTTTATGTTACTCATTGAATACTCCCCTACAGATCATTATTTCTCACCCAATTATCAAATACATCCCTAGGTTTTCTCATGTTTTTATAAAAGATCAATAAGATATTATAGAATGTTTTTGAGTTTTAAATAATTTCATTGTACCCATGTTTCCTTTTATTGTTCAATAATTCTAATTACACTATTACACAAGGATTTTTGATCTTTTGGGATTTTATTAAGTGTATCATTCTATAATAAATTATAAAATAACAAGTATTAAAGATATTGGTTTTCACAGTTGGTGTCAGATTAATGTGTATTCATTCATGGGGAATAATATTATAAAACCTTAGTGAAACAATAGGTATAAGGATAAAAATAGGAAAACATCCCAATATTTTTATGCAAACTTATTTTTCTTGAGCCAATACATCCATGTTTATTGTCGATGAAGTAATGGAGAAAATTTATACTAGGAAAATAACCTAAAATGGTATATTGAGTATTAACATGATCATCACCTGGTGCATGATAAAAAATTCTAATACTACACAGTAATATAGAAATTCTTGTTGGATATTCTTTGACTAATCACATTTTTTTTACAAACCAATATGAAGGGAATAAAAAATTCCCTTAATATTTAATGTTATAAAATATGTCGTGTATAACATAGATTCAAATTTATATGGTTAGAGATTTATGATTATATTCATTTATTAGTTCAAAAATTTTATAATTTTCCATTTTATGTTGTTATCATTTGGAAAATTATCATCCATAATATTAATTTAATTAGTATAATGGTTAGAAATTGGTGAAATCGATTAGATATCTAATGTAATGGGAAATGATATTAATTCCCAAATGATATTCCCTACCAAATGGGAGTGGAATCTAGAATTTCAACTCAATACATACTCAATTGTATAAAATTTGGAATAAATGAATTCATTAGGTTGAAACCCCAAATCCCTAAAACAAATATTATTTATTAATTGATTCCAATGTGTGGAAATTCCTTTTTGTTTTAGTGGATCATCAAATACATTAATCATGGATAGATGTATCAAATACAATTAAAATATATTCCTTATAATAAAATTATATATGAAAGGAATTATTTTGTGTATAGTTTATTGTATGGATATAGATGTTGATTAATAGTTGACATTGAACAAAAACATGAATACTATAGAAAAATATCAATGTTATGCAGTGGAAAGAATAAATGAAAATGTTTTTTGGTAAATATTTTTCAATTAGAACTTTGACATAAAATGGAGAGTTAGTTCATTAGAATCATGTGAAAATATAATGAATCCATTTAGGTATATGAGGAAAACTACAAATTACTATCAAGATATGACTTCATATTTTTCATTAACCATAAATGTATTGTTTACCGCATAATCAGTAGGATAATGATAATCCTATGAAAATAATTTCTGATTCAAGAATTTTATAGCTATGAGAATTGTTTTGATGTTCCAACAAATTAAAAATGGAAATTATAGAATATTAATGTTACCATGGATCTGGATATTAGAATCATAGAGTGGATTTTAATTTTGGAGGAGTGATGGAGAAATCCTACAGGGGTAATAAAGTAATACATCCCTATTTTCAAATGTGCAAAAGGAAATATCCCATAATATACTAAAGGAGATAATGAAAATATTTGGATTTTTTGGGGAAGGGAATATAGATTTTAAATGCTGGAGTATGGGACCCAATAATGTGATGAAAGAAATTAAATATCTAATAACCCCTCATCATGTTGTAAAAAATTTCATATCTAAGGAATAAAGAAACAATTAAAGCCAGTTTACTAACCCAATGGTTGTTGATAATATCCAATTAATACAATATCTAAGGACAAAAGAGCGGGGCTTAGCTTATTCCACCAAAACTACTAATGTGGATCCTGAAAATGAAGTGGTGATATGTAAGATAGTTTGTCTTTCAAGGATATGTAATATTTTATTATGTATCTAGACATTCATTAATAAAATTGTTTTTTAATGAAAATATTTGGAAAACACCTCAAAATAAGAATGTTATGTTAGAAGTGATAATTGAAAATGGTGAATTAATTTTATACCAACTATATAACATCTATCTAATTTGTATTTAATGGATGAAATTTCAATTTATCCACAATATATTTCCATTAGTTAAATTTATTGAAGTTATTGGAATGTATTTGTTGTCGTTGTACATGTACAACATTGCTTATGAGGATAAGAAACAAATAATTTTAATCATGAATCAACCATTTGATTTTTTAAATCCATATGGAAGAGGATATAACTCCCATGTAATATTAATATAAAAAGAGGATATTATTTCCTTATGATAAAGAATACGTACAAAAAATAATGGAGACTATGGAAAATATAATCCTTCATGACATTACCAATGTAACAGAATATGCTGATATTCATTCCATTGAATTGGATGTTCTTCCTCGTATCAGAGAGGTCCAGTTCATAGGCAAAGATATTCCTTGAGGTTTTCTGATATCCCAGACTCTTTATAAAATTCCATTTGTGGAACATGAATAGAATATGATGATAATATTGGAGAATCTTTATAATGGGATTATGAACCAATGTTCTTCACCATGGGGTGCCACAATCCATTTTGTTAAGAAGATAGATGTGTCAATTTTTCGAATTGATTACCGTGTTCTCAATATGATAACAATAAAAAAATTATCCTTTTCCCTGAATTGATGATCTATTTTTTTCAACTAATTTGTTCTGAGTACCTATATAAGGAGGATATTCTGTTGAGATATTACCCAGTAATGGATAAGAATGAAGATATCACTATGTCTTCTTTCATAAAGTGTGTTAGGACTACAATTTTACAGTTATTCTATTAGGACTCAGGGATTCAACATTTATCTTCATAAAAATAATAAATATAGACTTTGGCATTACATTGATCAATTTTTTGTAGTGTTTATATAAAATATTCGTATCTACACCTCATAAAAGGAGGAGTATGAGGTTTATTTCCATGGTGTTTTGGTGATAATGATAATGGAATTTTGACCAAATTTAATGAAAATAATAGTTCAAGGTGGAGAATATAATATTCATGGGTACTATTATCCCTTGAAAAGTAATATCTTAGAATCCTTTGAGTTTAGAGGAAATAATAGATTTATCATAGCAACATTTTTTATAGATATTAGTAATTTAGTTGGATTAAATGGGTACAATCATCATTTTATTATAAATTTTTTATGATGTTCAAGCATAATATATAAGGCCACAGCCTTAAACCTTACTTAATATTGAATTATATGAATAATTCACATTGAGGATCTTTTCAGGTTTAGAGTTTTAGAGAATTATGACATAACAATTACATCTCAAAAGATTACAAATTAGACACTTCTACTAAGTTTCCAAAAAATAAAAACTCTTAAAAAGAAACACGTATAGTTCTATGTTTTAGATATCGTGACTATTCCTTGATCCCATCCTTGACCCTATTCCACATTAAGTCCTGTGAAAAACATTTCAAAAACTTGGGGTGAGCATAAAAATCTCAGTAAGGGATACATAAAGAAGGAAAACTGTTAGTTTTTTAAAACAACCAGTAAACCAAGAATACTTTATCAAAGTAATAATTTTCACCTTTATGAATAAGAAAATACTCTTCATTGAATAAAAGATCAATAATTAAACTTTTGTAACCAAAAGATTACCATAAAACCCATATAAAGAACACAGAACATATAAAGGTAACTTAGGACATAGACATACTTAAGTGGAATAACCATCCGGTCGACTTCCACACAAATCACTTAATAGAATAGCCATACGGCTAACTTCCATACCCAATGCATTGGAGGTTATAACATAACCACCCATCCAGGTATTCACGGCACAACCCATCATATGGTTTATCACGTAACCACCCATCAAATTTCCAAGTACCATTATAAAATCATACGACATAAAACAAATATAATGGAAAGAAAAACTTTCCACAATTTGATCACAATATATCACTTAAATATATTAACATAAAAAATAAATTATAAAAACCATTTTCAATATCAAAATACCTAAATGATTATATGGTATTTATTTTATTTTAAAAACAATACGGCTTGTTGAGGAAGCCAAAGACCAAATAATACTCGCGGCGGCGGGAATGCTTGTTTTCACCGAGTACGCTAAAAGAAACATTCATTTTTGTCGTTTACTAATACGTTTGTAGAAAAATATTCCTTTGTTATAAAATTAAAAGTCATATGGGTTTATACACCCTATAAAAGAAAGCCTTGTATTAGAACAAAATATGCCTCAATGAAAGGATATTGAGACGAAGTCCCTTACCTCGTCTCTGACGTGACTCGATTGCTCTTTAATCTCCTGAATAATAAACTAAAATTAATTTATACTTTATTAAGTACCTTTTTCAGGTTTATTATTCCTTTTATATAACTTATTTCCATGTTATAAATGTTATGTAATCATTTAATTTCAAAAAGTTCGTTTTGTTGATATTTGGTACTTAAGTCAAAAATAGACTTCTTACAATTACATGTTGTTTATGTGGTCAAAGTTTAATTATATACAGAATTATATTCATGATTTGGATATCATATATATCATATATATCCAGAATTTACATGTATTTATAATAGTATATAACATTTAGAGGTAAGAAATGAAATGCACCGTTCATGGAGACGGTAAGTCGTACGTACGCATGAACGCTACTTTCATTTATATTTCGTATTTAATGGAGTGAAATAATAATTATATAAGTGTATATTATAATTCCAGTATAAAATTATATATAATAACATTAACTCCATCCTTTATACATCCCACATATGGAATTAACGAATCAAATCACTTTGAGTGGGCGGTAGTCCACACTTCCTAAAATGAAATTATCTTGTTTACCCTCAATGGAAACCATAATGGTATGCCAAGAATGAAAAATAAAGAAGAATAAGGAAAAAATAAACATAATATATATCTTATATAAATAGTGTGACATCTTAATGGCCTCCATGAAAGGTGTTAAAAGAAGATTGAACAATCATCATTTTGTGAGGCAGAAAATCGCCAACCACAGAAACAATATGTTCTTTAACCATTAGAAGAAGGTGTGTGTAGGTGTTGCTCTAATAATTCACATAAAAAATCACAGTTTATTTAAGATACTGGGTTTGTTAAAAAATAAAGGAATAAAAATAGATTAGGGGGTTGGGAAAGAAAAATAAAACATAAGAACACAAGAGAAGACATTATCTTTAAATCGGGTAACTCTTTATGATTTGAGCTCAAAGGCTTCGTGGAAAGAAATCTTCCCAAAGTGAGGATTCTAAGAGTAAGATAGGGATGTGTAGAGACAAAATGGGTAGGGTCTGGCCGAGCCAAAGGATCGAGAGGTGTGGGTAAGGTGGTAGAGGTGGGGGCCTTTTATAAGAGGAGAGGAGGGGCACACTTGGAAAGTTATAAAAGATAACTTTATTATAAAATGAGTATTGGTTTTTAATGGTCAAAAAATTATATATTTCGAGGATAATGTGATATGTGTTCTAAATCCACCCATCCAATAGGTTTTTGACAAGTTTAGGTCTTAGATTTTACATTATCTTTTCATTTTATTTAAATCGTTAAATAATGAGGTAATCCCTACATCATCATGGTGTCATAAATAATTTAATTTATTTAATGTATAAAAATTATAAAAAAACTATCATGATGTAGGAAATATTTTTATCTTTATAATTAATATTTATAGTAAAAAATATGACTTGTATAACCCCATTTAAAAATTGTTTTAGTAAAATAACACATGTTTGTGACATTTTTATTTTTACATTAAATAAAAAGTTATTAATGTCATTTCCCTACCAATGTTGCTCCATGGGGTCCCCAAGTTGACCCAAGGATTGTCTTGGTCTTCCATGACACATCCAATAAGGTTAGGACATGTGTAAAAGTCATTTCATATTATTAAAACATTATTTTAGCCTTAAATTACACTAATTAACTCTAATCGCAATTAAAAACTTAAAAGTTACTATGCACTAAAAGTTATTTTAATCCCATTGAAACAAATTTTACTTCTTAATTTCAACCATGTATGTAATATTTTTTAAATTCAAAACACAGAGGTGGTAAATTTTCATTAAACGAAATATCAGTTTTTTTAAGTACCACTTAGTGGTTTCACTATTCATCAAAAATTGATGTTTTTCAAAAAAACACAAAACATCACCCTAAGCTATATTTGATGTTCCGAATTGAAAAATAATTTCTATTTTAAAAAATTAAAAACATATAAGTTACATAAATTAATTTAAAAATTAATTCCCACTGTCAGAACAAATAGCGAGTTTTTATGAAACAATATGTATCAAAAGATTGACACTAGTTTAAGTCAAATTTCAAAGTGAAATTAATTCCAATGACCACTATTGGATTAAATGGTAAAAATATATTATAATTTCACATTAAAAATAATTCAAAATATAATATAATCATATAAATAAATTTGATTAAAAGAGGTTTTGAATTAAAATACAACATTTTTCACTATTTATTAAAAAAAATAAACTTTATCGGAAAAATACGAAAATTTTACACAAAGTAAATTTTGATGTCCCGATTCTAAAGAAGAGTTTTATTTGGTCCAATATAATGTATAAGAGTGACCAAAACTATATTTAAAGAGGAATCACCATCAAAAGGTGATAGTTCTATATTTTAGTGAATATTAGAGTATCTATGCCTAAAATTGAAATCTTTTTTTATTTTAAGCCTTTATCTTTTATTGGATAAATGTAAAAACATTTAAAAACTTATATAATCATATTTTAGTTATTTATATTCATTCCCACCAATACAACAACTACTTGTTAACTACCATTTAAAATAATATTCTTATATTACTAGTGTGCAACGTGAGAATTCAAAGAAACTATTTAATGCGTATCTGGTACTCTATCGAACATAGAAACCCCTTTAAAGTAAAATTAATATTTAATTATCAAATATTAATAAATATGAAAATATTTTATTCTTTATTTACCTAGGATGTTAAATCATTACCCCCCTTTTGGGAATTTCATCCTTGCAATTTTATTCACTTATCAAAATAAGTTGGGGTATTTATCCCTCATAGCATTTTCATATTCCCGTGTTGCCTCTTCAACCATATGGTTTTTCCACAAAACCTTTACCTGGTGAATTACCTTATTCCACAACACTTGCTCTCTATGGTCAAGAATCTGGATTGGTTATTATTTATAAGAGAGATTCTCTTCCAACTGAACTACCCCTGGGCTCAAAACATGAGATGGATCTGGCATATACTTTCTTAACATCGAAACATGAAAAACATTGTGTACCTGAGTTAAACTCGGAGGTAAAGACACTTAGTAAGCAACTGATCTAAATTTTTCCAGAATTTCATATCGTCTAATGAACCTTGGACTCATCCTTCCTTTCTTACTGAATCGCATCACACTTTTTCAGGGTGAAACTTTGAGAAAAACATGATCACCTACCTCGAAAGATAGATCCTCCGGTTTTCTGCATAACTCTTCTGCCTGCTCTAACCTGTTCTAATGTGTTTCTGTATCAGCTGAACGTTTTCTGCCAACTCTTCTACCAATTCTGGTCCCATCAGCTTCCTTTCACCCACCTCATCCAAAAAAGTTCGTGTTCTACAACGTTTACCATATAATGCTTCAAACGGAGCCATATGTTTACTAGAATGAAAACTGTTATTATATGAAAATACATCCAAAGAAAGAAGTTGGTCCCAACATCCCTGATAATACATCAAACAAGCACATATCATATCCTCTAAAGTCTGAATTGTTCATTCTGACTGCCCATATGATTGAGGATGAAAAGTTTTACTAAAATTTAATTCAGTACCCAACGACTTCTAAAGGCCCTTCGAAAAGTTAGAAGTAAACCAGGGATCATGATCAGATACAATGGATAAGGGAACTCCATTAAACCTCACTATCTCTTTAATATACAATTGGTAAAGTTGATCTAGAGAGAATGTATCTTGAATAGGACAAAAATGAGCAGATTTAGTCAAGCGATCAACAATAACCAAGATTACATTATTACCTCGAGATGTCTTCAGTAATCCCACAACAAAGTCCATGGATATATTTTCCCATTTCTACCCTAGCACTAGTAATGGCTGAAGCAACCCTTTTGGTAACTGCCACTCTGCATTAACCTACTGAAAAGTCAAACACTTCACAGTAAAATCAGCAATATCTCTTTTCATTCCATCCCACCAGTAATACTCCCACAGATCTATGTACATCTTAGTACTTATGGGATGAAATGAAAACGGGGAACTATGAGCCTCACATAACAATCTCATTCATCAACTGTGAATCACCAGGCACACATAATCTCTTCCCAAGCCTCAAAAAACAATCATTATCAATATTAAAGTTAGGCAACTTTCCCTTCTCAACTAGCTCTACCTTTTTCTGCAACCCACTGTCTTTCATCTGCACTTGCTTCATTTTGTCTGATAGAGATGATCTCACTGATACCTGACACAAAATAGAATAACTTCCTATACCGACAACTTCTACACCAAAGTTCATTAAATCAAAAACAAAAGGATCTCATTCCAAACGTAGAATGGTTAATGAAGAATTACTTTTTCGACTCCAAGTGTCAGCCACTTTATTTTCTTTTCCCAGATGGTAATGAATTGTACAATCATAATCCTTGATTAATTCTATCCATCTCCTCTGTCTCATGTTCAATTATTTCTGAGTGAATATATACTTTAAACTTTTGTGACCAGTATATATTTCACACTTTACTCCATACAAATGATGCCTCCAAATTTTTAGAGCAAAAACAACAACAGCTAATTCCAAGTCATGTGTAGGGTAATTTACCTCATGAGTTTTCAACTGACGTGAAGCATATGAAATTACCTTATCATTTTTCATAATGACACAACCAATTCCCTTCAACAAATTATCACTATATATAACAAACTCACCATTCCTAGAAGGAAGTTCCAAAACTGGAGCATTCACCAATCTTCTTTCCAACTCCTGAAAAAAATCATCACATTATTTTGTCTAGATAAACTTAACATCCTTCCGAGTTAGCTTAGTAATTGGACTAGATAACCATGAAAAATTTTCAACAAACCTTTGGTAGTAACCTGCTAAACCATGAAAACTATGGATCTCGATTACGTTGGTGGGTCTTGGCCATTCTTCAACAACTTTTGTTTAAGCAGGATCAACAATTATGCCATTTTTTGCAACAATGTGACCAAGGAAAGAAATTTGTTGTAACCAAAACTCACACTTGCTGAATTTTCCATATAGTTTGTTTTATTTTATGGTGTGAAAAATAACCCTTAAATGACTTTCATTATCCTCTTTACTTTTACAAAACAACAAAATATCATCAATAAAAACAACCAATATTTTCACCTGGGTCAACTTAGCCATCACCGCAACAAACTATTTAGTTCTGGTTCTGACCATCTCAGGATACTAATTTGAAAGGTCATTTCCCTCTGTATGCCTTCCCAAAGAAGCTGTACTATTTTATCTATGAAAAACCATTCTGAACACAAAAATATCTTAGGCGAAGCAACATGGTAATCTCTAAATGCTATATCATTTCAATCATACCATAAATTAATTTAGAATTTAACAATTTTCTAAGTCCAAAAGTTATCTAAACCGACCTCTGATACCAACTACAGGGCCCCTAGCCTTAAACCTTACATAATATCGAATTAAAGGAATAATTTACATTGAGTATCTTTTCAGTTTTAGAGTTTTAGATAATTATGACATTACTATTACATCTCAAAAGATTAAAAAGTAGACACTTCTACTATGTTTCCATAAAATAAAAACTCTTAAAAAGAAACATGTCTAGTTATATGTTTTAGATATCATGAAAATTCCTTCATCCCATCAATGACCCTATTCCACATTATTTCCTATGAAAAAATTTTAAAAACTTGGGGTGAGCATAAAAAGCTCAGTAAGGGATACACAATGAAGGAAGACTGTTAGTTTTTCAAAACAACCAGCAAAAAAAGAATGCTTTATCAAAGTAATTATTTTCAGCTTTATGAAGAAGAAAATACTCTTCATTGAATAAAATATCATTACATACACTTTTGTAACCAAAATATTACCATAAAACCCGTATAAAGAACACATAACATATAAAGGTAACTTGGGACATAAACATACTTAAGTGGAATAACCATCCGGTCGACTTCCACACATATCACTTAATGGAATAGCCATACGACCGACTTCCATACCCAATTCATTGGAGGTTATAACGTAACCTCCGGTCCTGGTATTCATGACAACACCCGTCATATGGTTTAACACGTAACCACCCGTCAAATGTCTAAGTACCATTAGAAATCATAAGACATAAAATAAATATAATGTAAAGAAAAAATTTCCACACATTGAACATGATATATCACTTAGATATATTGACATAAAAAATACATTATAAAAACCATTTTCAATACCAAAATACATAAAAGAGTATATGATGTTTATTTCATTTGAAAAACATTACAGCTTGTTGAAGAATCCAAAGACTAAACAATACTCGCGGTGGCAGGAAAGGACGTTGTCAGCGAGTATGTTAAAAGAAACATTCCCTTTGTCGTTTAGAAAAATGCTTCATAGAAAAATATTCCTTTTGTATAAAATTAAAATTCAATGGGGTTTATACACCATATAAAAGAAATCATTGTATTAGAACAAAATATGCCTCAACGAAAGCAGATTGGGATGAAGTCCCTTACCTCATGTCCGACGTGACTCGATTGCTCTTTAATCGCCTGAATAATAAACTAAAATTAATTTCTACTTGTTTGAGAACATTTTTCAAGTTTATTATTCCTTTTATATAACTTATTTCTTTGTTATAAATGTTATGTAATCATTTAATTTCATAAAGTTTGTTTTGTCGATATTTGGTACTTATGTTAAAAATGGACTTCTTATAATTACATGTTGTTTATGTGGTCAAAGGTTCATTATATCCAGAATGATATTCATGATTTGGATATCATATATATTATATATATCTAGCATTTACATGTATTTATAATATTACATAACATTTAGAGGTATGAAATGAAATGCACAGTTCATGGAGACGGTAAGCCATACTTACGCGTGAACGCTACTTTCATTTCTATTTTGTATTTAATGGAGTGAAATCTTAATGATATAAGGGTATATTATAATTCCAGTATAAAATCATATATAATAACCTTAAATACATCCTTTATATGTCCCACATATGGAATTAAAGAATCAATTCACTTTGAGGGGGCGGTAGTCCGCACTTCCTAAAATGAAATTATCATGTTTACCCACAACAGAAACCAATAAGGTATGCCACAAATGAAAAATACAGAAGCATAAGGAAATAATAAACATAATATATATTTTATATAAATAGAGTGAAATCTTAATGGCCACCATGAACGATGTTAAAAGAATATTGAACAATCATTGTTTCGTGAGGCAGAAAATCGCCAACCAGAGAAACATTATGTTCTATAACCATTAGAAAAAGGTGTGTGTAGGTGTAGCTCTAATACTTCTAATAACAACATCCTAGTATATTTAAGATACTGTTGTTTTTACAAAATAAAGAAATAAAAAGATTTTAGGGGGTTGGGGAAGTAAAATAAAACATAATAACACAAGAGAAGACACTACCTTTAAATTGGGTAACTCTTTTTGATTTGAGCTCAAAGGATTCCTTGGAATTACTTATGCCCAAAGTGAGGCTTCTAGGAGTAATATAGGGATGTGAAGAGATAATATGGGCAGGGTTTTTCCGAGCTAAAGGCTTGGGAGGTGTGGGTAAGGTTGTAGAGTTGGGGGCCTTTTATAAGAGGATAGGAGGGGCACTCTTGGAAAGTTATAAAAGGTTACTTTATTATAATATGAGTTTCGGTTTTTAAAGGTCCCACAATAATATATTTCGAGGATAAGGTAATAAGAGTTCTAAATCCACCCATCCAATAGGTTTCTGACATGTTTAGGCCTTAGAGTTTACATTATCTTTTCATTTTATTTAAATCGTTAAATAATGAGGTGATCACTCCATCATCATGGTGTCATAAATAATTTAATTTATTTAATTTATAAAAATTAAAAAAAAATTCATTATTTTGGAAATATTTTTAGATTTATAATTAATATTTATAGTTAAAAATATGACTTGTATAACCCAATTTAAAATTTGTTTTAGTAAAACAACACATGTTTGCGACATTTTTATTTTAACTTTAAATAAAAAGTTATTAATGTAATTTTCCTACCAAAGTGGCTCCATGGGGTCCCCAATTTGACCCATGGATTGTCTTGGTCGTACATGACACATAAAATATGGTTATGACATGTGTCAAGGTCATTTCATATTATTAAAACATTATTTTTACCTTAAATTACACTAATTACCTCTAATCGCGATTAAAAACTTAAAAGTTACTATTCACAAATAATTATTTTATTCCCATTGAACCACATTTTACATCTTAATGACAACCATGTATGTCGGATTTTTTAAATTCAAAACACAGAGGTGGTAAAATTTCATTTAAACGAAAAATCAGTTTTAATAAGTACCACTTAGCAGTTTCACTATTCATAAATAATTGAAGTTTTTCAGAAAAATACAAAAACTTCACCCTAAGATATATTTGATATTCCAGATTCAAAAATGATTTCTATTTTACAAAATTAAAAACATATATGTTACATTAATTAATTTAATAATTAATTCTTGCTTCCTGAACAAATATCGTGTTTTTATGAAAAAATATGTATCAAAAGATTGACACTAGTTTAAGTCCAATTTCAAAGTGAAATTAATTACAACGACCAATATTGGATTAAATGGTAAAAATTTATTCTAATTTCACGTTAAAACCAATTCAAATGATAATATAATAATATAAATAAATTAGATTAAAAAGAGGGTTTGAATTAAAATACAACATTTTTCACTAATCATTAAAAAAATGAACTTTATCGAAAAAATACGAAAATTTTACACAAAGTAAACTTTTAAGTCTCAAATCTAAAGAAGAGTTTAATTTGGTCCAATAGATTTTATAAGAGTGACCAAAACTAGATTTAGATAGGGTTCGCCATTAAATAGAGATTGTTCGACCTTTTAGTGAATATTAGAGTATCCATTCATAAAATTGATTTCTTTTCTTATTTTATGCCCTTATCTTTTATTGGATAAATGTAAAAACATTTTAAAAACATATATAATAATATTTTAGTTATTTAAATTCATTCCCACCAATACAATGGCTACGTGTAAACAACCATTTAAAATAATATTATTATATTACTAGTGTGCAGCGTGAGATTTCAAAGAAACTCTTTGTTGCATATCAGGTACGCTATGGAACATATCAACCCCTATAAAGTAAAATTAATATTTAATTCACAAATATAAATAAATATGAAAATGTTTTATTCATTATTTACCTGGTATGTTACATACTATACAAGAAAAATCATAAACGAGTGAATTTAAAATGGATTGATTAATATGAGGATACCATTAAATTTTTAAAAATGAGGCTAATCACTTCACATGTTATCACAATAACTACTGTTGGGGAATGATTTTTTATCTAAGGAAATTCATTCTTAATATGGTTTTGTTGTATACTAATAAATTATTTAAATGTGATATCTTATACTTCTAGAAAATTAATGACACAAGATTATAACATCACAACCCATGACCTATAATTAGTTGTACTGATGTACAGATTGAAAATTTGGAAACATTATCTCTACAGGGAAAAGTCTAAGATATATATGGATCATAAAAATAAGTATGTATATATTAACATAGAAAAAAAAAATATTCCAATAATAGTTGATAGAGTTGGTAAATAATTATGAATTTTCAATCATTTACACTCTAGAAAGTGAACACTTTGGAAGATTATTTGAGTAGAAGGGATACTACTACACTTTTCATGATGAGTATTAAACATGAAAAATATTATTGGACATGAAATGGATGAAAATGAGATTCATATATAATTTCATACTACATTTCTCAAATAAATACACATCCAATAATTCATTAGAGGGTTAATGAGTAAAAAAAAGATGACGAGGAGTTATTGAGAAAGGTTTAAAAACATTATAGAGATCATGACATATAAGTATAGAGTTACTAGTTTCTGAACCTAGATACTTTTCTAATAACAACTAGAATCTACAATGGAAATTTTGGATGATGAACACAACTCATCCTTCTATATTTATCTATGAATAACTAAGATGTATAATGGTCTAATGAAAATATTATAGTGGGATAAAAAGAAGGGGATATTGAATAATTTGTATATTGATTCTTCATATGTAAAAATATAAAGGATTAACTACATAATTCTAATAGTATGATTCAATAATTTATATAACAACATAGAAATGGGAAAATATAACCATGGATTTCATCACAATATTGTTGACGACATCTATAGGCAATAATTATCTTTGGATGGCAGTTGATCACTTTAAAAATTCATCACGTCTCATTTCTACCAAGAAGGATTTCTCCCTTGACTAATAATCTAGAATATACCTAAGAGAATTACTGAGGATGAAAAGAGTACCAATATTATTGTATCTAAACAAAATTTTAGGTTCACCTATAGGTTTGGAAGAATACTTTAGAAATAATTTGAAAAATAGATGGCTTCCATTACTTTTTATCACCCTTAGATAAATGGTAAGCATAAATAAAAGACCCAAAATCTAATGTATATGTTGAGATATTTTTTAATGGATTCTCAACAATAATGAGATATGATATTTACCCTAGTGGATTACTCATATAAAAATATTTTCAACTCTAATATTCAAATAGAATCTTATGCGGATATTTATGAGAAGAGATGTTTGACTCCAATATGATGGATTGAATTTAGTGAGAGAATGGTGATTAGACATGGTCTTATCTATGAGATGATAGAGAAGGTTCAAATGAGTGAGTTTTATATGAAATTACTATAAATTCAATATAAAATATATAATGTTAATCATTTATGCGGTCTAGAGTGTGAATTTAGATATATAATTCTGCTTTGTATATCATTGTGAAAAAATGTAATGTTCTTAAGGAATAAGGTAAATCTTATTCAAAGATAAATCGATACCTTTTAGATCCTTGAGTTCATCAGATCTATGTCCTATCAACTAGAACTCCCACATTTACAATATAAATTATATGATGTGCTCAATATATCCCAATTAAGTAATTACCAACTAGACCCCCACATTTACAGAATAATGAGGTGTCTCCATTATAGAACATTATTTTATATGTGGATTATCCAGTGAAGTTAATTTATCATAGATATAATGTTCTACAAAATAAGACAACTCACCTAGTCAATGTATTATGGAACAACAACATGTTTTTTGAGGAAACATGCAAATTGAAATATGCAATGATACAGATATACCCCCATTGATTTTAATATATTAAATGAAAATTTAATGGTGATTTTTATGAAGGGGAAATAATTTAATAATCTATAATATTATAAATTAAATTTGATTTTTAATGAATATGTCCTCTATTAGAAATTATTGCAATTCAATACACAATAACTATTTTTTTATATCATTATAAAATATGTCCATAATTTATTTTTCTATATTAAAATAACATTATGTATCATACACATGTTTATATAGTTTATGTATAGTTACCATTAGTATTTTTATATTTATCGGGTTTGATGGGGTCTACTTGATATAGATGTGAAAGGTGATAGCCTTAGTTTGTAGGATTATACACTATAGGTCCAATTTGTTCATAGAATCTCATGGATTTTTAATCACTAGAATTTTCCATAGACTAAGACCATGATTGTTATTTAACAACTGAAACATGAGAATAATGGTTTGTGGCATAATTTCAATCTGATTCAAATCATAGACAAAACATTGTTTTCATAACAACACCATGAAAGTACTATAGAATTACACCTTTTCCTTGGGGTGAACACTTTTTTAATAATGGTCAACTCATTTTTATATTTACATTTAATTAAAATTATTAAAATATTTATCCATTTTTAATAATTAATTCATGTTGGTATATATTTTCGTTTATAATGAGTATTATTAAAATTAGATATTGTTATAAAGAATCTAAAATTGAATTATTGGGTAACACATATTGTAATTTAAGGAACTGTATATATATATATATATTATATAACTCTAAAATAAATGTAACATATATATTTTTATTATTTTTAGACAATATTTATCTATATATAAAAAATAATTTACTTATTGAATTCCAATATAATATTTATCTGGATCAAGAAGATATTATTTCCGTAAAAATAAGTATTTTTCAATATATGATATCTTTTACTTAAATGTGGTAATTATGACATTTTAAAATTTATTTTTTGTAACCTTAATATTATTTCTGAAACTAGGACATAGATATTAGCCAATAGTGACTTTTTATAATGTTTTGAGACTATCAAATTTTGGGATACAAATTAAATATCGAATAAATACTCTATATCTATTATACCATTATATTAGAAAAAAATTAATATAATAAATTATATAGTGGGAATATATTAAAAAATAGAGTTATCCATTAGAATAATTATATTTTATCTTATTTGTATACTTTTACAAACCGTTAATGAACCATACCAAACCTAACTTGTATTAAATGGTTTTAAAATCAATTTTTCATGTACATGACTAACATAGGCATAATAAACAATATTATTATAAGGATTTTTGTTCCAAATATATAAAATATTTAAAAATATTCTTCTATGTAGAAAGATTATGAAAAAGAGTGTTAATGTGTGTGGTTTTCAATATTTTATAACATTGAGTCGAAACCCATTGTTAGTAATTGTTTTTATAAAATATCTCTATCTTTTTATATAATACCCTCCCAAACAAAAAATCTTATTAATTTGAAACTTATCAAGTATTATTTTCTTCTCCCTCTCCCACTATAAATCCCTCCCAAGATGTTTCAATGTCTCTTAATAAGCTTCATCAACACTTTTAGAACCCCCACCATAAGGTAATAAATTTTATTCATATTCATTTTTATTATAGTACATTATATTTATTGGTTCATGTTACTTATTATTATAAATTATTTAATGTTTTTTTCTTCATCCCATTTCATTCATTATGATTCTTCAGTAATGGCATACCACATTCCACTACTATTTAAACCTTCCATTATAATTTAAATGCATCTGTATTAGTTCTGAAATTACCTGGTGATATTAAATGCCCAATCATAATATTATGAATGTCCATTACTATTTATAATAAATATTTTGCCACTAGATGTATAAATAATTCATTTATCGGTGAATTCCATATCTATAACCCACACTTCACATTAATGGGATTACAAGTGATGTTAGGAATCCACATATTTTGTGATCTGTGTAGCACAAAACTGAATACACATGATATGAATGTGATTAATAGTCGTGGAATTTATCTCCAATGCATTTATAAATATTCTTATCTATTGAGATCTAATGTATAGTGTATGGGTGTTTATACTAAAAAGACAATGATATGATGTATTGATGGTTAGCCTTAACTTGTGTTGATAATTTCATGTTTTATATTATTTCCACATTTCTATATTACGTGGATGATATAATCTAATGTCATGACTTGATGTTCATGTTTTTAATTCTTACCCTTTTTTGTCACGTTGACATGACTCCTGACTCTCATGTATTAATTTAATTTTATTGATATTTGAAAACTCCCTTAATATGATTTATAGCTCACCAGTTTCCTCTACACATCCTCATGTTATCTCAGGATGTTTTAGAAGGTCAATAAAATATACGGAAATGTTTTTTAGTTTTAGATAATGTTTGTATACCCATCCTTCATGTTATGATTCAGTGTATGTAATTAGCATATGACACTAAAAATATAAATATTTTGAAATTATATTTATTGTATATTTATGAAATAAATCATTAATTAAGGTTTATTAATTACATCAACATTCACAGATCCACTTTATGTAATACTATGAAGCTAGGAAATACAAGTGGAACAACTAATAAGCTTATAGATCCTTCCCCTAGTGTTTACAAAAATTCTATATTTGAGGGTATTAAAGGTATATTTCTCCAAGAATTAGGGTTGGTGTTTCTCATCAAATGGGTTAACATATGTATTATGATTCATTAATGGTATTAAAATCTTATCCTCGATTAAATGGGTACTCTCATTAAAAAAAGAATCAACAGAGTGGTCCTAAATCTAGGAATTTTTTTCAACCATTCTTGATCTTGGAAATTCAAAGGCTGACCTAGTGACCATCAGAGGGTTGATGTTCATTTCATCATTTCTATCCATGACTTATTTTACACAGGTGTAACCATTTCATTTAAATCCAATGATTTTATTGATTATAGGGGATTATGGTGTGAGTTAATATCATATGTAACATACCATTCCACTCTATTGGTAAAGATGAAATAAAAGGTTTTAAGTAATTTATATGATCATCACTGATAATGAGGTTGTTTAAACATTCTTGGCTTTTGATTTCTTCATAGTTTACCACATATTAAACAGTTAATAAACTATGATTTTCAATGTGTGGATTGAATACTATCACCAATTTGTTTTATTTATATCTTCCTATAGGAACAATCAAATGGTTTAGTGTTGTTGGGGTTGAATATCAGGTTTCCAATGTCTATTTGTCCATGTATTGGGTTCTCTTTCATTTAAATTTTATATTCCAGTTCTTGATGTCATTAAATAGAGCTTGGATAACCATCTTATATTAGTGGTCGATAGGAAACCTGAACTCTTATATAATTATATTTCTTGGATGATTCTATATTGGGAGGTCTATTTAACCATTAACATAATCCTAGGATTGGCCCATATCATTCCAAACGTATCAAATAGCCCATGCATTATTAAAGGATTTATTTTTCCATTTATAAGATCTCATGAGTAAGTGGTCCATTCTCACTGGTATAACATCATTGGTATTTTGTGTTGTTCCAAAATAATATTGAAGGATTCCAATATGTTTTCATTGACAATCAGAAGTTAAATTTGGTGTCAATCAAGTTAATGTTACTAGTCCCATTGATTGATGGATTTATTGATTATCTATGGGGAACACAGTGGTAATAAATGGTTGTCTTGTTGTTGGGGTACCACTAGTTGAGGGCGAGGGAGGAAAACATTCCCATGAAGTCATTATATAGTCAATATAGTAATTTTTATTACACTATTATACTTTTATACCTCTCTAAATCTAATGGGTTCATTATGGAATTAATGAACCAGATTTCTCATCTATATCATGAATCCATCATGGTGGTATTAATTAATGATATATTCGATTATTCTAAAATAATAAAGGATCATATAGACCATTTAGATTTTTTGGATTATTAAATAAACAAAACCAGTATATGAAGTTATCTAAATGGGAGTTTTATAACTGGGATACTAAATTCTATGGTCGCTATATATTTGATAGATACATTTCAGTGGATTAAAAAAAGATCCATACAGTAATATCTAAAGGCAGACCTAAGATCATATTAGAGTCACAAGACTTCATTATACTAGTGGGTTTTTAAACTTGTTTTAAGAAAATTTTATCTATGTTGAAAACCAGATTGATTACTCCAACTAGAAATAGTGTGAAATTTGAATAGTG